>OY294067.1:294543146-295743146 GCA_958510875.1 Endomychus coccineus
ACTGGTTTCTGTAGCCGTATTTATTGTAGGAAAAATCCTTCACGCTACATAGTTTACTGCCTTTGTTCCGGTGGTTAACTTCGTTCCGGCACCTGACCCTGCCGTTGTGCGATCATGTGCGAAGTGGAATTTTCGAGGATGGGTTTCCAAATGTTGGGAAGGTAATATCCTGAGTCACGGTTCAGATTGTTCGGAAGTTTTTGGATTTCTATAGCTTCAAGGATTTTTCGCTGATAGAAGTTTGGGGCTCGGACTAGGATTTTAGTATCTTCAAAAAGGATTTGATGATTTGTGTTAAACTTATGTTCCGCAAGTGCAGATCTACTGGTGTCACGAAGTCTTGTACAGCGCTCATGTTCTTTCACACGAGTAGCTACTGTACGACCTGTTTCACCAATGTAGACTTTACCGCAAGAACAGGGAATACTATAAACACCTTCTGAGTGGAGAGGAGGAAGGGGATCTTTAATAGGTTTGTAAAACTGAGATAATTTTGGAAGTGTGGAAAAACGGGTAGAAATATTATGTTTTTTGAGGGTTTTGGAAATTCGATCTGTTATATTTTGAATATATGGAAGATAGGCCGTGCATAAAGCAGGTGGGAGGGTTTCTGGCTCAGGTCGATTTGGAATTTTAGGTGAAGTGTATTTCTTTATGGCTTTTTGAATGTTGTAATGGGAGAAATTATTTGATAATAAGGCAGATGATAGATGTTTTAATTCTGATTTTAAAGATTGAGGCTGAGATAGGTTGACAGCTCTGTGGACCAGGGAGTTTATGACAGATTGCTTTTGGGCAGGGTGGTGGTGGGAAAGACCATTGAGGTATCTATCGGTATGGGTGGGTTTCCGATACACAGAATGTCCTAAAGTACCGTCAGTCTGTCGACTAACCAATACATCCAGGAACGGGAGTGAACCTTGCGATTCGACTTCCATGGTGAAACGGATATTGGGATGTAATGAATTTAAATGATTGAGGAAGGGAACAAGCTTTTCGCGACCATGTTGCCAAATAACGAAAGTATCGTCGACATATCTAAACCAACATTTCGGCTTGAGAACAGATGAGTCAATGGCATCTTGTTCAAAAGCTTCCATGAAGATATTAGCTATGATCGGGGAAAGTGGGGAACCCATGGCAGCTCCCGAGGACTGCTCGTAGAACTTGCCATCGTATAGAAAATATGTGGAGGATAGACAAAAATCAATTAACGGTAGCAAGTCCGTTGAAATGTTTTTGGCAGGTAACAATTGAGAAATTATGGAAAGGGTGTCTGGAATGGGAACATTGGTAAACAGTGATTCGACGTCGAAGCTGACGAGCAAATCGCATGGGTCAACTTTCTACGTTTGAAGTTTTTCAACGAAATGAAAGGAATTTAGGATAAAACTATTGGAATCACCTACAAGGGGTTTGAGAATATATGACAGGTATCGAGAGAGTTTATAAGTAGGAGATCCGATAGTGCTGACAATTGGTCTCAGGGGAACTGAGGGCTTATGAATTTTAGGCAAACCATATAAACGGCGACATTTTGAACAATGGGGGATAAGAAATTTCTTATCTGAATCAGGAAGGGAAGAATGACGAATAATTTGTGAAATTGAACGTTCTATAGAGGAGGTGCGATCTTTTGGTAGAAGCTTATAGGAATTAGTTTGCAGATGTTGCAGGATTTTGTTATCATCATCTGAACGATTCATGACAACAGTGGAGTTTCCTTTATCAGCCCTCAAAATAGCCAAATCAGGATTTGATTTGAGTGAATTGAGAGCTTGAATTAAAGGTTTAGGGCAATTTGATTTAGGAATCTTGAAATGACGAAGAATTTTAGCAGTTTCGAAACGAATTTCATCTGCTGCGAGATGGGGAACTTTATGTAGGGATGCTTCTACAGCAGAAATGATGGATGTCGTATGAATATTTTTGGGGGAGAAGACAAAATTAGGACCTTTAGATAGAACCGATTGTTCAGCTTCAGTAAGGGCATGTGAAGATAAATTAACCACAGTATTTACAAGAGGGGTTGGTCTTGAAGGTTGGTGCTGAGGGCGTTGGGAGGCAAGAAGTTTATTGAATTTTTGAATATGACGTTTGGAATTGAGGGTACGAATTTGATCGGCTTGATCATAGGTAATTCGGTCGAGAACCAACCAATCGGATGCTGAAAGGGTATTTGAAAGTTCAAGGTGGAGGCCAAAGAGGGTTATATTGATGAAATTGATCTCGCGTCTAGTATATTTAATTCGTTCCCGAATCAAAGCTAAACTAGCGCGTTTAAATATGTTTTTGGATGAATGTGAATTTATGGGATGGGATATTTTAAGGAAATTGGGAATCAAATTATGATCACGACAACGACAAAGAAAAGTAAGAGAACAAAGCAAACTCACCAGTTTGGTGCGAAGATTTCCCAGGGTTCTGGATTTCTTCTTGATTTCCTCTCCGTAGAGGTTGGATATCTTGGATAGTAGTATATATAATTTCTCGGGAAATAGGTCACACTAACAAATATATGCTTATTATTTTCGTCTTTATGTACGTTTCGGTCTCACGACCATCATCAGAAAACGTATTGTGTCTGAAACGGGATTTCTTAAAGCGAATTGTATCAGCACAAATCGTCCTAATCGCACGTGACTCCAAGTCTGTAAATCATCGAACAGATATTCAGTCATTAAGTCAGATTTATACTAATTCCTACATACGTCTTTATAATGTTAAAAGTATATTTTAGGTAGAATGCTCAAATAGCAATATTTCTAATAAGGTCTGACAATTTTTTTCTATTACCTCATAAATCTTTAACATCTGGTTCGAAAATGGATACTTGAGCGATATTTTTTTTTGGTTTCAGTCGTATACAGACTTTGTTCGACATGAGTTCTTATATTATAAGAAAATTGCTAAACATTGGATTCTTGATACATATTCATATACTTGAAATATTAATGTGTTACAATTTCGATTATTCGTGTTTCTCTTCGTTTCAGCGACGTGGGCATTTTTGATTGAAATTGGTGCGATAAGAACGCTTTGTGCTAATACAATTACTTTTAAGAAATCCCGTTTTAGACATTGATACGGTCTGTGATGATGGTCATGAGACCAGTTTCCCCAGAATTTATATATAATTCATACCAGGGTCAAGAATCATTATCAAAACTTTAACTGCATTTAAAAATTCAGACTGATCTAGAGGTGTTTGGTCTTCAATCTCTGACCAACGTGTTTGATGCTACTCAATTCGATTGGTATATTTGTAAATGAAGAAACAATTAATCATATATTTGCTACGGATCCTGGCCTACACTACCAAATAGGCGACGCCGTAGAAATGAGGTTGAATGAAACCTTTTCTGTTCTATGAATAGCAAGAAGTAATAAAATTTATGTAAACATAAATAAACATTGATGATCAAATCAACCAACATTTATAAACATTACGTACTAAAATTATTTATTCAACAGCAATAAATTAGATAACTAGAATTAATACGGTTTTAACAAGAACTAATATCATATAACGTGATCTGTTTCTATCACATACACTAGTGGACTTCTTATTTACATTACATCACTCGTCAATGCCAAAACCATGTGTACAATACGTAACCCGTTTGTTTTAGAAATTACGGAAGTGTTAATATTATTTACAAATATGAATAGTTCTCAAACTCGAAATTATAAATACAACACGAGATTAGAGAAATTAGGTACAGCATTATTGAGATCTATAGAATTTTTGACTGCAACATTTCTTGGAAATTAGTGAATGCATCTGGATCGATAACTGAAACGTCGGTGCCTCGATACCTGATATTTAAAGGCTCACAGTATCATCATGTTACAGATGGCAGATTTGGAAAAGTGGGATTTGATTGAAGATTTCGAGTAATAACATAATGGCATGTTTTAACCTTTGGTAATGCCCAGTACCGATTCAATTCCTATAAATAGAGGACCTTATAATATATATTAGGCTTTGCAAAACTCGAATTTCCCTCCCAAAATCATATATCTTTTCTTTCAATGATTTAAATTCAACTTATATTAGAATCCTGTGGAGATGAGTCTATGGTGAAACAATTGTTGTTATTAAAATACAAATAAGAAACAATCTCCCTCATCCACAAAAAATAATGTTAAAACTACCGAGGAGCTTTCAGCTAATAAGTAGCCACCATCAGAGTTGAAAAACTTTACTCAGATATGGCTACTTGGTAGCTGACACGTCCTCAGAACTCTCAGAATTGTTAGTGGACAGGGGTGATGGTTTCTTATTTAGGGCTATACTGTATCCACAATATATGAACTCTTTTATAGTTTATCAGTTATTAAAGTTGTGTTTAACTATTTATTTCGAAAACATTGACATCAACGTTGATTCAATACTTCGTGTAACATCAGGAAAATCTCTATTAAAACGAAAAACTATTATTATCAATGCTTCGAATTATTTACTCACTTTTATCATTTCCTAGTATGAGTTCGCAGTGAATTCTGCTTACTTATTAATAGCTTTCTATCAGTATACATCTCTACTTATATTTTTGTAGCAATCCTCCGTAATTTTTTTATATTTCTGTTGCTGTACACGTGGTCGTCGCTTTTTGGGGTTCATTACATTGGTAAAGTATGCTAGCTTCCCAAAAAAAAGTCCTCGTCATAAACTAAAATATTGTTCAATACTGCCCATAGACCATTAGTGCAATAAAAATTAAATCTTTTTTCTGATTGTATTGTTGATAATGACTTTTCAGTTCAGATTGATCAGTAACGTCTCAAGCTTTTAGTTCCAGATAGCTGTTTCGCCCTTCTCACAGGGCTCATCAGTGGAACGAGCAAATCTGCAACATTACTAAACGATCGTTGCAAGTCAAAACTGGCCAAAAACATGGTAAAAAGACCAAAAGTATATGACGCCATCTAAGAATAGATCTCCCACTGAGAAATCAAACAATGTACCACATTGATTGAGACTTCTCGAACTGTACAATAGTTAGGGGAATGTGAGACTACTTGTGTGCGCCAGATGGCGTCACCAAACCAAATCAATGTAAGAGAATAAGAACTAAATGAATATACTCATTTATGAGATGTTGGCTTTTGTCAGATAACAAAGATAAGGAAACTTATAGTTGCAGACAGCTGTTTCGCTATTCTCATAGAGTTCGTCACTGGAACGAGCAAGTTTGCAACGTTACTGAACGACCTCTGTTGAAGGTAATCAGAACCATCTACCAACATGATAAAAGACACAAAATATCTCACGCCTTCTATGAATGGATGTCCCACTAAGAAATCAAACAATGTACCACGTTGGCTGATAGATTTCTCGAACTTTACTAAAGTTAGTGTTGTACCTTGATGTCAAAACTGCAAAAGTTCAAGTTATCAAAGGTTATGGACAGTGTAACACGCAAATTTTCCTTCTTTTATGTTAGCCTAAGCCTATCCTCACTCACTCGAAAATCGCATTTCAGATTTACGTTGTCAGGACCTCCAGAGAAGAGCAGCTTGAAGCAGGTGGGGCGTACAGTTTAAAGCTTGGTGTCGCCATCTTCGCAGGTTTTTAACATACGCCGTACCGTCAGTGATAAACGAGATATCCATTTATTCAATCTTACATTGCAGTTATCGCAATGGTACATCTATTCTCGGGTAGATGGCGTAAGATGCTCTGGTATCTAGACTTTTTTCGAATGGGGTTTTCACGGATATAATGAAATGACTGCTTACATCGACTTGTAAATCCAACTCTATTCCAGTTAGAAGCACAATCGAGCAGGCTAGTTGCAACTGAACTTTGCTCTGTTGATGGAAGTGCATAAATTCATATTTCACAGATTATGTTCTGAGTTACTTTGTCTATGTCCATGGGAACTGGGATATTATTGCGATAATATGTGTTTCATTGGTTTGTTTAAATTTTAGGAGATCCTATTTGCTTGTGAATTTTAAATTGAAAAGGGATTTCTTTATACAAAACTAACAAGTAGGTTATATAGATTTCACAATAAATTTAATTGATGTGCTTTGGAATTGAATCTTGATTTTCTTGATTATGTGTTTCATTATATTTTTTAGAATATTGTAAACTGCTTTTAACTTTTATTAAAATATTTATTGATCTATCTTCATAATATACTTAATTAAAATAAACATATTGTACATTATAATAAATAATTCACCATCTGTAAACATGAATATCTTAGCCAATGGTAACATTTTAAAAAGTGAAGCACTTACTTAGACATCATTAGGTTTTACCTTATACATATTGTTCAAATGCTCATGAAAAATAATACCTCAATTAATTAAAACATTGATCAATTCTATAAGTTAGGAATAATCACCCTTATCCCCTATTAATACCGTTATAGTACTAAGGACCTTTCAGCTATCAAGTAGCCATCAGAATAAAACTTTTGAGTTTTACGCTAATGATGGCTTCTTGGTAGCTGAAAATCCCTTAGAGATATAACAGTATTTTAAAGATAAGGGTAATTATTTCTAACTTGCGTGTATTCACAATTGTGAACTCTTTTATAGTTTATTATTGCTTAATTAATATGTCCAAGACTAGTTTACTGAACTCATCAACTGTTCAATAGCTGCTTCAACTTTGTTCCAGAAAATTTCAATAATACAATTTTTGCTTTAAAAATATACAGATAGTCACAAGTTATTTTAGTATCACAATATGTAGAGGGTTTAGAAAGCAGTTCATTCTAAATCCACTTTTGAGCTTAACATTACACTGAACTGAGCACCAAATTAACATGTACTGATAGTAACAAAACCAAATGGTTTCTCAAGGTCGAATGATCTTAATCATTATTAATTTATTACTGTGTGTATTAACTTTGGCACAAATCTCCTGATATGCAGAAAAATCAGTATGGAAACTCAGTTTGTCTGCACGCTATAAGTCTCTTTCATATACAGGATGTAAATAAATAGCTGCAAAAAAATTCAGGGGGTGATTCCTTGTTGAAAAATAAGGTGGGTCTTTCATATAAAATTTTTCTCTAAATCACTCCGTTTTCGAGATACAGGGTAGGGTGTTGAAATTGAAAAAAAAATTTGTTTTTTTGCGAATATCTCTGGAACCGTTTATCGTACAGAAAACAGCTTTTGTAAGCAATGTATACTCATAGTAAGCTATGTTTTGTGCGATAAAATTTTTTTGTTATTCATAATTGGTGAAGATTTTGAAGGGGTAGTGGTTGTTTTTTCTCCCCAACTTCTACGCCACTAGAAAAAGTACGGTTTTGAGACAACCATTTGAACCGTCAATGTTTTCCACACGAAAAAGGTACTCCTGGTTATGAGCTCTAAAGTTAACCGTTTTCGAGAAAAATCAACTTTATGTTGAAAAACATGGTCAATTTTTGGTTTTGTTACTTGTGTAAAGAAATTCCGTTTAATCGATAAAAAATAAATTTTATTTCAAAGAATTACCAATGTTTTTTAACATTGAGTTTTCTCGAAAACGGTTAAATTTAGAGCTCATAACCAGGAGTACCTTTTTTGTGTAGAAAACATTGGCGGTTCAAATGGGCATCTGAAAACCGTACTTTTTCCAGTGGCGTAGAAGTTGGGGAGAAAAACAACCACTACCCCTTCAAAATCTTCACCATTTATGAATAAAAAAAAATTTTTATCGCACAAAACATAGCTTACTATGAGTAGAGATTGCTTACAAAAGCCGTTTTCTGTACGAATAACGGTTCCGGAGATATTCGCAAAAAACAAATTTTTTTTTCAATTTCAATTTCTCGAAAACGAAGTGATTTAGAGAAACATTTTATATGAAAGACCCACCTTATTTTTCAACAAGGAATCACCCCCTGAATTTTTTCGCAGCTATTTATTTACACCCTGTATATGGATATGATAGAACACATTCAGTTTAACATTTTCATAGAATATAATTTATATAATCTAACTTTACCTAATTAAATTTTTCATCATTGCCATCTTGCAAAGATTGTTTGTTTAAAAAAACTCAATACTACAGTTTTTTCATTTGATAGCAATTAAATAGAAATTGAGGTATAGAAATAAGCTAATCTCAACAATACCTTAATTTACCCAAGTTTTTCTTTCTTAGGATATTTGAAAATATATGCTGCTATCATAACTGATGAACTGAGAATGACATTAACTGTGAAATTCAACAGTAGTGCAACATCAGCCGAATCCAAAGTTATTGTGAAAACACGAGCTAAAACAAAAATATACAATAATTTGAGTACTTTCTATCTCAAGTAAATAATATAAAGTATGTGAATATTCGTGTTGAACCATACTTGTGAATTAACTTACTGAAGTTAGTGAAAGCTGAAATGAACCAAGTTAGGACACTAACTGATTCCGCATTTTTTGTTCTCAATATCTCTGTTAGCTGAATAACTTTTGAAGAAGCTCCAATTGGTGTGCAAAGAGGCTAAAATGAAAAATCATCATTATCACTGGTTTGCTATACCCAATAATGTTATTAATGTTACCACTAAAAACAATATGAATCCTTTGGGAACAATTCCAGAGACAAAACCAGTTGCTATGGAAAAATAAATAGCTGCCCCCATCATACCATAAATATTAAAACATTTTTTGTAATACATTACACATGCTATTAGAATTATTTCCTGTATAAGAATTATAGGATATTCCATATAGGAAAGGAGAGCATATCTGTTGCGGTAGTTGTAGGAAAACATTACTGTGTAACTGAAATTTTAATTGTTTCACTTTTTCCATTGCAAATCAGCAGGAGATATTTACCTTGTTAATTCCATAAGCAATCCAATAAGATTAATTCCATTCGCATTTTTTACTTTCAAAACGTTTATAATTTGTGGTACTTTTAGAATGAAACATGTAGAGATCGTAATTATGCTCAATGTATCGGAAAATAATTGCAAATAATCCATTTGTTCTCGCTCCATTTTCATTTCATTTAGAACTAGTTAGATAAGCATTGAGAATGACCAGAAAACAACTATAAAGAGAATGACTAGAATGAATAGTTAAAAATCATAGGACTATAGGACAAATACCTTACCTAACCTATGGAACAAATTTAAATCAAGGTAACTATGTCTAAATTGGGACTTTCTGATTTATCTCACTTCAAAAGTCCATGTTTTTCTTAAAAGGTTAAAGTCGTCGAGACACAGACTAAGTAAACAATTAGTTCTCTATGGTACATTACATATTATTATTAATTTAAAGATGATTTTTATAGTCGCCGAAGTCCACGGATTAAATAATAATCAGTATGTCTAAAATGTTTACGATTCTCGGACACAAGGAAGTGATCTCTATCTACCTGTCAATGGTGTAGTTTTCAGTTTTATATCAAAATATCATTTCATTACATTCCTAGAGAGTTTATATACTTTAACCTCAACTCTAATCTGTTAATAATATAAATAATAAAATGTTACATAACCTTATTTGATAATGAGAATGACATTCAAATATCATCTTTGATAGTATTAGCTATTTGTGGCCGATCGGTGATTCGATTGGAGGGACGCATCCTGTGTTGCCAGACGTTTACAGTAGAAATACCAGAAGCTTACCTACCGATAAATTATCAGAATTCTGGTAAAATTTCAATCGAGCCCCAGCAGATGCAAATTGCTGACCCTCTTCCACAGCTAGGAAAAATAAATTTTATGTACTTACGTACTCATAGGACAGATATTCAGACATTAAGTCAGATTTATACTAACTTAATGAATTAAAACTCTTATATGCAAATTCCTAAATGCGTCTTTATAATGTTAAATGTATATTTTAGGTAAAATGTCAATAGTATGTATCCAATAACTGACAAACTTTTTTCTATTAGCCATAAATCTAACATCTGGTTTGAAAGTGGATGCTTGAACCTAATGTTTTCTTTTCTAGTCGTTCATAGACTTTGTTGACATGAACTTGCATTTATTAAGAGTACTGCTTAGCAGTGGATTCTTGATATATTATACTTATAACATTGATTTGTTACAATTTCGATTATTCGTGTTCCTGTTCGTTTCGGCGACGAGGGCATTTTAATTGAGATTGGTGCGATAAAGACGCTTTGTGTAATACAATTAGTTTTAATAATCCAGTTTTAGACATAATAAGTCTTCTGATGATGGTCGTGAGACCGAAACGTACATAATGACGAGAAAATATAAAGCATAAGTGTTAATGTAACCTATTTCCCGAGAATTTATATATAGTTCTTACGTACTCAAGGAACTTTATTAGGTATTTGATGATGGATATAATATGATAACCAACCTATACTATAGCTAAATGGATAATTGGAATGAGAATTCCCGCGATATCTCGTATGTCATACAGACAGGTTTCCGGTGCATGCAACGTACTGCAAAGTGCAACTACAGTATTCCCTCTACTAGACGTGATATGTCGCTTCGCTACGAAAACAAATGACTTTGGCTCCATTTGCAACTAGACAATATATTCTTTGATTTGATCTAATGTGAAATTATTTAGATTTCACAAATTTCGTAGAATTCAGCATTATCAGATAACGACAGCGTCTGAAATTATCGTAGATTCTGATAATTAAAACATTGATCAATTCTATAAGTTAGGAATAATCACCCTTATCTCCTAATAATACCGTTAAGAACTAAGGACCTTTCAGCTATCAAGTAGCCATCAGAATGTAACTTTCGAATTTTACGCTAATGATGGCTTTTTGGTAGCTGAAAATGCCTTAGATATCAGTATTTTAAGTGGATGAGGGTAATTATCAGATATCTGGCAACACTGGACGCGTCAATTGCACCGCCACTAATCCAACATTCTTATCAAGAAGTCTAGAGCACAGAACCCCGCTAAAATACATGGAGACCATTGGTTAATGATGGAGACTCATCCCATGTTCCGAAAAGTGGAATATCTAAGGGTTCGTGAAGTACCCACGCTGGCGCTGTTTAGTTGGGGATCACTGACCGATTGCCTGCGCCTTATGATGTTATTATTGCCTGTGTGTCAGGTCAGGGAATCCCAGTGTGGTCCCTTATATGTGACTGTAGTCCCTTAAATATATCACTTACGGGACGCGAGATGTCATAAGTGTGGCGATGGGTCTCACTCTCTCCATGTACTTTAGAATTCTTCGTTCATATAAATAAACACTTACCGATTTGATTATATCACATGCGGTAGACGCAAATGTTTGACGTCACACTACCACCATTAATAAATTTAAGGAGGCAAAAGAAGTTTCCTCTCATTCAAGCACGGGCCTAGACTGTTATAATCATAATTTATTTGCGTTCTTGCTATCAATTTATATAAGTATATATAATTTCCTAATAAAACGTTTCGAGGTCTACATCTTCGTAACCTGATATGGTAAAAATTGTTTGTTTTATGTGCCACTCCACCTAAACTGAGCAATCAAAACGTTTGTTCGATGAATGAAAAAAATAAAACAGCGGTAACTATTTTATTAACCATTTTTTATTCTTCACAAGTAATGATTATACCTTATTAGTGAGTTATTAATAAACAAATGATTACACTCGAAGTGTTCCAATCCATATATCACATAGAACTCTACATCTAACAAATACATATACGAATACAATCCATTAAATATATCTTATTTTGAATCTACCCAATTTCCAACATAAATAGAAGAAATAGATAGCAAAAACAAACAAAAATCAGGATAAATCAGATATTAATGTCAAAGATCTATTGAACATTTATAACTATATTTTGTAATATAGGTAAGATTAAGTAATTCTAATTATATTTAAGGAATAAGTTCAGTCACCACTTGCGCTATATCGTCGTTGTACCGAGCCAGAAGACTTGCATTTAGATCGCGATCCCAAAAACCCATTTCAGCCAGAGCACGGAGATTAGCTTCACGTGGAGATTCAGGCTGTACGCTAATCCAATGGCCGTTCACCCATTTTCCAGGCTAGAAATATAAAGACCACATCAATAATTAGTATCATTCAGATTAAACATTTAATCATACATTTTTGCTTTGATTAATTGATAATATAATGATTATTCAATAGACAGCAACACCCCAGATTTTGCTTTGATTAATTGATAATATAATGATTATTCAATAGACAGCAACACCCCAGATTGATGAAAAATATTTTTCAGTTTTCTGTCTGAACTGTAATTCTCTGTTTGGTGTATATGTTATTTTGAAATACCGGAGCTGGTGAATGTTAACATTCTCCGGTGAATTTCGGAAAACTAACCCACAAAAAACTTCAGAAACTAATCTGCGTTAAGATTGCCGCTTGGATCTATAACGTAGACTCGAAACACCAAGCAGCAATGTTATCGCAGTTTAGTTTATTACATTTTTCACAGGCTTAGTTGTCCGAAATCCATTATTTTTCGAACTTTCACAATAACATATACCATTTAATTTTCCCAAGTTATGAATTTTACATCGATTTTTTCATATCTGCGCTAAATTATTATAACATGATTCCTTAGCTTAACAATCCAGAACATAAACATTTCTATAAAGATACTTAACATTTGAAACAAAATTTCTGTACCTAAAAAAATGAAAGATCCACTATCTTAGTGACTCTAGGCGCTTACTGTACGGTTTTTCAGGCGGAGGTCTACGCAATATTGGCTTGAGTCATGGAAAACCTGCGAAGAAACTATGTAAATGGGTGCTATGGCGGGGCCACAAACTTGCTAGAATAGAATAAGCTTCTGACCACGGGGTGCACAATGGGCCCAACTAAGTGCATTTGGGGGCTAAGCCACCTTCCCTCAAACGATGAACGATAAAGAGATACTTCACATTGAAGATATTTCAGAAACTCTACAAGTTAGGAATGGCTAATATTCCCAAGAGCGAAAGTTTGTAGTCCCGAGTCGAAGGCGAGGGCTACGGTTCGCGAGTGTGGAATATGACATTCCAAATGTGTTAGTAGACTATAATTTCTCTAACAAGATTTTATTAAGTAATAATAATAGTTTTGTTAAGCTAACTGTTCCGCAAACAGTGCAAACTGTCTAATAACTTTACAAAATATTGCTAAATCTATAGTCAAGAAATCCTTGTCCAAGGCAAAGTCACTTGAAACGTATGGGCGAATTAACCACGAGGCGGGTGAAAATCAATACATTACCATAGCCACTGGAACAAAGGTCGTTAAATAAACGCTGTTATCCAACAAGGCGTGGACCAAGTAACTGATTATTTCAAGAAAGCATCTAAAACGTCTCCGATTGGTCGAAAGCAGTGATAGAACATTCTGATACAATTTGTTAAAATGATATAAGTTACAATTTAATTTTTAATCATAGAATAGACTTTCTCCACGATCATCACAGAATTTGCCAATTCTGAAATCAAATTTGATTACAGAATGCTTTCTCTCTTGAGATTGAGAAAATATTCTGCAACACCTCCGCCCCCATGCAATTTAAATGTATTCAAATTCTCGCTCTTGTAATAGAATAATATTCTCACATTGGTAAGCAATAACATTAGCCTTGACGCAGTTGATCGTCATCGTAGTGGCAAAATTTGAGTAAGTGTCAAAATTATCGCTGTCACGTTTCCATTCGAAAATATAAAAAGTATCATGAATTTATCCAGTGATTCAGAATCAGAGAGTGAAAATACACCACCTGAAATTACAAATAGTGCAAATAATATACTGGAAAGTTTTCTACCAAAAAAATCAAAGAATGAATATTACAAACTGTTCATGGATTGGAAAGAAACAAAGAAAACGGATTCCTTTTCAGAAAATACACAGTAGAATGTTTCTTGAATTATTGAGTGTTTACCTAATATAATTGTGATCAAGTTCTGTAATATAAATTATCTTTTTTTTCATTCTAACCTTGTTACAGAATATACTATTCTAAAAGCGTGTTAGAGAAAAATAAGAAAACGCTTGAAATATCTGTTATTAAAAGTTGTTAACATTTGTTTTCCAATATTTTTTGCTGCTAAAAAGTTTGTTTTAATACTTCTATTATTTGATATAGGTATTTAACATAAAAATACCGTTCTAACTTTCACTCTTCAGCTATAAGTATTTCCTTAAATAGACAGGCATTCAATAATTTGCAACATCATGATTTTTCGAGATTCATAACGTTGTACTAAAAAAATTGAAAATCATACCTAAAATGAATTTAAAAATATTTTTTGTTTGCTTCCTTCAAAAAAAAATTATTCATGACCAAGTTCAGAGAATACACCTTTAATTTAGTACATTATCTCTGACATTTTTTTGCGTAACCGTGTAAAATGTATCAAAACTTTCTTATAAGAAAGCTACTCTAATTAAACCTTGTTCTTCAGCAAAATACCAGTTCATCCCACGCATATTTTAAACTTAGTTACAACTTTTATTATCAAAGATCTAAGAAAAGTAAATACCTCTACATTTGGTGGAGTAATCATATTAATCACAGAGTTGAATGCGGCCGAAGCAGCGTTAACCGCTCCCGAAACTAAATTTTCAGAAAGTGGGCCTCTAGTGCCAAGTGCACGCGAACCACTTCTAGGTTTGGCTTCTTTGGCCGGTGGAGCCGACGGGGCGGTGTTTGCGCTAGAACCGGCATCCGCACAATAAGTATTAGAATTATTCATGTGCTGTGGTCTCGGTTCGGACTGGACATGAATTTCGTTAATCTCTGCTTCTTGGTAAGTCTGTCTCCTCTCTGGTGGCGTTTGTTGATAGTTTGAAACGTGTGAAATAAAGTCGTTATCACTGGAAAAAGTAGCGTTAGCGAAGGGATTGCCGTCGGGACCTGTTGCCATAGTCGACGGACGCATGCAGTCCGTTTGGGAGATGGCGCTTGTGAAGAGAGAATCCGTACCGCAATAATCGAGAGTCGTAAAGTCCACAGTTGTGGGTGGTGGTGGTGGATAAGGGCTGCAGTTCAAGAATTGATTGTTCAGAGTCGAATCTTCTTCTCCATTTCGTGCGAATGCGTAGTGTGTACCTGCACAGATGAAATAGAATAAAAGTTCTAGAGCTATTGCCATAAGTATTTAATGTATTGTAAATACTATACAGGGTTTTTTTAAACTCGATTGTACGTTTGACTTATTTCGGTAACCAATAATTTGTTTATTTTGAGATTTAGGTCATACTTTGATCCAATCGCCATCTCCGGTTCAACCGAAAGTTGGTTATTTTAAATGGAACACCCTATATTCCACGATCAAAACTAAAAAATTGATCTTACCCCATACTTATTGTATTTGAATTTTGGTCCTAAAAGTGAGTCAGCTGAACCCAATAATTAACCACCGGTTTATTTAAGGAGAAACTTCCCTTTAGCCATTTTCTTCGCATTTGGTGATATTTTTGATTTTTTAGGCAATTTTGTGCAATTAGTTGGGTTATACAGGAAGGTCCAGTTTATATCAGAATTTCATCAGCCAATAGTTTATCGAAAAATAAAAGTACTTTCTATAGTAAAATATGGTCGATTTTGTTTCCTTTTGATGTACAGGGTTAAAGAAAATAAATTATTTTAAATAATTTGTTATAAATTAATAATGAAGAAAGGTAGCCGCCTGAAATTTTGCATAGATCTTTTCCTTCGTATTCTTCATTAAAATGTTGGTTATAATTATTTTATTACAGGAGAGGCGTGCGAACCGGTTTCCTCAAAAACACATTATTCAATAAAACGTACGCCACTGTTTTTTTACCAACAAATAGCAGAGGATTTGCCATTCAATTTAGAACCTTTTCTGTATCTTAACAATTTTTTGATAATTCAACTCAAAACAAAAAAACTATAAAGAGCATTATCACTAATAAAGTTTTTTCTTATTACAAAAATTCTATTTTTTTTTGAAGCGCGCTAAATTCGTAATCAGCGACCCCAAAAACACCCAGGGAACAAGGTTTTTAGGTTTGATGGTTGAAATTCGCTAATAGTTCCCAAGTGCCCCACATTGCCCCGGGCACTTGAGTTAACGAACATCACTTAGTCTGTGTTTGAAAATACCAAAATTGTCATATGATACAGAATAATTGAGAAAATTTGAGGATTTCCGCTTTATACTGCAAATCCCCCCCCAAGCCCCTAAATTCTGCCCCAGAATGCAGCGTGGCGTTTTGTAAACATCAAATTCGTAATCAGCGACCCCAAAAACCCCCGAGTAACAAATTTCTGTCAATTTTGGTTAACATTTCGTGAGCAACAATACAGTTCCGCAAATCGCATTATTTAGATGAATTTTTTGTATGCACAAGTGCAACCAGGTGTAGTATAGGAATCCTCCATTCCTATACGAGTTTACCTAAAAACCCTAAGTTATAGAATTCGACCTTATTTCTATTAAGTAATGTAATTATGTTTAGATCTCGGAGCTGACCTACAAAGCAATATGTTTAATGATATGTTAATATATTAAACATATTGTGTGGACAAGATACCTTGACATCCTAGATTAGTTAACTAGGACATACTAACAATAACATCACATTAGATTATAATATATAAATAATTCATATTCATATAGACATTAGTATATGTACTGTAATTATGTAGAGCAGGGCTTTAAGTCGTAATGACGTCAAGCTCTACAATTAAGTAAAGTAATCTAAGTGATGTGTTTCAATCCCTATACCTCCATCAGGACCACGGGTCGGTTAGGGCGAACCGCCCCATTAAGACCCTCTAACTTTACATGGCGATCTAGGCCAGTCCTCAACATTACACAGGTATTTCCTGGTAAAACAATTATGGCACATTTTTTTCTATTGTGTTTCTGAAGCAAATGGCGGAAACCGCATCTCGATACAGGTTGCCAGTAAAAAATTGAAGGTATATGGTTATAATTCCTCGACTGAATAACCAGGTGTTCCATTAAAAAAAAAAGAATATTGGCCGTTTCCGTAACCTAACAAATTAAACAACTTTTGTTCTGTAGGCAATATAGTCAAAATTGATTAGAGAATTAAAAATATCAACAAATTCAAAGAAAATGACCCAAAGGGAAGTTCTCCCTAAATAAACGGGTGGGTAATTATTAGATTCGGCTGACTCATTTTTAACACCAACATTTAAATACAATAATAAATTACTTGAAAAGGGTAAGAGATAAAAGATTGATACAAATTTCTTAGTTTTGAACGTAGAATTTAAAAATTTTAAAATTTAAAATACCCAACTTGCAAATATAGACCCTAGCTAACCATGTATATGACCTAAATCTCAAAACAAACAAATTATTGGTTAACGAAACACATCCAACATACCATAGAGTTTCAAATGCCCGGTATTTGAAATAATCCTGAAGGTAAGGAAAAAACTAATAAGCTTCAAAACCAGATATAATAAAGAATAGAAGAAAAAATTAGCAGTTTAGCTTGATCAAACATAATAATAATCATCCCGGTCTATTATAAATAATTACTCTGTAAAATATCAAACGAAGAATTGAAAATGTTGCATCTTGTCATAGGGAAATAATTGGTCATGAATCGAAGAGTTGTTAGGCAGGTCTAGCGTAACTTGATGTCTCGTAACTGGGGCACCGACTTCTTGGCCTGTGGAAGTTTTTTCCTCAATCGGGGTAAAATCAAGTGGAGTTGAAAAAACCTTCACGGATCGTTATTGCGTCTATTCTTATTCCTATAGGTCGCTTTAATAACGTATGGGCGGGGACAGCCCCCGATGTTCTAAATTAAACATATTTTCTAAGCTTTGAACGTGGGGTGGGTGGCCCCCTGCTTCAATGGTTTTATAAAAACTAATTGCCTTTAGAAAAAAGGATAATTCTTCACCACCTACTCGTTCGGTAAGCTAATCTTTTTGCCCAGCCTGTTTTTACTCTTTGAGGAATATTCCATTGTTTGCATTAATTCAAGTATTTTACCTAAATTCCACACTGAAGTAATGAAAATATTTTGAATTTCTTTTTCATTGTTGTTGAGATCTCAAATCGAACGGGTAAATAGTCGGGTCAAATTAGACGAAAAAAGTATAAAAGCTCTGATCGACTCCGGGTTTTTTTGCAAAATTTTCCGGATTTACAACATTCCCAAAAAAAAACTAATACGTGCTTTTCCATTTTTCAATTGTTATAATTATTATATTATATAATTATTGTTAATTAATAATTAATTATTCATCCACAAATAAATTTTCTTTTACATCCACTTATTACGAATTGTAAGTATTTATATTATTTTCTATATCAACACAGATATTTTGAAAAAAGTTTGTTTTCTTAATTTTTTTTTAATAGATTTCAATTTTCGTTTGGACAATATTACGAGTGGGAATGGCCATCGTTGGCATGATTTCGAAATTTTAGAACTTCCCTAATTTTTTAGCTTGGCCATGAAAATTGGCCATTTTTCTCTATATTCCTCGAACAATTGAAAAATGGAAAAGCACATATTAATATTTTTTCGGGAATGTTGTAAATCCGTTCAGGAAAATTTTGCAAAAAACCCGGAGGCGATCGGAGTTGCCCGCAAATTTTCCCAGCTTTTTTGCCAATATGACTCGACTAATATTTTTGACTATGAGAAAGCCATCTGCCAGATGAACGCCGCATTTGCTCTCTGTTGACAACAAGCGCAACCGTGTGACATCTTCAAAGAAGTGTTTGGCGATGTTCAAGTGCGATAAGAAGCACTTTTCGTAACCGTGGACGGAACGTGGATCCACAACACACCAGAGACTAAAGAACAGTCGAAACAGTGAACGTGTCCTGACGAATCGAAGTCGAAAAAGGCCAAAGTGGGTTTATCGACAACGCACCGGCGCACAGGTCCGCAGTCGCAATGGCAAAATTGCATGAATTGCGCTACGAATTGGTTCGTCATCCTGCGATTTTTATCTATTTCCAAACTTCAAGAAATGGCCTCGACGGAAAGAGATTTGACTCCAACGATGAAGTCATCGTTGAAACAAACGCCTAATTTGAAGGATTACCGAAATCGTATTATTTGGAAGAGATCGAAAAATTAGAAAAACCTTGGACGAAGTCTACCGGGCCTACAAAAGGATCATGTTGAGAAATAAAATTAGTTAAATAAATCATTTATGTTTCATTTTTCGGGGACTTTTCACTTTACCGTATATCACAGACGAATTCACGATCACGTTCTTGAAGAATTAAATTTGGAGTCGATAGTTTCAGAAATCAGGAAATTTGGAAAGTGGTGTTACAACTTGCGGTGGGTGTGTTACTTGTTTGGAAGTAAGAGCATAGAACGGCTGGTTTCACATTGGAACCGGTGGTAGGTGACAACCTCGGTCAAAAAGTATTTCAGATTTGTAAAATATACGCTCAGCACTTTTACATTTTCTTAAATACGGAAATACCACGTTCGCCTCGTGAAATATTCCACTTCCAACAGTAATTAGCCTCCCTATGAATAGATATAAAATTCCAACCTTCTTCGCTGTACGTTTCTAAAAAGCAATTATTTTAGTTCTCCATGTCATATACATACCTGATTCTGACCAATTATAGTTTTGTATCGAATTTTCTGTAGTCGCGGGAGCTGATGGTGCATTGACAACTTCAAATCCTGGGCAAAATTGTGGAAAAATAAATAGTCTTGAATTATGAATAGCTTGGGCAACATTGGCAAAATGTGATCTTCCTGTGCAATTATCGTCAGCAGACACGGCTTCCATGTATCGTGACCTTTGTGTATCTTTTTCAGATACGAGATTCTGGTCCACCGACATGATATCTAGTCTTGAATTATGAATAGTTTGGGCAATATTGTGAAATCTTCCTGCGTAATTATCGGCAGCAGACACGGCTTCCATGTATCGTGACCTTTGTGTATCTTTTTCAGATACGACATTCTGGTCCACCGACGTGGTATCTAGAGATTCCATTGGTTCTTGTTTAACTTCAGCGGATTCATATTCTGGTATAATACTTTCCAGGTTGATCAGAGACGATGGACTTTGACATACTTTCCCGTCAACTGTGAGGGTGGTCATTTCGGAATCACAATTGCTTTCGTTGTTGCTGAGCGGATAAGGTGCGTCTTCTGCAGTTTCAAGGTAATCTTGCCTCAAGAATTTTTTCGGAACGGGCACTTTTGATCCGTCCACGAGTACATATGCATAACCTACATGGAATGATAGTGTTATCAAACTTAACAAACAAATACTCAATTTTTTCATAGAAATGGGGAAGGTAAGAGAGACTGAACAGATATTGTGAATAAAGATTCTTGACCCACGTATGAATTAATACACAATTCTCGGGAAATAGGTCACATTGACACATATATTTTTATTTTTACCCTCGTCTTTACGTACGTTTCGGTCTCACGACCATCATCAGAAGACTTATTAATACAATAACCTGATTACTTAGAAATACTGTAATAACACAAAGCGTCCTTATCGCACAAATTTCGTTTAAATGCCAACGTCGCGAAACGAACGGAGACATGAAATCGGAACTATAACACAGCAATGTTGCAGCGTAAAAATTAAAAATCCACTATTAAGTAGAATCATCAATAAATACGAACACATTTCATAAATGTCTGCGAGAGACTAACAGACAAAGAGTTCTATCCTCTTTGCTAACAGACGAGACCATCTCAAGTGTTCATTTAAGCGCCAGATGTCATAATTTATTAGGTGATAAAAGAAGGTCTCTGGCCTGTGAGAAATACTTTAGACAATTCTACCTAAAGTAAACTTTTACATTATAAGGACGTAAGTAGGAATTTGCAAGAATATTAATTAATTAAATTAGTATAAATATGACTTAGTGTTTGAACGTCACTCCTATGATTAACAGACTTGGAGTCACGTTTTATATGAATCATCTCCAGAATAGATCTTTTATAATAATTGGTTTCCTTAGTTAAAATATTAACATTCTTGTAATCAAATTGGTGGTTATAATCAAAGCAATGTTTAGCAAGCGCGGTGGAATTTTCTAAGTTTTTTTTTCTTGTGCTATATAAATGTTTGAAAAAGTATGATATAAACGTAGCGCATAAACCTACTAACTGTGTTGGGAAATATTTCTCAAATCTAAAACCTGTAATTCCTAAAGATAAACAAACCCACACAGTATACAAATTAAATTGTTTAGATTGTGATGGGACCTATACTGGTATCTCTAAACAATATTTACAAAAAAGAATGTATGGCCATAAGTATAGCACAAGAAACAAAAACTTAGAAAATTCCACCGCGCTTGCTAAACATTGCTTTGATTATAACCACCAATTTGATTACAAGAATGTTAATATTTTAACTAAGGAAACCAATTATTATAAAAGATCTATTCTGGAGATGATTCATATAAAACGTGACTCCAAGTCTGTTAATCATAGGAGTGACGTTCAAACACTAAGTCATATTTATACTAATTTAATTAATTAATATTCTTGCAAATTCCTACTTACGTCCTTATAATGTAAAAGTTTACTTTAGGTAGAATTGTCTAAAGTATTTCTCACAGGCCAGAGACCTTCTTTTATCACCTAATAAATTATGACATCTGGCGCTTAAATGAACACTTGAGATGGTCTCGTCTGTTAGCAAAGAGGATAGAACTCTTTGTCTGTTAGTCTCTCGCAGACATTTATGAAATGTGTTCGTATTTATTGATGATTCTACTTAATAGTGGATTTTTAATTTTTACGCTGCAACATTGCTGTGTTATAGTTCCGATTTCATGCCTCCGTTCGTTTCGCGACGTTGGCATTTAAACGAAATTTGTGCGATAAGGACGCTTTGTGTTATTACAGTATTTCTAAGTAATCAGGTTATTGTATTAATAAGTCTTCTGATGATGGTCGTGAGACCGAAACGTACGTAAAGACGAGGGTAAAAATAAAAATATATGTGTCAATGTGACCTATTTCCCGAGAATTGTGTATTAACAGATATTGTGTAAAACAATTATTGCAAGTCGATTTTTATGTTTTGTTAAATAATCTAAGTCGTTTCCTTGCCTTAGCGGTAATACCAAAAGTTACTTATTTTAAACTGTCTCTGAATATTAAGTATTTTTTTTCGTAATTCCCGACATTCAGTTTGGTTAAAATAGGCTTACAAATAACTATTACTATTAGTATTAAATCACAAAAATTGAATTTGCCGTGAGACTTGCGTGGGTACTTCGACTCGGACATCCCGCATATAGTTCAGTCGAAAATGCCGCTAGAAAAGTTATGGCCATTTTGTCAAAAAAAAAAACTGGAAAATTTTCCGGGTTTCTTCATTTATTTAAATCAATTTCATTTTTCAAAGTCATAGATAATTTGAATACGCGTGGAATGAGCCAAGGTAGAAGTCATTTGAAGGTTATGGGCCCGAGATAAGGTCCATTTTGTGATTTGTTTTCGGCTGACAAAATATTTGTTTGAAAATAGAAAAGAGATTGTGAAAATATTTTGTTTGCGTGGAAAGTTGGCATTTTTTATTCTACCTTTCACTGGATTTTTTTTGCCGTCAAAATTCGAATCTCGCGAAAAACCGTAGATTTGCGATTTCACGCTGAAAAATGCATATTTTGACTCAAAACAAAATGCATTTTGTAGATTTTGACAAATATTACCTAAAATAACAATTAAATCACATTTTGCTACAAATGTCGAATTTTGGAGGAATTTGGAAAATTTTTGACCTTTGAAAACTGAAGAAATTTTGAGGTTAGAATATTCGAAAAAAAAAATTCAATGCGTATTTTGAGCTATTGTAGATCAATTTTGCTTCAGTAGAAGTCTACATATTCATGTGAACGTGTTTGGGCCTGTAGCGCCAAGCGAAAAAAACAAAATTTAATGAAAAAAAAATTATTATGCATTTTTTTTATGTGGCAAGAAGTCACACTTTTGGATTTAGGTGGAGAAAGTCATCTACTTTCCATTGAATTTTGGATTTTTATGATGAGCCCAAAATTGGGCCCGCTACAGGCCCAAACACGTTTACATGCATATCTAGACTTCTACTTGAGCAAAATTGATCTACAATAGCTCAAAATACACGTATTGGAGAGCTCTAACAGTGTCTCAGATTTACTTTTTCTTCGAATTTTCTAACCTTGAAATTTCTCAAATTTTCCGAAGTAAAAAATTTTGAAGGTCCTGCCAAAATTCGGCATTTACAGCAAAATGCGATTCGATGGTTATATTAGGTAATATTTGTCAAAATCTACAAAATGCAATTCGTTTCGAGTCAAAATGCGTCAAAATGCATTTTTCAGCGTGCAATCGCAATTTAACGGTTTTCACGAAATTCAAAAATGTTTTTTAAGCCTTAAAAAAATGGGCCTTATCTCAGGCCCATAACCTTCAAATGACTTCTACCTTGGCCCATTCAACGCGTATTCAAATTATCTATGACTTTGACCTCTTGTGTTTTTTATTGGAGGCTTTATTTCAAAATTAATTTAAATAAATGAAAAAACCTGGAACATTTCCAATTTTTCCACAAGAAAATGGAGATAACTTTTCTAGCGGCACTCCAAGAATTTTTAAACTATTTTTCCCGTTTTTAGAGCACCCAAAAACATAAGATAACATACAAATTAACCATATTAAATGTTTAAATCAACTTTTATGATCGTGCGACTGGACTACTACTCGGCGTTCATTATTTGACGTTTGACCTACTCTTACTCTAGTCGTCCTGGAGTTACCTTACCAAGACTGAAGATTAAATTATTAATTAAATATACTTTTGTAATTTACTCACCGCTATCTGCTGCATCCAATTCGTCGAAATTGATAATAACTATATCGTGACATGTCGAATTCGATGCGGTTTCTTCTTCGATCTTGCTAATAGATTCTCCCGAAGAATCGTGCGCGACTTCCGCATTATTGTTGTTGTCGTCGCTCTCGTGCGCTTGTTCGTCCAAAGTTTCGACCGGTTGTGCGGGAACCTGTCCATAATCGGCGTTCGAAATCTTCACGGCATCCATGTTGTTCAAATATTGTTCGACGATCTGTATTTTGGACGGACTGGCTTCTACAATTATCTCTTCGTATATGTTTTGTAAGCTTGTAGCGTCCACTTCTTTAGCATTGACGGTTGTAGTTGAAAACGGTTTAGACACGAAAACGTAATTGTCGCCTTTGTTCGCGTTGGAATATCGTCCTTCGCTCTGATTGTCCGAATCGGAACTGCAATTGGTGTCGCCACTGTCTGCGATTTTCAAGTCTTCCATCATTTCTTTCACGCTTCGTAATTCACTGTCACGGCTTTGTTGAGGATAAGGTTTAGCGGATTGAGTGGTGGTTATTTTTTGGTCGGCAACGCCCGACTTTTCACAATCGGATTTGAATATTTGTTCAATTTCCGGTTTAGCAGATTTTATCGATGAATTACTGGAATTCGATTGATGTTTTTCCTTGAGACGTTGAAAACCGTTGACAAAACTATGACACAACGGTTCCACGCAATTAATTTGGTCAACGACAACCTGACATCCCAACCAGTGTCCGAACCTTTGTCCTTTATGATGGAAATACCAATAGCATTCGTAGCGGCCTATAGATTCTGAAATATAAATTGCATATTGATTTCACAGATAACTGTGGGTATAAATTAATAATTAATAATTATTCTTGACCCAGGTATGAATTATATATAAATTCTCGTCAAACTAACACATATGCTTATTATTTTCGTCTTTACGTATGTTTCGGTCTCACGACCATCATCAGAAGACGTATACATGTCTAAAGCGGGATTTCTTAAAACTAATTGTATCAGACACAAAGCTTCCTTATCGCACTAATTTCAATTAAAAATGCTCACGCCGCCGAAACGAACAGAAACACGAATAATCAAAATTGTTGCACAATAATGTTTCAAGTATATGAATATGTATCAAGAAGTCATTGCATAGCAATCTACTTCTAATATTCGAAGTCATTTCATGCAATGTTTGAAAGAGACTGAAACCAAACTATAATACTCTCAATTATCCACTTTGAAACCAGATGTTAGAGATTTATGAAGTAATAGGAAAAGGTTATCAGTCCTAACTAGAAATATTACTATTTCAATATTCTACCTAAAATATGCTTTTAACATTGTAAAGACGAATGAGAAATTTGCAAGGGTTTTAATTAATTAAATTAGTATAAATTTGACCTAATGATTGAACGTTAAGATCTATGATTCACAGACTGAGTCACGTTTTATGTGAAGATAGATTTTCTATATTTTTCAAATTTAAAACCTTCAATACCTGAAGATAAACAAACCCACACAGTATATAAATTAAAAAGTTTAGATTGCGATCGGACTTATACATGAATCTCTAAACTATATTTACAAAAAAGAACTGTAACGAAGCTCTAAAATCTTGAATAATTATTTAATGGGAAACACGTAGATTAGTAGTAAAGTATTAGTATTTCGAATAGATAATTCCGAATAATTATATTGTTGTATAGGAAGATAGATTGTACCGGGCATTGACATCAGTGTAGTTTAAGTGTCAGATTTGCATACGGTTCCATTCTTAAGTTGCGTATATTTTGATTTCATTCCGAAACCGTGCATATTTCGTGTCAACAAAAGATATCGGAACAGATGTAACCATAAAAACGGCACAAAATCGAGGAACTGGTGGACCATCATGAGCGCGAAATGAGCAAAAAAGGGCCCGGCTGGAGCTGGTGTAGGTGACCGCCAAAAGTAAGTGTTCCGCCAGCTACCCTTGAAGTATTAGGTAATTTTGCTAATTGATGCATGCATAGCCGTTTTTAATAATACTCACGTGACTATTTGTTTGTAAGGCTATAATGAGGAAATAGCCTGCTTGGACCGCTTTCTTAGAGATTATTGTTTCTGAGCTTCCTTGTGCTTCCCCCGGGTCAAGATAAATTATTATTATACAGTCAAATATTTATTCATGTTCAAGCTATAAATAAACTTCTTATTGGGAAGTTCCGTGTTTATCTAAAATGACTTTCTGCAACAGCATGTAAGTAGTCAAGAAGTAACCAAGTATTAAATGCAATTAAAGCCTGCAATTCTAATACTATTCAGTCTGCCCTATTGACCCCTGGTTACTTACTTCACTGAAACTACCCTGGGACAAGGCTATCCATAGATAGCACAGTGATACGCTCCCTTAACGAGGAGTAGGCCTTGACAAAAATCTGGCGCCCGAGAAACCAACATAAAAGTCAATCGGATTCAGATCTGGTATACTTGAAGGAGTGTTGAAGCCGTAGTAAGTAAAAATCGCCAAAAAGTAACAAGGTACGTCACAGAATATATGGTCATTAGTATAGTACTAGAAACAAAAACAACAAAAAAATTTAACCGCCCTTGCTAAGCATTGTTTTGATTATAACTATCAATTCGATTAGAAAAATGTTAATATTTCAACTAAGAAATCAATTATTATAAAAGATCTATCCTGGGGATGATTCTAATAAAACGTGACTCTAAGTCTGTTAATCATAGAACAGATGTTCAATCATTAAGTCAAATTTATACTAATTTAATGGATTAAAACCATTGCAAAATCCTACATGCGTCTTTATAATGTTAAAAGTATATTTTAGGTAGATTGCTGAAATAGAAATATTTCTAGTTAGTCTTACAACCTTTTACTATTACCTCATAAATCTTCAACATCTGGTTCGAAAGTGAATACTTGAGAGTAATATAGTTTGGTTTCAGTCTATGCTGCGACTTCTTGACACATATTCATATACTTTAATGAGATGGGGACGCTTTGTGCATGATACAATTAGTTTTAAGAAATCCCGTTTTTAGACATTTGTACGTCTTCTGCTGATTGTGGTGAGACCGAAACGTACATAAAGACGAAAATAATAAGCATATGTCTTTGTGAGTATAAATGTAATCACTGATTAAATAGTTAATAAAGAAAAAAATATTTAAATATATTTCTACAAGAAGCTGGAAGTTGTGCAGGGATTGAAAAACTACTGAAGCTGATAGTGATAAAATAATCGTACTTGGTATGTTTAAAAGCACAGCAATAGATCCCTTCTCCCCTGGCCGTAAAGGTGGACATGGTACAATTTTGTCGACAGGTTCCAGGGGTGCTGATCCCCAAGTGAAATGTAATTCAGTCTGAAATTGAAGGATTCGTCGATATAACGTGTGAAACTGAGAATATTTTGGATACATACATCAGAAGTCCACGGCCAGCTACCATTATTGATTACATCCCATTGGTGAAGGTACACTTCACCGCCCATCAAATGAGGAACGACTGCTTGTTGAGTACGAACTGGAGCGGCATTCATGTCATTAATTTTAATGCCAACAGATATGTTAGAATTACTTTTGCTGCTGCTGTGACCTGCATCGCTGTCACTGGATCTTGTGAAAAGAGACAGTTTCTTTTCCTTGATCTTCTTCGTCTTGCATTCCAGCTTCTCCAGTTTACTTTCCAGCTTTCTATCTAACTTCACAGATTTCAACAATTCTTTTCTGCAAAGAAAAGCAGGTGCAATTCGATCATAATTCGGCAAGTAACAGGGTAATGGAGTTGAAAATGTATCAATTTCAATTTTATATATGATATACCCACTAATACCAATTATCAAGATTACCAGGCGCACCCCAGCCCATCAGCTTAGACAATATGTTGTCTTACGGCGACCTGCTGGTCTACCACCCACCGTACATTCAAGTGTTGATAGTTGCGCGCTTTCCTACTAATCGTCGCAGTGAGTTATCTTACGGCGACCTCGCGTTTTTCTTTAAATTTCAATAGCCCATAACAGACAAGCAATATAACTTTTTAGAATTGTTAGAGTTTTTGGCACATCTACAGTCTAGCCTTTTACGAGCGATACTTCCACCACCACGCCCTGTACTTTTGTCTATCCAACTCGTCGGCTACGATATTACTTAATATATAAATTCTCTAAACTAGTAATACTGGTTATTGTAGGTACAAAGAGTTAATAGAACTGCGATTGGATGCTGAACCACTGTTAGAAGAAAGATGCAGTGGTTTCAGTTTCAATTCATTATTAACAATGGGCTTATGATCCACTTTATCTTGGAAGATTGGTTCAAGGCAGTGAGAACATGATAATTGAATCACAAGTTTGACTAATCTATAAAATAAACCATGACTTCGACCTCCAACACAAAGTTTCATAGAAATTCAGATGTCAACTTTCAGCTGAAAAAGTTACATTTATTCTGGGATGAAAAATACGTGATCAATATCGAATTTGGACGAAGGACACCATCAAAACTGTTTTTCAGGAACATTAGAAATATTGCAGAAGCAAACCAAAATTTCATTTCGTTATTTTTCACTTCAAGAATTTAATTTCAAGTTATTGCGAATGAGGATTAATGCAAAGGTATACTCTTTTTTATATATTTATTTTTAATTTGAAAACGTTGAACCTTGCATTCTAACCGATAGCGTATGGAAATATTTCAATTTCATAAAATATTCAATTTAGTATTGTTCAGTTCTGTTATCATTCACTTCAAGCACATGCAAATGTTATGGTCATCTAAGTGTTATCACACATTACTATAATGAGATACGGTTCAACCGAGTGGACTTAGATTTTAGCTTTGTAAACATTCTGTGATCAACAAAAATGATGAGAAATCGCTTTTAGAGACGACCGTAAATCAGATGTTTCAATAACGTTGGTCGAACATATTTTATATGAGTCACACCATTTCTTAAGAAAGTTTATCACTCTTCAAACACAGTACTGACAAATATCTAAGTAATTTAATGAATTCAGATTCATCTCCAGCTGACGGTAATCTCTTATTTACTCTTTTAATTACAAATAGTATTTATATTTAAGAAGCAGTGAGTGTAGCGAACCATGTCTTTTCTTGAAAGGTATGTTTTAGAGTAGCGGTCAAACGGTAAATACAATCTACTTAAAACTTTGACACAAACTCGGTATGATGCTCGAAATTTACTGACATAAAAAGTCGTACCTTGAGCCGTTTTCGTGTTTTTGTTCAGATCGGTCTGTCGAAATACTCGACGCAATTCGATTAACATCATGATCATTATTTGAGAGGAGGGGGTTTAGCCCCCAAATGCACTTAGGCCACATATTTGGGCCCATTGTGCGCCCCGTGGTCAGAAGCTTATTCTATCTATTCTAGCATGTTTGTGGCCCGCCAGAAACCCAAAATATTGTGAACGCTGGCTTCCATAAGTTCTTCTGGAAGTAGTTTTAATTCTCCGAAGTGACGGTGCCTGTGGGATGCAGGGCATTCCAACAGGATGTAAGAGGCAGTTTCTTCCACATCTCTGCATTTCTTACTTACAGGATCATCAGCGATGCCTATAGTATTAAGGTGTTTGTTAAGACGACAGTGACCGGTTACGATTCCTGTCACCTCTTTGATGTCTCTTCTGTTTAGAGAAAGGAGTTTCTTTGAGAGCCTAAGCACAGGCTCTTTGATGAAGAGCTTGTCCTGCCTCATGGGTGGTGATTCTCGTCACAGTTCAGACCACTCTTTGTTCAGCTGGCCCAGAGGGGCGAGATCCCACGCAATTCAATAAAAGCGACCATTGGCTCCGGTCCGACAGGGGCGCCGGACGACCCCCGCATGTCCAGGGAGTAGGCCACTGTCCACTTTGTCCAGGACCCAGATTAGTTGAACTTTATTTCTCTTGACTAGTTCAGCCAGTGTATCTCTGCATTCTTTGACGACAAGCCTTGATGTGACTATGGGTTTGAGAGCTCTCAGAGCCGACCGGCTGTATGTGCAAATATATATTTACAGTTTATCGCAGATTTTCCATGGCACAATTCAATATTGCGTAGACCTCCGCCTGAAAAACCGTGCAGTAAGCGCCTAGAGATAGTGACCTTTGGCCTTTTTAGGTACACTCCCGCCCCAGAAGCCGAGCCCACCTGGTGACAGTAGGCTGAGTGTCTTCACTCCAATCTCCTCTATCCGGAATGAGGATTTCGGGAGAAATGAGACGCAATTCGCTCTGGCCGATGGTGGAGAGTAATAGTATAACACGACGTTCTCTGTCGGTCGCATCTGCTGGTGCGGCACCCGACAAAGGGCTAGAGCGTTCCTGCCCCGATTGTAGAGAGAAATAGTGTCGATTTATACACGTACTGGAGCGCCCACTAAAAGGTACGTGCGGCCGTTGAGAGAACTAGGTTTGCCAAATGTCTGGACTTGTGTGTCAAAGCCTATTTTTTTTTGATGCCGACTGTTACATTTTCATGAATTTATAGATTACTATCTATGAATTGTATGTAGACTATCCACTTCCAAGATAGAGCGCACGTAGACAAATGTATGCGGCGTTTATATGAACAGAATACTGACATCTAGAGATGGAAATAAATATGCATTAATCGATCATTTGATTAATCCAATTGTAGTAATCGTTGACTAATGAAATCATCACAAAATAATCGATTAATCAATCATTCAATTAATCTAATATTTCATAAAATAATTCCATTTCAATCCGTATAATAAAACATCAATAAGGACATCATACAAAAATTTAAAAGTTTTAAAGTGTTAATTCATCGTATTGATATAATAAAATAAAACACTTACTTTGTTTTTTATCACATATATCATAGAAAAAAATCGTAACTATAGTTTCGGCACTTGCGTGTCATATTCAAACATTACCGACGCACTCCCAGCAATGGTAGGTTGGAAAATGAAATTTTTTTTCAACCAGGTGCCGAACGTTAGCCGAGTATTGCCGTGCATTTTTTTCATTTGCCGAGGTTTTCCCGAGGAGAAAACTCAAATTTTCCAATTCGGGTGTCCAAATCACCCCAAAGTAGGGAAATGTGGCATAAAACGTTATTATTATAGAAAAAACCTATATAAATCGTTTGCCGGAGAATAGCAGAGTTCAATGATATAAGAATAATGAAAAAATATTCCCAATTAAATTGGAAAATAGAAAAATAAAAATTTCATTAGAATTTTAAATTTCGCGCCCTTGCGTATAAAAATAATAGTTTTGAAACAGGGAACCAGTGAAATGCGGAATACAGTATTTTGTATTGTTCCAGTGATGTCAGATTGGGCGCTTTTGCGCCAATTGGGCCATTCTTTATGAAGATTTGCTCCATGTTCTTATTCATCATCATTATTATTAACAACGTTTTATGCCACATTTCCCTACTTTGGGGTGATTTGGACACCCGAATTGGAAAATTTGAGTTTTCTCCTCGGGAAAACCTCGGCAAACGAAAAAAATGCACGGCAATACTCTGCGAACGTTCGGCAAACGACCTGGTTGAAAAATTTTTTTAATTTCCAACGTACCATTGCTGGGAGTACGTCGGTAATGTTTGAATATGACACGCTACTGTCGAAACTATAGTTACGATATTTTTCTATAATATATGTGATAAAAAACAATGTGTTTTATTTTATTATATCAATATAATAAATTAACACAAAGTAACGGCTTCCACCATTGAATTATTGTTAAAGATGAACTATTATGAACGAATCTAAAAGACAGATTCATTATAACATCTTTCACATACAAATCGCCGTTTTTTGTAACTGATTAAATAGTGTACAGGGTGTCCCATTTTGGGTACTTTTGCGGGGTATCTCCTTTATTTTTAAAGATAGAGAGTTGCGGTTTTCGCGACACTGTGCTACTTTTTCGTAAAACTCAAGATGCCGTCAACAGAATTTTCATAGCCCTTTTAGTTTTTAAGATACAGGGCATTTCTGAAAATGTTGCATTTTGTGACCCCCCTCGTATCTCCGTTATCCTTCAACTTATCGAAAAGGTAAAAAATAACATTCTAATAGATTTTTTTCCGTAGAATGCAGTGGTGTAGATAACTTTTGTTACATATTTACTGTTTTTGAGTTATAAACTTATGTTTTTTTAAATAGAACACCCTGTATATTTATAGACTATAAAATTTGTCTTTTTTTTACCTTTTCAAAAATATATGATAGTATAAACTTTTTTTCAGAAACACGCAAATAATTGACAATTTTCAGAAATTAAATACATATTTTAATAGTAGGCTATGGATAACAATAATAAACAAGTGCAACTCACATATTACTAACAAATAATTGGATACCTTGTATATAGGTTTCTATTAAAAAAAAATCCCATAGATCTTTTTTCTAACAGTAAGTTTGTAACAACAGTTTTGTGGCGTAAAGTGACAATATAACAAAAACACAAAAAAATAACATTATTAAAAAAAATTAAATGTGATGTTCAAATTGACCACCATTTTCTCTAATGCAAAATTGGCACATCTTTGAGATTCTTTGAATAGCGTTCAAAAGAACCATTGTTCTCATTCGCAGATTTCGAAAAGCTAAATGAATTGCCTCTCGAAGTTTTGCAATGCCGTCATATCGAGTTTTATATACTTCATTTTGTATATAACCCCATAAAAAAAATCTAAAATTGAGAGATCTGGTGATCGTGGAGGCCATCTAACAGGTCCGTTGGTACCTATCCATCTTTGAGGAAAGTTATTTTTTAGAAAGGCCCTTAAGAGCCTAGAGTTATGACTTGGGGCACCATCTTGCTGTAGGTAAACAGCATTATACTGGGCTAATGGAATGTTTTCAAGCAGTTGTGGAATAACTTCCTCAAGAATTTCTAGGTATCTACGTGCTGTAAGACCTCCTTCAAAAATCCTATAAACTATATGTCTACCCAAAATAAAACATGAAACCCCAACTCCAAAGCGTCCTTGTTGTGCCCTTTCAAACATTAAATGCAGATTTTCACTCCGCCAGTTCCTGGTATTGTGACGATTGAAAATGCCAGCACTTGAAATAAAGCATTCGTCTGACCAGATAACAAGTCTGCCAAATAAATCGTTAGCATCGATTTGTTGCAAATACCACTGGCAAAACAGTGCCCGGCGCTCGGCATCGCCAGGATGCAAATGTTGTAGTATATTAAATTTGTATGGATGATACTTATATTTCTTCAAGATCCTCTGAGCGTTAGTTTTTGGCACACCAATTTCCTTCTCAATTTTTCTACATGAGGACGAAGGTGTTGCTTCTATATATCCTAAAGTATCTATCTCTTTTCTTTCCCTGTTCTCTTTGTTGTATGTTTTAGGGCGCGGGTGAACAAATGATCCGTGCTCAACTAAATTTGCTTTTAAACGGGCAAATATCCCAAAAAACGGTTGCCTTCTTTCTGGATATCTAAGAAGCAAAAATTAAAATGATAATAGAGATTTTCATAGCCATAATAGCTTACTCACCTTTGGAAATATAATTCCGAAGCTTCTTCAGAATTTTCATTACTCTGTATAAAACATACCATCATATCATATTTCTCATAATTTTCGTAAACTGCCATTATTCGAAAAAATTGATAAATATCTATTGAATAATGATACCAAAAGAACGAAAATAAACAGCTTAAATGCGATAGAGATTTAATGTTTTTTTCTGTTTCTTGTCATAAACAATATCAATGGCCTACAATTAAAATATGTATTTAATTTCTAAAAATTGTCAATTATTTGCGTGTTTCTGAAAAAAAGTTTATACTATCATATATTTTAAAAAAAAGACAAATTTTATAGTCTATAAATATACAGGGTGTTCCATTTAAAAAAACATAAGTTTGCTATATAACTCAAAAACAGTAAATATGTAACAAAAGTTATCTACACCACTGCATTCTACGGAAAAAAAACTATTAGAATGTTATTTTACCTTTTCGATAAGTTGAAGGATAACGGAGATACGAGGGGGGTCACAAAATGCAACATTTTCAGAAATGCCCTGTATCTTAAAAACTAAAAGGGCTATGAAAATTCTGTTGACGGCATCTTGAGTTTTACGAAAAAGTAGCACAGTGTCGCGAAAACCGCAACTCTCTATCTTTAAAAATAAAGGAGATACCCCGCAAAAGTACCCAAAATGGGACACCCTGTACACACACAATAATAATTGTGGTAAGGTATCAATGCGATGACAGGGACCATTCACTCGAATTACTTCCATGGCAGCCAGATACAGGCCACAATTTGATGATAATGGATAGCAAAGATGATAATAAAAATTACAAATGGAAGCAAAAAGATTTTGGGAAGTCTCGGACAGGCTTCAACAACAAGGAATAAAACCAAGGCCACAATTAATATTATGTGGCCAAATTCCAAACTCCAGTAAAGGAGTTCTTATAATAAATAATTTGAATTATTATTTATGACTGTCATTTAAGCCTCCAACACACATTTAGTTAAGCATGTACCCATTAAAGATAATTTCAGTGAACCAATCAGAATTTGATTTAAAGGGTTTCAAGTTGTTAAATGATTAAAATCCTATTTCTGATAAGCTCCTGTAACCCTGAAACATGCCTTAGCAATTAACATAAAGAGTGTGTAACAACCCCTCCCCTCTCTTTGAAAATTTCAACAATAGCAATAGCTCAAGCCAGATAATCCAGAGGGAAAATTACTAAATCAATTCTCCAGTGTTACCAGGTTAGGGGTTTTCCCTTTAAATTTGTTTTTTTTTTTTCTGGGCTTTGGTGGATATTTTAGGGAGTAATTTATTTAGGGGTTTTTGTTGGGGGGTTTATATACGGATATTTTCTTTTGCTTATTTTTAAACATTATATTGTTGAATTAATCAACCGATCAATAACAACATTTACAAGAGTGTAAGAAGCATAACATCATTTCCGTCCGATTATTTAAAAGTTTAGGGGTTTATTTCAAATTTTAGGGGGATTTGTAGCGCCATCTAGGGATTATTGAGCGAAACCACCTGCCAACACAGCAATTCTCTCACATAAGAAAGAAGAGGATGATGTAATTTTCACCTCTCTTTGTTCAATATTGTGTAATTTTTTGTTCATTGTGGTTAATTTAATGTTCATTAGAGATTACATGAATACATAAACCAAACAACATTAAAATCATGTGCTTTTGATAACAAAAGTGTTATCAGAGTAAATAATTACTCAAACATGTTGGTATGAGTAATCAATCTTCTTGACCAGATGGTTGTAGACTACAGTCTACCAAGATAAAGGCAACTGAAAAGTTGATTTTATAGGTTCTTGTGACAACAGTTGTTTAAAATTATGATATGAGAATAGAAGATAAAAATTAATAATTGGATGTTGGTGCATGTCACTGGAATAGTGATATTTTTGAGTTTGTATCACTTACTCATTTGGGCTTTCTGCAAATGATATGGGGTATTTCCTTGACCGTTTCGTGCATTCAGCTTTAGATTTACGAGAATGATAGGACTGCATGGCATGTGGCTTCATGTTAGAAATATTACTGGAAACTGTAGATGTTATTTCATTAACCACGTCTTTCTTGAACTGTAAACAAAGTTGTTGAGTAATAACTCAATTTTTATGATGCATCAAGTGTGTTATTAACCTGCATCATATACGCTGTGAACCAAGGTGGTGGAACATCCATATTCGAATTTGATACTGTTGAAGAAACCATTTCATCTGTGTTGAATTGAGTTTGAACATCATTCGAAGAGGATGTTTTTTTCACGGTTTTGTCATGTTCTGAGATTCTATCTAATTTCAGATTGATAATTTCCCCATTCCTGGCTTTCTTACGAAAAGCATACAAGGCAACTTGGAATTCTAATTGGCATTGGATGGGAAATTCTTTATCGTTTGTTGCTAAATATGAAACACGAACGTCATCTCCTGCAGTTCCAGAGTTTTTTAGCTGCAACATAATCTTCAGTAAATACCCAAATAAATAAGTATATATTTCTCATTACCAGATAAGATTTGAATATTTCCCAGTTTAAAGTAGTAGATGGAATGTCGTACACTCCTATTATATTCGATCTATCGCCACCATTATTTGACTTATTTTTCCATTGTAAATTACAAATAATTTCCAAATCTTTCTTCTTGGAAGTCATGTTTAGGTAGAACTATATATCCAAGTAATTAAACTAAAATTTCAACAATTGAAGCAGTCAAAATACAGATACAATACCTAATGATGGTTTATTTATTTTGATTCTTATGACGTATGATAACTGTCATCCACTGTTCACTTCGCTTTGTATTCTTTCATTCTATTTATAATGCAATTATTGCATTTCACTGCAGATGCAAAGAAAGTAGAGATTAGTTTGCGCATGTGCATTTAATTTACGCAGTAGTAAATTATCACAGAAGCTTGTAAGACTACGGTCTCCGTGCTTAAAACAATATAGAAGAAGATTAAGTAATATCGCGAACACAGTGTTAGTGCAGTAAAATTATTGAGGTAGTACTGTATCCATAGAGTTCTTGATCTCTATGATACTACCTCAATGAGTAAAATAGTCAAGGGTCAAGGGCACGGTCGTACATACAGGTCTGGGAACTCGTATGTTTGACATGGGTCTCTTACGCGTCGCCAAACTCGTAGTCCCTTGCTCAGACACTAGCTAGCGCTTGGATCGAAGTGGTAAAACGATTTCTTTCCGGAATCGCAAGCAGTGTTACTAAGTATTCTGATTTGAGAGAGGAATATAACTTGTTACTCTTGTTCAAAATGTATTACTCGCCTTAAAAATAACTTCCCCTTTTTCGCACACATAAAAAACCTCGTTAAAACAATTTCTTTCCGGAATCGCAAGCATCCACTTTTTTCGCATTTCCGCATCTCTCGGCATTTTAAAAACAGAAGTTTCTTGCTTCACACTTTTGTACCCCGTTTTGCATTTCGGCACAATGCACGGTTTCGTAATTTGTTTCTAAAAACGCAGGTATTCCTTGTGTTTACAAGTCAAGAATGACAGTTGTCAGAGAACACTCTTCGACTACTGCGCCACCTTTTTTGGTACTACGCGACAGTTGACGCTTAGCGGAGTCACTTCTCACCTAGGAAACAGCCTCGAGTTCCCAGACCTGTATGTACGACCGTGGTCAAGGGTAATATAACGAGACCTTGATAAATTGTCGACTATTTTGATTGCATCTAAATTTCGACTGTAGTTTATAATAAATTTAAGGATAATTAATTTTGGCATGTGTATAATTTTATTCTACACATTTTAGGTAATTTGCGCAATAGCGAGAAGTTGATATTTCAGACGTCAGAGGGCGCCGAAGCTACCAAAAATAAGTTTTCGGCTATTTTCTGTATAATTATGAATGCGAATAATATGTTGTTTGTTATTTATAGACTACGAATGTTCTAAATTGACAGTGACAATACTGTACTTGACATTAATGAATCGCGTGATCGTCGAAGATGTAATGCAATTCTGTAGAATAATTAATAGCTGGTGTCCAAATAAGCATGTACCTATATCCAAAAGAGGAATCTCATTTCGATCATAGTGTTCGGAGAAATCTCATTTATATTTAAAAACTATTCTTGGTAGGTTCCTTTGGTTGCATTTCAGAGCAAATTAAAAAGCAATCTACGGAGATGACCTAGGTCATCAGGGTTTCCCAATCACCAGGTAACTATTGAGGGTCATGGTCACAACCGGCAACCTCAACCTTCCTCACAAGTTTCACTCCATTGTAAAAAATAACTTAACGAATTCCCTGGAGACAAGAGACAACAATAGTACCTGTCTCCTGAGCCCCAGGTGCGTCGTAGTTCGACTCTGGCACCGGAATCGTGATCAGCAACCCCAAAACCCTCACGAGCACGAAATTCTGAACTATTTTGGCTATATTTGGCCATTTTTTCAACTTTTTGTACTTAAAAAAATATATTCAAAAAGATGCATTTCCTCTGTAGAAATGCTAAATGCATATCATGAAGAAATAGACTGGTAACATTTTTTCTAGATGACTTCTATAATCGTTTAAAAAAAATCATCAAAATCGGCTCTGCCTTTTCTGCTTTATTTCCTCGACTATAAAACTAGGCAGAGTTGCTCGTCACAGGACATGTTTGCGATTCATATTTTATGAACTTTTCTAGGATTCAATGTAAGGTTGAAAAAGGTTCATAACAAATAATTGAATATTTTTTCGAATTTTGGACTAACATCTAAGTTAATTACTTTCTTTGAATCTTATTTAACCGAAATAGTATGTTCTTCATCATGGGTTTAGGTCAGAGACGTACATTGCTTCGTCTGGAGTACCAAAGGGCTCTGTCCTTGGACCCCTACTTTTTAAAGTGTTAATAAACGCCATAGTAGAAGTTATTTCTTTCAACATTCTTAAATATGCAGATGATCTGAAAATATTCAGGTTAATTGAAAATATAAGTGGCTGTATTTCACTTCAATGCGTACGAAATATTATGGTGCCTCAACAATAAGCATGTGCTGAATATATCAAAATGTAACGTAATGTTATTTACTCGAAAACTAGATACAATCATCAATACCCTCATAAATTCCTCATAAAACGCTATTAAACAGATTCAATTGCAATGACCTCATGACTCGCAGATTGGACCAACTGACTTTCACGTACCATCAATAAATATCTGTACCACTTCTACTTTTTATTCAGCTAAACGTCATAGTAATTTGTCCTCACCGCTCTTCATGATGTTTCAACTGGTTGATGATATGAAAGATCACCTTGACATATTTGTGTGCACTATTAATTCAATAAAGAATTACCTTGCAATCAAATAACAGCTCAGAACATTTATCATGTTTTTAATTAATCTTGTTGCTACTCTCTTATGCTATTTCCTTACCCTCTAACTGGGATTTATCCTGTTGGGTAATGTATTCAAATAAATAAATAAATATACCATGTGAACAAAGGGCGTAAAAAGACATATCTTATAAAAAGAACATTTATTCTTAAAATTATTTCATCCATTCATTACTATGTACAGCAAAATATTTTCTTATTTAAAAATTTAATAAATACACATAAAGGTACATCTTGTTTGATCGAATATCTTATGCTACGTTTCTTCATTCATGGTGAATACTGGATTGTCAAGACCTCCACTAGATTTCCTGTCAATTATGTTATTATCGTTATCCACTGTTTCTCCCTTAATTGCCTTCTTTTTGCTCTTCTCTACTTTTACGTAGGTGTAGTTGTTTGCTAGATATGCAAAGACTAACAGATCAGCTATCATGAGAGCCGTGTATAGGAAAAAGTCAGACGACTGGAACAAAAAACATACATTTTAATTATATGTAATAATTATAGTAATGAGAAATTGAAAAGCAATAATTTCTGGACTATCGTTGTTCAAAATTTAACTACAGCCAAACTAACCACCACGATGTCAGAAAAGAGAGACAGCTCCCTATTCAGTATCTTGATTTAAAACATAAAATTACTTAAAAAAAAACAGGTATTGTACTGTTCATTTAGTCCATCTATTTTATAAATGGGAGTTGAATAAAAAAGATGCAAGAAACAATGAATTTTCTCGAGCTGTGATAGCCCTTATCAAACTTTTAAGTGGTTAGTCAAATTGTCACAACCAGTTGAGTTGCCCACTCCAGATGTGGGACAAATTAGGAGCATTTTTTTAAAATTCCTTGAGGCAAAAATGATGAATTTCATTTCTATATAAATAATAAGAATGTATAGATACGTACCGCTTTGTCAAAAATTTTGGCCGACTCTATGATGACAATGATGAGATTTCCAAAAGCGTCTGTAAGTAAGAACATTGCCTGCAATAGTGACTTCATGCTTACAGGTGCCTGGGAGTAAGAAAACTCCAATCCAGTGATGGAAAACAAGATTTCGGCTGCTGTTATTATAATGTATTGGGGTAGAAGCCAAAACATGTTGACACTGTTCGGTTCTGTAACTGTAACGAACATTTGGTCCGCCTGAAAAAGAGAGATGCTTAAACAAGTTTAAAGTTTCATGCCTTATTGGCCACAATAAGTAAGTACATCAAGAGATATAGATTTAAATTTTTTGAATTATGAAGATATCTTAGATAATTTAACATAGGCTTATAAAGATGAACAAACGTAAAACATTGAACCTTAGGCGGGATTCGAATTCCCATTCCTGGATGTCTAGTCCAGCGTGTTTACCAGTTACACCAATTTGGTCCCGTCAGAGTTTGATATTTTTGTGAATATAATCCTCTGAAGGGATAGTAAATCATTGATGAACACAATGCGATTCGATTTTCCGCTATAGATCAACTATTCACGGACATTCATCTAAAGTTCAATCAGTTCTATTGAAACATATAAGAACCGGGATGAGTATTGTCAGAGTAATTGCCAATCCTAGTAATACTTATAACCTACACTCCTCAATTTAAAACGATTATAAAGATGAATAAACGTGAAACATTGAGCCATAGGCGGGATTCAAACCCCTATTCCTGAATGTCTAGTCCAACGTAATTACCAATTACACCACTTTGATCCCAAAGTATGACATGTTACATGTATTGTAATTTAAAGATTTTAAAAAATCTTCATAGAATCTTCTATGTTTGAAAGTAAAAAGAAGTGAAATAACAGTGACTTTTTTATTCATAGACCACTCGTCAATCTTTGAGAGCGTAGATGCAACTTCAGTTTCGAGAAGGAAGAGATTTTTTGCAGATACTTTAAGGTTACTGTCATCTGCATAATTGAAAATTAACTTTCTAGCATCAGAAATAACTTCATTAATATAGATTAAGAACAGAAGTGGGCCAATTATGTTATCTTGAGGAACACCTATTTTTAGTTACATTTCATCAGATATGAAAAATGTACCACCCTCCGAAATCTTTACTCTCTGCATTCTACTTTTCAAATAGCATGCCATTGAGGCTGATTGTTTATCTCTGACTCCATATTTCACCAGCTTTGCGAGAGAAACCCCATGTTTTTCAATATATTTCTGCCATACATGTGTTATGTAGGCAAGCAGGTCTCATGTTGATATCTGCTGACGAAAGCCATATTGCCGGTAATTCATAATTTTGCAGCTCTCTAGGTATTATATGAGCTTGATGTTGATTGTTTTCTCCATCATTTTAGAGATCACAGATAATAGGGCAATGGGTCTATAATTATTAGGAAGGGTCTTCTTTTCAATTTTGCAATTGGTTGGATTGTAGTTGTCTTCCAGCTGGAAGGAAACACACCAAGTTTGTATGAAAGGGTAAACAAGCTATAGAAAACTGGTGTTAATTCAGGCGCACATTCCTTGAGAATGACAGGTGGAATTCCGTCTGTCCCCATAGACTTTTTGGTATTGAGATCAAGCAGAATGCGGCTAATTGTGCTCTGACAAAAGATAATTTCAGGCATGCTTATGGCTATTGATGGCAGCAATATTATGAGGGTCCTTCCCTTGTGGATCAAAAGTGGAATTTGTTGATAAAATTCCAGCAAAAAAGTTGGCTTTTTATTGTAGTGTAGTAGCCAGTGTGCCATCATCTTTGGTAAGGGGAGGGAATGACCTGGAAGTGAAATCCATACTAATTGCTTTGGAAAAAGTCCAAAACGAACGTGAGACATGCGGGCATTCGATAAGCTTTGATCTCATTTTGGCATTATGGCCTCTTTCGAATCTATAATGCTTTTCCTTCAAATTGAAAGAGGTATTCCAACATAATTAGCCTAGAAGTTCTAACAATCTTTTCCTCTGTTACTTCAAATATGTAGAAATAGTTTTTTAATTCTGATACTATACCTTAATGAGTTCGACTGGGGAAAGAAGAGACACTTAGACGCCTACGAATTCCAATTGACAGCACAGTGTACAACATGAGATTTCTGGTTCCATAGTAATTCATAGCATTCATCAATCGTATTCGTACAATCACTTGTAAATCACTCGGTAATATGTTTCAATAGGTACTTACGATATGGTATTTTCCTCCATCCTTTTTCATATTGAGCATTATAGTGTAAACGCCGCCCAATCGTACATTGAGTTTCTCTCCTGACGGACTTTCGTATTTGTCAGCATTCACTTCAACTCTTTCATCGAAACTATTATTTACTTTTATATCGTATTTTCCAGATGTGTATTTAAAAGCTATGTTGTCTGTTGTATTTGAGATACTCATAATCGCCCTAGAACACGAAGAATATTTGCTAACATTCATAAGATAACATTTTTCCTTAGATTTGCACAGGGTTTCCCCGTACATTTTTGCACTCTACCAACATGGGGTTATTTGAGAAGTTATCAAAAAAGGATAAATATCAAAGTTTTATATTGTTTCTGAGTCATCAGAATTGTTTGTCAAAATGCAACATTATCCCGGTAAATGTCAAGGTTTGAAATGTTGTTGCTTTTTTAGATGGTACACGCAAGGAATATGCAGTTGCTATATTCCATCAACCGCTTTCAAAATATAAGAGCTCAATATTGAAAAAAAAAATAATTAATGTGCACTAAAGCAACACTAATTTAAAATACAAGCATACGCTAAATCAAGAGAGAATCGGGAATAAACAGGACCAAGTTCCATTTTTATTGTTTACTTATCAAATGCAAGTTTTGTCGAATCTTCTAATTGAAAAAAAATAGAACAAGAAAACTTTGGTATGATACAATTATTTTATTTAAACAAAAACTGCTTTAATAGCTCTCAGAGAGAATACCGAAGAAGTTCCCAGATGAATACATTAAAAAAATTAAGCATCATCCACATAATTTTTAATTTGAAAATTATTATTTAAAATGACCAAGAACTTATGCTGATTTTTCATTTTTTAGGCTACTTCGCAGGAGCCCTTGGAATTTTTGGCCTAGAGCTCAAACAAGGCAATAAGATGGTAATCAAAAATTGTTATGCATTCAAATTTATAATAATGTTGATTGCGATTTCAGAAAAAATAGTATGTATACTTCGTAGTAAAAGAACATTCCCAGACTTAACGCCTCGAGCAACAATTTAGATTGTCGTCCGGGAATGTATTGCTTTCACTCAGAGAGATGTTAACATAGAGTGCTCGAGCGACTATTTACTTGACTGGGTTTAAGATATATAATCCGTATGGTGGGGGGATTTTACGTAAATGTTTTAAACAAAATATTGTTGATTTATAAAACCCAGAGATGAAAAAAAGACTGAATATAACGAGTCGCGCGATCGTGAGGTGAAATTTAGTAAGAAGCAGAGAGAAACATCTCTCTGGTAAGAAGCAGAGAGATCTCTCTGGTAAGAAGAGGGGATGAATCTCGTAACTTAACCTCGGGCACTTATTCAACAATGCATTCATTGCGCTAACGCACTCTATCCTTACATCTCTCTGCTTTCACTACTAGGTACACAATGTACTATTTCCGCCACTTTCTGCAACAAATGTCAAATTTGACAGCTAACGAATATCGCTTGGCCACAACTGTCAATTTAATTTTTGCTCTAATTTGAAACAGTTCCCGACATCAAATTTTAACCAAAAAATTAAAAAAACAACTCCCATATGGTGCAGACTTAATGGTGACACTGTATATGCCCTAAAGAATAAATAAAACTTTTGTTTTACTGTCGTTATTGCAGCATTGTGCTGTAACGTATGGATAACCAGCTGCAACAGCCTCAGGTTTTTGACGTCACAATCTAGCGTTTTGACCTTGTAGTACAGAGCATAGTCAAACTATAAAGGTCTGTTGGAGCCTACCTTCTACTCTTTTTAAAATTCGAGTGCAAGCTGATTGATCGTTTATTTCGTTTATTTAATGTTATTGACGGCTACGTGCCGGCGACGAGCCGATGAGCGCAAGGCTGTGATTGGAGGAGCTAGGTGACGTCACCTAGCGCGAGAAACGATGGTAGGGAGGCTCCAACAGACCTTTATACTTTGACTATGGTACAGAGGGTATTGGTGAGACTCTGCTCACTACAGACGAATAACCATTAGTTATTCGTTTTCTGCCATAATAAATCTAAATTGAAGAGTACTTCTTACTCACCTTATAATTGGTAACCCAGTATCTTCATTTTTGCTGACGTCGTCATCTATATAAACATAGCCTTTATCGTTGAAATACAACATTTTTGTATCTTTTTCGTTAATTGAAAAACTAGCTGTTCCTTTGGGTGGACATCCCACGCCTTCAAACTCGTAATCGAACTTACCAGCGAAAGACCCATTTTTGACTTTGAAATCCGTTATTTCTACATTTTCCATGGATGAGATACTTTGAGCTAGTGTGCAAGGAGTCGCGCTACCTTGGACTATATTCAATTTGCAGGATGTTGGATTATATAATCTCAAATGAGCAAAACCGTCTCCAGGCATAACGGGGTCTGTCGCCTCGATAGCCATCGATACCACTGCGGAAACAGCGAACGCAACCGCGGCCAAGAACACACCACAGGACATACGTTGCAAGGGCGTACGAATAATTCCAATTTTGTTGAGGAGGGGATATACTACGTATGAGAATAGAGGGATGAAGGCAAGAATGAGTATAGGATTTACTACTTGGAACTGATCTGGTAAAATAGTGTAGAAACCAAGGTCGCCGTCCATTCGGACAGCTTGGAAAGTCCACGAGGTACCTTGCTGATCGTAAAGAGCCCAGAAAATTGGCAGAGGTGTGTATAGAACAAGGACTTTCAAAGTGGCTTTTATATCGTCAACTAACGTCTTCCCAAATTTTTCTTCAGCATAATCTAACCAGTGAGTTTTCTTTTCCTTAGATGTTATTTTCCCCTTCACAGCATACTGAAACGAAACATCTATCAATAGTTGTAAAAATAAATGACCTGAGCTATTGCGTGTTGAATTTTTGACATTTTTCTAAGGGATCGGTAAAACCCAGAAAAACATTGGCAAGTGCATTCTTATATCCACAAATTTCGCCATAAACTTGATGACATTGCGTAAACGAAGATTAGGATAAAAACAAAGATAATCACAATTCACCTTTGATAGATGTATTGAAATATAGAAAAAATCGATCGAGAATTTGAAACATTTTATTAGTACATTTGAAGTTATTTCAGGTTATTGAAAAAAATTCTAGGTAAGGTTGCTAGCTATGATAATTTAGAGTGTTCAGGAATGATGACGTAATCAAGAAAGTCCTGAGATCAAGGAATTACGGTTATGGAAAATATTTCTCCGTAAGGTTGCTACTTACTATAATTTTGAAGGTTGAATGATAATATAATTAAGAATGTTACGAGATTAGGGAATCAAAGCTAGAAGGAGAATTTAAGTGTTAACCAATGATAATATAGTCAAGAATGTTACGGGATTATGGAATCAAAGCTAGAGTGAAAATTTTTCCGTAAGGTTGCAAGATACTTTAATTTTGAGTGTTGAACGACGATATAATCAAGAAAGTTAGTGAGAAAATTTCTCCGTAAGGTTTCTAGTTACCATAATTTTGAGTGTTGACGAATGATGATGTAATCACGAATGTTACGAGATTGGGGGATTGAAGTTAATAAGAAAATTTCAGTTTTGACGAATGATGATGTATTTATCAAGAAAGCTTGGGGAAATATTTAAATACACTTAAAAAAAGTAACCTAATAACATTCGATTTAATAAGAAAATGAAAAGTAGATAAAGCATCATTGAATTTTTTTAAAGTTTTGCAAATTTCTTAAAATAAAAACTACGAAAAAACATCTAGTACATGAATATTTTTCAACCCTCATCTTTTTGAAGAATTTACATTGAAAACATTGAATAGCATTGACATATTTTAGACACTAGTGAAAGTCTTAGAATTTAATTATTGTCACTTACCGTTATACATTTAGATACTTTGACAATGATATTTCCTTCTGGTTTTTTCATTTTATATAATGGTTTTCCCAGTCCAAAGATAACTGAAAGCAGACATATATCAATTCTTCCGATCACTGTTCGACGATGAAGTGAACAGTGGGTTAATATAGAATGCAAATATTGTAATCGCGCTAATTTTAACACTCCCATAATAACCAATAATGATTGATTGCACCCCCGTTGTTTCTAACCTAACCTAACCTAAACTTACCTACTAACCTAACTTTGTTGATATAGAATGGAAATATTGTAATCGGGCTAATTTTAACACTCCCATAATAACCAATAATGATTGATTGCACCCCCGTTGTTTCTAACCTAACCTAACCTAAACTTACCTACTAACCTAACTTTGTTGATATAGAATGCAAATATTGTAATCGCGCTAATCTTAACACTCTCATAATAACTAATAATGATTGTTTATTGTACCCCCTTTGTTTGTAACCTAACCTAACCTAACCTAACCTAACCTAACCTAACCTAACCTAACCTAACCTAACCTAACCTAACCTAACCTAACCTAACCTAACCTAACCTAACCTAACCTAACCTAACCTAACCTAACCTAACCTAACCTAACCTAACCTAACCTAACCTAACCTAACCTAACCTAACCTAACCTAAACTACTAACCTAAGATTGCTGTTGCAAATATTGTAATCGCTCCCATTTCTAAGAATATTCTGAGAATTGTATTGAAACACTGGACTCAATTTATGATTTTATCATCAGTGGGACTGAATTTACGTAGGAATAAGGAAATGGGACTTAATTTCCGTTTTCTGATTTTTATTGTACTTATTGTATATTTAGTAATAAAATAAAATATTATTTTCAATTGATTATTATTTTCCTTCTGTGCAAAATGCCTTTTTAATTCAAAATAAAAATGAATCAATATGTAGGTATATTTTCAAGCTGATCCTGCATCCATTTCTTGCGGTTTGACGTTGTTGGGACCAACACAATGATGTATAATCAGCTAGTTGCTTTATTGCAGTAAAGATCAACGCTGTAATATGAATCATGTAACAAAGTATAGAAAATTTGCTTTACCTATCGACACGATCATCAGTACCCCTGGAATTCCAAAAGCCAACGGGTAACAACTTTCATTATCAAAGCAATGGACATTCTCTCTTAGAACCGGAGTGAGGAATGTAGAAATTAAACTACCAGCGTTGATCGAAAAGTAGAAGAATGAGAAGAATTTAACTAGATCTGCTGCTTGCTCAGGCACCTGGAACTGATCTCCTCCGAAGGCCGATACACATGGTTTGATTCCTCCTGTTCCAATTGAGATCAACACGAGAGCAAGGATGGAAATCTCTCTTTGTGGTAAATTCAAGGGATCTGTCGAGGCTAAAGCCAGTAATACATTTCCCAAGGCGTATATAATGGAGACGTAAAATATCGTCCGGAATTTTCCTAAAACGCTGTCTGACAGAATCGCACCGAGTACCGGGAAGAAGTAAGCTAGCATGGTGAACGAATGGTAAAGGACGGTAGCGTCGGCTTTGGAATAAAATAATTCGTTGACTAGATAGATGCTGAGAATTGCTGAAAAATAAACATAAATCATTAATATTATTCAAATAAATTCACAATTTGGGGTGGACATCGCATAAGAGGGGATGCACACATTTTATGCACTGTTCCACTTTACAGTAAAATATTTCACAAGTTTGAAATCGAATTGCATTTTCAGTTTCATTTGAAAATATGGTGAGTTAAATTTATTACTATATAAATAGTATTTAAATTTTTTATTAGTAGTTATGGCAATAGTATTAGCATAACATAAATAAATGCATTTTTGTATGCTTTGACCTCACGAGAGGGAAACGTATAATGTTTGAAGAACATCGTGTGAGCCAGCAGTGGAATGTAGAGAGAGGAGATGGCCATTCGTATTTTTCTTGAAGGCTTGGATGTTATGGGCATATGGAAAGACCTTACTAGGTAAAGAGTTCCACAACTTCGCTGTTCGATAAAAACATGTCCAAGTCTGGTGGGAAGTAGTTCGGCAGGTTTCGAGTTTGACAGTGAAGTGGTGACTAGTTTGAGCTCGTCTAGTCCACTTATCTGGAATCTGTCGTGGTGGAATAATACCACGAGATTTCTGATGAACACCGACCATGGCAATATCTATAGCAAAGGGAGAGATCTCCCATCTTTCTACGATGTTCTAGAGAGGTCAATGAACTAGTAAGTGTGACATCATCAATCAAACGAATAGCTCTCTTCTGGATAGAATCCAAGAGCTTTAGGTGCCAAGACATATCCCTGTGGAACACCAGCATTGGGTTTGGACTAGAAAGACTTTATCATTGTTATATGACAAAAGCCAACATGAGACAAATGAGTATAATCATATATTCATTTGTTTCTAATTCTCTTACATTGATTTAGTTTGGTGTCGCCATCTGGCGCACTCGAGTGGACTCACATTCCCCGTAACTTTTGTAAGGTTCGAGAAATCGAACATACAATGTGGTACATTGCTTGATTTCTTAGTGAGACATCTATCCATAGATGGCGTGAGATATTTTTTGGTAGGCCAGTGATGATTATCTTCAACAGAGATCCTTCAGTAACGTTACAAACTTGCTCGTTTCACTGATAAGCTCTACGAGAAGAGCGAAACAGCTAACTGGAACTATAAGTTTTGGCATTTCTGATCGATTTGGACTAGAAAGACCTCATCATCAGTAGTTATTGTTGGAAAAAATTAAATATATATTTTTTGTTTACAGAAACAAAAGTTTTTTCTTTGAACTAAGAATTTTCGCACGTCTAATTGGTTCAATGGTTTGATACTGAACTTGCGTTTGATGCTCGTGTCAGTAAAATTTATAGAACTTTATTTATCAAACTAAAGGGTCTAATTAAATTTAAATCAAAACACGAAATTAGATTTGATTAAATCACAAGTTTACCTCCGTGTTGACTTTTATAATTCGGGCTATTTTTATCATCTATCTAAAATAAAACAAAGTTTCAAAGAACCCAGAATGCATGTTTAAGATTTGTAGGCAATTTAAATTATCGAGACTCACTCTAGGTGAAATAAATGTCAGGCAGCTAAGTGAATCCACATATATTTTCGTATTCTTGTATAAACTAATGAGACGGCTAAACATTTATATGACTTGTTAATAAAAAGAGCCGATGTATACATAATGTCAACATAAGGCTTAATAATTATACAATGGAGCAAAAATTCGAGCGATCTTTCTCAAACAACTTTTTTAAATATAGTACCTACTTATCTCTTAGAATTAAGCTAAAAATAATAATAAAGGACCTATTTAATTGAAAATTGCACTATTTGTTATACATTTTTGTATGTATTTTTTTTGTATTCCTATATATTGTATATAAATTTTCGGGAAATAGGTCAAATTAACATATATTTTTACTGTATTTTGTCATCTTTACGTACATTTCGGTCTCACGACCATCATCAGAAGAAGAACACTAATTCATAATAACCAAAGCGCGGGATTCCTTAAACCAATTGCACTTAGCACTGAGCGTCTACATCGCATTAATTTCAATTGTCGCAATAACAAACGAAACATGAAAAATAGAAATTGTAACACATTGATGTGTAAAATTATGTATATTAGAAAACCGTTACAAAGTAATGTTTCTATAGTTGAAGGCGTCATTACTCGAGTAAGAAGCAAAGATATCTGAACTCCCTTTGCGTCAAGTAGGTGTAATGTTAAACAGATGTGTTTGGGATATTTATGACTACCATAAAAGAGATCTTAGCTAAACCAAAATTCATAGCTTATTGTAGGGGCTTTCTACCTACACACCATTTTATAATGAAATACGTAGAAATTTGTAAGGATTAATTAAGTAAATTTGTACAAATTTTGACTTAATGAGTGTACGCTGTGTTCTGTGATCATTAGAATCACGTTTTATGTGAATCATCTCCAGGATAGACATTTTATAATAAATGGTTTCTGATGGTTATAATCAAAACAATGTTTAGCAAGGGTGGTGTTGTTTCTAGTACTATACTTGTGGCCATACATTCTTTTTTGTAAATATTGTTTATCAGCCATGAAAGCCACATGTTTCCAATATCTTTCCAAAGACGGATGAGTCTAGATGACTTTGGTCAGTCATGCAATAAGTAAATACGCATCACCATCGTCTAAGTGCCACTCTGGTGACCACGTGTCTCTTTTTACACTTTGCCCCAGTTGGTTTTGAATGAACTATAGTTTATTGACAAATGTTATTTATGGTGATATAACGATCTCAAAAATACTTACTTCGCATTCCGTAATAACTGAACCTCTCGCAGAACTCATTTCCCACGATGAAGAACACAGAATATGGGTATCGAATTTTCTATAACAAAATACATAGTTAGTATATAAAAAAAATGATTCTTTTTATGAAGTAAAATCATTTCACTTTCAACAAAATTTTCTATAAACATTCAACAAACTGATGTGCAATGGGCAATTCACTCTCTCCTTCCTTGGCCAATATTTTTCTAAGCGAAGCGAAGAAGATTAATGTGTACCAATTAATTATAAAAGTAGCTCCATTCGATAGTCTTGTTCATAGATTATTAAACATTCGTATGAGCCAGAAAAATTATAACAACGGAGTTGAGAAAGCAACGGACAATAGTTAATATAAATCTTTGATAAATAAGTTAATTTCTAAGTAAACGCGGAAAATGGAACGCAATCAATCACGAGGGCAAGGTGAAAAATCCCTGATTTCTCAACATAATCTCCTTGTTGCCCGATATACTTTATCCAACGTTTTTCAAATTTTTCGATCCCTTTCAAATAATACGATTTTGGCAATTCTTCAAAATAGGCGTTTGTTTCAGCGACATTTTGGTTTTGCAATTGCGACTGCGGACATGTGCGCCGGTGCGTTATCTTGGTGGAAGATCACTATTTTCTTTGCCAAATGCGGCCGCTGTTGCATCAAATCGGAGTCTTATCGATCCAATAGCTCTGTTTAATATACGCCGGTGATCGTTTTGCCCTTTTCAAGGTAATCGATATGGACGATACCCTGTGCATCCCAAAAAACTGTCGCCATGACTTTGTTGGCCGATAAACCCACTTTGACCTTTCCGGTTTCGATTCGCCAGGATAAGTCCACTGTTTCGACCGTTCTTAGGTCTCTGGTATGTTTGTGATGAATCCGTGTTTCGTCCACGATTACGAAACGGCGCAAAAAGTCCTTCTTATCGCCCACGAACATCGCCAAACACTCTTTTGAAGTTGTCACACAGTCGCTCTTGTTGCCAACAGAGAGCAAATGCAGCACCCATCTAGTAGATAGATTTCTCATATTCCAACATTTATGCAAACTGTTTCCGTACATGCATTCCGTGCATTGGTTGAAATGCCTATGGCCTCAGCAATCTTGTAAATTTGAACTCATACCATGGATTTTATCAATGATTTCTGGCGTTTAACTCAATTGAACATCCAGAACGTTCGGAGTCCTTTGTGGTCATATTACCACAACGAAAATCAGTATACCACTTGTGAATCGTTCCATACGATGCTGAAGAGTCCCCATAGTGTTTAACAAGCTATGATTTGGTTTACGTAACGTTTTTTCCACGCAAGAAATAATGTTTAATCAAGACGCGAAATTCACTTTTTTCCATGTTTACAAAAATCTTCAAGGCTGCTTGCTTTCGATGGTTGTCAAAACAGAACGGAATGACATATCAGTCTGAACATTTTAATGCGTTCTAGTTAAAGATGGTTCAACAGAAATGTCACATGGGATTGTCCATTGTGGCGTCATCTGTTATATTTTTCAGGAACCTTTCACATTGCCCTCGTTTAGAGGGATTACAGCCATTACTTTCAAATAATTCATTTATCATTCTTCAATAATTATTAAATTCCATAATTTGTTTTATAAATTTGCAATACAACCAGTTTGTAGATGTAAGAACAAGTTAACAACCGTTTAGGCAACACCTCTGAAAAAGTTTCCGACTTCGACAAATCCGGGATCTACAAAATCGATTGTGAGGCGTGTTCAAAATGCTATGGGGGGCAAACTAGCAAGAATATAGGTATAAAGAATATTTTGCCGAACATGTTTCAAATACAGGTTTCACACCATCTCAACAAAGTTAATCACAGTACGGACAAATATCTAGGTAATTTAAAAGGGATGGAGATGTATGAAAGAAAAACCAATTTATTAAATTTCGATTTATCTCCAGCTGAGGGTAATCCCTTGTTTGCATTATGATCGTCAAATATGGTATTCAAACAGGTATCTGAATTTATAATTTGGCTCACTCTGATGATGGCTATTTTAAGTGTAACTCAGTCTCTCTATCAAAAATATTAAAAATTTGAAAAAAATTGGAATGTGGTTGACTTGCAATTACTGTTATTAAATGCACATTTTATATGTGTATTGTTGGCTTTCAAATTAATATATTTCCGTATTTTTACCAGTGGCGGCTCGTGAACTTTTTAAGAGAGGAGGCCGGACATAAAACGTTCTTGTAAAAATATCTCTATTCAGCCAATAAATTTAACCTTTGCACAGCGACCGTACCAGCTACTTCAGTGACAAAATTAATTGTTGCCAAGCAAGAACCAACGTGGAGGTGTAGTTTCTCTTGGTAAAAATTTTTTTGTTCGTTTTTTAATCTTTGGATTTTTGATATTTTTTATTTTTTTTTTTGAAATTTTCCATATTTTGTGTTTTTTTATTATTTTTATAAACTTTTTTATATATTAACGGAATTCTACGGTCTTTAGTTTGCGAAAAATGATCAATAATATTATCATAAAATGTATCATTTTGTTTGTGTTTTACTGAATCTTTTTCAATAGATATCAAACTAACATTGTATAAACGATTTTGGCCCATTGTATTTCGCATGTAAGTTTTAATTCGTTTGAGAGTAGAAAATGATCTCTCCACCGATGCCGACGTGACAGGAATGGTGACTGTCAAACAAAGTAGTTTATAAAACTGAGGTAAAACTTGTTGCAAATCGTTGTCTATCATATATTTTATCATAACGGCGTGAATGTCGTACTGGCCTAAAATATCTTTATCCGAGTAGGTATATAACCCATAATTCATTGTGCAGTGCTATTTTATCAAAAAATTTATATTTTAGAACTAAGTTATCTAAAAGTGTATTGGGAAACTCTTTTGAAAAAGATTCGAAAAATCTTCTATTCGTCAAGTCGAAAAATTTCAATTCATGTAAATCGGAAAATCCAATCTCAATTTGACCTTTAATAGTATCTAAAATTTCATAAAAAAAGTTGTTTATAATGTAGTTTCTTGTCTACCAAATTATATGTTTTCCTCCTTTAACAATAGTCTGTTTACCGGTTAATTTAAACTTAATACTCGATGTAATATGTTCCTGCGATTTTTCATGTCTATCTATACCACGAGCTAAATTTTTCAAATCATCATAACCCGAGTGTCCCCAACATGAAGTTGTATCAGATGTAAATAGCAAACAATATAATTTATTGTGTATTTCGATTTTGAAACATACCTGTCATCGTCACCACTAGAACCATTTGAAAAATCGGGTAAAGGCCGTTTATTTTTAACAAAACACTTTTCTATCATATGTTAATCCACTAAATGGATTTTCTAACAACCCAGCAACTAAGTCACTCATCATTTTAACGTTCACCGATTAGATAAATTATAACTTAACTACTTAACCTTACTTCGCCTCGCGGTACAAATTACAAAACCAAGAAATAACGGAACACGACACTTGTGGCATTCATCTAGCGGAAGGGCGGTAGCAAGTAATCGTATTTCATTCGACCGACGATTCCATACGAGAGGCTAGCTTCCATAGGATGTTGCCATATTCGCTCTTTTACCCTATCTAGCAGTTGAACTGCTTGGAAAACGGCAACTGTGTTGACCACACGTATTTAGCGTTTGAGATATATAGAGAATCTAGCCTCTGGCCACTGTTGCCAGATTAAAAATAACTACTGAGAACAGGGAATTAATTGTAAAATTTGAAGAATTATCAGAGAAACAGGAAATAAAATGGAGAATGATCATTAAGATAAATTGGTGAGGAGGCTGAGCCTCCTTAGCCTCCTTCGAGGAGCCGCCACTGATTTTTACCATTATGGTTTTTATCTTCTTTTCAAAAGGTTATTTATCACAGGCGTATGAGCCCTTGTTCTCTTGATACGTGATATAATATACCATTTCTTTGCAGGGATATTCTGTTTTGTTTATTTCTTAAATTTTATTTTGATTTCCGGTTTTTGAGCAATAATCCAGGAGGGAGGACAAAAATCCACTCTTGCTTCTACCTGGCTACGGCTTATGAGCTAAGTAATTAGGTTCTCAACCAACTACTAGAATTCAACTTCGATTTATAAAGGTTGCATATTGCATTGCATGTCGTCAATAGGAACAGGTTAGGCTTAAATCACATATTTCCTGTTTTGTATCTCTAACTGTCTATATCATTGTCATATGGATTTCCTTAATCCGCATTCATGAGAATATTCTTTCGAAGTTGTTGCAAGGTCGTTTGTTATTGTTAATTAAATTTCATACTTTAATGTCTCGATAATTTTTAGTGATATGAAAAAAAATATCATATTCCACTTGGCTTAGATTAAGAATTAAAATTGTCTCCTACATAAGCTAGGTACCAGTTCCAGTGATTGAATAATTCAGTTGTCTATAGAGAATCAACATGGAAGATTTGGCCTTATTCTCGTCCCGATGACTGGACAAGTAAAACGTAATGCTTAATTCGCAACAACAAATTCATTCTAGCGAAAAAATTAAATCTTATAAAATAATAGCTTAAGATGTTTATAAAGTGTCGTGCGACATTGAATACGTTTTGATAGATCCGTGACCTATTTTCGATAAGTGTACTCCGAGATACTTTAATAACGTGATATGAACATTTAAATAATTCAACCGGGCCGTTGTCCTAGCGCATCAATTAAAGTTTCAATTTCTGACCGTTGACCTTCCTCTGCGTAAATTGAAAAATCTTTGCAGACTTGAATTTAGACGAGGCAATTTGCATAGGTAACAATTGAGTTCATGGCCATAAACGGCATTTCCTCAAGAGGAAGTTAAAATGAAGGCTGAAAGCGCAATTGGCAATCAGAACCGTTCAAGGTTCCATATAATAATTGTTCTCGGAATCGGTCAACGCATCCAGAAAAGCGTCGTTCTCTATTTTCGATTGGATTTGCTTATATGAGTCGTTTTCGGTTTGAAATAACATAAAAATATGGGATTCCCCGAATATGAATTTACAGGATTCAAACAATAATGGCGTAAAAAAATAGAGTAATCAAAGTTTGAGTTTATTTCAAATTATTTTCAAATTACATTTACAATTCTTACATGTATCTGTGGCAATTGAGAAAATCTCGTGCTGTGCCAACATTTCATCCTATACTAAGACCTTTTAGATATGTCTTGTTTCCAATCGTAATAAGTGTACAGATTATGTGAAAAAAAATTTAGGTTCAAAAATAGAAGATAAAATATAGAATACAAAATATAAAAATACAAAAATATGGTGGAATAATGTCGGGTTTTATTTCAGTAATGAGCTTAATAAATTTTAATTTTGTATGATGTATAATTTAGTCTAAATTTTAAATTGTGTTTTAGTAGCGCTCTTTAATTTGACAGTCAGTGAATTGTACAATCTTATACTAATAAAGTCTTTTCTTTTCTGACAAACAGTTTTATTAAATTTTTGGTATTTATATTCCTTATTCTGTATGGTTTTAGTTGTGTTCGGATGATTTACTCTTGCAGTATTATTTTGTTTATGTATTGACTGGATTACTTAAAACATATATAGACTTCTGATATTTATTAATGATTCTTGTATAAATATTGGTTTAATGCTTGTCCTTGGGGGATCGAAAAAATTATTTTGATGACATAATTATATGCTGAGCCCCAAACAATCACACCGCAAGATAAGATTGATACAACCAGACTGTTATAAATAGTCAATAAATTCTTCTTATTTAGTATGCTCCTGAGGGAATAGAATCTATATATGAGTTTTTTTGCTTTTTTTGATAGAAAATCGATATGGTCTCTCCATTTAAGATATTTGTCAAAAAATATCCCTAAATGCTTTATCTGTTTGATCAATTACATCTAAGGAGTTTTCTATTTTTAAGGGTTCCAAGATGGGTGCCTGTCCTGCTTTTGTTGGCGAGAATGTTATAAATTTAGTTTTGGAATTGTTCAATTTCAAATTGTTGCATCTAACCAATTTTTTATATTATTATAGCTGATTGTGCTCTCATATATTACAGCTGTGTCGTCTGCATAAGATAAGATTGTGTAATTTTGAAGTAAAAGAAAATATTGATAAATATAAGAAAGAGTGTTGGTCCTAATATCATGCCTTGAGGTATGCCGGTTTTAATTATTTGTCTAGAGCTTAGGGTGCTACCTATTCGGACTTGCCACCGCGAATGCGAATGTGTTCCAACTTCTTCAATAATTTTGCATGCATTACTGTGTCAAATGGTTTTTGAAGGTCAAGAAAAATAGCAATGGTTTTCTTATTAACATTAAAATTATCTAATATGTGCGAGGTTAACGTCTGTACATAATCTATTGCACTTATCCATGCACGGAAGCCAAACTGGCTATGTGATAGTATTGAATTTTTTTGTAGAAATGCATTAATTCTAGTGTTTAAACATTTTTCCATTATTTTTGTTATATTGTTCATTAATGATATTGAACGGTAGTTTGCAACGCTTTTTCTGTTTCCCGTTTTAAAGATGATACTCTCTTTGAATTGTGTTGGAATGATAGAGGTTTCAAATATTGTATTTATTATATATGTTCTAACGGTTTACTTATATGAGAATTTAAAAGTTTTCAATTCTCATAGGAATACCATCCTTGCCCGGATCAGTTGAAGTCCTCAAGTTAGTTGTAATTTTTTCAATTTCTACATAGTCTACTGGTTCCAAAAACATAGATACTCTAGTTTTACTACTTCCATTTGTGATTAAGTGTGCTGAGTTTTCATTCTCGGTGTTGCAATTAGCAGTGAGTTTTTCTCCTATAACCGTGAAATAAATATTGAAAATTTCTGCAATTTGCTTAGGATTGTTTACAAGTGTGTTATTAATAACAATTTTGTTTATTTGTGCCGTTGTATTCTTTTTAGGGTTATTAGTGACATCGTTTATTAATTTCCAAGTTTTCTTACAATTTTGTGAAACTTCATTAAATTTGCTTTTATAGTATTCATTTTTTGTAATTTTTTTTATATTTGTCACATGATTACGATATCTGTTGTACTCCTGTTTCATTTCTTTATTCAGTTTGTATCTTATCACTTTCCTTTTAAGGTTATCTCTATGTCTAATAGATATTTAACTACCAGTAGTCATCCAGGGCTTCAGCTTTAGTTGCTTATTTTTAACCGATATGATCTCAGTACCGCTTTCTATGGCCCCCTGAAATAGATTTCAAATATTTATTCTATCAGCTTATTTCCTCCTTCATCACCTACTACCTTTTGGTCACCACACCCCCAGACCCACAGATTGATTCCAAATGCTCTTCAAAAATGCATCAAACGTACTGTATGACAACAAATATAAGATGCCGAAATTGAAAGTAATATACCAACTGCTATGGAAATAAGAACTGCACAAATATCAAAATGACGTTTAGCTGCATTGGTTTCTTAATCTGAGAGATGATAAGGACAGGGTTGATTTTGTTCTCTGAAGGTATATGGTGTATTTGTTACTGTGAATGTTCGAAGCGGAGTGTATCTTAACATACACTGGTGTATGTTAACAACCACCAAGCTAGCTGGTGATTGTTTGTTATTTATTCTGTTCTTTTTATTTTCGGTCATTCACCAGTGAATGTTATCATACATCACGACGACTTGGTTAATCTTCATTCTCTTCATGATGAGTTAAATTATGATGATTTAGCAAAGATATCTGCAAAACAGAAGTTTGGGTCTGATTTAAAATGAACTCACAAATTGTTACAATAAATAAAATCATAGAACTATAATAAATAAAACAAATAGAACTTGTTTATTCCAAAGCTATAATTCCACGCATTGATATTTTTGTAGAAGAAGTTTCAGATATATTGATAAAATTTTCCTCACAGATGGAAAACTGATTTCTAGTATACATCTGTGATAACGTCCCATGTTTTGTAGCCAATTGATAATAGTCACCATCCACATTTGTAACACATGTAAGGATATTTCTGGAATCTGTACGACCTCTGTCGACATCAGGAACACGCAACCTTACAGTATCTCCACATTTTGCACGAGGAAAATTTGCCTGCGATACTTTAAGCATTTTTTTCCTTGATCTTGGAGTCCAAGTTTCGCTGATTCTATATTTCTTTTGGATGCCTCTTTTCTGTTGCACAGTAAACATATTTCGGATTCTGATAAATTTACACAACACGATGAATGAACTGGCATACTACATTTTGAACACAACCTTGAACCTTCGTACATTGTTTCACATACGAAACATTTTTGAACTTCTTCGTCCTCATTTTCTTTTCTAGTTTGTGTGCCAATAACTAGTGTATCATTAGCAATTTGTGTGGTATCAACAATTGGCGTATTAACATTAGCCTGCATATCATCAGTCATCTGTCTACCATTAGTAATTTGTATATCGTGAGTAATTTCTATGCCATTAGTAGTTTGTGTACCATCATCATCAAAGTTTGTAATATTTGAATACTGAATAATTTTTTCGAGTTCCTCTTCGGTTTTAACATTTAAAATTTGATTACGTGGTAATGATGAAGTAACTAGCCTTAGTTTTTTTTAATGTGAGCTGGGCTGAGCAAAGCAGCCGGTGCCCTATCAGCGGTGCGGCGACGGGTGGTCGACGTGGAAAAAAGAGAGAACAATAGCATTCTAACTTTCTCACTTCATTTCGAACAAACACTGGCGTCTGTTAACATTCACTTAATTCGTAAATTGCAGTATCTAAGACACACAAAATCGCCTTGGAGTATGTTAACATTCACCGGTGTATGTCCAAAACAAAAAAAATATTGAAATAATTTCGGACTTACACCATCAATATTGGTGATTGTCGACATACACTAGTGCATCTCAACATTCACTAATATCGGACATTCACAGTAACATATTGACTAGTTATGGTCGTCTAATGAAAAAAATGTGAATCTTTCTACTGTATTTATTTGTAATTATTCTTGTGCAATCAAAATGTACCAATGCACGTTAATCTTGGTAGAACGACCTTCTGTATTAACTGCACGTCTCTAATTTTATAACAATAGTAGGAAAATTTTCCTTGAATGTCTCGCTTCTACAGTTGCGTTCCGCTGTCATTACTAATCGATTATACTGTACTCGATTTTTCCTCCACCATTATCTAGCATTAATATAAAAACCACGATTATTATGTTTATAATGACGAAAGATACTGAACCAATATTTGTCACTAGATTGTAGATTACGCAATTCAAACCGCAGTAATTTTACTGAAATACTTATAGTAGTTATTTAAAGGTTGTGTTATACATGTAATTCTTCCATAGATAACATTTTTCAACTAGTCTTCTACGCAATTCATATATTGATGGAGCTTTCTGAAATCTTTCGATAGTTGTTATTCAACGTTTAATTAGTGGAGGAATGTGGTGGAATGGGCAGAGAGGGAACTTCGGCATAGGCGGCAAATTTCGAAAAAAAAAATTAATAACGATTCTTGACCCATGTATGAATTATATATAAATTCTCGTGCAATAGGTCACACTAACAAATATATGCTTATTATTTTCGTCTTTACGTAAGTCTCGGTCTCACGACCTTCATCAGAAAACAGTCGTCTTCGATTAATGTGTTATAACTTCGATTACTCGTGTTTTTGTTCGTTTCGGCAACGTGGGCATTTTTAATTGAAATTGGTGCGATAAGGACGCTTTGTGCTGATACCATTAGTTTTAAGAAATCCCGTTTTAGACATAATACATCTTCTGATGATGGTCGTGAGACCGAAACGTACGTAAAGACGAAAATAATAAGCGTATGTTTTAGTGTGACCTGTATCCCGAGAATTCATATATAATGAAAAAAATAATTCAATAGTAATTGCACCTTATTTTTCGTTTTAATCAGAGTAATAAATAATTTCGTGATCCTAATCAACGATTAAATATCTCGTTCTTTATATGGCATAAGTATATCTTTTCATGAATGAGGCAGTATTACTTTTCATCTAATATATGATAATTTCTGCTTGCACTTAATAGACAATTTTATCAGTTTTGCATATAATATTTTGTATAATATTCATCATTTCTTTTCAATAAATGATGGAGCTATTGTAGAGTGGATACTAGAAACGATTTTCTTCAGTGAAGAAAATATTTAATATTTTGCATAATTCAGTAGTTTGAATAATAGTTTTCTACAATTGTTAATTTTATAAGGGTACATTTTCTCAAAGTATCTATACTACATATATGTTACTGTGAATGTCCGAAGCGGAGTGTATTTTAAGATACACTGGTGTATGTTAACAACCACCAAGATAGATGGTGATTGTTTGTTATTTATTCTGTTCTTCATGTTTTCGGTCATTCACCAGTGAATGTTATCATACACCACGACGACTTGGTTAATCTTCATTCTCTTCATGATGAGTTAAATTATGATGATTTAGCAAAAATATCTGCAAAACAGAAGTTCGGGTCTGATTTAAAATGAACTCACAAATTGGTACAATAAATAAAATCATAGTACTATAATAAATAAAACAAATAGAACTTGTTTATTAATCAAAATCTTAAATCAGTAATACAAATAGCATTACCTGCCAAGTAAGGTAGACAAGAACGTACACTTATTATTAATGCTATTGGCCTATTGGCTATAGAATTTGAAAAATACTCATTCATTACAACGTACCTTCTCATAGGTAATTAGGTATTACAGAATTTTTCGCTATAAGAATTGAAAAAAAACTTATTTATTAGTACATGGCAAACTGTTATGGCACTTAGAATTACAAATAACTCCACGAGCTTTACATTTCTTGGTATTGCATTTTTGTGCACAATTGCAACGCTTCTATCCTTGTTTTCCAAATCTTGATTCCAAAGAAACAATTTCACCCATTCATATTTTTGCAGAAGAAGTTTCAAATATTTTGATAAAATTTTCCTTACAGATGGAAAACAGATTTCTAGTATACATCTGTGATGTTTTGTAGCCAATTGATAATAGTCACATCCTCATTTGTAACACATGTAAGGATATTTCTAGAATCTGTACGACCTCTATCGACATCAGGAACATGCAACCTTACAGTATCTCCACATTTTGCAGGAGGAACATTTGCCTGCGATACTTTGAGCATTTTTTTCCTTGATCTTGGAATCCAAGTTTCGCTTATTCTATATTTCTTTTAGGGGCCTCTTTTCTGTTGCACAGTAAACATGTTTCGGATTCTGATATTCTGCCTTATTAGCGGCGACGGGTGGTCGGCGTGGAAAAAAGAGAGAACAATAGCACTCTAACTTTCGAACAAACACTGGCGTGGTTTAACATTCACGTAATTAGTAAATTGCAGTATCTAGGACACACAAAATCGCCTTGGAGTATGTTAACATTCACCGGTGTATGTTCAAAACAAAAAAATATTGAAATAATTTCGGACTTACACCATTAATATCTTAACGTTCACTAATATCGGACATTCACAGTAACATATATATTGCTTTAAAAATTGACTAATTAATATTGGAATTCAAATCATGTTTTTACAATAAAATTTTGTTTTCCTGTTTTCAAGAATTTGAAAGTTTGAAAATTTTTTTTTCATGAGAAACTCAAAATTGCAGCTTAATTTTTCCTTTGCCCTAAAAAAATGTTGTTTTCATAATAATCATATTTTTTTGCAGTAGGGAATGGGCGAGGGAGAAGGGGGAAGGGGCCGCTGCTGAAGCGTATGCTACGCAACTGTTTAATGTTTCAAGATTAGTACAGAGGAAACTGGATTCGGACTACAAAATGTGACAATGTTGACATTACTACAGGGAGATTCGCTCATGTTTAGAGGCACAAGGAGTGTCTATAAGGGATAGTTTTCCTTATTCTATGGCTACTTCTTGATGATGACCTAGTAACCATATTTTATCTGCTGGAGGAGAGGATAGATAAAATATTTATAACAATTTGAAAGTTTAATTTAATAATTCCCAACAAATTACACTTGGCTACTCTTATCCAGTTCTTTGATAAGTTACAATAGCTTGAAAACGTCACGTTATTATTCGGATTACAATTAAACGTTTAAAAAGAATAATCTAGCAATTGCACACACGAAAAATTGTGGATTATGTGTACACTGCCAATAAAAAGTAAACACGTATAAAGATAAGTAGGAAGACCTTGCATAATTAAATACTTTATTGTACAATTTTGTTTAAGTCAACACAATCTCCTGAATTAGCATTAATTTCACTAACAAGAGAACAAAATTTAAATTTAAGTATCAATTTGAGAAGAATTAATATTTTCAACAAAAAGCATCAACATGAAATTGGGGAGATGCTAATAGAGTATGGTATTATAGTCTACATGAGTCGAATTGACAGAAATTTTGATTCCATGTCGGATTCATTTTTTCAGCGACTAGCTGGTTCATATTTCCTATTGGCCAAGATCCATCTTAAGCTGATGACAAGATTCAAAATCAAAAACAGACAATCTGGAGCAATTATAATATTTTTTATTCGAATATTATAAGTCATTATCAAAAAATTTTTAGTATGACCTGTTTCACAGTATCACGTTGGTGCTTATGTAAAATAAGAGATAAAAACAAGGTAAAAACTGTTTTAATGTATCGATATAATAGCTTATCGTTATTTGAAAGAAGTGTTGTTTTTTCTGTACTTTACTACACGGGAGCGAAACCTATAATGTTCGAAAAACACTGTGCGAGCCAGCTGTGGAATGTTGGGAGAGGATAGGCATTCGAATCTTGAAGGTTTGGAGGTTATAGGCATAAGGAAAGATCTCACTAAGCAAAGAGTTCTACAACTTTGCTATTCGATAGAAACATGAAGTCTGATAGGAAAAAGTTCGGTAGGTCTCGAGTTTGACAATGAAGGCGTGACTAGCTTGATCTCGCCTAGTCATCTAGTGAGATATTAACATAATTTGAATATTTGGTGATTAAAGCTGTTACTTTGTGGTAGTTTATTATTCACGAATTATAAATCTATGCACAAACAATGAATTAACACATGACCATTTGATATGTGGTAGACTCAAATATACTTAATTCCAAAGAAAAATGCATGATAATAAAAATGTATAATACAATGCCTGAAAATCTACGCCATTTCAATTCAAAAAGACTTAAAAACAGAGCTTACTATGGTCTAGAGCAGGGGTCTCCAAACTCACCAGCCTTAGGGCCATACTGTTTACCCCAGTAAGTTCCAAGGGCCAAAACCGTTTTCATGTTCCAGCCATTATCTATAATTTCTAGACTAGTTGCGTACGCGTCCAGAGCGAGCATACCCTTGCTAAATTTGCTAGTTCAATTACTATCATGTACTAACTGTGCTTTATTGTTACGTCTGCAACATTTCACGACACCTGGTGGTCACACGCGGAAATAGGTATTGATAGTACCCTTTATCGCTAAGAGATAGCGCTAATAGTACTTTCAGAAGCGCAATAACAATTAAACATTCGCGAATAATCTTGTTGTTTCGAGAAGGCTCTGGTGTATTCCACTCACTTCTAGATGGCAGTAGCTGGAGTATAAAAAGGCTGACGGCGCGACCGCGAGTCAGTTCCACCTAGGGAAGGCGAGGGGAGCGAAACTGTCTGTTGTGAAATAAAGTAGTGCGTTACTCGTTAAAAAAATGTTTTTGTGCGTGTTTAAAAGACATCTTCGTAACAGTATTTTCATTTGACTTGTTGTTTTTGTGTGTGATTCACTAGTATGGAGAAGGAACGAAAAGTAGACATTCAAATATCAATGAAACTTTCAATATTTCGTAATTGAGTCCAATAAGAAGGCACTATGTTCGATTTCCAATGAAACCATTTGCAATGAAACCATAGCGGTTTTCTATTTTTGGTACTACTTACTCGTGTGAGAAAACATTTTCCAAAATGAAGTACACGAAGAAGTTTACAGATCTAAGTTAACCGATGAGCATCTTAAATCTCTTTTAATAATTGGTACAAGTAAAATTTGCCCACAACTACAAACTATTGTGAGTGAAAAATCCAATTACATAAATCTCATTAGTATTTTATGTTATAATGTTCATATGTTATAATGTTTATAATGTTATGTTGTTGTATTATACTTGTCATTAGGCTTTACCCAGCAAGTAAATAAAACCTAGTTATCATCATTCTGTGTCTTTTTATCCAACAACAACAATAACAACAATGAGTCATTAGCTGTCGCGGGCCGGATTGATGAAACTGGGGGGCCGGATTTGGTTTCCCGGGTCGTAGTTTGGAGAAAATGTACAAATGCATTCTTTAGTTTGAAGTTGTGATAAAGTTTAAAAGTCGATACTGTCTATACTTTTATAATGTTATGTAACGTAATATGTACCTACTACTAGTATTTTATCTGCAATTTATTTATGATGTTCATATAATTGACGAGTTCTGTACCTGTTAAGGTACTGTAAATCCACAAAAACCAAATAAACAAATCCATACATATACTTTAAAAACCACACAAATATCCTTAGTGAATATATTCCAAATTTGAAGAGTTAAAATTCCATAATTTTGCTTCTTAATTAATTGCATAATATGAATATTCCGTTGCACATTAAAAACCGCATTGACCAAACCAACATACTGAAATACTAATTCATAATTACGTTGATGCATCATAAAAGTTTTGTGAGAACAATTTCAATTTCAATAACGTAGGGAAGAACGTAACCTAGCACTAGAATTATTGAAATATCATTGCTACATTGATTATTTTAGCGGAACCGTAGCGTTCAATGGAAATGTCTTGCTTTTTGAGATTTTTCTTTTCGTTTTTCTGGGACACATTTACAGTTCACCACTGTGTGAACTGAAAATTTCAATTTGCTCAACGGTATGAGCTCGAAATAAACAGTTCCAGTTCTTAATCAGAAGTGAGAAGTAACGCTTTTGTAAATACGAGTGGCTTCACCACAGTATCTCGTTGGAAGGAACAAACAAACAGATTGGGGTTAAATCGGCAGTGAATAGGAGAACCTTGTGAATTAGAGCGAGCCAGACGCATTGTATTGTTTTACAAGAGAAACAAGTGAAGGTCTCTAGTGGATTGTAACTCTCACTTACACAGACTTACTCAGTAGTCAGTAACTCGTGATAGAAGCACAGTTATACACTGATTTGAGATTTGTAGTAAATATTAGCGCTATGAGTGCCTTCTATCGGCAAGGGTTTGTATCAATACTATACCATACTTAATCATAGATGAAAAAGGGCATGACTAATACTGCGATTCGAACCGCTGCATATCCGCATTTAAGGTTTTGATACCGAGCTTGGCGATACAACATCATTCTGGTAATGTGAACAAACTTTAGCAAAAAGATCTTTCAGTCTGACCAATATAAATTATAGAGTAATTGACTTACTTTAACACAGACTTTGGTCACAATTGCATCATCAAATATGAGTTTTCGGTCTAAATTGAAAATCGTATAGAATTACGTTATTATAAATAATGACTTCATGGGTGGTTACTGACATCACTATTGGAGCATGGTTAATTCTGCTTAGTTGAATAAAAAGCAGTCGGATATCTATATCTACTCGTATAGACAAAGCTAGATTGACGCATTAATTATCAAATCATCAGATGGATCTGACCATATCAAAGTAGATTCAGGGTGATCTAGTTGTACCATTCTTATTTAAATTCGTACAACTAGTTCCATGTTCTTTAGAAAGAATATCGCAACCATAGGATTAAGTTTAATTTTACTATAATATAGAATTCCTCTATATATCTTTTTTTTGAAATCCATAGTCGACTCGTGATGGACGATACATGAATAATAAGATGATAATTTAATTACACATAAAAGTTGCCGATTGTCTACTCAAAAACAATACATATTATTTAAATTGAAAAAATTTATTTTTATCACTCGAGATTTCGAGAAAAAGTTTGAACCTACATTACTGCCATCAAACACAGAAGACACATAGTAGTTCCAATTCCGCATTTTATACTACCAATTATATTGTCAATATGTAATTTTTTCGTATCAGGCAATGTACATTCAAAACCTAAAGTTAACATATGTTGCAACTCATCCGGAATATTTATGTCTATGAGGTTTTTTCCAAATTTCATTAAATTTGAATCAAAGGATGACTAGTGCAAATTAAAACTGCTTACGCAAAATTGTTAAATTCTTTTGAGAAAAATTGTTCAAATTTATGCATAAAAGAAGCATGCGCAAATGTAGCACAGGTTGCCAATGAAATTAAACGCGTTAAACAATCCTGTTATCGGAAATTTGAGAGCAACTTTTTCTCCCAATTTTTCCTAAGACAATATTACAATTTTTAACAAAATCAAAGCCATTCAATCAAAAAAGTTAAATAGTTAAATGAAATGCGTAATGAAAGGACGAAAAACAAAAAAAAAACAATAAACAATGCTTAACAAACCTATTGACAGTATAATTGCTACTTTAGAATGCGGAATTAGAAGACAGTCGTGTCTTCAGTGTTTGATGACAGTGATCCAAACGTTTTAATATTTTAGGTAAAGAAATCAATTATTATAAAAGATCTATCCTGGGGATGATTCACATAAGAAGTGATTCCAAGGCTCTAAATCATTTGACCGATGTACAATTATTGAGTCAAATTTACTCAAATTTAATTAATTTAACATTTGCAAATTTCTACGTATTTCTTCATATGCTTATGTAGAAAGCTGACTCAATAAATCAGTAATACTGGTACAGCAAATACCTTTTCTGTCGTAGTCGTGAAATGTTGAACACATCTGTTTAACATTGCACCTATTCGAAACAAAGGGATTTTTGTTGTCAGGTTAGACTGATTTGCCTCGTCCTCGAGATAAGAGGTTTTCAACTATAGAAACCGTGTAGTGGTTTTCTAGTAGATATTCATATATTTTAAACATTAATGTGTTACAATTTCAATTATTCGTGTTTTGTTCGTTATTGTGACCCAGACATTTTGAGTTGAAATTAATGCAATAAAGACGCGCTTTAATTGATTTAGTTTCCAAACGTCTTCTGATGATAGTTGAGGGACCGAAACGTTCGTAAGGACGAAAATATAGTTGACATCTGTGTTAATGTGACCTATTTTCTGAAAATTTACTTATAATTCAGGAATTACTATTATATGAAGAGAATTATTAAATTTAGCAGTAGATGATATTGAAGATTAAGTATCCAATTATCATTGCTAAATTCAAGATTCAAAAATCATAGTCAAAGGACATTCATTATTGCCAATTTGGATTATATTAACTTATATAGGAAATTGTACGCGTTGCATCCAGGTCACACTACCAGCCACAAATTTTTCGTCAGATACGCAAACGGTTATTGGTACTAATAAAACCAGAAATTTGCATCATATTTAAAATTTCCGGAAACACAGCTCACAGGCTTTCGAAGATCATCTGGTACACTACTGACCGATTCTGGTGCTGATTTGACTAATCGTTAGAGTCATGAGGGGTGACAATCTTCGGCGGTTGCAGAAGGCTATATTGAAGAATCCATCGAAAAGAAAATTGTAGTTTCTAATATTACCTGTTCCCAAAACCTGATGCTTCTTCAATAATTACCCAGTGCCACAATGAAGAAATTGGAGCATCTTCAAGCGCGATCAATTTTGACAATATTGTACAATCTGTACTTCCTAAATTATTGATTGTTGAAAATGACGATGATCAATATACTCATACGTCATGAAGTAGCAGCTTCTACCTTGAAGCGATTTCCTTAGTGAAGTTATGGTTAACCTCATATCAGAAAAGCTGATAACCAAAACGCGAAGGTATGTTATTTCTATATGAATCGATATCTACAAATTATGTTAATAACATAATGAGCTATTCCGTTGTTCTAAGTTATATCTACACTAAATGAACTTGTATTTATAGCTAGATTTCTTCGTAAGGAATTGTAGCAAATCGTCTTGATATGCAGCGAATAATTTGTCTGCCACGAAATATATGATTGAATATGTAACATAGACATTCATGTGGATTTCATTGATTCTTCAAGATCTATAGTTTCATGATCATCATAAACCAATATCAGAGGATAATGAGAGGAATGAGTTTACGATTATAATATAATATAACATAATTAGAAAATCCATAACGAGTAATCATTAATTAACAGAAAGATTGAATTGAATAGATGTACATTAACAGAAATCCATATCCATTATCATTGATCTTGGAGCCAATAATACATTATAATATTAAGAATAATACAAGAAACTTTTAAGAATGTAGCGAAAGAAATTCTACAGGTGATTAATTTACTTTCACTGTAAGTACTAGCAGCAATCGATCACTGCAATCAACTACTATGTAGAGCACATTGCACATACAGAATTCAAATATTGTTGGATGATTAATTTATACCGTTTTCCATTAGTAACGTATCTGCGAAATTATTTCTGATGATTTCCATTAATTGCGTCAACTTGTCTCTGTCTCGCTTTTTTGGCTTCATTGGATGGTATAGGGTCTCTAGATGAGGAAGCAGTATGGAGTGTACCATCATCTGCAAAGCTGGGAACGATACAGAAGGTCACTTCCAACGGATAGTTGATATGAAGCAGAAATAAAGTTGGTCAAGACAAATCCCTGTGTAATACCATCGTTAATAGTCATTGTATCGGAGGATACTCTGTCAACCACCACATGGAGTAATCTATCTGAGAGAGAACTCGATAGTAAGCGACAAAGTTGAGGCGGCAAACCATATGACCGAAATTTTCCAAGAAGGCTTTGGTGGTTGATTTTCGATCAAATTCTCTGGAGATATCCAATGTCACAGCTATAGTTTCCCCATATTTTTTAATAGATTTCTGCCATACATCTGTTGACGGAACCATATTGCCGGTCATTCACGATTTTGGAGCTCTCTAGGTATTGCTTTCTCCAAAATTTCAGAAATCACAGATAATAGTACAATTTCAGGCATATGGCTATTGGCTATCAGATAAGCACAAAAATCGTTATAGGCCGCAGTGCTTTGGGTACTGATGGAACCACCCCAAAGATCAATAATAAATAAATAAAATAACTAAAATTTAGCTTATTTGAGTACCGTTTTTGTTAAAATTGTTATTGCAGCAAGCTTTTTGATTCTTGCGATTCTGTTTCCGATAGCTAATACTCATTTGAAAACGGTTCAAATTAAGATATTATTCAACATATTAGATCATTGTCATTCACGAAATACCTCCGAACTTATATTGTGATCTTTAAAGTTGACAAAAACGCAAATTGCTTAAAAATCGTACTTTCCTGTTTATAAATATTATGAAGGGAATTCCAATAGCATGCGATACATGCTTATGTGAGCAATTAATCAAACTTGTTCACAAATTTAATTCCCAGATGTAATTGTTTGTTGTATATTCCAAAAAAATTGGAATATGATCTCTTTTTATAGTACATGACCCTGGGAAATCAAATTCAATATCTGCAATATTCTACTTTGAATTAGGAAACAAATATAATGATCTGATTAGATTTTGTCCAATTTCGATGATTAAAATGTTTAGTTTCAAAGACAATATAAATTAAAAGTAATATTCATTTGATAACTTATTACTTCTTTTTAATAAAAGATTTATATCCACTTTTATTATTTATACTAAAATATATTTTTTTATTTTGAATGTTGCTGCTAAAAATAATTTTATTCAGTGAAGAAAATATTTATGATAATACAACATTGGTAATTTGAATATTTTTTTATAATGTTCACTAATCAATAAATTTGGATATTAGAATTTAAAACATGATTTTACAGTAAATAATTGAATTTTTGATCGAAAACTCTCAAATAAATATGCCCACAGGGTTGAGATGAAGTGAGCCCAAAAGAGGAAAGGTTTCGTTCACTACCCTTACTGCTTCTTAATTAAATTAAATCAAACTGTTACATTTCACTGTTCGCTAACGCTCACTCCGTCTTCCTGAGGTCGGGATCGAGCCCGACATTTGCTAGTAGTATAATGATCATGATACTGATTATTTCTTTTTAATAAAAGATTAAATAAATTTATATTCACTTTTATTAGTTATATTAAAATATATTTTTTAAATTTGAATGTTGGTGCTAAAAATGATTTTATTCAGTGAAGAAAATATTTATTATATTACAACATTGGTAGTTTGGAAATTTTTTCATAATTTTCAATTAACAATAAATTTTGATATTAGAATCTAGAACATGATTTTACAGTAAGTAATTGAAATTTTTTATCGAAAATTCTCATATTTTCAGCTTAATATTTTCTCCGCCTTAGAAAAATGTTTATCTCTATGATAATTATATTATACCCCATTTTAGAAGAACAGGCTACGCCACTAACATCTCGTATTTATAGGTAATATTTGAAGTACATAATATGTACTTAGATTATTAGCTACTTCGCTTATTAATTTCGAATCTCAACAAATTCTAAAGTTGTCCTTTTTGCTAACAGATATTTTTATAGGAACAATTAGGACTGAGCGAAATTCAATTCGATATTCAATTTAGTTACAGTTGGGTAATCAAGTTCACGTTAACCTGTTCCTCATTACTGTTATCCATAGTGATGCAAACAATTGAACAATATAATCACATCAATCGATATAATCTTAATTGTCATAATTCAGTGCATCGAATCATCAAATTCACACTTCTAATATTCTTAATAATAAAGATTCTTGACTCAGGAATGAATTATATATGAATTTTCGGGAAATAGGTCACATTAACACTTATGCTTTATATTTTCTCGTCTTTACGTACGTTTGTGTTAATTTCGATTATTCGTGTTTCTGTTCGTTTCGGCGACGTGGGAATTTTAATTGAGATTGGTGCGATAAGGACGCTTTGGGTAATACAATTAGTTTTAATTAATCCAGTTTTAGACATAATAAGTCTTCTGATGATGGTCGTGACACCGAAACGTACGTAAAGAAGAGAAAATATAAAGCATAAATGTTAATGTGACCTATTTCCCGAGAATTTATTTATAATATTCTTAATAATCATGCGTGAGATTTATAATGATGCAACTCAAGAAATCATTGAGATACCACAGACTCAAATTCCTAATTATAGTGAGATTATGCCAGAAATTATGACATTTAATAAATGTGTAAACGAAAAAGGATATATGATGCTAAACCGATGAATATCATCACAGACAAAACGTTTAATTCGATATTTGTATTTTCAATTCAAACGAGTAACAATTAATTAATGTAAATTAAAGCTTATGTTTACCTCTTCCTCTTTCTCTTCCTCATAAATGTCATGTTTTAGATCCATAATGATGCAACTTATAAAACAATAAAATCACTGAAATATCACAGAAATAAAATCTTAATTGTCATAATTTGTCGCACCGAGTAAATAAAGAACACGATTTCATAATACAAATTGTTGCACTTTCAATACATCGATCGACAATCCAAAGAAGTGTATCAGTGTGTCATTTGCACTTTCGCTACGATTAAGTGTTGACGAAGGTAGGCAGCGCGTCAACAATGACTGAGATCGGACATGAAGCAGCGTATTTCATGATAGCGATTATGCCGATTCATTTTATGTGAACGATACGTCGATGGTGAGGGAACCATAATTATTATTCGTTGATTGTAGATGCCATAAAACGTAACACATACATTGTACAACACTTACCGCTAAGATGCTGATATGTGCTGGTGAACCCACCATCGACCGATAACGTCAATTGTTACTTTCGCGAATAAAACCGCGAGAAGAAATAACAAAAAAAAACGGGCAGTCACCGAGTACTACTGACGAAGTGAAAACTGACATTATGAAGTAACCAATTTATTTTATGTTATCTTCGAATTATTGTAGCAAATTACAATTATTATTATTTTCAAATGAAAATTAATATAATTAGTTTTTCTTTAGTTTTCACAACTGTCAGCATTTCAAACAACAATTATATACATTTTTATATTTAATAATAAAAAACGTATAATGGGCGGTACAATCCATGTAAAGAGTATGAATGTAACCCGATAGTCATTATTTTATTTTCAAAACATATTATTTATTGATATTTACATCGATGTAAATGAAAGTAATGTTAAACAGCATTTTCTCCATTTGCGTCTTCATTATCGCTAACTTCGACGATACTTAAATTATTTGTACTATCCTATTGTTATATTCGAAAAATGATACAATAGGCTTATGGTAACTGAAATAAGAAACAAAAATTATTGATTGGAGTCTATACAGGATGAGTCAGTTTTTTGTAGACAAACTGCAACAGGAGATAGAACAAGTGTTTTCAAGAAGAAAAGTTTCTATAAACATATGTCGTAGAAGGCTTCGTTTTCGAGATACAGGGTGGGTGTTGAAATTGGAAAAAAAATTTCGTTTTTGCGAATATCTCCGGAACCGTTCATCGTACAAAAAACAGCTTTTGTAAGCATTTTTTACTCATAGTAAGCTATGTTCTGTGCGATGAAAAAAATTTGTTTACTCTTAATTGGTGAAGATTTTAAAGGGGTAGTGGGTGTTTTTCTCCCCAACTTCTACGCCACTGAAAAAAAGTACGGTTTTGAGAAAACCGTTTGAACCGCCAATGTTTTCTACACAAAAAAGTTACTCCTGGTCATAAGCTCTAAAGTTGACCGTTTTCGAGAAAAATCAACTTTTATGTTGAAAAACATGGTCCATTCTTACTAATTAAACAAAATTTATTCAAACGTTAGAACAAGTAACAAAACCAAAGGATTGACCATGTTCTTCAACATGAAAGTTGATTTTTCTCGAAAACGGTCAACTTTCAGCGACGTAGAAGTTGTGGAGAAAAACACTCATTACCCCTTCAAAATCTTCACCAATTACGACTGAAAAAAAATTTTTTTCACCGCACAGAACATAGCTTACTATGAGTAGAAGATGCTCACGAAAGCTGTCCTCTGTACGATAAACGGTTCCGGAGATATTCGCAAGAAACGAAATTTTTTTTCAATTTCAACACCCTGTATCTCGAAAACGAAGCTTCTACGACATATGTTTATGGGAGCTTTTCTCCTTAAAAACATCTGTTCTATCTCCTGTTGAAGTTTGTCTACAAAAAACTGACTCACCCTGTATAAGTGTCTTGTAAAAACCGCATCGATCGTCGTGTTATATTTTGTAGTGCTGACTTTTCGATCGTTGGGCATAGTTAAATCTAATGATCCATTCAAAAAATGTATTAACGGTAGATTTTTATCATCTGCAAAATTAATATTGAAGTCCCCACTTAATAACATCGATACATTGTGAAATTTTTCGCCAAATCTTTTTTCGAGAATTGCAGATAATATTATGCATATTTTTAAAATTGACGGACACATAGAACAAAGATTATTGCTCATCAAGTCTAAATTATCCGAAATTGACTTTAAACTCACCTCGTGTCAACTTTTTTTGTTTGTTAATTTGTTAATTAACAAAATAATGTTTTATAAACAATTGACGAACATATTGACCAAAGATTCATGCATAGCAAGTCTAAATTATCCGAAATCGATTGTAAACGCAAACCTCACGCCATTTGTTTATTCGTTTATTTATTATTAACTAACAAATTTTTATAAATATTGATTCTGCCGTTCAAATGAATGAATTCATATGCATTACCATCCAAAAACAGTCCAAATTAGCCATTTTTATGCATTTTACAATTTTTATTGTCGTTTATTTATTGTTATTTATTGTTTATTAGCCGTATAAACAATGTACCCCAGTTGGGACGTGGTCAGCTTCTGTCTATAGGTGATTATGAATCGAATGAAACATTGGAGATCAAAATTGGCGTCAAATTTTTCTTCTTTGGATAGCATAAGAAAATGAACTTAGAATGGTTTCTACCATTTAGATGCCATATTCGTTAAACAAACAAAAATTAAACCACTGGTCACGACCCCAGGAATCTAAGTGAAATATTTTAGAAAATGTGCGACAGTATGTCCATAAGCCCGTCCTAGAAATATGAATAAGAGTTCCAACATGTTCCTTTCTTCATTTTTCCTAGATTGTTCATGAAAATCGAATTATTAGATGGAGGGTATTAGGTTCATGGCGGAATGTAATGAAAAAGGGTGGATATTGACGGAATTGTCCATGAAATGGTTTACAAAATTTATAACTTGGTCTCAGGTCACCAAAAAGTCACTAGTTCTTTTTTCCCCTCACTGTGTTCTTGACGTGGCGTTCATGAAGTACCTTCTGCAATATTGAAGTACAAAAGTTACTACGATCAAACACTAGGCGTCTAGTAACGCATTACCAAGTTTGTGCCTTTTTTAGATAAGCTTCTTCGAGCGGAAACCCGGTCAACAGCTATTATTGGTTTTCGCAAAAGCAAAATTTGGCCCGTGGAATATGATGTCTTTTCAGATTCACACTTCACACTTTTCAGCTGGAAATATGTTTTCACAGTACTGTGAGTACTCGTAGTCACAGACAGAAGAAGGTTAACTGGGCACATTGTCTTCATATTTGTTCGGTTTGTGAAGATAAAATGATTTTATACATATTTATATAACTAACTATAAATAAAGATAAATGTTTGTTAGATATGATTTTTTGTGTTTGTCCGTTTTGCCCCACGTAGGTCACCAATTATGCCCCATTATTGAGGCAATGGGGAACATTTATAATTTTTATCTTGTTTTAATTGCAAATTATGTATTTTTGAAGTGGTGAAACTAAAATAAACCTAGAACTATGTTTTCCAATACGTGTTTTCTTCTGAATCAAGAGCGCAAGGAGAGGTATTAGAAGTTTGGCACAAGATCTTCTTCTATTCACTATTTCAACGATTTTGATTCTTGACAAGTTTCTCATTACATTTTGATTATTAACATCCTCCTCATTGTGTAGAATTCTTGAAATACCAAAAAACTAAAATTATAAAACTTATTATGTCCAAAACGGGATTTCTCAAACGATACGAACGTTAAGACGAAAATATAAAACAAAGTGTTAACGTGACCTATTTCCCGAGAATTTTATATATAATTCATACTGGGTCAAGAATCTTTATTACAAATATAAATGAAAGATCGAAATGATTTCTGCAATTCTTTTCTTTCACACGAAACAAAATCCGATTCTATACACCAAATTAAAATATCAATACTCGGGCATGTACATGAATAATAAAAATTATTGTGACTGTTTATAGCGTAACAGATCTATTAAAGGCTTGACGTTAGTTTTGTCACTTCCTTTTCCATAAACGCAATATGAATCAAAAGCTAATAACCTTGACAAGTATATTTCAAAAGAGACGAATGAATTTGAGGGAATTTGTTGAGGGTTTTAGTTAAGATGTCAACAAGAAAATCCTATTCGATCTTTCCACTGACATGGATGCTAAAATGAATTTTATCTCTAAAAATTAGTTGAAAGTATTTAAACAAACTATCAGTATAATTTCTCTAATTAAAATGTCACTAGAATATCATGAAATTTCGATTACAATATTTAATTCAATTTCAATCTGTACGTTACAAAATCGGAAGTTTGTCGAAGATAGGGCTTGATGAAAAAGCAAATGTTTTATTAACAATCAAACTAGTTTCCAAGATACTGCACAACATGATGCTTTATATAAACTAATAACCATAAATGTTGTTTTAATTGTTCATGCCCTTACTTCCACAATAAGTGAAATATGTGTTCAAAATGGAATTCAATGGTAATGACTTATTATATAAAGTTAATTCTACAGAGCCTAAAATTACGTGAATAAAATTTTCTCTGAGTAATATCTAACGCTCATTTAAATATAATTACAAAGTTCACTTTGAAATTTTAATAATGACTTAAGTTAAACCATCATTGGACTTCGTTAGTATCTTCCATTCGAATATAATTGCATAAAATAATTTTATTCTTGACCTACGTATCAATTATATGTAAAATCTTGGGAAATAGGTCATATTAACATTTATGTCTACTATATTTTCGTCTTTACGCACGTTTCGGTTTTCCTACATATACACAATTTTAAGCATCATAATGAAATACGTAGAAATTTGCCAGTTTTAATTAATTAAGTTTGTATAAATTTGACTGAATGATTGTACGTCTGTTCTACTGTTTACAGATTTAGCCTGACGTTTTATATGAAACAACTCTAGGATAGACTTTTTATAATGATTGGTTTCTTCAGCTAAGATATTAACATTTTTATAATCAAAATAATTAGCAAGGGCGGTGGAATTATCAAAATTTTCATTTCCAGTGCTATACATGTAGCCATATATTGTTTTTTGTAAATATGAGTCTCATCTTAATCTAGACAATTCAATTTATATACCGGGTGAGTTTGTTCATCTTTAGGTATTAACGATTTTAGATTTGAAAAATATTTATCAACACCATTAGTAAGTTTATACTCCACATTTGTCATACTTTTTCAAACATTGTATTATTTTCTCTGAAGTCTCCGGAATGTACGGTATTGTTATAAAGTTATATATATTACCAGATATATTTTTTATATATGATGTACCATTATGTATTTTACTCATTCTTAAGCAATTTTTTTGAGTAGCCATTCATTTCCAGTGTACTACGAACGTTTTTCATAGTGCAGATATCGTTGAGACCAAAACCATGATGTTTTCATTTTCCGTCTGAATCATGTGTAATGTTCATATCTAGGACATTTATGTGTTAAATTGAAGTTTACAGTAGATGTTGTTAAATTTATTTATTACATACTGAATTTTATCCTTAGGAACACATATTAGGTAATCATCCACATACCGTTGAAGAATATGGGTTGAAAATTAGAGAATTTATTACAGATTCTTATAGGCATTCCACAATCAGGTTAGCGATAGTAACTGAAATAGGAGATCTCATTGCTATGCCGAATATACAGCTTGAGTCAGATCGACCGGGCTATGTGAATGTAAACGACCCAGATGCTTGTATTGTCAAATAATTTGATATGGACAAAAAGAAAAAGAAGAATTTGTGAGGTAGGGTGCATTGCATAGATTACACTAGTCTGAGCGAGACGTGTTGCGCGTGTCAGTCAGTAACTCGCGGAAGACGTGAGGGTGTTCATCGTTTTGGGAATTCTTTACATCGCGAAAGTCAGTTCCATGAATAATAAAAACGCAAAGGAAATGATGCACAATTTCAATAGAGTTATCAATATTACGTTATTTTATCATGGCATAACTATTAGTAGTAGTAGATACCAGTGGCGGCTCCTCGAAGGAGGCTAAGGAGGCTCAGCCTCCTCCCCATTTTATTTCCTGTTTCTCTGATAATTTTTAAAATTTTACAATTGATTCCCCGTTCTCAGTAGTTATTTTTAATCTGGCAACAGTGCCCTGAGGCTAGACTCTCTATATATCTCAAACTCTGAGCATGTGTCGTTCAACGCAGTTGCCGTATTTCCAACCAGTCCGAACGCCAACTGGGTAAATCAGCGAAAATGGCAACACCCTTTGGAGGCTAGCCTGCGGCAGCAGCTAGCAATCTATGAAATACGAGACGTGCGTTCTGCCGACTGCTGAGTAGGTCAGTCAGTGCTTCATTATGTGTTGTCACGCCACGCGAAGTAAGGTTAGATTGTTCTCTGTTGTAAATTTAAAATGAGTGTTAGTGAGTTAGTTGCTGCCTTTTAGAAAATCCATTTAGTGAATTAACATACGGTTAAAGTGTTTCTTTTAAATAAACCGCCTTTACCGGATTTGAAAGGATTAGTAATGTCAGGTAACTATCAAAATCGATCATTGTTAATACTAATATTAGTATAGCAAGACGAAGTTTAAAAAAAATCATTGATTTCCCTGCAATGCTCCAACTCGATGGAATTTTACATCACGTGCAGTATTTACCATCCATAAAAATAAAGACAAATTAATTGAAACATTTGATTTTGTATTAAACAGTGATGACTTTTCAACAGATCAGGTTTCATTAAATGCTGCTGTTGGTTTATAATCTTATTTAGAAAATGAAGAATTTTTGTTTTTTCTTGATAATTTTAAATTAATATTTGAACAAACTTATCTTATTTTTCAAATTTTACAACATAAATTCACTGAATTTTACATCACGTGCAGTATTTACCATCCATAAAAATAAAGACAAATTAATTGAAACATTTGATTTTGTATTAAACAGTGATGACTTTTCAACAGATCAGGTTTCATTAAATGCTGCTGTTGGTTTATAATCTTATTTAAAAAATGAAGAATTTTTGTTTTTTCTTGATAATTTTAAATTAATATTTGAACAAACTTATCTTATTTTTCAAATTTTACAACATAAATTCACTGATACAATTTATTCAAGAGATCGTTTGAAACATCTCATTGGAAAAATTTCAAGTTTCCGTAATACAGAATTTCATTTTAATATTTTATTTGAAAATTTTTCAACTGATGAGGCTCCTCCCGCGAAAAAGAGGAAAATATATAATTTGGTAGACAAGAAACTACATCATAAACAACTTTTTTTATGAAATTTTAGATACTATTAAAGGTCAAATTGAGATTCGATTTTCCGATTTACATGAATTGAAGTTTTTTGACTTGACGAATAGGAGATTATTCGAATCTTTTTCAAAAGAGTTCCCCAATACACTTTAAGATAACTTAGTTCTAAAATATACATTTTTTGATAAAATAGCACGGCACAATGAATTATGCGTTATATACTCGGATAAAGATATTTTAGGCCAGTATGACAGTCACGCCGATATGATAAAATATATGATAGACAATGATTTGTAACAAGTTTTACCTCAGTTTTATAAACTACTTTGTTTGACAGTCACCATTTCTGTCAGGTCGGCATCGATGGAGAGATCATTTTCTACTCTCAAACGAATTAAAACTTACATGCCAAATACAATGGGTCAAAATCGTTTATACAATGTTAGTTTAATATCTATTGAAAAAGATTTAGTAAAACACTTAAAACAAAATGATACATTTTTTGATAATATTATTGATCATTTTTCGCAAACTAAAGACCGTTGAATTCCGTTAATATATAAAAAAAGTTAATAAAATTAATAAAAAAAAACAAAATATGAAAAATTCCAAAAAAAAGAAAAAATATTAAAAATCCAAAAAATAAAAGACAAAAAACGAACAAAAAAATTTTTTGCCAAGTCAAACTCTATACCTCCACGTTGGTTCTTGCTGGGTAACAATTAATTTTGTCTCTGAAGTAGCTGGTACGGTCGCTGTGCAAAGGTTAAAAGGCTGTGAATAGAGTATATTTTTACAAAAACGTTTTATGTCCAGCCTCCTCTCTCAAAAATTCACGAGCCGCCACTGGTAGATACATTTCATATCTTCAGAATGCCAAACGAATTTTGATGTCACATGAGACGCTCCGTCATGCACATGATCCTTGCCAGATAGTTATGATTCCTGTTGAATGTAACCTACATGTTCCTAAAACCTTGAACGCTCAAAGTTTACCTTGGATTTGGTATCGACCAGAATATTTCCTAAGTACCTTATCTCATGAATCATTCTACAAATTCAGTGGTTATACTTCCATTATGCAAGCATATGAACACCTAACAATTTTAATAATTGTATAGAGTAGTCAATAATCACAATTCTATTGTTCAACAATTCCGCAGAGACAAATTGGATAAGTATTTTGCTGGGCGATTCAAAATACAGTACCTCATAATTAGAATTAACCACGGGAGTTCATTATGTGTTTATGGCCAGAAAACAACGGAACAAGGTCAAAACATAACAATATAGTTTTAACTACGAATGTAACAGATTGGTCGGATATATTTATAATATTTGATAACATTCTTTCGAAATATTGATGAATTTTGCCAAAAGTATGTATCAATGAATAGTTTATTAGCAAAGCTAGGATTATAAGTAAATGATGTTGATACATCCCGTATATACTCGTTCAGTGTAATGTTTCCACTACGTTCAAACAATATTTTTATCATGTTTATGTTAATAACATAGAAGAGTCCGCCGTAGCAAATCATGGCTCACATTTCTTCCTTAAAATATACCGAAGAACCTCACTTAGGGACATTGGAAGCTATAGAAATGAATAAACATAGAGGTCATTTATTAAATTTTGATTTATCTCCAACAGAAAGCAAACTATTTTACAAGAACGTCAATAAACCTTCAACTATAGAAGCACTTATTGTATTTATTTTTCAACTAATTAGTATTCATGACTACATGGAATACTTGATGCTTATTTTCAGCCAAGAAGATCCTACTTTCATTCACTGGAAACAACTTAATAGTCACTTCATTATTGGTTTTAATTTAATCTAAGATGAAAAAGAGTGGTGGTGCAAACTAAATTATATTATATTACATTCCTCACTCGTTGTTATATTCTAATCATAATGAATATTATGGTTCTAAAAGTCTATTTTTGAGTACTTCATTAATACCCAAACAGTTTTATAATCAACCCAGATCAATCTAAACGTACACAATACTATTTTGGCTTCCTAAAGACCAAGTGCCGCTTTTATGATTATGAGACAACAATATATTAAATTAATTGAATTCTTTTACGTGAAAAATATATTTTATTATATAATTAGAGAATGCAGAAGAGGAAGTTGATGTAACATGTCCTTACCTTTTTCTTCGGTCCAGTTTCCGGGTCAACAGCTGTGACTTCATCATCTTTATTGTCGACAGTATCGTCAGATAATTCAGTTGTCTTGCTCAAGGATGGATCTGTATTTTCACTGGAGTCCACATCTTCTGCTGCTGCAATTGAGCTCCGTGTTTCATCGGATACTGGAAAAAATAAACCATCAATGAATGTTCAAGATTTCTTTGACCAAATATATTGTAAATGTAATTGATATCTTCATATCACGGTATTTCTCTGATATTTGTAATCTGTCAATTTCTGTTACGGTGGTTAGAAGGATTTCCGTGATCATCGTTGACAAATTATCAGAGTAAATATAATTGAAAGAATGAATATATCTTAAGTTAAAAACTTTCGTTCAGTTCAACCTACATATAGTGCATAACATTCATAATATTTCAGCGAATACACTTCACATATTTTATTCATGATTGTTGCCTTTCATGTTGAATGAACGTTTCTATCAGTATCCCAAGTTGAAGGTGCCTATTTTTCAAATCTATACCTGCTCTACCGAATATTTGAGCTTCAAATAAGCGAGATTCTGAATGTTTTCATATTACTGGAGCAAAAGATAACTATTGCCTTAATTATTGTAATTTAGAGTGCCTACAGGAAAGATGATTACACAAAATGAAGGTAACAACAGGTATATAATTCTTTGTAACTAGGATAATTATTGATGGGAAATCGAAAACGCATTAGTTATAACTAATACAGGATGGATTAAATAGTAAAATATCGATATTCTTAGACATCGAAAACTGAAGTCTTTTTATTCAGATGAGATTTGTCAAGATATTAAAGCTGTCGTTTGCCCACAATATTACAAAAAAGATTGCAGGTTATATGAAGCTACGTTTACATTCAATGCTTACAAGGCTTACGACAGCTACCATACCGAAGGAGACGTCCTGCAATTAATAAGATTGGAAGATTGAAAATGCAGCACAGAGGGTGAATGGTATGTAGAACGTTATCTGGACGGTCAATTGACAATTTTAAATTTCACTATAAAATAAAACAATCACGCTTATCCACTAAAACTTTTGTTATAATACTGTGGACCTTTCAGCTACCAAGTAGCATCAGAGAACATTTTCCCATGAAAAATCAAGGGCAAGGTGAAAAGTTCCTGAAAAATGAAACAAGAAATGATTTATTTGGTCAAATTTCTCAATATAATCTCTTTGTAGTCAGATACACTTCGTCCAACGTTTTTCTAATTTTTCGATCTCCTCCAAATAATACGATTTCGGAAATGCTTCAAAATAGGCGTTTGTTTCAGTGATGCCTTCAATGTTTTGGAGCCAAACTTCTTTCCGTCTAGGCATTTTTCAAGTTTGAAAATATATAAAAATCGCAGGGGACCTAATCTGAATAATATGGTGAATGACAAACAAATTCTTAGAGAATTTGTGAAATTGTGACTGCGGACTTGTGCGCCAGTGCGTTGTCCTGGTGGAAGAGCACTTTTTCCTTTGCCAAATCGCATCACATCGGCATCGAATCGATCCAACAGCTATGCATAACATATGCCGGTGATCGTTTTACCTTTTCAAGGTAATCGATATGGACGATACCGTGTGCATCCCAAAAAACTGTCGCCATGACTTTGTTGGCCGATAAACCCACTTAGGCCTTTTTCGGCTTCGATTTGCCAGGACAAGTCCACTGCTTCGACTGTTCTTTGGTCTCTGGTATATTGTGATGAATTTATGTTTCGTCCACGGTTACGAAATAATGCAAAAAGTTCTACTTATCGCGCTTGAACATCGGCAAACACTCCTTTGAAGTTATCACACGGTCGCGCTTGTTGTCAACAGAGAGCAAATGCGGCACCCATCTGGCAGATAGCTTTTTCATATTCAAAAATGTATGCAAAATGTTCCGTTCCCGTTCGGTTGCGATGCCCATAGCCTCTGCAATCTCGTGCACTTTAACTCGTCGATCGTCCAATATCATACGATAGATTTTATCTACAATTTCTGGCGTTGTAACTTCAATTCGACCAGCAGAACGTTAGGCGTCCTTTGTGGTCATTTCACCACAACAAAATCAATAAATCTCTTGTGAATTGTTCCAATCGATGGTGCAGAGTCCCCATAATGTTTAATAAGTGATGCTTTGGTTTGCGTAATGTTATTTCTACGCAAGGAATAATGTTTAATTAAGACGCGAAATTCACTTTTTTCCATGGTTACAAAGAACTCAAGACTGCTTGCTTTCGATTGGTGTCAAAACAGAATCAGTTTAACAATTTTAATGCGTTCTAGATAGAGATGGTACATCACAAATGACATATGGGATTTTTGATTGTGGCACCATCTGTTTTATTTTCAGGGACTTTTCACCTTCCCCTTTCATATTGAATACAGGTATCAAGAAAGATTATCACTTTTACTACACAGTGCAGACAAATATCTAAGTAATTTAGAAGGGATGAAAATGTATAAACAAAAAGCAATTTATTGAATTCCGATTTATCTCCAGATGGGGGTAACTTCTTGTTTGCATTATAACGTACCCTTGCGGCTTTTCGGTAATTTGCTTACTGCGGTAAGCTTCGAATCCTCGGGCGCCAGATTTTTCCCAAAGGTTAACTCCTTTTGATGACTTCTGCTAGAGTCCTCTCCACAAGGCTTGTTACTATGCTATCTAAAGATAGCCTTGTCCCTAGGGTAGCTACAGTGAAGTATAACCAGAGTCCAATGGGCAGAAAACAGTATCGAAATTGTAGGCTTTAATTACAATTGATACCTGGTTATAACTTAGCTCGTTAAAGATGGAGCAGAAATAATTTAATAAAACAGGGAATTCCAAATATTAAAATATATAATTGTTTTAACAAGTACACTTTCAGAATAATCAATTTAAATGCAATTGAACGGTATGGTTTCACAAAATTACACCCAGACGGAAAATGTAATGAAGCTCAAACGGTAAATGAAAACTCTGTCAAGAAGTCAACTCTACAATAAGTCCGGTCACTAAATTTAATTCAGCGGTACGGGATCGGTTGATGAATGATTCAGAATGATCAATTTGCGGAAAAGTACGAATCAAACAGGTCTCTGCGTAATGAGCGGTATGCGGTAAATTTTCGATAGCAACACTAATAAATGAAATGTTCAAATCACACTACGATATATTCGGTTATTAATTCGGTTGGTTCGGAAAATATTGTTTGCACTAGTTTTCCGATTGTACGATATCAGATTTTACTATGTTTCGGTTAATTACTCTAATTGAGTTTATTCTGTCATCTCACCCACCCTTGTACTAACTTTCACGGAGTGCCCGGTAATTGTATGACAGTTTTATACACTTTACAGATTCGGAACCTAGACAATTAGGGTTTATACTTCCGGGGTGACACAGTGTGCACAAACCCTAACTATCACATCTGCAATAACCTCTATATCCACGGCCGAGGACTTCTCATAGTATTAAGGGAATTATTACGATTCTCAATCACACAATCACACAATCACACAACCACCCTCAGCTTATACTTCTGGAGTGACACAGTGTGCACAAGCCGTTGGTGGTTTGGTCGTCTCAGGATATACATATACTTCTGGAGTGACACAGTGTGCACAAATATACCTAAGACGCCTCTGTCGTTCAAACATACACACTCTGTACACACCACACAATTACTTGCATATTTCAATTCACGCGCGAATTCAAATCGTACGCGATTCGACCTATGACTAGGATAAACTCAAATTCACCAATTCAAATTACTGAATACTACGGAACTCAGGTATCGTACAAACGTTCACCAATTACCATAACAATCATAAATTACGGAAATCAATATATCGTAATGCTCAAAAAATATAAACTATTTGCTATCATTTACCTTTTTGTAAAATTCACAAACACAAACGGAACACTATTGTTATTTCACAGCTTTTAAATCTCTGACTCACAATTCAAAAAAAACGCTAGAGAGCTACTTTACTGATTTAAATCAAAAACACAAGAGAGCTACTTCACTGATCAAAATTGAAATCACAAAAGAGATACTGTACGGCTCGAAATTCAAAAACACAAGAGGGCGATCTTTCGGTCGTCACGGCTTTTATATCTTTTCCGAGGTTCCGGACAGGTCTGCTCCACCAAATCCTTATTTTTGTGCCAATAGTTTTTACTTATGCCCCGAACAATGGTTAAAAGTGACGTTACTTTTTAGATCTAAAATTCGCGCTCATGATATCACACCAGTTCTTCCCGGCGGAGTAAACAAGTGTTATCGGAGTTTTTAGTTGTTCGCCCTTTATACATAAGACAGCACAAAGTTTGGTGTCTTAACGGGCCAGACCCCTGTTTTTGCAACATATTTTATCGGAATGAAATGCAATTTTGAACGGGCATGAATTAGATTAATCTATTTGAATAATTATACTTATTTCAAATTACGGAGATTTAGAAAAGTGGCAATCACGGAATACACATTCGGAATTCATTCATATCTATTGAAATAATGAACTGTTCGAACTGAAATTACATGTAACATCCGTATTTATTGCCTGATCTGAATTAAATAATCTTTCGAAATTTAAGCTTCGTTACAGCATTATTAACCTCAAATAGTATTTAAACAGACACATTTCGATCTCTAATTTAGTTTACTCTGATCATGGCTACCTACATGGTAGCTGAAAGGTCCTTAGTCCTTTAACAGTATTTTTAGTGGATAAGGGTGATTGATTCTTATTCAGTGTTATAGTGTATCTAAAGTGAATAATTGCAGGTATGTTATCACGAAATAGTCATTCGCAACATCATAGGGTACAATTTATGTTTTGTGGAACCCAGTTGTACAACTTTAATTTCACCAGTGAGATGCTGTTGCAAGAACTAGCGAAAATTCGATTGTAACTAATTAGTTTTTAGATATCAAAATGTGTTACTTTTGATAGTTGTTGGGTGTCACTTAGTTACTACTATGTCCCAGATTGTTGGAATTGCGTACTTCTCAACATTTGATAAGCTGGCAAAAGAAGCATTACGTATATGATGTATTCCCGCTTAGATTATTAGCACGTGCGTTTAAAAATGTCAAATTTTAAGAGAAATTAAGAGGCGCGAGATAAGCTATCTGAGAAATTGCCGAATCATTCATTGATACCGCTACTATTGTTTTAAAAATCAAATAAAAGTTGAGTACAAAATTGTGGAATTCGATTATATACTACGTTCAATTTCAATCTCGAAGTAGGCCATGTTAAACCAATTATTCATGACGCTCGAATATGCGGAAACATATGACAGATACTCTTCCTCGTTCAAGTACAGGTTTGGTAATAATGCAACGAAAAGTTGGAACAATAGGTCTGGACAAGATTACAATCAAAATTCCTAGGTTCAAGTATTTTTTACAATAAATCAGACTGAGACACGGCCAGTTGCAAACGCAAATCAATCAGTCAATTATTGTTAACAAATCACTTTTTTATAATCGAATTGAGAGTAACCTGGATATTATTGGCGATAATCGATGACCACTATAGAGCTGCGACGATGTAAACCACTTATTCAAGGAGTGGTATCAACGTCAAAGTCAAAACCTACTAATTGAACATTATTGTCATTCAATTGATTCTCCAAATAAAATGACCAAACAATGCCTCAAAAACCGTTAGTTTTATATAATTTGATTGACGGCAATCTGTAAGTCCCGCGACTTCCGTATATACATACAGAATGTGTTCCAATATTATATAGATTATGAAACTAAAATCACCATAAGATTTACAACAGTTTTGAACTTTTGCAAGTTGGAGAATTAAACGCAAATTTATTTAATAATAAATTTATTCGCTTTGACAATACATTGTGTTCACAATGGTCAATTGATCAATTGATGCATCATACATACTATGCGAGTTATATTACAGTTCTTCAGGAGCAAATATATTATTAGATTCTACACGAAGATATCAAAGAAATCTTGTAGTTATATGAATATAGTTCAAATTATATAATGAAATAATTACAAACAAAATTTAATTCTACAATGATATTTAAATTAATCAGAAATTATTCTAGAACACGAATTCAATTAAAAACCAGAATTCATTTATTCACTCACCAATAATACCATTTTAGAGCAGTTTCTGTTTTTTCAATTATATTGAACATTTAATTTTTTAGACCCTCAATTTTTCAAGATTGAATTCAAATTAGGAAGTGCTTTCAACCATCTAGTTATATTACTTTTAAATAGTTTTATGGTTCTCGCGGACTTCACTTGTGGTGGTAATTTATCATAGTATGTCTTACCTAGGTAAAGTCAACATCTCAGCCCTATTGATTTTTCTACAGAGATGCTTTTATGTGGTATTTGTCTCACTTCTTGTATTGTTAATGTGATCTATATAAGTCATTTCATTTCTATTTTTGCATAGATATGATGTAAACTCTAGAATGTACAGTTTTCCAAGATCTAGATTTTTAGCTTCAGCAAATAGTGCTACTATATATAAATTCTCGGGAAATAGGTCACATTAACACTTATGCTTTAGGTTTTAGTCTTTAAGTACGTTTCGGTCTCATGACCATCATCAGAAGACTTATTATTTCGATAACCTGATTACTTAGAACCAATTGTACTAACACAAAGCGTCCTTATCGCACCAATTTTGTTTAAAATGCCAACGTCGCCGAAACGAACAGAAACACGAAATCGAAATTGTAATACAACAATGTTAAAGTATAATATATCAAGAATCCACTATTTAGTAGAAATCTCAAAAAATACGAACACATTTCATCACAGTCTATGATAGACAAACTGACTCATGACTTTTGAAGGACTTTTTTGAGAAAACTCATGCGCAACCAAAAGTGTTGCCCATGAGGTAACTTTTGCATAGATAATCTATTGAATCCTTTTGCCCAGATTTTTCCCTGCGACCCCTTGCCCGGTGCTATGTCTGTGAAAATGGCGTATGAAATTTAGTGATTTTACAAGTATTCTAGCTCTGATCATTTGCCATGCCATTTTTAAGAACGTGTTTTGTTGTGAAAAGACTCTTCTCAAAATTCATACAATGGCATCTTCAGAATGTGTAGTTATAAGCTCGTTCCTGACAGAAATCGTACTATCGTGACCTTCAAATGACACATGAATAGTCTGAATCGTTATCTTTATTGTCGATTTCGATTGGCGAATCTTGAAGCCTATCTCATTCTAGTATGATGCAATTGAAAGTGCGCACCGAATTTTGTCACAATAGGTTGAAACATACTTCGCACGCTTTTATCAGTTGGCGGTGGACCTTCCTGTTTTGCAAAAACGTTCAGGCCTTATTTGTGATCACGACAATCATAACAACCTGTATATTTATCATTTCACTCTTCATAAACTTCCTTCCATAATAGCTCAGACTGTACAGAGAATGATACGTAGATAATTTATCACTAGTGAATTAGATATGACGATAACAGTATCAAATTCATATTTAGATAAACTCAATATTATATTAATCAACTAACATGAATAATATGAAATGAGTGGTGTATTTTTATTATGTCCCAGACAGGACTCATTAAACGATAACTTGAAAAAATAATGGTAATAACGTGCTTTTGTTCGGATTTTATCTCACTTAAATTCTACTGTTTTCAGATAACTTGCAAACAATTACAAATGCTGCGATTATTACTCAGTAGATTTCATAGTTTCATCATATTTCTGAATTCAGTAGCATCTCAGATTAACTTTCTTCCTAGAAGTAGGTATATAGGTTTATCATCAATGTACTTTCTTTATACTTTATCGAACTTCACGTATTTCAATAAATAATGCATAACTTTAGACTTATGATCGATTATACATGAAGGAAAACCTTGTATAATTAAATACTTTATTATACTATTTCTTTTGAGGCAACACAATAACCTGAATTTGTATTGATTTGACTAGACATTGAACGGAATTTGAATTTAAGCATTGGTCTGTTCATCAACAAAAATCATCATCATCATTAATTTAAGATCTAATACCAAACTCGGACATACTGGAGTGATATAATATTTCAAATTTGAATGTTTTTAAGTCATTATCAAAATTTCTATTAACAAAAAAATCAGTTGAGCGAGTAATAGTCCAGTCAATAAGCCGGAAAATATGGAAAAGTTGGGAAACAGCTCGGATTTCAAAAATTTTTGATGCAATGGGCTCTGTGAACCCTCAAAATCATTCGTTACCACTAAAATCACACCCCGAGGGCAATGGGCACTTTTGGGGGGTGTTTTCCCCCCAAAAGATGAATCAAATTCACGAAATGGTCCAGAGTGAAGGAATCGGCTCGAAAATATCTACTAGTGGGTTTTTGGGGTCGCTGATCACGAATATGACATGTGAAAAGTCACCACATGCACCCACATGGTCATAGAGGTCATCTCCAGGAATTCAACATAATTTTCCATCTTAAAGTCTCCAAATGTCTCACTCGGGGGTTTTTGAGGTTGCTGAGCACGAATATGATGTCTAGAAATTTCTCACATGCACCTGGGGCACAGGACGACGACGTCGTGAAGGTCATCTCCAGGAATTCAACAAAATTTTACATCCTAGAGTCTCCAAATTTGTCACTCGGGGGTTTTCGGGGTCGCTGAGCACGGATATGATGTCTAGAAATTCCTCACATGCACCTGGGGCATGGCCTCTTTGACCAGGTTCTCTGTGCCCCAGGTTCATGTGAGGAATTTCTAGACATCATATTCGTGCTGAGCAACCTCAAAAACCCCCCGAGTGAGACATTTGGAGACTGTGGTGACTTTTTAGATGTCATATTCGTGATCAGCGACCCCAAAACCCATCTAGTAGATATTTTCGAGCCGATTCCTTCACTCTGGACCATTTTGTTAATTTGATTAATCTTTGGGGGGGAAAACACCCCCCAAAAGTACTCATGGCCCTCGGGGTGTGATTTCAGTGGTAACGATGGATCTTGAGGGTTCACAGAACCTATTGCATCAAAAATTTTCCAAATCCGAGCTGTTTCCCAACTTTTCCATATTACACAGTATTTACCAGCTTATTGACTGGACTATAAATAGCATGATATTTTTGGACATTGCCCAATTAACCATTTAGATTAAAATGGAGCCAATAAATGAATCTGGTAAACAAAAAATTAGATTCCTTCACGTAATTGTCAATTATTACTAGAACATTTTAGTACATGCTGCTAAAATACAGCTACGAAGCTTCCTTGTTGAATGCAATTTATTTAATGAATAAGTCCTCAATTTCAGTTACTTGCAATTGAAATTCTCCAGAAAATATAAAACAATAACGCATCTTACGTTCTCTGGGATTCATTAGAAAATTAAAACGACACGAATTGAATCTGGGGCAAGGTTACAGGTTTTACATTGACAATGATGATTTCAATTGTTTCGCGATACAACAAGTCGTAAATAATTTTATGATGTAACGACATTCATATTCACTAGCAGTAAAACTTCAGGACTCTCATTTACTTTAAAATGTCGAGACTCTACAATAAAACAGTTTTGATATTATCCGATAGATGACAGTACATTATAGACGTATGTTTTAAAAGAAGAAGAAAACTGTTTCAATTTATCAGTTTCCTCCATACCGACTAATTTAGTTTTGATATTATCCGATATATTATAAAATACTTCATATTTCAGAGTCTGCGTTTGCGCTTGCTGTGTTCTAGAATACAGAATGTTTTACAACTTATGCGACAATATAAGCTTTTAAATAAGAAGTCGACTTTTCACCCTTACTAGGTGATATAAAATTGTATCCATATTGTAAAAATCCGTTACTCGAGTTTCAGCGTTAACATAACTTGAACTATAAATATACTTATCGTTAGGTAGCAAAGGATTACCGTGGTTGGTTATTAATGAACTTAGAGGATTATTACTATAGGATTACATTCTAATAATGCGAATTGCTATGAACAGCAGGGTATAGCTAATCAGGACAATAATTCGTAGAGTGCATTACATAGCTTTAAATAATGGTCAATAAATTAGGTCTGTTTGATCATTAAGAAGTTTGAAGATGACGTAAGAACGTGGAATCTCGAGTAACGGAAGTTACAAATAAAACTGATATCAACAATTGTTCAAATTTTCAATATGAATGTGATGAAGGTGCAACGGAAAACGAGTTATAAAACCTACACTGCCCCTCATATCACATTACCTATTCAAATACAAAACGAACATTATACCTGGTTTTTGACAGTTTTTTCATGCATTGTTTACTACAGAAAGTCCTCGGCAAAGTCAAATTTATTATTCTTGTATTCTTTTCAGTTGAACTCGTTTGACAAATATCGTCAAATCACTACATAGTATAAAACAAAGTCGCGTTCTCTGTCCCTATATCCCTATGTATGCTTAAATCTTTAAAACTACGCAACGGATTTTGATGCGGTTTTTTTTAATAGATAGAGTGATTGAAGAGGAAGGTTTATATGTATAATAACATCCATTAAATAGTGGAGAAATACTGTTATTTTTGAGGTTTCTAATGTGATGTCGTAAATAATTACATTTTTTCCGCTTACATTGCAAACGCAGGCTGAACCCTACGAGATATATCAAAATATTGTACTAAGTATTGTACACATTGAAAAGGTCTACAGAAAACTCCGCGACGGTATATGTCTATCTCTTATGGTTATCCAACAATACCATTTTTTTGTCATTTACTTTTTACGACAAATAATGGCTAATTTTCGAAGCGATTTTAACCAATACAGCATTAATCCTTATCCAATTAAATACCTTAAATACATTGTTGATTTAATATAGATCTATATGGCCCTTTACAGCATATGATTTAAATGAATATTTTCGAAGATATTACAGATTTAAAAATTGCGGGACGTAGCGTTTGCGGCGGTACCGGCCGGCCGGGCGGGAGCGTGCCTATAAATAGCGCGTCGAGGGCCGCGGTTCTCCCTATAGCACTTTGAATTTATCAGCATTGCACCCGTGTGAAGCCGGGGCGGGTCGCTAGTACCCTATATAATAATTCAAAACGTACGAATTAAAAAAAACAAGACATATATTTCTTACGAAATTTAAAACTGAGCAGTTAGGTGAAGATCATTTAGTTTTCGTTGGTCATTTGAAGGTTAATCCTCAAATGTGGGGGAAACTGACCTAAAATGACTTATTTGGGTAAAACGGAATAGAGCTTGTTTTGACATATCCGCCCAAACTAGAAACCGTATTTGTATATACGAAGGTTGGTAACAATGCCTGTTTTCTTTGTTGCAGAGACTCGCGTAGATGGCATCATAGAAACGTTATTTACAAAGTGGTGTGTTTATGGTATTAAAAATATTTTCTCACAGAACAGTTAAACTGTTTGTAATTTTATCATAAACAAGTTATTAGAAATCTGAGAGGTACATGTTTATGATTAAATATCTGTGTATAAATTATTATTATCATCATTTGAAGTTGGGTTATTCGCAAAATGGCGCGAAAGGGTAAAATGGCATATGAATCATAGAGATCAAGAATAAAGACTTGAAATGCCGATTTGGTGACCGGCTGTAAGAAGATGTTGTTTCTCTTTCCAATTTATCGATCCTCTCTTTTCGGCCACGTCGTAAACGTCGTTTTTTCGAGTGATCGATCTTTATGAAAGATGCCCACGCATAGTCAAAGAACTATAAATCGTGTGTCGGATAGTAGGCGGAGCGTCTTAGACAGAGAGAGTCGATCTATTAGAGAAAGACAGCGCCATAATTTATCTTAGAGCCGGTCAACGCAATAGCATTGCGCTTATGGACTTCGAGGGCTCTATTCTTGATCTCTATGATATGAATATATAGATTACAATGGCTTAAGACCCAAAAGGTATGTTATTTTAGACACATTACATATCGTTCAATAGGAAATATACTATAATAATAATAATAATTTTTTCCCAACATTAAACATATTCAATATTTTCAAACATGGTTGGTAATTATACTAGAAAAACTGGGACGAGAATGCAATGAATAATGGTGTTCAAGCAGTTCAAAATCCATAAATGGGATGCGTGAAAGCTTCGAAAACTGTTGGTGTTCCTTGTACTACACGAAGAAGATGTACAGACGCTAATAAAAGAATCAAACAGTCTGCAAAAGGTAGATTCTCTACAACATTTACGAAAAATCAGGAAAGAAAGTTAGTTGAACATATGAAACTATTGCAGCAACGGCTATTTAGGCTTACTTGTGATAATCCACGGCGATTCGCTCACGATTGGTAAGGAGCTAATGAGATAGACCACAGATTCAACGGGACCTACAAAGAAAATGGCATAATACTGTTATGTCTCCCTGCTTACTGCAGCATACCTAAGCCAAGAAGTGACAAAAAAAACTAGATCAAACGAAAGAAAACCAATTTCAGAACTTCAGGTAGCAAACGTTTTTCGTAAAGCATATGGAAGATCAGCCACCATCGAAAATGCAGCCAGTAGCTTCAGGAACTCAGGTCTTTGGCCAATATCTAGATATCTCTCCAGAACGGATCAGCCTAACGCAGCTATTGTTACTCAATCAATTACACAAGAATCTGATGCTAATGAATTATCACCTCCAACAGTCGCAGACTTCAACTCAAATCACATAGAGGAGGCGCCTAATAATGGAATTGGGACTAGAAATGAGGAAGGCATGGTTCCACGAAAATTTTAAGTCTTGTGCCATCTCCATCGAAAGCTTCACACACAAAACGCAAGAAAACTTCTACAGTGCTAACTAGTAACTTTATTGAGGAAATGAAATAAAAAGAGGTGGAAAAAAGGTGACACTAAGTCGTAAGTCAACGCGGCAAGTGAAGCAGCTCCTCCAAATAGATCCTGCTGATTGATGCATTTGAAGAGGAATTGGAATTTCCCACTGAAACGTTGGATAATGAAGACAACGATCATGCGTTTTGTTTGTTTTGTGGAGAAACATTTTCCAGATGAAAAGCAGGAGAGGAGTGGATAAAATGTTGCAATTGTAGATAATGAGCCCACGTTCTTTGTGCTGGAGTTAGCTTGAGAATAAAATTGTATATTTTGTGATGCTTGTCAGTATTAACAGCATATGCCGTTTTGCCTTGCATTATTTAGATTATATATATATTTGTTGTTATTAATATTTAGAGTGAGTTTTATTTTTGAAATAACTATTTTTGTACCTGTCATAAAAGTCTGGAAAAAAATTGTTTCGTTGTGTTTTTGAGAATTTATTTAATTTTTTAACATTATATGTCGTTTTACATCGATTTGTGTGGGTAAAATGAATTTGTAACCACTGTTTTGAAAAATAATCAACTTGATTTTATTATTTCATAAAAAAGTTATAACCATTTCAAAAAGTGGCAGCCATTTTAGGCCAGTTTCCCCTATATCTTTTACAACTGAAAAGACCCAAGATTCTATGGCTTCCCACGTTTATTTCTTCAAAATGATGCTATGAAAGCCATCTTATAAGTATAACCTGACAATGCTTATATATTGACCTATTCATAATGGTTAAATGAGTTACTTTAGGAATATTTTTATTGTTGTCGGAACTCGGAAGTTGCAAGGCTCATAGGCAGTTGTCCATTTGATATTCCAGCACTGAGCGAACTTCATAAAGGTATTTGTGTTATCAAAGATGGTAAGGCGAACGAAAACACAAGAACAATTTGTGAAATGAAATGGATTTATTTATGCCAAGGTTTCGCAAAGCCAGAGGTAATAATACCGGTCGTTAAACTTACATAATATTAATGAATTCATTGATTTAGATTATCATTTACTCTTAAAAACATATGTTAATGAACTTTAAAAACATATATCCGATTCGGTACAATCTTTTTCCGAAGGCGTAATGTGTTTATATTTGCGACTTTCACTCGCAAAACTGTGACAACCTCGATGAAATTGAAAAGAATTACGTAAAGAAGAATTTGCAACAGGTTATTCCATTCCCCTAATTATTTTTTTTTCGATTATGGTGATCCGATACAATTGTGTAGGTAGCTTGTATAACAATCATGTTCAATGTTACATCTTTACTGAGTTATCGTTAATTACCGCGATAATGTGTTGTATTCCACTTGCAGATATTGATCTAAATCAATTTTCAAACAAGTGGACGAGTATTTTCCGCTTCGCATCACAATATCAATATACTCTACCTAGTTGGTAGTAGAAAAATTCTTCCAACCACTGCTAAACTTTCTGTGTTGACCAATATTTTGGAGTGTTCTGATTCAATACTCTTTTTGAATCTGCTTTTGAAGTAATGACATAAAAAAATATTGTATAAAAGAAAACAGACGTGTCAAATAAAAATATTGTGATTTGTAGAGTCTAGTTGAAATTTATCAATGTTTTTCTCACATAAAAAATACAGAGGTATTAGCTGTAGAAAGACATAATTCCATATTTTATAAATGTAGGCCTACAGGTTTATTTGAAGCCTAGACTGAACATTTTCCGTATGATTTTTTTCTGTATTTCAGATATTTTACTGGCATCTATGGGATTTCCCATAAGATTAAATTATAAGTTCAATGGGTAAAGCCATTACTTTGTGATAATTTATCATATTCATATAAGAAAATAAAACACTTTTAAGTACTTTGTTTTTTATCACAATATATGTGATAGTAGTAGACATTTATTACTGCACTGGTGGGCTTGCAGTCTTTATTTCTTGAGATTGCATAAAAGGCCTTATTCAATTTTATGTTAACTGCTTTAACTTGCTCTGTCCACCTGAGACTGAAATCGATATGTAAACCCGAGAACTTTGTTGTTGTAGTTGATTCAATCATATTACTTTCGACTCGACATGATAGAGAAGATGAGTTGGAGATAATATTACGAGAATGAAAATTTATACATTGTCTTATCGATATTAATCGTTAAACCGTTAACTTTACACCAATTCACAAATGATATCACAATATCTGCAATGAATGATATTAGTTCCTCTGAAGCCCGTGCAGAGATCGCCAGTGAGGTGTCGTCAGCATATGTCGTTAGCAATTGCGATTTTAGGTGGTCTGGTAAGTCATTTATAAAGAGGAGGAATATTAGCGGCCCCAGCACAGACCCCTGAGGTACTCCTCTATTAATAATATGAGAGCTTGAAGTAGCATCCTTTACTTTGACAATCATCCTCCTATTGCTAAGTCCAATCCAAGAAAATTCCCCTGAATCCAACATTGTACAATTTATTCGAAAAGATTGCATGGAGCAGCTTGTGTAGATCTATCTGCTCTGAATCCATGTTGATGTGTAGCTATAAGCTTGTTGATATTTAGAAAATGTATCATCCTGCTGCAAACAATCTTTTCAAAGTCTTTAGAAATCACACTCAGCACTGAAAGCGGTCGATAATTGGATAGATTTTCCGAATAATTTTTTTTGTGAATTGGGATAACTATAGAAATTTCAGTGTCGTTGGGAACTTGCCTTGGCTAATCGATAAATTTGTGAATTGACAGAGATTTAACATCTGCCTTCAATATTTTTACTGATATGTTATCGATTCCTGTATATAAATATACAATGTGTAGTCATAGGATAATGTTATCCCTTGGAAAATGGAAAATTTGGTAAATTGACTGATGCTGATGGACGTGAAGAACAGAAATTATTCAGATATCATTATAGATTTTTTGATGTAATATTTCTTGAATTGTTTCGAGACATTAATAAAAATTATGGTAGTTCACTGATATGAATTGCATCTATCATTTTTATATTAATTCGGAATATTTTTTCATAATTTTGCAAGACAGATATAAAAGTTAAGCAACTAGATTCATCCACTTTTAAATGTTTCCAAATCATTGCGTTCAATATTGAATTTTGTAAAGTATTTATATTTGATTATTTTGAAATTACTGGCTTCTTTCAGAGTGATACAAATACTCTTCGTTTGGAAATTAACAAATGAAGAGTCCTAATACAAAAATATAGTTTATTATCAATTTTCTCTTATATTAATCGAATAATACTAGTCAGGGTATAAAAGTGTGCTTATTACTTTTGTATATTACTTTGTTTCGTGAATATATAAGAGAATAAACTTGTCACACCGAATTAAGAATTCCCAATTTGAAAGATATGGAATCAGTTGAGCATAATTTTGCCACTCCCTGAATTTGGATCTCTTTTGCCACTCGGGACTGTCCCCTTCGCCCCCCCCCCCCTCTAGCTCCGTCACTGGTTTCTGTATAATATTGAATATAAAATAAGCTACTGTTATGATGAATACCTAACGAAACGAGAGTTTCCTAATGTTTCTATTGTATAATTTATTTCAATCGAAATTTATGTAGAACTAAACGTTTTTGGTGTGGAATAATTCAATTTTACTTGCAATCTGAACGCAATAACCTGAATTTCTTACCATCACTATTTAACAATCTTCTTATAAAATGTGTTCGACCTAGAATAACGTAATTAACAAAAATTGGTTGTATAATTCTAACAATAATTTTCTATGTACCTACTAAAATTTTAAACAGGTATCTGCTTAAAAAAAGTGGGTCAAATAAAACAAGAAACGTATTAACATTACATGGAATCGTATACATGAGAAGACAGCTGATGACTGATGATAAAATGACTATCGTTCCAAGTTCATGGTGCATTGTTTTTTTTTAATATACCCGTCATTCAAAATAAAGCTAAAGTGTTGATACATTTTTTACTTCCCTCACTGTTTGTAGTTTGAGGGAAGTATTGTAATCGGCCTGAAAAAACTTTTCCGGATTTTCGCGGAAATATGATGTATTGTTTTTGCACGCGGTAACCCCTTGCAGGTGATAATTTTGGCATTCATTTCAGTAGAAATATCACAAGTGCATAAAAATTTCTCGAAAATTTGTGAAAATTTTTTTCACAACCAATTTTTTCTGGTGATATGCACGAATGCTTTTATTTTAAGAATTAGTTGTAATAAAATTTTCACAAATTTCTCAGGAATTTTTGTTGATAGAGAATATCACTACTGGAAATTAAATTTTAAACTAATCTGGATTATGTTATTTACACCATAATATAATAATAATAAATAAGTGACTTACTAAACAAATTAAGAATACATTAACTTAAACCTTTTTATCAAAAACGCAATTAATATAAAATGTACAGTTTTCATATTGATTTTCATTATGTATTTCGTTAGATACATTTGATGTCAAGTTAAGAGGAACATGATTTGGTGAGATGCTGCCCTTTTGGGCGACTTGAGACATGATTTGGCTCTTTTTTGCGTTTTATCACTCACGTCTTCTTCGATGTTCTCCTTTTTCGAAGATATTCTATAATTTGTGAGTGATATTGGTTATCCATGGTTTTATTGAATTTGTGTTGGAATATCTTGTTATTATGATTAATTGTTGTCCATTAACCCATGATTGGGCCAAGCACGTCACTATTGTTTACGGGTTTGAATGATTTGTGATTTTGTTTGCGTCCAGAGCAGAATCTTTTGTCCAACAGGAAACAACATTTCTTCCTACGGGGACTACCTTATAACATTGCTGAGTTTTCATGAAAAATGGATTTGGAGTTAAAAATAACAAATAACCTTTCTGTTTGAATACTGATGGGTCGTTTACTAACAAACTGGACAATGTTCAAAATCCTTGGTATTCCTTCTCAACCATTTACTATCGGCGCATTTCTTAGCTCCTCCTTTTGTGGTTTTTAGAAACAGGTTTATAATCGATTCGCCCTCTATCAATACAATAAAATTTTCTGCTTCATTTTTCTTTATTTTCACAACATCGAAGTAGTGACGTCACATGTTTGTGATCCTCATCATCAAATTGATCACTCTGTAGTATTATGTAAGTAAGTTTGACAATACATTGTCCTTTATATCAATGATATTGATTATAATAATACATAGAGTTGTATAACACATATGTTGTCAATTCAAACAAACTTCTAATGTCATGACATAGAGTATAATAGTTTTAATTCGTTTTTTACTTATTAAGAAAGCTAATAAATATATATTATAATCATAAATTTAACCTGAACATGAAAATGAAATTTGCTAACAAAAGGAGGTTGAGTGTAAGTTAGTGATCTACTGATTCTGAATAGTTTTCTATGTTATATTGTTGTAACTGAATCTACTGTCACTATAATTTTCAAAACTTTATTTGATCCGAAAAATAAGCTAAATCTAAATTATACGTGCAAGGGTACATTCTAGCGTCTAATGTTTGTGATGATGATGAACTATTGCTTTACATTGCTGTCGCGAAAATAGTAGATATAGACGTTGTGATATTTAGAATGGAAGTTGGTCATTAACATTTCTTCGAATTTAACTAGTCCAACATGCAATAAATAAGTAATCGAAGAACTCAATTTTGATTACTTCCCAATTTTTTATTAAATTTAATCAATGTTATTATAGAATAACATATTTTCATCGTTCATTATTTCAGTAAATTTTTCAATTCATGATAATAGTTATAGGAGATTTCCATCATGAACAAGTAAATGCTAGACTCACCGTTTTCCATATTACCGAAAATATTACAATACACCCAGTAGCGAAGCACAGACTGCAAGGATTCTCGAAAAATCAGTTACGACCGTAATCTTATCAGGAAAATTATCAATAAACGAGCACTGCGTTAATAGAGAATAAATAATCTATTGAAAAATATTCGCTTTCCAGAGCTTTAAATACAATGGGATGATTAGTTATCTGAAAACAATGAGATCTGAAGTATATGAGAGAAAAAACCTTTGTTTGGGAAGTTTTACGTCCATAATTATTATTCAAAAACACGTCTGATAACAATGTACCACTTACAGAGATTCAATTCCGAACATTGATATGCGAATGTTTCCACACATCCATCGATATCTACAGCGTGGTCCGTCCAAATCATGAACTTGAATCACCCAGTGCACGGATGAAAGGCCTAAAAGGAATAATCAAATCCGGTTTGACATTTGCATATGTAATAAGGCCAACGAAAATTTTCAACAAAAAGAACAATAACAGCGTCAAAAGGTAAAAGTTTAGGAAGTATATGATTTGAAAGTCTAAGTTTGTATTTTAAATTATCGGAGAGAGTTTGTTAAATGAAGGTTTAAATTTTGCAATTGATTCTAAGAAATTACCTACGGATGATTTAATTAATGATATTGAAAATACGATTTGGTCTCTCAATTTTCAAGATAAAGGTGTTATTCGTAACAAGTGCAAGAAAATTCTTGAACATTCAAATAAACCATATAAAAGTTCCATCAATAACTTCAATAATATCTGTTATTACTTGAAAGCAGATAAAGGAAATTCCCTCGCAATCATGGGCAAAGAAAATTATCACACTTTGGTGAATACCTTATTAAATGATGGTTCCTATGAACAGATTACCGAGAATATGTTATCAAAATGCATTAAACTAGTCAATAATTCATTAAAATCGTGTACAGCTGTAATGTCCGATAATTTAAAATACAAACTTAGACCTTCAAATCCTAATCTTCCTGAGCTGTATTGCTTACCTAAGATTTATAAACCGGGTAATTCCATAAGACCAATCATTTCAAACATTAGTTTGTTGTCCTACGTATAACATAGCAAAATGGTTAGTGAAGGAATTTAGCAACTTCCAAGCCGTAACAAGTTTATGTGCGAAAAATTCTTTGGAACTTATTGCAAAATTGAAAGGTTTCAAACTTGAACTTGGTGATACTCTTGTTTCATATGATTTACAAACACTCAACTCGATAAACATTCTGAAGAAATAGCTTTCAAATATTAATATCCCGTTAAAAACTGTACAGAATACGTGATTCATACATCTTTATGTATGGAGGAAAATTATTTCACTTTTAACAAAAATTACTATTACTCCAGGCAAATTAGACGAAAAAAGCTCATTTCACAGACCTCTCTGTACGGCGGGATTTTTTGATAGAAAAGTGTGGGTTTTGACATCTAGAAACCGATGTCACTGACGCGAAGGCTGGCGCGGGGGTGCGTTGTAATATATAGATATATATGATGTATAGCCAATATCTCAAAAACCAAGCAATGTATTAAAAAAGTTTCAAACAAAAGTTGTAGGAAATAAAAATTCCCAAAACAAATCATGCATAACTTTTTTTGATTAACCGCGCGGTTTCCGCGTAAAAGCGTTAGAAAAAAATAAGCATTTACTTGAAAAAAATTTTAAATAAAAGTTATTCAAAATCCATTTTCTTTCAAAACGAACGTTAGTGTTATTGAAATTGTAGTCACGTTAGTGTTAGATGAAAAACAAAATAAAAGTACTTCATTTTATCAATAAAACTTTGGAGAACTAGTTTTCACAACTCCAGTATGCGACCAAAACCAATGTGAATTATTTTATCAGCGAGGTTGGACAGATTGATTATAATTTCTCAGTTGACGAAGCTTTTTCATAATAAAGGGTTTTCCATTAAGGCCGGGTAGATGTTTAAATCGAATAAAACAAGTTGTGTGTGAGATATCAACGAATTTTTTGTTTTATTTGAAAGGCCTATTAATTACATTTAGTGTGAAGTGTTACATCGTTTAAATGGCCGCCGCGGCTTCGGTGGGTGGCGCGCATTCGAGAGGTTCAATTTTCGACGACTCTGGCGCATAGATCAGGTTGAATCGAGCACGGGTTATGTTGACTTTGAGTGCACCGGTCGTTTGCGGCCTATTAGCATAGACCCGCGGCTTAAGGAAACCCCAAAAAAAAAAATCTAACGGGGTCAAATCGCACGATCTCGGTGGCCAGTTCACGTCGCCTCTGCGTGAGTTAACCCTGCCCTCAAATCGCTCGTGCAGAATGTCCATTGTGGCATCAACTGTGTGGCACGTGGCGCCGTCTTGCTGAAACCATATATCGTCCACATCCATATGATCCAATTTGGGCCAAAAGAAATTGGTTAACATAGATCGGTAGCGCTCTCCGTAAAATGGGCGCAACGCGCGCATCGTTGCCACAAGAGAACATCCATTTTGATAATAAAGTTTTATCATTTGAACGCGTTGCTCGACACTGTAACATGCCATGGTGATTTGTCTTGAGTAACTCAATAATAAACAATAGATTTGACAGATGCAGCCTAAATAACATGGCTGCCATGAATTGTCAAAATCTACCCGTTCCTATTGGAAAACCCCTTAGTACAACAGTGACGGTGTCATTTGTATAGGCAATCGTATATTTTTCATTCTTATGATATAAAAAAATGATATTTTTCCTCTTCATTAGTTCCTCCATCGAATTATACAGAAAAATCGACTTCTACATCTTCTACTCGGGTCAATTTCCAGGAACTAGCATATTTCTTATTTGTATCTGTGTAAATGAGATAAGATTCTATTTTTTACCAGGTATCTTGATCGGAAATATTGTAAATACCTTCATAAGTGAGCTTGATAGGAAGTATCATTCTTTCAATCGAATTAACGTGAAGCTGTTGATTTCTAATAAGATAAGATGTAGAAAAGTGTTCAACAGTATTTTTATGCTAATTTTGAAAGCACAGTATCATTCGCAAGTTTCGTTCCTTTTATATCTATTATAAAATAATGTTCATCTATTAATTTATCAGTTCAATGATAATAAATTTGCAATGCCTACTTACTGATCGGTATGTGTTGTATTAGTTACGCGTTCATTGTATCTAGTACAATTCACAAAATAAAAAAAGTTCAAGGACATGTAACGAAACTGGTATCGAGAATAATTACAAACCAGGTATTGCAGAAATTCTAATAAATTACGCAAGATTAGCTCACATGTTTGGATCATAGTTGAATTCTATTTGATCCTATTTGAATAGAGAAACGTTAGTATATCGGAGGAATGATTTTATAGACAACTCCTGGGAAATTTTTATTGATTTCACTATTGTCTAGACGGTTTAAAGGATACAGATTATTCCAATGTAACTATGATATAGAGTAATCTACTTATATATTACTATGTATTGCGGTCTTTGTACCCTATCAATCATTTTATCTGAAAAACTTTACATTGTCAACATTCCAAATTTCTTAAATAATTTCACTACACGGCGGGAAACCTATAATGTTCGAAGACCATCGTGTGAGCCATCGGTGGAATGTTGGGAGAAGGGATAGGCATTCGAATTTTTCTTGAAGGTTTGGAGCTTATAGTCATAGGGAAAGGTACCTCACTAGGTGAACAGTTCCACAACTTCACTGTTCAATAGAAAAATGAAGTCTGTTAAGTAGAAGTTCGGCAGATCTCGAGCTAGTTTGAGCTCGTCTAGTGCGGAATCTGGAATCCCTCGTGGCGGAATAAGACACGAGATTTCTGATGAAAAGGGAGAGATCTCCCTTTTAATAATTTTTTTTAATACATTTATTTCAACATGTACAAATCTTACAGGTATTTTTGAAATCTCAGCTTAATCATATTTACATAGACTTTATAAAACATTTAACAAATTTACTGAAACCTTTCCTTCTCCTCCCTTTTGTTAGCACAATTTCTCGGTGTTAAATGTATGATTATAATATATTTATTAGCTTGTTGTAGACAGTGAACAGTCATAGTAATGGTAACATGTATATTGCAAATGATTAGAAATAACTTAATGCGTGGAAATATGTCAAAGTATACTCCTGTTTCATGACTACCTTCAGAAAACAGATTTTTGTTTAAAAAAACTGCAGCGTCATACTTTTTTGGCGTTACAATGTCGTCTTGTTATGCAAAATATATTGCGACACTGCCAAGTTATTCAAGAAAATGTAGAAAAGAGTGATATTTCAAGTAGTAACGGAACGTACCATAGCCGGCATGATATTTGGCTTAGAAAAATTTTACGCAGTAGATTCATTGTTGTTGTTTTTTTGTACTATGTATGTATTATTATAATATTTAGCTGTTAGGGGAACTGACAAAATGACTGACGAAATAGATGATGTCGTATGCGTGTGACACGATATATGTTATCAGTTTGAGAGGATGTACTTGTATTCAATTTAAATGAAAATATTATACTTGATTAAACTGCATCTTAGGTACCTACTGATGAAAGGCGAAAAACTACAAAACGTCGGAACATCGTAAGAGGACAAAACTCCACCTCGATGCTTTGCATATAGAGAACAAAAGGAATTAGTATGAATGAAAATTATGACGATATAATGTAATATACACGTAATTAATTATTCTACGTTAATCTACGATTGTGAATAGTATAGTTATCTAGATGTATAAGTGTTACAATAAACCATAACCAATCACCGAGTTATTCCTATACTACCCATAGCTACGGAGTCTAAGAACCTGAACACCACATGGCGAACCTGCCAGGATCGGATGTATTATGCTTATTAGCTAAGTATAATATGCATATTGGCTAAGCTAATACGCATATTTGTTAAGAATAATAGATAATAACCATTGCCTATGAATGTAATTGAACCTCCTTGTTGATTAATATGTAGTTTTCTCACAAGAACTAAATTCCCGAAACACAATTCATGTTACAAATTTTTCGTTTGCGAACTGGATGCGTTCTCGGAGAGAATAGTCTCAGATAGATCCTATACATTTAACTTCAATGATGATAGCACAACAAGACTATAAAAAATATAATTAATGTTATCAACATTCAAACATGATTTGTATTGTTTGAATTTTAGTATATCTCAATATCTGATTAAATAAACTTAATCTCAATATCCTGTATTTTTAATTTGTTCAAGCAAATGAAATGAATGCAATATTAATAAAACGATAAATTGTTAGTACATGTACAATTGTGGAGCAGGAAGGAAGGGAAATTAAAATCAAATCAATCTTTATGATTTATCAGATATAATAATATATTTGTAAATATACTAAAGCTATACAAATAGAATAAAACATTCATTAATCGAGCATTATTGTAGCTATAATGAAATGTTTCGCTTCATCGCTATAGTAGCTTCGATTAAATATGCGAATATTTCTTGATTCATTTCTTCGGTTCTGCGTAACGCACCTATAAAGTATATTAAATGTAGTTTACATAGAAACCCTAGATTCACTAAACTATAGGTATACTAAATTGTGTCTCATATAAGCCATATCGAAATTAATAAATGCTTTCACACACTGATAGACGAGCGATCTACCTTAACTATCAAGTGAAAAGATAATAATAATATCTACGAATTTTGGATAAAATGTCTGGTTTTATTTGATGATAAGGGGGCTATACATGTGAAGGCGGTATGAAGTGTACTATCATTTGTAAATCTGGGGACGATACAGGAGGTCACTTTCACCAGATAGTTGATATGAAGCATGAACTAAAGTTGGTCAAGGCAGATTCCTGTGGAACACCAGCGTCAGTAGTCATTGTATCGGAAGATACTCCGTCAACCATCACATGAAGTGATATATCTGAGAGAAAAATATGGAAAAATATGAAATTGGAACATAATACAGATCGTATATTTTCTATTCAGTCAGTGAAAAATGGGTACATATTTTTTAACGAAGCTATATTTAGGTTGTAATATTGTTACAATAATGATAATGAACTCAATAAATACGTTCTTGGAATCAGAGTTCTTATTGTCAATCTGAATTCACATCAGTTAAGCTAACAAAAACTGTAACTCACCTCCACTTCATCGGATTCCTCGTTATAACAAGTGTTATCAGTTGAAATCAATGGCATATCCTCGCCACGATATATATGTATGAGACTATCAGCTTCAAGTTGCACGTACTTATAGTTTGATGCCATTTGCATGAAAATCATCATATCGGCTACTATTAAAACAGCAAACAGAAAAAATTCGTATGCCTACAACAAAATCATTGGTAAAGGTACTCATGGTATGATTATAGAGAAAACTTTTTGATGGATTTTCCTTCGGCTTGCTCGGTAAAATTAAGATTTTATGACGAATACACGAAACGAACTTACGGATGTACATCCGTATTTCAAAGGAAACGTCTATTATATTGTTCATACCTGGCTCCGGAAGAAACTCGCTTGAGTTACAATAATGACGAAGAAGCTCCCGCCAGCCACGCACAGGTACCATCCTGCAATTGTGACGGTCTTCATACATTTGGGTGCCTTTAAATGGAGAATTTAGAATATTCTTCCCTCTTTATATAACTTATCTCGATTAACTGTACCAACCTGCAGAAATGCAAATTCCAAACCAGCGACTGCAAACATGATTTCTGCAATAGATATTAACAAGTACTGGGGTATCAGCCACAGAATACTAACTGTATTTGGAGCTGCCATTGTGTATAAATGAATGAACTACAAGTAAAATAAGGAATAATTAGAATTATGGAAACTGTTTGCACATGTTCATGAGATATTCAACATATAATAACTTTTTTTTGGAACAGTTTATACAAACCTCAACGTGTTCATGATTTTCACGTATAATCAAGGAGTAAATTCCACCGAACGATACATTGAAGTGGGTGTCTGCTGTGTTAGGAACGCCATTACTTTGAACTACACATTGATATCTGAAATTGAAACATATCCTTTTTTGTAAGAATTTTTCGTTGATATAATTTAAATGGTAAGAAACATATGTTTGGGTATCAGATCCGGATTTAGTTTCAACGTGGCCCTATGCATTCTTTGAAGGGGGTCTATGTAAGGGGATTAATTTAATCAAAAAAATTAATTTCAAGAAAAGAAGAAAGTCTTCAGATATGGTTTCAGATTGATTGACAATCAGAAACATATCATAATCTTTGATTATTATCTATGTATATTCTTCCTTTCATAATTTTTCTTTATGGTGGAAGCGTATAGATAGCTGCCTTGTCCTAAGTCCGGCCCTGTCAGGTATAATGTAGCTCCAGGCGACATCAAAACGATTTGACGAATTAAAGGAAATATACATTCATATTTTGTTCAAACGTTTTATTCAAGTTTTCGTATCCAATGATTCAAATTGTTCTTTCTATGTTAAACTATTTTTGAACTCCCCTCGATGTGAGAGATCCAACGTCTCCCATTTGTCGGAGTGAAATGAAAAGTTTATCTGAAACACATTTTAACGGTTCGAAACACGTTTTTCGCATCTTTATCCTAACCTAACCCAACCTAACAAAATATGTTGAAGCCAGAAATATTGAAAAACATGAGGAATCTCTAGCTGTAGCATTGTATATCTCCAAAGCATTTGACCAAGTCTGGTACCAAAGCCTTCTTGGGAAACTTTGGCCATACGGTTTGCCGCCTCAACTTTGTAGCTTACTGTCGAATTTTCGCTCAGATAGATCACTTCATGTGGTTGACGGAGTATTCTCCAATACAATGATTATCAACGCTGGTGTTCCACAGGCACTTGTCTTGGCACCAACTTTGTTTCTGCTCCATATAAACGATCTGCTGGTAGTGACCATTGGTCCCGTCCACAGCTTTGCAGATGATGGTACACTCCATATCGCTCCCTCATGTAAAGCCAATATACCATCCTATGAAGCCAGAGGAGCGAGACAGAGACAGGTTGTCACAATTAATGGATTAATTTTGAAATGTGGATCCGATAATCTAGTACAGCTTAATGCAACCACAACTCAAGCTTGCGTCTTCTTTAGCAAGGCGGATACCAAAATCCCTAATATGATGATGTCAGGTAGAACTATTCTTATAAAGTCTCCCATATCCATGCTCGGGATCACCACCAATAGCTCCCTCTCATGGGACGATCATGTGAGGTCCATTGCGCAAACCGCTCCACAAAAACTTGTACATCCCAGCAGCTCGTCATAATCTACAAAGCACAGATTTAACCTGTTCTGGAGTACTGTTCACATCTTTGGAATTCAGCTGCAGTTCTTGAATTATATCCAGAAGAGAGTTATTCGTCTGAATAATGATGTCACATTCACGAGTTCATTAACTTCTCTAGAACATCGTAGAAAGATGGGAGATCTCTCCCTTCCTATAGATATTACCATGGTCGTTCCATCACGTGAGATTCCAGATTGGAGAACTAGACGAGCTCAAACTAGTCACCGCTTCATCATCAAGTTCGAGATCAGCCGAGTTTCTCCTTACCAGACTTCATTTTATATCGAACAGCGAAGTTGTGGAGCTCTTCACCTAGTGAGGTATTTACCTATGCCTATAACCTCCAAACCTCAAGCAAGAAAAATTCGAACTCCTATCTCTTGTCCCAATATTCCACCGTTGGCTCACACTATGTTCTTCGAACATTATAAGCTATATAAGAAGAATAATAATGTAATCCAACCTAACACAACCTCACATAACCTAACTTCTGATAGGGGCATCTCCGACATAAGGGAATGATGTTGACTCCCCCTCATCGTGAGTGAATATTTGAGTATTGCGCTCACTAAAATGTTCTCAACCAATATATTCTTGAGCTCTTCTTTGTTGGAGATGAAAAATTTTTTTTTCAATTTTACATTCCTCCCATCGAGAAGAGTTTTAAGATATATGGGTTGAGAATATTTGAGGGGGGTGGGAGGCAATACTGAACCGGAACTGTCGTCGATACAAATAGTGCTCTACAATATAAGTGATATAAAAAGTAAGCGAGTGTTTCATTCTAGCAGTATACGTACAAGCAAATTCAAGATTCAACAACATAGGAACCGGACTAATAAGAGTTAACACTTTTTTATAAAATTAATGCCTATTTGAGATTCCACATAAATTCCCTAGCCTATATTAAAGGATCGACTTACTCTCCTTGTGGTAATTCCATATATCCTGATGTCGCCAAGTATGGATATAAAGAGTCCTGTACGAAATAAATATCTTGAAAGTCGGATTTCCTTAATAAGACAGTAACATTACGAAGTCGATTGGAATTTTTCACATAGGCTACTCTAGAATAATCGTTAATATTGAATGATAACAATCTAAATTATTCATTTACCTGAGACGAGGTCTCCCATTTACTGATTTCTCAAAATCGATTGGATCTGTTACATATAGACTAATACTACTGTCTTTTTCGTTCATGCCTATTATGATTGTGTCCACCTGAAGTTATAATAAAAAGAGGATTAAAGCATATTGAAGCATTAGGTTGCGAAATTCGGGATGACGTGAAAGTCACTGTCACTTCGCTGTTTGGAGTGTGTTGTCTTTTCGTAAGCATTTTCAATCAGTCCTTGAATTATCATCGTTTGGAGTTTGTTTATTCTCCCGAATACAACGGTGTGCGAACCTCCTTAATATATTTTGTGGTTGTTCATAATTAAGTTATGGGCTCTCGCCTTGTCCTCTGCCTGTACCACTAAATGGAGAGTTAGGAGTTCTAGTAGGGTTTGATCAGCGTTGTGGGCGTTTGAAACTTTCCCTCAGCATTTTTTTGGTTGATTTTATACCTCTAAGCAAGTGCTGCTTATGTAACCATGGGACTTATCACCTTGATGTACAACCATTGCATCTTCGGCTTCACTCCACCTTATTTGACTACGGGACTTATCATCATGATGTACAACCATTGAATCATCCACTGCTTCAGTCCAGGTTCTTCCCACCATTTTGCGGCAGTCCCAAAGTGACCTTGTTGCGTTGGTTCTGGTTATGTCCAGATGGTTGCTCATAATAAATTTTGAGTCTATTGTTATTCCCAAGTATTTGACCTCTTAGAACTGTTCCATACATGACTAGCTGCTTCAAGTTGAGGTTTTTCGACTGGACTGATATTATTGCCGGTCTAATCCATAGTCCTTTGGTTTTGTACCAGATTTCGGTTGCCTGGAGAGCTCACTGCATCACTTCTGAAACGATTCTTCCAAACTTTTCGATCATCATAATGAATATCGGTGATATCGTCCGCTTCTCAAAATCAACGAGAAGATTGTCCCCTACAAGCACCTTGAACCCTCATCACCTTTAGTCTATCCACTACTTCGACCCTTATCATAATCATTATTTCATTTTATTAAGTAAAAAGATTCTCCTAATTACCTGATCCTCAACCAAAGTTACATCCATTTGAAAATACTGTTTTGAAAATAATATACTCCCACAATGCTCTGGTGCTTCTATGACGATATTATACACCGTTTGGTGATGCGTTTCGATGTTTTTAAAGCTACTCAACTCGCTTGAATTAATACATTGTATACCATTGAAAGGATTAAATATCTTCACCCGACATGGCAACGTGTTGATGATAAACATCGATGCATGCCCTCTGGTAGGCATATCTGGGTACGTTCTCTCCAAAACCATTTCCAGTATACCAGCCGCAACGAAAGACAAGCCTGCTATGATTCCACCGATCGCCATACGATATAGGCAGTTATCTAGGCCCCGGATTTTCAATAAGCACGGATTGAAAAATTTGTCGAATACAGGAATTAGAATGAGGATAATCGCAGGATTCATTACTTGCATTTGGTCTGGAACAATTTCTATTCCGAGGACATTACCATTCATATGCGATGCCTGGAATTTAATATAACTGAATTATGATTTCAAATAATCGGAGTAATTGTGAGTACTTTCATTCGCGATCAGATACTTTGGATACTCAGTATTGCACCCAATCTGTATATACTATCAAAAAACATTGTTTGCTTGCAAATCATGTGACTTCCAGATTGCCTATAGCTTAGGGACATGCAGCTGTAAGAATTTACACTACATCTGATCTAAGATAAAAAGAAGCCTGTATCAAATTATCATTTCTCTTCCAATCCGATAGATGACACCATAGTATATACATGCTCTAAAAGGAGAAGAAAACTGTTTCGAATTTTCAGTTCTCTCCTCTCTACTGACGCGGTTTTGATGTTATATGATAGATGGCACTACAGCATACACAATGTCTTAAAAGAAGAAGAGAACTGATAAACTATAGGAGAGTTCTCACTATGAATACACTATAACACAATAAATAAGAAACAATCCCCCTTATCCGTTAAACATACTATTAAAGTACTGAATTTAGGATCCAAAAATAAACTACGCATACTATATCCAAACTGGCTATGGCAAGTCGCTAACGCTGCCAACTTTCAAGTCCCGCTCTAGTTTCGGAGATTCTGTGATGAGTGGGCCAGTCAATGGGTAAGTGGTATTTGCCTTTTATATATATGAAAAGCAAATACCACTCAAGATCACAAGGCATTGTTCAATTATACTTGGAAAATGCCACCAAATACAATAATTTCAACTCTAATGTAATTCAAACGATTGAATCATTATTTGAGTTCTAGAAGGTATCAAGAGTCTTATTATCACCTGAAGTAATAACTGACCATTCAAATTGTATTGAATATTCTTAATTTCATGAAGTGATTTGGAGATGAGATGATATATTTTTGCAACCTAACCTGGAATGTCCATCTGGATCCCTGCTGATCGAACAGCGACCAAAACAGCGGCACAGGAATGAAGAGGAATATAACTCCAAACACAATTTTCATATCTCTGATCAACTTTGGGTTGTATCTATCCTGGCCGTAGTCCAGCCAATGCTGATTTTTATTCGGCTTCGCTTCCAACTGCTTTGCTGAAGCGTACTAAAGTCACAGTAATAAACAAAAGAAAAATAGCATCTAACGTCTTTACCAAAGCACACTTCAAAAAATTCAGCATGACGTTCTCTGACGGATTCTTCATTCTATACCATCTCTTACCAAACACAAATATGACTAGAATCATAAAGTGATTTATACGAATAATATCGAATAGATGAATAGACACAGACAGCCATTACGGGATGTAAATCTATTCTCAACTCAAATAAAGTAACTATTAAAAGTAGGATTTTCACTAGTTTAATAAATAAATGCTTTAATGATCTTAGGATAGATGGTTTTGAAAGTTTACCTAATTAGTTTAATCAATTGAGATTAAACGAAAAACTGATAGCAAACGAAAAATCTTATTATACAAATTTACCAAGGGAGAATTAATAAATAGTTGTTGATCGTTCAATAGGATATCGGTCATTGAAGCTATGGTTTTCTATAATTAAATGTTCCACAAATATTGAATCCGTTTTATTATTAATCAAATTACGTCTATTTTATTTGATCTGTTTTTTGAAGGTCCTTCCTGCCTGACCAATATATATCATAGGCCAAAACCCACATGTCAGCTTGTTAACTCCACATTTGTCTTCATCGAATAATTTATATTTATTATTTTTAATTGTTTTGCGTTTTAAACGCTACATGAATATCTAAATTTCTAAGAAAAATAGAAATTTTGGTAGGGGTTAGCCCCATATATGTGATACTAGCATGAGAATAGTTTTGTTTTATTGTAGGAAACATTTTTTAAATGAAACAAGTTAGCTACCAACTCAGTGTTTCATACAATAAAACAAAAATGTCTGCATCACATATATGGGGCCATCCACTACCAAAATCTTTTCTTAGTAATTTAGATATTCATGTAGTGTTCAAAACGCAGAGTAATTTACCCAAGTTTATCAAATAGAATAAAGATAATGTGGGTTCTTGCCCTATGATATACATTGGTTAGACAGGAAGGACCTTCAAAATATGAATTAAAGAACATGGTCGTAGTTCCATTAATAATAAAACGCATTCAATCTTTGTGGAACATTTAATTATAAAAACTACACATTCAAAATAAAAGTAATAAATTAAATTTGCTAGAATCTCTAGAAATTAATAAATACAAGAGGTCAGATATTCTATCGTCGTTAACGATTCTCAAAGTCAAGTTATGAACGAACAAAAATACTTTACGGCCGGAAACTGGTACAGCAGTGGCGGCTCCTCGAAGGAGGCTAAGGAGGCTCAGCCTCCTCACAAATTTATCTTGTTGATCAATCTTCATTTTATTTCCTGTTTCTCTAATAATTTTTTAAATTTTACAATTAATTCCCCGTTCTCAGTAGTTATTTTAAATCTGGCAACAGTGCCCTGAGGCTAGACTCTCTATATATCTCAAACGCTGAGCATGTGTTGTTCAACACAGTTGCCGTTTTTCCGACCAGTCAATCGCCAAATAGCGTGAAACAGCGAAAACGGCAACATCCTCTGGAGGCTAGCCTGCCGCCCGCCTTTAAGTTGAGTAAGATGACATTCGGTGTGGTACGGAATACGACACATGCGTGTTGCGTCAGTGCTTGTTTTGTTTTATGCGGGTATAATAGTTGAGTGACACCACGCGAAATAAGGTTAGATTAGAATTCGTCTCTTCGCTAAATTATTAATTGTAAAAATGGACAACTAGTGGAAAGATTTTTAGGGTTCTACGATGTTACTTCGGGAAGAACAGCGGTCAATTTATTCAATTTTTTAATGGAAACATTTCAACGATTCGACTTTGCGAATAAATCAGACTTACGACGGCATCTGTAATGGCGGGACATTTAAACGGTCTTCAAACAAACGAACGTAAGTTTTAAATAACATAGTAGGAAACAGAATTCCCTGTAATGCTCGAACTCGATGGAATTTTACATCACGTGCAATGTTTAGTTTACCATCCATAAAAATAAAGACAAATTAATTGAAACATTTGATTTTATATTAAACAGTGATGACTTTTCAACAGATCAGGTTTCATTAAATGCTGCTGTTGGTTTAAAATCTTATTTAGAAAATGAAGAATTTTTGTTTTTTCTTGATACTTTTGAATTAATATTTGAACAAACTGATCTTATTTTTCAAATTTTACAACATAAATTCACTAATATAATTTATTCAAGAGATCGTTTAAAACATCTCATTGATAAAATTTCAAGTTTCCGTTATACAGAATTTAATTTTAATATTTTATTTGGAAATTATTCAACTGATGAGGCTTCTCCCGGGAAAAGGAGGAAAACATATAATTTGGTAGACAAGAAACTACATTATAAACAACTTTTTTATGAAATTGTAGATACTATTAAAGGTCAAATATTGAGATTCGATTTTCCGATTTACATGAATTGAAGTTTTTCGATTTGACAAATAGAAGATTTCTCGAATCTTTTTCAAAAGAGTTTCTCAATTCACTTTCAGATAACTTAGTTCTAAAATATAATTTTTTTGATAAAATAGCGCTACACAATGAATTATGCGTTGTATACTCGGATAAAGATATTTTAGGCCAGTACGACATTCACGCCGATATGATAAAATATATGATAGACAATGATTTGCAACAAGTCTTACCTCAGTTTTATAAACTACTTGGTTTGACAGTCACCATTCCTGTCACGTCGGCATCGGTGGAGAGATTATTTTCTACTCTCAAACGAATTAAAACATACATGCGAAATACAATGGGCCAAAATCGTTTATACAATGTTAGTTCAATATCTATTGAAAAGGATTTAGTAAAACACTTAAAACATAATGATACATTTTATGATAATATTATTGATCATTTTTCGCAAATTAAAGACCGTAGAATTTCGTTAATATATAAAACAAAGTTGACAAAATTAATAAAAAAAAACAAAATATGAAAAATTCCAAAAAAAAAGAAAAAAATTAAAAGTCCAAAAAAAAAAAAACAAGAAACGAACGAAAAAAAATTTGTAGGCAAGATAAACTCTATACCTCCACGTTGGTTCTTGCTGGCTAACAATTAATTTTGTCACTGAACTAGCTGGTACGGTCGCTGCGCGAAGGTTAAATTAATTGACTGAATATAGTATATTTTTACAAAAACGTTTTATGTCCAGCCTCCTCTCTCAAAAAGTTTACGAGCCGCCACTGCTGGTACATTACATCGTCAGTCCGGAAAAAGTGTTGCCTAGAAACACTATTGAAAATTGAACTTTTAATAATTTGCTTAATTGAGTTTTTAAAAAAATATGTAGAATGAGCTACGTCTAATTAATCAATATTATCTTTTTTCACTGATATATTGCCACACGTATTTCGATAATTATCAGTATTATGAATTTTGGCATATTATTTTGAAAATTAGATGAAGTAATTGACAAAGTAAGCAAAAATCAAACTCATTGTAGTTATTCTAGTTGAAAAACTTATGAAGTTGTCGCTAGGTTGTAGACAATAGTATTTTCAGGAAACCTTCAACGTTGATCGAATCTATATCAAAATTTTTTTAATCGCGACAAAATATATTTGCACAAAAACGAAAGCTTACATCAGCAAATTTCAGAATGTCGCATGGTACAACCTTCAGTCACTGAACTGTTTCGTTATCAACGAAATCATTGAAAAGATTATCGAACGTTTTGAGATTAACAAACTATTCATACGTAGTTGATTCTAAAATCTGATCAATCAATTCAAGTGTGTATCCAATAAATTGTTTTTTTACATCATCTTTACTAACCGCGTGAACGATTCATAGAAAAAGTTGGCTCTGACCGTATTTGAGCATAAATCCCTCATAAGCAATACATACGTATTTACGTACAAATAGAGAGCACCATCAAAGCGGCAGGTAATCCGAATCCCAGAGGATAGCATGTATCGTTTCCAAAGCATGATATATGCTTGCGTAGAATTGGCGTTACAACGATTCCCACAAATCCTCCTAAATTCACGCTGAAGTAGAATATCGAAAAGAAATGTTGGACGTCGCTTTGTTGATCCGGTAAATAAAACTGATCCCCACCGAATGCCGCCACACACGGTTTAATTCCACCACCACCTACGGCAATCAACGATAGTCCAAGTGGTGTGAACAGCCTGAAAATATAATGAATATTGATCCGTTGCCTTTAGATATCCGTATGAAGTCACTCTGAAATAACTATATCCAAAACAAAACCAAATTCAAGCAAAACCATATGGTGCAGTCAAATGGGTATTGGACCGATAAATCTTTGGGAAATGGATCGATTTTGATGGGACAAAGTGCATTCTCTCCAGAATGTCATCAGAAAAAAGTTAACCACAAATAAAGTTGCGCAAATTGTTTATATTGTTTATAAACATTAGCTCATTTTTGAGATTACATAAAAACTTCTGAAAAATGAAAAATTTTACCGTTTTTGATCAGATAAAGACTATTCTTTGATATAAACAATTTTTATTAACAAAATAGATGATCAAATCTCAATTTTTGGAACATTTCTTTGGTTGCTTTTCAAAGGGCTTTAGCTGACTCAACATGGATAAATTATGTAATTTCGAATGTATGTACTGGGTTCCCCATAATAGGATTTTGTATTATTAACAAACTTCCCTACGAGATAACTAAATAGGTTGTTCACTGTGGGATTATCTTCTGTAGTCTTTGGGATTTAAGTAAATTATTAATCAAGTAGACGCCTGTCACAAATACATTTTAAATCGATAATTTCGTGGAACGCCATTTTTCTACGAGAAGTTTGTTAGTTTTCATCAATAATTATTTAATTTTTTTGCTTTGAGACATTATTTCAACATCGGTTTCAAATTTCATGGATTACTCAGTCTAACAACGTGTGTTTTGTGCAGAAACTTACATAAAAAGCAATTCGATAGAAGAAGTTAGGCGTGCGTTCCGGCGTCAGTTTAATAACAACAATAGGGGTCACGCGCCAAATCGTAAAACTGTTAAGTTATGGGTTCGTCATTGGCCTGAAAATGGTTCTGTACAAAATTTGAAGAAGCCTGGACCGCGAAGAACAGTTCGTACACCAGAAAATATTGAACGAGTTAGAATTGCGTTTACGAGAAGTCCTAAAAGATCTGCTAATCGACAAACCCTTATCCTAGGAATATCGAAGAGAAGCTTAGATCGAATTCTTCAAAGGGATTTAAAATGTCATCCCTATAAATACTAAATGGCACAGCACCTACGCAATCAAGATGAAGAAGCAAGGTTAGCATTTTGTCAAGAATTTTTGGATTTACATCAAGGAGCAATTCACAGTCTCCTAATGACTGACAAAGCAAATTTTTATTTGAACGGCATGATCAATAAACAGAATTTTAGATACTGGTCAAATGAAAATCCTCGTGAAATCTTTACACAGAACCTCCATAATCCAAAAGTTGTTGTGTGGTGTGGAGTAGGATCTTTTGGTATTATTGGCCCTTATTTTTTTGAGGATGAAAATAACCGCGCTGTAACAGTAACATCCGAGCGCTACGTTAATATGCTAGAGACATTTCTCATTCCAGAATCAAATAGATGATGATTACTAAACAATGTCTTACTATTCCAACAAGATGGGGCAACAGCTCATACCGCCAGAAACTCAATGAGGGTCCTGCGAGAAATGTTTAATGGCCGACTTATTTCTCGATTCGGAGATTTGCCTTGGCCTTCGAGGTCCCCCGACTTAACGGCACCCGATTTTTCTCTGTGGGGATATTTAAAAGCCAAAGTGTTTGCGAGTCGTCCAGGTACAATCGAGGAACTGAAAGTCAAAATTCGTGAAGAAGTTGAAGGAATCGACGAAGGTTTGCTACGCTGTGTAATGAACCACTTTTTATCTAATATTGAAAAATGTGTTGAAGTTGGTGGAGGTCATTTAGAAGACGTGATTTTTAAAAGTTAAAATTAAATTAGCCAAATATTTATAAGTTATCATAAATCCCCAAGAGTTAGCTGTAATTTCGTAAAATAAAAAGTTTGTTTTGTAAACTAAAAAAATTTTAATTCAAATATTAAAATGGGTAGTCTATTATGGGGAATCCTGTATATGTCTGTGTATATTTGCAATGTAAACTCTTTATTTTATATTCTTTTTATTCATTTTACTATACATTATATATTACTGAATTTCTTATACTGTAAGAGGGTTCGTCCCGTTGATAAATAAATAAATAAATAAATAAATAAATTCGACCGAACCTCCGACTTTAGGGTCGTTTTCGAATAATTTTGGTATTCTGAATACCCACAAATTTGCTAATTTGTTATAAACAAATTATATTTATTATTAAATATATACTAATTTGGCCAAAATCTAGAGTTTTTAGTCGTTGTCGAATAATTTTGGCACGTTTGGATTTATTATAATGATATAAAACCAAGAATCAAGTAATATATTGGCTATGATAGACTTGATTTTTGAATTTCGTTCATTCAAAATATTCTACCAAGTAATATTTCACTTCTGACTAGTGAGCGAGATAGTGAGGTAAAAATAATTTTCCCTCCAGGTCTTTGTTGCCTAATTTTATTAAGTATTCACTACTGATGATGTGAATCCATAGACTACAATAAAATAAAGCTAGATTCACTTACATTTTGGATAATTCCAAAGTGGATAGAGTCGCTATGCACATCAATATATTACCAATTAAATAAATGAACGAGAAGTATAGAATCGTTCTAAAACAAAAGAGCATAATTGGTTTCACCAACTAGGTATATCGCACTTACCTGTATTTTCCAATAACACTATCGGCACATACTCCACCAACTAAAGGCATTATGTAACATCCCATGATAAAAATGTGATACGCTACAGTGGCCGAGTTTTCACTGAGTAGAAGTTCATTTCTCAAGTAAATGGCCAATATTGCTGGAACATATCATATTTCACCTTTAACGAACCACACCATTTTGCAACAACCTTAACCGTAGGTAATACGAAACATAAACTATCGATGTGGGTCACGGAGCATGTGGCCAAGGCAACAGCACCAAATGGATGTCACCTCAAGAATATTTAGAATTTTGATTATGTATTTTTCCAATTAAGTTGCCATTTCATTTATGAAGAATCTTGCTCAAATGGGTATTCAGGATACCTTCATTTGCGATTAGCCAAAACCTTATATGTGTGGACGGATGGATTCAGTGATCCAACTGACGTTTCGCTAACCATTACATTATTCAGGGCTGGCTTGAGGCTTGAACTGAAACCGATTCTTCTGGCTTATGGTAGCGGAATTTATTGTGGAAATAAACCTTCACGCTACACAGTTCACTCCCTTTATTCCGGTGGTTAACTCCTTTCTGGCATCTGACCCTGCCGTTGTGTGATCATTTGCGAAGTAAAACTTTTGAGGATGGGTTTCCAAATGTTGGGAAGTAATATCCTGAGTCACAGTTGAGATTATTTGGATGTTTTAGGATTTCTAACGCTTCAAGAATTCTTCGCTGATAGAAGTTTGGGGCTCTGGCTAGGATTTTAATATCTACTGATGTCACGAAGCTTGTACAGCAGGTTTGTAAGACGGAAAAACGAATATAAATATTATGCGTTCTCCCACACTCCCAAAACTATCAAAATTTTACAAACTCATCAGAGATTCCCTTCCTTCTCTTCATTTGGAAGGTGTTTATAGCATTCCCCATTCTTGGGGTACAGCTACATTGATAAAACAGGTCGTGGAGTAGTAGCTACTCGTGTGAAAGAACATGAGCACTGTACAAGGCTTCGTGACACCAGTAGATCTGCACTTGAGGAACAAAAGTTTGACACTAATCATCAAATCATTTTCTAAAATATTGAAATCCTAGCCCGAGACCCAAACTTCTATCAGCCCTGAAGATGCCACCTGCAATGGATGGCGAAACGTCGACATCAAGTCGTGCTACTATGACGCGGAATCCATCCGGAAGCCAAGAATTTACAAGATTACTTACCCGCGGAAGTCTACTATTGAAGATACTTATATGTGTGATTCAAAATCAAGTTCTACTGATCAACTTCATCTATTAATTAAGTGAATACAACCTTCTGGGTTGGAATGATTGGATTACAATGAAAATAGTTGAAATTAATCACAGCTTTCACATATTGGAATGAGACATGATTATCCTGAACGTGTAAGTATATGCTTATACGATAAGTAGGTTCCAGCTTATGAAGAGAACACTAATATATTCGAGATTATGATGCGAGTCGTAATTAAAAAGGATACGTACTTCTTAAGCCACAAAAAGAGAAACGTTCACAGAACTCACATACAATTATGCAGATTACAGCTGCAGAGTTTTGATTTTTCTAAAAAAAAACAAGTCAATTTCCAATTAACAGTAATTTTTCTTACACACCGAACTCATTGGATAATTAAATAGCGGTTCATTTAGTTATCCAACCGAAATCATCCAACGACGTTATCATCACTTTATAAAATGTCAGTCAGTAAAAACTGACAGGTTGAACTGAATATGACTGAATGTACTTTCGTCACGCTTGTCAAGACCGGGGAAGTGAGTTTCACCCTACAAAAGTTTCGGTAGTTCTGGATTTTCGATATATGGTACAGGTCGATTGAGTAATGGAAAATTCAAGTTTTCGTCCCCCCCGCTGTGCTTTTTCCGCCATCTTGAAAAAACCGGCGAAAATTGACACTTTTTTCCAGGTTTTCTCCTATAACTATTTGTTATAGGTTTCAATATAATTCTCAGAATATTCTTAGAAATGAGTATTAAGATTAGCGAAATTACAATATTTGCATTCTATATCAACAACGTTAGGTTAGTAGGTTAGGTTAGGTTAGGTTAAGTAACAAACAAAGGGGGTACAATAAACAATCAATATTGGTTATTATGAGAGTGTTATCTTAGCGCGATTGCAACATTTGCATTCTGTATCGACAAAGTTAGCTTTGTAGGTTAGGTTAGGTTAAGTTAGGTTAGATTAGGTTGGGCCACACTCTCTGGAATATCCAGTACAACGGGATACTAGAATTAGATCTTCCGGTAGGAGTTTCGACAGCAGCATTTGCTGACGACCTAGCAGTCGTAGCAATTGCAGGAGACCATATGGAATTGGAAGGCAAAGTCAACGGAGTCATCAGAATCATCAACCATTGGCTCACCTCAAAAGGATTAAGTTGTGCTGCCGAAAAAACAGAAGCAGTCATCGTATCCACTAAAAGAACGATACCTCCAATATCTTTTAAGGTAAAAGAAGCCACGATACTTCCCAAAAATGCCATCAAAGGTCGTCTCTGCTCTAGGAAATCTAATGCCTAATGTAGGAGGTTCATCAAGCAGCAAAAGAAGACTGATCAACTCATTAGCTATATCTACGGCTCTGTATGCTATACCCGTATGGTCCTCGATATTTAGATTTAAAAATTCTAGAAATATTTTAAATTCTATGGGCAGAAAATTGAATTTGAGAACGACCAGTGCCTATCGCACCGCTTCCAGCAGAGCAATCGAAGTATTAGCTGACTCGCCTCCACTACATCTGATAGTACAGGAACGTAAAGAAACTTACGAAGGAATATCCAAAAGAGAAGCAAGGAGAAATCTTATGCGAAATTGGCTAGACCGATGGGACACAACCACGAAAGCCGCTCATACATAGAGTTTGGCTCATGAGAAGGCATGGCAAAGTAAACTATTACATCACTTAAGTCCTGACTGGACATGGATGCTTTAGAGAATATCTTTGCCGATTAAAATTAATAGACGACAATATACGTACATACTGTGGGAGTGCAGATTCCCCACACCACACCATTATAGTTTGCCCCAGATCGGAGATGGAAACACAAACGGTACATGCGTTTCGAGAAAAAACAGCAGATCTGAAAACTATGGTAAATAGTATGATCAAAAAAGGAACAATCTTGGAAGAAATATGAAGAGATAATAAAAAAACATCAATAAAAAGAGAGAAGAAGGGGAGTAGAAAGAAGAAAAAACCCCTCCTTCAAAACATATCTAAAAGAAAAGGAATACAAGATCAGACACAGTCCATATCCTGAAGCAATGCGAGGAGCGCTCCCGGGATATGGATGAAGAAAGAGAGAATTTAGCAAGTAGCTCGTAAGAGTAGTCCTGCGCTGCCGAGTAGTGATAGAAACAAAGCTATCGGCGTGCATTAAGCATTTCCTCTCAACAGAAAAAAAAAAGAATAGGTTAGGTTAGGTAAGGTTAGGACTGGGTAGGTTTGGTTACAAAAAAAAGGGGGTATAATAAACAATCATTATTGGTTATTATGAGAGTGTTAAGATTAGCATGATGACAATATATGCATTCTATATCAACAACGTTAGGTTAGATTAGAATATAAACAAAGTGGGTACAATGAACAATCATTATTGGTTATTGTGCAAATACTTGCGTACAGAAGGATGGTTGGCCTAGGCAGCAGGTCCTACATGCTAATTATCTGACCTGACAACCAGGTACTACATGTGACTCAATTTACGTAGACCTTAAGAAGACCCGGGACTGAATTTACATAGAAAGGCCATTAAATAGATGGAGAGGAGAAAGGGCAGTTTCTACGTCGCCTTCTGGATTTAATTAATCTTCATCGGTAGAATGGCCCTAATTGCTGTGTTAAATTCAACTTATATTGTGATAACTATGACATAACCATACAAAATGGTTTTGAACTATTCCTTTCTAGTTTGATTATCGTGTATTCGACAACGACAACCAGGTTCTTTTGATACTAACGATATATTTGAAATATGAAATTATTTTGTAATTCTGTGAATGATATTTCTTGGCTCCATCCAGCCTGTTTTCATTCCGATGTATAAATAAATAAATAAATAAAATTAAAATTTCAGTGAACGCCATTGTATGGTGAAGTAAATGTTAACGATTATTGAATTTATGATGTATACCTAATTCATCATTCAATTTGAGTAATGGACGAAAATGTAGGATTATTGAATTGAATGAAACTTAAAATAAATAAAAACATCGGAGGGGCTTTTATTTACTTTAAAACTGTAATTTTAATTTGACCTCGCCACTCTATTATATTCCATTACTTACAGTTGAGGTGAAATAAAAAATGAAAGAATATTAGTGATTTTCAAGGAGTTTTTATTACAACTTATAAAATCTACATTGTTACCACATACTTAAGCAAAAACCTCATGCAAAAATATGTTTCATCTGTAATTTTATTTTCTGGCTATTGCAAGTTGATAGTAGGTGTTAACATAGAGTGGAGTGTTTTAAATGTTTCTAATTCGATTCAATGTATGTGTATATATTTAAACCAAGAGTCATATTCAGGAGAGTATTACAACAATGAGTTCACGGTATAACACGGCTATAAGATACAAAGTGACCATTTAGAATATCGCTTAACCTCTACAAGAGGCTCAACAAACGATGAATATTATAGAGAATTAATAAAATATGGAACTACACTTAAAAATAGAAAAATAAACATGTACTTGTTGCAACACTGTAAATTATTTCGTATATCCCACACTTAAAACTTGGTTTGATTCTTTTCTGTCGATTCTGAAATGTTCGCCACCTTTGTCGGGTACCTAATTATTAAATACCGAAGATACCAATCGTTCATAACGTTAGATCATCATGTACCGCCATCAGCGATTCATGTGATTCTATTCTGAGCAACAGGGAAGCAGTAAAGTCAAATACAGTACAGTTCAGTTAAGTTGACCGGAGGGGAAGGGTACGAACTGTTGGAATCAGAGCGAAGTTGTACCTTCGTCGGCCAAATGCCGCCATCAGAAGAAATATATAGTTGTGCAGCACATCAATGTTCACCCTGTTGGTCTACTCTTTTGTGTTATGTACAAACAAGGAGAATAGTATACGTTATGTACCTGTAATGTGGTCCGCATGTGACATTTTTGATATTCTTTTCACCAGTTATATTTCATAAACAGTACAGTAGCTCGAAAATCTTGAGTACTGATAAATTTCATCAGATGAACAGATTATAAAATGTCTCATCTGCAACTGAATCATGATGTTTCTGGAACATGAGATCACCTTCCTTTAGTTTTAAGTTAGGTATGAATTCTTGGGAAATCGGTGTGACCTATTTCCCACAAACTTAGATTTAATGTAGATATATTTAGCAATTTAAGTATTGTATACGCGTACATTTTCAATTCTTATGAATTGTAGAATTTTTGTGTATCATCTTTGACGTATTATATATTTTTAAAGTGCAAATTATAAAATTGCACATTGAACACGTAAACATGGCGATTACAATCATTAGGATATCGATTAGTCAAAGATTATATTTAGTTGCATTAGTCTAATTAAATACATATAAAATTGTACATGAAATACATCATAAGATATGAAAGTTCTATAAAATTGAATGCAAACGTCTCAATTAAAAACATATTGAATGGCAAACACTAAATGCTAATGACAATTATAAATATAAGCTTACGATGAAAATTAAGGCTCACGAATAACTACAATATAATTGGTAATATGTAGCTTCAAAAATAGATCAAGTCACCCAATGGAAATACTTGGATGCTTTGACAATTCCATTCTTTATCCACCCAAAGTTCAAGCAAAATTCATAGAATTTGATCAGGTAGTGGAATGTTTCTAGTGGTAATACTTTTTTGGCTCATATTTACCAGTACTTGTTACATACATATCGCTTACATATTATATTGCATTTTAAAATATCATATTAAATCATCTGCTCCTAACCTATTGGAGTCACAAAAATCAATTGGAGTAGGTATTGCAATGGAATAATAGAGATTATTACAATAGATTCCATAAATTTACTTAATTCGATAAATTGCTCTACTTTCTTAAACAATCGGTATCGATATAGTGAATACAAATGCAATATAAACATTAGGTCAGCAAGGTGAAGAGTCAATGTCAACCTTCGTAAGAATGTTTAGAACATCGTACGAGGACAAGGCCCCACCTTGATGCTTTGTATATAGAGAACAAAAGGAGTTAGTATAAGTTAGTATAAAGAAGTATGAAGTATGAAGGAAGATTATCACGGTACAAAGTAACAAACCTGTAATTGAAATTGTACAAAGTGTTACAATAAACCATAGCCAATCATCGAGTTATTCCTATACTACCCATAGCTACGGACCCTAAGAACCTGAACACCACATTGTGATCTCTACCAAACCATGCTAAGAACCTGAACATCACAGTATTGTACCACATTGTCCATTTATCAAAGGCTCATATCTAATTGTACATAAAGTGACATGTTACTTGGAGATAAAAATCGCTTGAAATACAAATAATTATCATCCACGTCCTTAAAAAATTATTCCGAAAACTACCTTTCTATCTTTCCTAGAATACCATTTTTTGACTAGATATTTAATTTAAAAAAAAATGGTATGGTTTCTAGAAGACATGTTTGGATGCATTTTCATGTTTTAATCCGGGCCCCTTTGAAAATATAGTGTCATCCTTCCATCGGACCTACATTCTTATTTGCGAATGAGGATGGTTCCTCTCCTTCAAATTTATTTGTTCGTCTTGGGCTAGGAGTTGATGATTTAGTAGAAATATAATATAGTATCGAAATAAATTTGTAAAATTTCTAACCAATGTATGTTCATTATTATAACAGATTTAAGAGTCAATAATACACAATAATTTAAGTTGAATTCAGCTATACTACAGCAATATTCTATCCACAATCAACCCATCACCACAATGGTCCCATATCACATTATTAAATTAATTTCGTTCCTAGAAATCACAGTTGGGAAGAAGGCAATATTTAAAGTATGTGAATTCTTGTCGAAAACTATTGGTTGACTCCAACAACTTGTTAAAAATCTGATACATGCACATATTTCAGTTGAATAAGGGGCAATTTAAATTGGTGAATGTTAAAATTTAAATCAAATACTATCGATATATTTGATACTCTTAAAACTACTTACAAATAGGATGATCTGGTCATGGATGTGAACCCAAAATTGCTTTTTTTCCTTCCAAACTCGAGTTTTACCATATTGCGTGGAAGTGTGGATTATGTGATATTTGATTAAGATATAACACTTTTCTCCTAAATTTGATGTATCACATAGGATCGCTATTATGTGTGGAAACTCTCTCCAAAGATGGCAAATTAAAGTTGGTCGGCGGAAACAAGAGTTGCAGAGAACAAATATAATAACTCTTGTTTATTGTATTCCTTCTGCGATTGAAGAAAAGCTTTCGCATGTAACCTTTGATCAATTTTTCACCCGTTCCCTAATATATTCAGTTCAGTGGGCATTGTTCGAATTCTGCTTCCGTCGTTGTCTAGATAAATAACATGTTTCATTTAGCTTTTCAATTTTTCAGCTATCATCATAATCAGTGCCACTTGTAGATTCACACCGCTGCTTCTTCCGTTCTTTTTATAAACGATAAATTCCTAAATTTTAGTAATTCCGCTGTATATATTAGCTAGAAGTTATAGCGCGCAGTCTTGTGTATCAGTAACACGACCGATTCGCATATATGCGTCTCGATTCCAACTAGCGCAGGGCTAGCCTCTCTCTTTCTCGGCCGGTAACTTTCAGCTATAGGTGTCTTGCCAACCCATTCCTCATCAAGTCAAATGTTTATTCATTCGAATTGAGAAAGATGATGCGAATAAAATGAAATTTCGAGGTTAAGGCCCTCATTAACTATTTCAACTTGAAATGACGGGACTGTATATTTATAAATAGTCACTGGAACCCCTTAGGGGAAGAAAATATACAGATGTCTAAATAAGGCGGAAGCTTAATTTTGGGTTCATCATAGATAATCTGAGAAATATATATCTAAAGTACATTAACTTCACTAATTGGTACATGTTCACATAGAGATAATTTGGTGCAAACGTTCACAAAATAGATATATAACAATTATTTTTGAAACATTTTGTAGAACGTTTCTAGGTATTGTCTACACTTTAATGTAAATAATATGGAGCAGGCACTCATTTTTCAAGCGATCACATAAAATTTATGAGAATCCATTTCGTGATAAAAATTTAACTGGAACGTTGTTATAAATATTATCAAAATGGTATCACCAAATATTTCAAGTATGTACATTGAAGTGCATTCAATTATTGGATCTTGCAGAAGATTTTTTTCCTTAAATTTAGTTCTCTATCTATCTATTGGAGAGCAGATGTTCATCGCCTGTATTTTCAATGCTTAGCAATATAAGTCAAAGCTAAAAATGCTTGATTCTCATTTCAAAAAAAATGGCCCACTTTCTAAATTTGTTTAACAAAAGTACTGAACCGATTGAACATAATGAAAGTAGTTAATTATTCTGGACAATTATTATCTTGCTTCCAATAATGATTCAAGGAATCCTCAAGATCGTTTCTTATAAGAATGCACATCTAATGTGCATTTGGACAAAATACCTGTTTTCTCCTTTAATAAACAAAATCGTTGTAAGGTTTCTTAATGATGTAGTTTTGCATGTTGATAGTTTTCCTACATTTTCCATGGAATGTTTCGACGTAATTTCAGCAGTGCTAGGGCTATACTTTACTATACATACAAGTAAACAACAATTCACACTATATACGTAAAAAGCGTATCAAAAGAATTTATAGTATAATATCGTGATCAGTTAGCTCCGAGTTCCTTATATTTCGAAATGAGGATTTGTAAGAAAAATTAAATCAAAATCATGTTATTGGTAATTGATTATAACGCGACTTATAATTTCAGAATCAAAATGGTTATAATATTCCGCCAAGTGTATTCAAAAAGAATACTATCCATCTGTGGAATCCATTATCAGTAAGAATTCATCCCTAAATATCGATTCTCCTTAAATTGTGTCAATGTTATAGACTAATCAACGATTTTATTTGGAAAGCGTTGATAGGATACTTTTTGCGGTGAAGTGTATATCGGTGAAATGGTCAACATCCTATGCTCTTTGAACATACCAAAATCCTAGCTCGTCACTCATATTTTTAGTAACGAAAAGTTAGGGAAGCAGTAGAAATATTGGAAATCCTATGTTAAGATACCATTTCTCCATTGCGATTATGAACAAATTCTTCGCAAAAATGATCTGTTCAATTTAGAATTACCAAAACACGAGATAAAACAACAGGTAATAGGAAAGATTCACCATTTGCATCACTGTAATACTATAATGCATTACATTTCTTAACATTTTTATCCAACACTGATCAATTATAGTTTCATTATTACTTACTGTCATTTGAGTCAAGTTGCTTGCAGCACACACATTGATTATGAATAATAGCTCAAATATGAGTATGCATCATTTAATATGAAAAATGTGGTGTTCTTAGTAACATTATGAATGAAAATTTTTGATAATTCCAGCTATTTGTGCGATTAGCTCACGGTCATGCAAATATCGAATTGGTCATTTGAACGGACGAGGGACTTTATGTTCTAGAAGTCTTGTAACCAGTGCCGGATCTAGGCACTTTCTTAGGGGAGGGGGGCAAGTCAGACCCATGCTGCTCCTATACCTTTATTTCAAAGTTTGATGAGCAATGTTATATAAAAAACATAATATATATTCCACATTCATGTCCAAGTAAATAAAACAATATGAATTAGCAAACTTCTGTGCAGATATTTACATACCTAATCCATTTTTTCGATTTTCTTTCATAATTTATTGAATTAGCACTCTATAGAGAGTATTGCAAGATTTTCTTCCGACTTGTTGATTTGATATAATTTTTCAACTTGCTGATGTAGTTGGGACTGCTATATAAATTTTCAAGCATACAATTGGGAAAGTGTCAATCAAATCTCTTTTTGTATTGGGTTCAGAATATCGAGTGGATTCATTCGTTCTAGGTTCACCGCTGAATTTTGCAACTGGTCGCTAGATTTGCAGCACAAGTTTTCAATTAGTTATCATTTGAGGAAAGAAAAACAGTCGTTCTATGCAGTTGAACACTTCTTCCTATCTTTCAACTGAATCAGTATCACATCGATTATTTTATCATGGTGAAAACTTTCTTCCACAGAAAAACTTCTTCATCTTGCGCCATCCCTCCAGCCATTCTTTTTCTCCCTGGGGATCCTGCCGGTTTCCACAGTTGGTTACACTCCAATGTTGTGCGCTATTTATTTTGCAGTCTTTATCCAATCATTTGTTTCATTTCTCAGCCTTTCCATTGTTAAGACCTTCCAACAATTCTAGTGTTGGTTCAGACATAGACGTCCTTCTCTCTGGTTTGGACCATCTGTATTAGACTGTAAATATGTTCTAAAAACTCTACTTTCAATAAGTAATTCTCGATAACCTAGTGAATAAATGTAAATGGCTATAGAGTGCCATAAAAGGGATTGTAAACTCTGAAGTAGCATGTGATAGGAATTTGTATAATGGGGTGAAAGGACCCTCCATAATTATTGGTATTTCCAAGATTCCATAGTGACTGCCCTAGAAAGTGACTGTCCCTCATTATGAAGAGGATAGAGAGACAAATACCATTCAGGGTGGAAAGTCCCTGGAAAATGAAACAAGAAATGATTTATTTGGTCAAAACTTATTTTTATTTTTCCTTGTAGCACGCTACACTTCGTCCAACGTTTTTCTAATTTGTCAATCCCTTTCAAATGATACGATTTTGGCGCCATCCTTCAAAATAGGAGTTTGTTTCAGTGATGACCTCGTCGTTGGTGCCAAATCCCTTTCTGCCAAGACATTTATTTAAGTTTGGCAATAGATAAAACTCGCAGACGGCCAAATCTGGAGAATATGGTGGATGACGAACCAATTCGTAGCGCAATTCATGCAATTTTGCCATGCGACTGCGGACCTGTGCACCAGTGCATTGCCCTGGTGGAAGAACACGTTTTCTTTGCTAAATGCGGCCGCCTTCGCTTCAAATCAGCGTCGAATCGATCCAACAGCTCTGCATAATATAAGCCGGTGATCGTTTTGCCCTTTTCAAGGTAATCGATAGTGACGATACCGTGTGCATCCCAAAAACCTGTCGCCATGACTTTGTTGGCCGATAAGCCCTCTATGGCTATGGTATTTATGAATATTCAAATTCAATATATATTCATATTCAGCGACTTACTTTTGATAGTTCAGCAACACCACTTCATCAGCCACGATGCACCAAACCATCATCTAAATAATAGCTCAATAATATCTCAATTTGCGAATAATTTGATAAATCACATTTTGCCGCCCTGCTGGACGTTCCGCTCGGAACAGTTGCCCCCTTTTGCACACCCGTAGATCCGACACTGCTTGAAACTTAATCCATTGCAAACGATAACTCGATTATGAATCAGAATAAAATTCAGAAGCATACGATGTATATAGGGTAACAGCATTATTCTTTGCCGATAATAGATTTAAATCTGTAAATAAAACAAGCTCCTCCGGAAATATAAGGAACTTTTACATTATTTATTACCTAGATCCACACACCTTTGCTAGTGGTGTAAGAATCGTCTCATCATAACTCATAAACATCCCTTCCATTTGGACGTGTAGAGCTGCGTTTGCTTTGACCTTCTCGGCATCTTTGCGGGCTATAATACATGTTATAGCCCGGAATAATGTGAACTCTTACATCTCCCGAAGGTCTAATGCCTTCAGGTCTCTGTCTCCTGGAAAATGAAACGGTCGTCTTGCAACAGCAATAATGAAACAGGTTAATATAAGCTCCTCTAAAATGTCTATTGGTGATGCAATATAAAATGCTATTAATGCAAGACTTACTAATTCCAAACCACGCTAGATTGTAAAATATTCTATTAGGTATTCTATTTACCGTTCCTACAGCTAAGACTACACCGAACGGCAACCAAAATATAAGGAAAAATATAAAACTATAAAGATTGGAAAGCATCAAGGAATAGTCCCATTTAAAGGTGACAGGCGCCTTGTAATTTGGACGTGCTTTGGTTTTACGTAGCTTAAAACCTGCACGTACATAACAAAATAATGTCAAGAGTATCGGCAAAAATACAAACACTACACCGACAGTTATTTGATAAGGAATGAGACCAGCATACTTTCTAGTACAATAATCAAAGGATAGGTTCGGGGCATATTGAAGTCCAGACGCAATACTACAAATAGTCCAAAATATTACTAGCACTGTGGTTATTTTACCAGTTGTAAGTTTTTCGTGAAATGCTGAGGTGCAACAAAGACGGACGTAGTTTTCTGTAGCGACGGCGGCAAGGGACAGAACCGTTACGAGGAAACAGAGTGCCGCCAGGAACCATTGGAACTTGCACACTGCTAAGCTGTCTTGTAATCCAGCTAGAATCACAACGGCAGATGCTGGCACTACTACACCTGATACTACCAGATCGGCCAAAGCTACGTTTACCAGAAAAGTGTTTCCTGGAAGAAATAACATAGAAATCATTAAAACATGATTTGTTACTAAGATATACGGTTGTTAAAATTGATCTACATCAGGGGTTTCCAAACTACGACCAGCGGGCCAAATCCGGCCCGACAGTGTCATCAATCCGACCCGCAATAAGCTATGCTGTTATTGTTGTTGTAATAAGTTGGATAAAAAGACACAGAATGATAAGAACTCGGTTATATTCACTTGCTAGGTAAAGCTTAATGACTAGTATAATACGCAGAAAATTTAACTTAATAATAATAATAATAATAATGATACGTTTTTATTCACACAAGAAATTATACATAGAATATGCAAGTAAATATCACAAAAGAAAAGAAGAAAAAACTAGTTAACTTGTATGAACCTTAGGGCGAAGTTCAGATGGATGAATACGAATAGTCATCCTCTGTTCTACCACTTGAACCCTAATTTGAAAAATAAAAAGAAAACAAATACAATGCAATATCAACCAGATTATAAGAAACCTGCAGATTCAAAATTCAAAATTAAACCCCAGTTACACGACAAACTTTACGAGTCTTAAATATAAATATAAATAATAACACAATAACATAATAACAATAATATCCAATAAAATAACAAATAATCAAACTCGAGCAATCACACATTCATCATGTCCCCCACTGAACACTAACCAAAACATCGAACATATATCTTTTAAACCTCTTCCTTTTTAATTCCCTGGCAAACGCAGGCATCCCCCTCCTGTATAGTGCATACACCTGGTAATTAAAGGATCATTTAAAAAGTGACAATCTATGACGAGGTACCGATATCATGTCTCTCCTACGAATATTAGTGTTATGCACATCAGTTCTATATGTGCTTTTACTATAGAGATACGGAGGTACCTGAGAAATTACAATTGAATGGTACAAACAGACTGATTGAAGCCTAAGTTGATTCCTCATATTCAACCATCTAAGCTCACCTAATTTATGGGAAATGTGCTGGTATTTTTTCATACCAAATATATAACGCAAACAACTATTCTGTGTCCTTTGTATTTTTGCAAGAGAGTCTACATCCAAACATGGAAAATAAACTGATGAGCAATAATTAAACTGCGACAAAACCAATGACTCACAAAGCATTGCCTTAACAGCGACAGGGAGATACCCTCGATGCGGATACAACATCCTCAAGTTAGCATAAACCCTTTTGTCACAAAGCCTCGAGTGTTCTCCATACCTAAAAGAGTTGTCCATAACAAGACCAAGATTCCTCGCCCCGTCTACCAAAGAAACCGATGTGTTATCTATATCTGTAGCTTAATTTGACTCCGTACCACATTATGATTAGCATTGCTACCAAACAGTAATGCCGTAGACTCTCTTGGATTAAGGCAGAGAGAATTGTTCAGAGATATATCCGCCATTAAATGTAAATCTTCATTAATTTTCTGTAGAGCATCTTCCTCTTTGGATACCGAGAAAGAGTAATAAATCTGGGTATCGTCAGTATACGTATACACTCGGCAGTGTTTTAAACAACTCGGAAAGATATGAGTACAAATAGCAAACAACAGAAGCCCCAGGATAGAACCCTGAGGAACTCCTAGTCTGATATTGACCGTATCCGAAGCGGCCTCATCCAAGACAACCGTTTGTCTCCTATCCTTCAAATATGATCCAAACTAATCCAATGCACCCGCACCCAAATCAATATAGCCGAGAATAGCCAGCAAAACATCATGACGGATTGTATCAATGGCCTTGCTAAAGTCTAACATTATCAATACAGTGCAAAGTCCTTGATCCGTTGCCATCAAAATATCGTGGCTAACTGAAAGAAGTACGGTCTTGCAGCTGTGATGAGGTCTAAATCCAAACTAAACTTCGGAGTATATTGTTAATCGTTAGATAGCTTCTCAGCTGTATGTTAATAATCTTCTCAAGAACCTTTGATAGGACTGGCAAAATGCTAATAGCTCTTAAATGACCATGTTCAGTTGGAGTTTTAATCTTAGGTAGTGGCACTATGATAGACTGACGCCAGGCTAGCGGAAAATAGTTCTCCAATAGACACTTAAGCATAATAACTAGCAAATAATTGAAATGAATCCCACTAACATTATAAACATTACAACATATAAACACATAAACGTATAACATATGAACATTATAACTTATAAGATATTAATGAGATTTATGTAATTGTGATTTTCCAATGACAATAGTTTGTAGTTGTGGATCAATTTTACTTGCACCAATTTTGAAAGAGATTCAAGATGCTCATCGGTTAACTTAGATCTGTAAACGTTCCCACCCATCCAAGGCCAGAGAAAACCACTCAAGATGTCCATTTCTGTCAGACAGTTGAGATGATATATTTTCTGCGATGTACTCTACCCTCAGAGCCACGGTGTTTGCTAACAAACTGACAGCTTTAATAAATTTACCTTTTCGACGCACATTTCTTCGGCTACTGCAATTATGCATTCTTTGATCATTTCTCCATCGGAGAGTCATAAGAAAGCTGCCACGAGTTCCAGTCTCTTGTTCAGTATTGAGTTTAGTAAATAAAGATTGCTACGATTTCAATCCGCACTTCAAAGCTTCAAATTTTTCTGTCCGCGAACTTTCTGTATATTTTGAGTAATCTTGAAAATTTTTCGTTTCATAATGACGTTTAATGTTATATTCTTTGAGAATGGTTATGGTTTCATTGCAAATCAAACATAGTACTTACTTGACTCAATTACGAAATGTTGAAAGTTCCATTCATCTTTGAATGTTCTGCATTCACTGTCTACTTTTCGCTTCTTTCCCATACTAGTAAATCACAAATCAAAATACTGTTACGAAGATGTCTTTTGAACACGCACAAGCACGTTTTAAGGTGTTACGCATCACTTCATTTCACAACAGCTTCGCTTGCTTCGCCTTCCCTAGGCAAACTAACTCGCGGTCATGTCGCTGGCCTTTTTATAATTCAATTACTGCCATATAGAAGTGAGTGGAATAGACCAGAACTTTCTCGAAATAACGAGATTATTCACGAATGCTCAATTGTTACTGGGCTTTCGAAAGTACTACTAGCGCTATCTGTTAGCGATAAAGGGTAGTACCACTATCTATTTCCACGTGCGCACACCAGGTGTCGTCAAGTGTCGCAGTCATTACAATAAAGTACACAATAGAAATTGAACTAGTGAATTTATCAAGTGTATGATCGCTCAGGGTGCGTATTCGGTGAATAGTCTAGAAATTATAGATAATGGCAGGAAAATTAAAACTGTTTTGGCACTTCGAACTCACTGGAGTAAACAGTATTATCCTAAGGCTGGAAGCTTGGAGACCACTGATCTACATCATCTAGTATGGTAGAAAATGTGAAAGGAGTTAGTGTAAATGTATCATCAATATCTTTTAATTACGTTAGAACATAACTTTTAAGAAAAATCCATTATCGTTATCAACTATTCTATCATCAATTTTAGGATTGTCGTTTGATGGGAACGCGGTTTGTTTCCGAAGAAACTATCAATTCGGCAACAGAAATAAAACTTGTCGGTTGTACAGATTGGTCCGAATTGGATAATTTTGATAGGAAACACCAAATTGTAGAAAAAAATTACTTTACCAGCTCGATTTTTGCGAGAAAGTGAATACTGAAAACCGCATATCGATATCTTGAACAGTTTAAAAGATTTTCACTAAGAAAAGTAAAAATCAGTGACAGTGGAGAATCATAATTAACATTAGTCTTATAGTTAGCTTTCTATGTCACTCTCTTCTTGTTTAACTAAGTTTAACTTAACAACTTGCTAACACTTTCATTATCGAGTACAGTGTAGCTTAAAAAAGGTTCCGAACAATTTTTCTTTCTGTATGTGAACGCGTGTTGGCAATCATACTTCATAATAAAATATGTATTGTATATGGCGGATGCGCCAGATAAATTAATAGGTCGATACTTGGAGTATCAAGTAGTTTGATTGTAGATAAATAACAATGGAAAATAACTCACGTTGTGGACAGTTAACCATCCTGCATATTCGTCAAGATGCACTGTCCTTGCGAAGACTTCAGGAATTATATATATCTGAAACCCTGAATTAGTTGAGCAATTTATTTGAATTTTTCTGGTAACATATAGTATTTATTATATATAAATTCTCGGGAAATAGATCACGCTAAAGCATTTACTTATTATTTCCGTCTTTACGTACGTTTCGGTCTCACGACCATCATCAGAAGATGTATCGATTTCTAAAACAGGAATTCTTAAAACTAATTATATCAAGCACAAAACGTCCTTATCGCATTAATTTCAATTAAAAATGCCCACGTCGCCGAAACAAACAGAAATCCCGAGTAATCGAAATTGTAACACATTAATGCTTTAAGTATATGAATATGTATCAAGAAGTCACTGCATAGCAATCTACTTCTAATGAAGTCATCTCATGCAATCATGCAATGTTTGAATAAGACTGAAACCGAACCATATTATGCTCAGGTATCCACTTTCGAACCAGATGTTGAAAATTTATTAAATTAGTATAAATTTGACTTAATGATTGGATGTCTGTTCTAATATTTACAGACTTGAAGTCACGTTTCATGTGAATCATCTCTAGGATAGATTTTTTATAATAATTGATTTCTTAAGTTGAAATATTAACATTTTTGTAATCAAATTGATGGTTATAATCAAAACAATGTTTACGAAGGGCGGTGGAATTTTCTAACTCCTTTCTCAACATTTATAGCTGCACTACTGAACTGATGACATAAAAGAAGGAACAAAATTACTAAAAGCAATTAAAATGAAAGAAATACACCTTCGAGCGAATATCCGATTGAATGTTTACATGTGAAGATCTCTAATGGAATTTGTTCCATTCCGTATTGGATACAAATTGAAAATGTTTCGAACAATTCACTCAAACAAAGTGAATCCAGTAGTAATACGCGCTCAAATTAGCTCTGGGATGCAATCTGTTGATCCACTAATCTTCGATTGAATTGCAACCTACAAAACATTGTGTGTATACATGCAAGGATTTTCAATTCGACGTTTCTAAAACCTCTGTAAACTGGTCTGATTGAATAATTCTGCGTTCTGCTGTATTTCGTTACAGCTCTGATAGTGAAATAGTTTTGAAACTTTCTGCTACCGTGACTTTTAAAACAATTGAATTGAGAATTTTAATTTGAAATAAACATTAAATTTGTTGAAATCAGTTAAAATGCCGAGAAAAAGATGGAGTAAATATGTAATTCATCTAAAATAAAATAACTATTAAAAGTTTAATAAATTGAAAGAGTTTATGATTTTGGATATACTATAACACTAATAACTACAAAATAATCATCCTTAACCACTAAAAATAATATCGAGTGAGGTACTAAGGACCTCTATGGGAGTCTGAGGAAGACACGAAGAGACTGAAACTGCCGTCGCATTCGCTAAAACGGGAACGGAACAAGCCCTGATTGGACCAGAGTCACTTTGTGGCATTCCTCGTGACATAGCAAAATCTGTAATCCAACAATGGCTCAAGGAAGAGCACCATGCCTATTGCAGGGAACTGCCCCGTATGTCGCATATCAAGCGACTAATGGGAGATCGCCAGCAGCAAAGAGTGAAAAATCTGCTGACGTTCAGCAGACAAGAAATTTGGAATCTTGTTGCATTCCTGACCTTCTAGTAGATCAACCCACATGCAGGGGTTGCGGCGTGGAAGAAGAAACACTCATGCATGTGCTGTGTCAGCGCACGGCATACGCGGTTGTTCGTCGCACATACCTTGGATACGATAAAACTACACCCGAGGAAGTCAAGTATCCTGATGAGGAGATATCAATATGTGAGGGCACAATAGGACACTAATGACCGCTAGCGCTGTTCAGTGGGACTCCCTATAAGAAGGAGAACCAACCTCACGAGGGAGGAGTTTTAGTCGTTAAGAATCCGGCACACCTGGGGGCACGGGCACCCGAGGCGTCTATGCAAGATTTCTCATCCTTTCCTATTTCGGGTTGATAAGGCAAACAAGGGGATACCGTCAGCTGGAGATAAATCTGAATTTAATATCTTGCTTTTTCGCTTATACATTTCCGTTCATCTAAATTTGATGAATATTTGTCCGCTCTATCTTTTAAAAGTGATAAACATTATATTTATTTGAAATATGTTTCGCTAATGCTGATATTTCACTGTTATTTTAACATTTATACGGGCAAAATGCTCTTTATAACGATTTAAAATGTTCCTTTTAGTTTGACCCACATAACATTCTGAACACAACTCACAATCAATTTTGTGAATTCCCGATTAATCAAAGGTATTGCCTTAACAGGTTCTAGCATCTATAAACGGCTTTTATTGAAAAGTTTCAAAACAAATTACAGAATTTATTGATTACGAAGGATGATAACTTCAAAATTCATTGAATTATTCGAAAGCAATGGCTCTAATGTGATTAGTTGATTGCTTTCCATTTTCCAATACAGTTTTGTATTGTTTTTGTATTGCTTACCTAAGATTCATAAACCCGGTAGTTCCATGAGACCAATCATCTCAAACATTAATTGTCCTACGTATAACATAGCAAATTGTTTAGCAACTTCCAAGACGCACCAAGTTTGTCTGTGAAAAATTCTTTGGAACTGAAAGATTTCAAAGTTGAACCTGGTGATACTCTCGTTCCATTTGATGTTATTTCATTATTTACAAATACTCCAATCCCTGAGTCGATAAGCATTCTGGAGAAATGGCTTTCAAATATTAATATCCCCGATAGAAGCTGTACAGAATACGTGATCCTTACATCTTTATGTATGTAGCAAATTATTTCACTTTTAACAAAAATTACTGTAAACAAACAAGCGGATGTGCAATGGGAATCCACTCTCTCCTTTTTTGGCCAATATTTTTCTAAGCGAACTAGAAACCTCCCTAAAATCAAAATTGAATCAGTTCCCAAATGTTTGGTATAGATATGTTGATGACATTTTCACGATTACAAGTAAAGTTTTTGATTTATATGGCTTTTTGAACACGCTTAATAGCCAATTTAATTCACTGAGTTTCACTGTCGAAATAGAAACAGATAATCAGCTTCCTTCCCTTGATATTAATATTATAAAAGATGGTAATCACTTTGATTTCGACATATACAGAAAACCCACTCAAACAAATAGGTATACCCCGGCGGATTCAGCTACACCATTTAGATATAAAATAGTTCCGTTTAATAGTCTAGTTCAAAGATTACTGAACGTCCCTTTGAGCCATCAAAATTATAACAAAGAAATTGAGAAACTTCAGCAAATTGCGTTGGACAATGGTTACCAGAAGTCTTTGATCCATTTTGGTACATTTTGGTTTTTAATTTAGTCTACTCTGATGATGGCTACTTAGTAGCCTGAAGGTCCTCAGTAATTTAGTAGTATTTTTAGTGAAATAGCGTACTAGCGAAGATGACAGGCTAGTGTCGAAACTATTTGTTTCTATAATACGAGTATATGTGATGAAAAACGAAGTAAAAGTGTTGTATTTTATCATATCAATTTTGTTTGTTCCTGTCTCCAGACATGCGTTATCGCACCAACGACGGTATGCTGTTAGTTTTGAAGCGACGGCCCTAGAACAGATGTTATTGAACCATCGTTCCCCAGATGACGTCGATTTTTTGGCATGTATTTTATCATAACTAACGTGATCTATCCCTAACGTTACAATATGTATGAATTGTTATGGGAACGTATGAGAATGTATTCTTGAAAACCTCTTATTCCATTCTTCCGTTTCATACGTCCTTAACAAAGACATATTGTATCGTTCTATATCGAAAGAGAACATTATAACAAAAGAATATAGTTCGTTTTCATGTCGAAAATGACGTAAAAAACACATTTCCACAAATAATCTCTATCATACCTAATTGAGGATACGCAATATCCAATAAAATATATTGAGTACCGGATATAATTAACGACTATGATGTGAGTTAAACATAAAATGCAGTTTATGTTTCTAAATATGGATTCGTTTCAGTTGAAATTGACAACGTATCGTAACATAAAATTCCCATAACACTTTAATAACCTTTTGTTATGGGATAGTTATAAGTCTATGACATTTACAGAGGTCAAAAACCATATTGCCGACTTCCCACATCATTATACGTTGAAAATCGATAAACAGATATTCTTATTCCTCCGTTTTTTCAAAACTAATGCATATTATTTGAATCAAGAGAATAGATACTCTTAGTCTTTTTGATTCGAATACATATATTATAGGAACATACTACAAAAATGTCGTCTAAGTTATGTTGGACAGCTGTTTCGCTCTCTTGTGAGCTCAGCGGAACAAGGAAGTTTGCAATATTTATCAATACTATTTGTTGAATTCAGGTGAAAGAGTATTTCTCCCGTATTCCACGGCTCTATTCATGCTTATTCTACTCTGTTCCTCCGCATGATCTAAATCCTTTCCAGAATTTGACGCTGTTACATCAACAGCAAATAGTACAGTGTCTGGGAATGACAAGTATTCCGACAAGTCATTAACAAAAATTAAAAATAATAAAGGTGTCAATATGGATCCTTGAGGTACACCAATCTTGAGTAATTTCTTTTCAGATCATTTGCCATCTATACACACTGCTTGATGACGATCTGTTAAAAACGACTCAATAATATTGATGCTAACAATATCAAATTTATATTTCTCTAGTTTTTGGAAAAATATAGCATGGACTATACAGTCAGCTGCCTTTCTTATGTCTATAAAGTGATTGCTCAAACCTATCAATAGTTTTATTAATGAACTCAATAATTGCTCCAGTTCTACTACGTTCCTTTCAGTAACCAAATTGTTGTGTCGCAAATAAATTGTTACATTCGAAGTGATCAACAATTTGTATGCTTAATGCCTTTTCCAACAAATTTTTAAATAACGGTACTAATGATATCGATCTGTAGTTTGTAATTCCATTTATGTCACCAGATCTATGTAGAGGTATTACCTTTGATATTTTCAAACAGTTTGGGAGAATACCATCCTCAATACATTTATTGACCAACTTTGTGATCGGTGATACAATGTGGTCAATATTTATATGAGTAATAACGGCCATTAAATGTTCAATTTCTTCGAAGTCATGTGAAGTAATTTCAATTTCCGGCGAAAAATCGTGAGTTTTACGAAATTCTGGAATATTGCAATTACCACCATTATCACGGATAGCCTCATTCATGTTGAATGTTCAGATTATCTAAAACCAATTTTACCTTTTTTACGGAGATAATCCTCGATCATCACAGCGCTTATCATAAACACATTTCCAACGCTACCGATTGAAGCCAAGGAAGCCAGCAGGATTAGTCGAGCCATGCGGGACCAGTCGGCACTCAGTGTGACAGGGGAAACCGATTCCAGCTCCGTTAAACCAGTCACGTTTGTAATCATAGTGTGATTTCGCCACCTGTAAGTAAGATATATATTCTCGATTAGATTACTTTACAACCAAATGACCGCCATTTCTCAAACAATATGCACTGGGTAACTCGCAGGCAGGCACGATTACTAAACGACCTAGAAAGCTCAAGACACAACTAGATTCGAAGCAATCCGACGGTACATATCAATCAATACTTTCTCTATTAATCAAAACGACATTTCAAGAGATTTAATCTGGATATAGTTTGGTTTCCAGATAGATTCTGCGTCATTATGGCACTATCATACACCGGCGTTTAGCCGACCATTACACCGGCATCTCCAGGTCAGTTTGAATTCTCAGACTGCTCAATTGCCATAATGACGCGGAGTGTATCCAGAAACCGAAATACTACTTTAATAACTTTAATAACAAACAAACCCATCTGTCGGTACGTGACTTCAGGTATCCAAATCGTGTGCCTTAAGTAGCCTTATTTAACCCAAAATGCCTGGCTTCTGTATCCGGTCTATTAAAAAATATGCAGAGTTTTTGCAGGCCGGATATATCTTTAAGTTGGAACGCAGCGAAGACTGATTTCCGCTCAGAACACTGATGATCGTAACAACTAATACGACCTTGTGGCCTTGATACAACGTGCGGAGTTCAAACAGGCCTATTTGCTTGTATGGACCTGACGGTCGGAAACGGGTAGTTCCAGCAGACCTGGCATTTGTTGTTTCCGACAACGGACTCAATATTTCCTGGCATGTAAGGTAGTACCGGGTCTTGGTCTATTCCGTACGAGTGATAATACAGCACCCGTAGGGCCGCATTATGGAGATAGGTGTACGCCGAGGCCGCTTTTGTCGGACATGCCGACAGCAGGTGGAAAAGCGTCTCAGGCGCTAGACCAATGTGTTGATTACGCCATCTTGGCAAGCTGCGGTCAATCCCTCGGTCTCGGATGTAAGCCCGGCTAACCTCAGCCTGATTGACAAGCCGAGCGTTTGAACATTTCTGTAAAAAACACCGTGTATCGGCTTGTCAACATGCCGCCTGAGCTTGCTCCGTGGTATTTATTTGGGCCTCTAGTTGACCTTCTCGACTGAAGTAAAATTCGAGAACAAGTTCTTCCGCAGCTTTTTGTTCTGCCCTAACGATAAATGCCCACACTCCAATTCGTGAGTTTTGATAATGAACAGGAGGGGGTACAAACTCCTAAGAACTTTACACGCTATACTCAGAGCCACCCTTCGATGCAAGCCCTCTAGACTGAGAAGTCCCCCACCTTCCCGGTGACGTGTGAAATAAAAAATGAAACGTGTGGCACTCGGGGACTGCCGCGGTAAAGCTATTGCATAGCAATACGCCACTGGAGAAGTTGGACAGAAAAACATCCACTACCCCTTCAAAATCTTCACGAATTATGAGTAAAAAAGAGTATCATCCTGATCTCTATGAAGAGTATTCTGTGACAAGTGCATAGATAACTCTACTACCGGTAGTAGAGTTATCTATGGTGACAAGTGTCAGTTGACTTGTAAACACAATTTTATACGAAAGTTTTAACGTTCAGATCTCGATAGCGCTTCCGGCTCCGGGATTTTCACGTGGCCTATCGAAATTAGAAGGTTCGAATTGTATAAAAACGCAATTGCATGAACGCCAGACGACTTATGTAATTAGCTACGAACGTAATCATTTTGACATATCCTCGAGGAGCTCGCTGCGCGTAAGTTAGAGTTTATACATTTTACCTCTATTTTGTTAATTTAGGGCCGTTTCGAACCCCGTGCGGCCGGCGCCAGTTGTAAAAAAGTATTTTGGACTATGGGCCGCTAGCTTTTACCCGCTTTCGAGATATTTAAGTAGCTAGAAAATTCCCTTTCGTACGTCGCACGTCAGATGCTAGTAGGTGACAGCTGAGAATACCTCAAACTGTTTTAATTAAATTTTCCTATTTAATCGACATTTTGGGGCCCGAGACTATGCTATTTAGTTGGCCCCGTTCATAAACTAACGACATGGAGCGAAAACCGCATGCGAAAAGTCCTCGTTAAGACGTTCTATGTACCGTAAATTTGCACTTTTCTAACTCGCGAGCTACGCGCTTCTCACGTGAACGTCATTCGATTAATCGAAAATTAACCAATTCAAAAAAGTTTTCGACCCAGTTTGGGGCTATCAAGACCTTTTAAAAGGTTCAAAGTTAACATTTCGACAATTTTAAGCTCGGCCGAGCTACATGGTAGGGTGTCAGGATATTTCGTTATGGAATTTGTTTTTTGTTTTTTTAGATTTTCGTTACGGTATTTGTCTTTTGTTTTTTTTTCTTGATTCGGTCGCCGCGCTCAAAGCCCGCGATAAAAGCTATATGCAATAGCTTAATACGGGAAACGGACGACCTAGGATGCAAACTGTATTGGATATGCATCATTTTCCGGGTGTCTTTGTCGACAGTTCATCGACTTAACCACTCCAAAAAGTAGACTGGAACCTTCAAGCATATTTGTTGTAGACAACTTGTTGTCATTCGAAAGTTCGGACGACGAAAGATTTTGAACAAGGCTTCTGTACTTGCCGCAGAGAGCCACCTTCACCTGGGAAGCGTCAAAATTAGAACGTTGTTAAATTCTCAGGTATCGATAGGTCTCTCCTATATGAGATTTTCATAACAGTGAAATCAAGATTCTAAAAGTTATAAATGATAATTATCAAATTAATAAATCAATCAATGCTTTATTGTTCACAGAAACAGTTTCCAATTACAGAACAATTTAAGTACAAATAAACTTAAATTAGTGCTATCGGAATTGTTAATTAAAACGTATATAGGAGACTTTAATAGTAAATTAGTATTGACTCTATTTTAATGAAATACTAGATTGTGCCTGGACGGATAAGTAGGAATGTGAAATTGAAGTTGTTAAAGTAGATGAAGAGAGTCGATACAATTATGTTGAAGGCCATACAAAAACTGTAAGGAAGCAAAGCCCATCCGATGGTCAAGAGATTGATAATCAAATCTCTTTAATAATAAGGAGTGATCATAACCACGACGAGGATATGGACCATCACATTTGTAACATAAGTATTTTAAAAACCTCCTTTGAACAGATTCAAGATTTCGCTTATGGCATTCGTAATATGGATACCATACCAGGGTACAGTATTCCAGTGTAGATCGAATAAATGCATAGTATAATAATTCAATTGTATGAGTTTTTCAACGTATTTCGTCCTAATTGATTTTTGTGTTATGAGAAACTTGAAGTTGTGTCCAACAAACACATCTTTTATCGCGTCTGTGGTTTATCTACTAATAGATGTATTATCAATTGTGTAGTCATACAATTGTGGGACAAGTTTTCGAGTCATATAAGTACTTGCATTTTACAATATTTATGTCAAGTTTGTTTTACACCATTTCTTGTTCTTGTTTATTTCCTGTTGAGGTATGGAACAATCGAATAATCATCAGTGGTTTTGATAGTTATGTAAATATTAAGATCATCTGCAAATATCTGATAGTTACAACTAAGTGACCTACACAAGTGATAAATAAATAAAAAGAACAATAATGGTCCTAAATTAACCCCCTGCGGTACACCATATGTTACCTGATGTCATATGAAAGTAACCATTGTAAATGATACTTTGTGTCCTGCTAGAAAGGTAAGATGAGAAAAATTTAAGGTTTTCGCTAAAGCCAAATGATTTTATTTTACTTAGCAGAATTTGATGGTCTAATCTGTCGGAAGCTTTTGCAAAGTCAGAATAAAATACATCCGCTTAACTTTGATTATCAAGATGTTGAGAAACGTAGTGTGTAAAAGACATCAGATTTGTGGAACGTTTAGCCATAAAACCATGTTCAAATGTAGAAATGAGATAATAATAATAATAATAATAATAAAGCATTTATTTAGCATAATAGCTACATATAAGAACAATTTGCCTTATTACAATATGAACAGGAAAATCCGGCTAAAATGTATAAAATTGAAGTAAATAAAATAAAATACAACCACTAACACTTATCTAAAACAAATTTTCTCAGGAGTCGTTTGAAATGGCTTAGGTTATCACAGTTTTTTATTGATACAGGTAACTTGTTGAATTCGGATAGACCCTTGTACAAAACCGAGGTTAAACATTTGAGTTGAATTGCAACGTTCAGGCAAAATAAAATCACTTCGATTTCTGGTGTGATAACTATGTATATCGCTAAAGAACTTTAATCTGTCACATGGATAGTTAGGTAACAAATTATGTTTAAGCTTAAAAATAAACAAATACACATTAAACATAACCCTTTGATTCACAGACAACATATTTAGAACACTCGGCATATATTTAATTGGCGTATACCAGTTACATTTTAAAATCTGTCTCATTGCTCTGTTTTGTATTTTATCCATTTGATTTATTTTATACTGTGGTAAATTAAATAATAGGGTCGAACAAAATTGTAAATGTGGGAGAGCTATAATATTGTAAAGTTGTAATTTTGTGTGCAAAGATAAATTTTTACCTATTCGAGTTATAAAACCCACTTTTTTTGCAAATTTTCTCATTACATAATCAACATGAGCCTGAAAGTTTAAATTACAATCCAATATAATACCTACGTATTTAATTTCGTTATTATAAACAATATTTTCTCCATTTACCGTGATTTGCATATTTTGGATTTCTTCTTGACTAAGTTTTGATTTTTTTCTAAATACGCAAAATTTAGATTTATCTGCATTCTTCACAAATGAATCAATTTGATTGTATAGAGAGGCCTCAAATAGCTTAGCAAATTCACATTAAATGCTGATTGATCTATAGTTGATGATTTCATTTTACTTAGCAGAATTTGATGGTCCAAAGAGTCGAAACCTTTTGCAAAATCAGAATACAATACATCTACTTAACCTTGATTATCAAGGTGTTGAGAAACGTAGTGTGTAAGAGACAGCAAATTTGTGGAAGTTGAATGTTTAGCCATATGAAACCATGATAATATGTAGAAACGAAATTCTTCACAAATGGATCAATTTCATTGTATAGAGAGGCATCAAAGTTTAGCAAAAAACCTTACAAGCGTCCCTTGTCTTTAAGCCAAGATGGATAATACTCTTCTTCCATTTCTCTGGAAAAGTGGATGTGCTTAAGGATAATTTAAAGATCATTATTGAAAGATATCAACACAATCTTCAATTAGAAAACTGGGAATGTAACATCCAGAAGTGTTTTTATTACTTGATTATTTGATTTCTTCAATCTATAGAATCAATCTACACTTCAGATTTAATCTGTTCAGAGAAGTCCATAATAGCAAATTTTTTGTTGCTGATTTTGTTAATCATGTTCTTATTCGCTAGTAGGAATCTTCTTCTCGGTCTGACCTATATAACATCCAGCATAAGTTCAACATTTCATATAATCTAGATCACGATTACCCAGTGGTAGTAAAATAAATTATTTTTATTAATAGCAGTGGCGTTGATAAGAAATGCTCAAATTAAAACAGCGAAACTTATAATATATTCGTGACAGATACGCGTAGGATTTTATTTCACCCCACGTTCGAATAAAATTTGCGTGAAAAGTAAGCTTACATCAAAAATGTATTATACAAATCATTCTAATGAACCTCATGATGTTCAAGCACAAAGTAAACGTAACAATATCGTAAATGATTGATAACAGTGTACATATTTATTTTCAACTCTGGATAACAATATGGAATATGGAAAAAGCGACATGCAAATACATGAGGAATCGCGAGTATTCTGATTATGATGTTAGTTATTGATAAATAATTAACTCTAGGTATATAAGTTATGATCCTTGATTAAACAATTAACATAATTCAGAATTATTACATTACATAAATTTGTCACACAATAAATTATTAATATCGTACAATCATGTAACTGTTGAAGGTTACTAGATATTAACGAAGATAAGCTAAGAATTAATAACAAACGAGCTGTAAGCACGCCTACCCTTAAAATAGCTGATGTTAATCGAATATGCACTAGCACGACTAAAAAAAGAATTCCTTACATGTAATATTCAGAATCCGTAAACGTTGACAGCTCAATAGAGCCCCAGAAAATAAAAGAACACTGAATAATTAGAGAACTGAAGATACTAATGTTGAAAATAAAAAATAACCCTTTACTGTGGAAAGCCATAAAACATATTATATATAAATTCTCGAGAAATAGGTCACACTACCACATATGCTTAACATTTTCGTCTTTACGTTTCGGTCTCACGACCATCATCAGAAGACGTATCACTGTCTAAAACGGGATTTCTTCAAGCTAATTGTATCAGCACAAAAAGTCCTTATCGCACCAATTTCAATTAAAAATACCTACGTCGCCGAAACTAACGGAATTGTAACACATCAATGTTTTCAATATATGGAATGTATCAAGAATCCACTGCTCAGCAATATTCTTATAAAATACGAACACATATCGACAAAGTCTGTATACGACTGAAGTCAAAAAAATTAACGCTAAAGTATCTACTTTCGAACCAGATGTTAAAGATTCATGAGGTAATAGAAAAAGGTTTCCAGATCTTATTAAAAATATTTCTATTTGAGCATTCTACCTAAAATGTATTTTTAACATTATAAATACGCATGTAGAAAATTACAAGGGCACTTCCAAGTCGAGCATCAGACCTTCACCTATTCTGGCTGGTGTTCCTGAGGGAAGCGTGTTAAGTCCGACATTGTATCTGGTTTATACGGCTGACATGCAAATCATCCAAACACCTACAATTACTCTACATATGCAGATGTTACCGCCGTGCTCTCTTCTATAAATCTTCAGACCAACCCCCCATTTTCTGAAGCACAAATGTTCTAGATGCTTGTCAGCTATTTTGCAATAAAGTTGAAAAGAAGGAAGGAAGTAGATATTGAGGAAATTGAGTCAATTATATCACGCAATTTTCTGTAAAGAAAATATATTGCATGGCCATTTTGATCCTTAATAATTACAGCTTTTAGTGGTCCTGAGATGATGTCACACATAATGATCTTTTACAATGTTATCTTACACCACACGAGGGCTAGGTAAAATGTCAATGAAAAATGAAACAAAATGATTTATTTGGTCAAAGCTTATTTTATTTCTCAATAAAATCTTCTTGTAGCTCGATACACTTCGTCCAACGTTTTTCTAATTTTTCGATCCCTTCCAAATAATTCGATTTCGGCAATCTTTTAAAATATGCGTTTGTTTCAGCGATGACCTCATCGTTGGAGCCAAATCTTTTTTCGCCGAGCCATTTCTTCAAGTTTCGAAATAGATTAAAATCACAGGAGGCCAAATCTGGAATATATGGTGGATGTCGAACCTATTCGTAGCGCAATTAATGCGATTTTGCAATTGAGACTGTGTACCTGTGCGCCGGTGCGTTACCTGGTTCAAGAGCTTTTTTTCCGTTGCCTCAGAATACCAACGGGAGTTCTAACAAGGCACTGCTGGTTGAAGAGACACCTTAAGAAGCATAGTACAGGTCCTGCGAAGAGAAGAACGAAACCTCTATCCATATCCTCGCAGCAGTCGCAGCAGAATGCACTACCTTGCAAAATGCAAGGGAACCAAATAGACATCCGACATCCTCAACATCCTTCAAGGTATCCTGAGCAGCCCAGCAGCAGAAACGGACACAATAGGTCTTTTAGGTCGCAGTGTGCAAATATCGAAGTCAAACATATACAACCGATCAGTTAATTAATAATCAAAGCTGCTGCAGCAGCGACTTCGTTGTTGCTCCGATCGCCGCTATGATCGAAATGACCCAAGCAGATGTCGGCACACTCTGATATTTTGTCTTAGACTTTGTCAAAAAAGTTATTTTAAAGATCAACCAACCTGTAAGGAACAAAACAGAACTACAAGGATATTAGTAGATTCAGAAATGCAGGAAGACGTCATAATGCCGTGAAGTTTCATATTTTGTATTTGGTTTGATATAAACTCAAGGTTTTAAAAATGGAATGATTTTTTTATTGACAATTCTATACATTAATTGTATGTCACACTGACTTAACAATAATCAGTCATAAATATAGAGAAATGAAAAACTTCCAGAGGTGTCATTGATGGAATAACATTTTAACATGGCGATATAGTATTATTCTCGTTATTAATAATTGGTCTAGTCGTAGCACATGAAGAAGTGTGCCAGCACCCGTATTATTATTTTCGAGTGAGGCGAAACTTATTGGTAACTGTCGAAGTTTTCGTAATCAGGAACTGTCATCTTGGCACCATCACGTCTCGGTTGAATAACTCCATGTGTCTGTGAATCGATATTGAAATTGCATCTGAGTAATCACGTCGTGGCAAATATTCATAGTATGGAAGGCACGCGAATGCAATTTTAGGCGATGACCTATTTGATAGTGGTGGTCTTCGTCTAAGCGTGTATGAGTACACTTGCGTGAATTATTTTTAAATCCTCCTTCTTCGCTTACTTGTAATTCATACTTACCATGCTTAATTCCCTTCGCTTTTCAATTGCCCCAAATCAAACGTCAATTTGAATTTGATGAAATATAAAAGTTAGACATTATGGTATTTTCTTTGTTTGGAAATAATGACCAGATACGTAAATTTAGAAATATTCGGAAACAAAAGCAAAGATTGGAAATTATTGGAGCGTATATTCTTTTCATATACTTCTGTAAAGTTGTATTTTTTCAATTGGGAATCATATAGTTGGTTTTGGTTTAGTTAGAAAGGATTTTTCTTCTCTTTCTAACCACCAACGTATCACATGTCAAATAACCTAATAACCTAGTATTACCAAAAATATATACAAATTTAAAACAATTAGCCCATCAAAAGCTTAACAAATTAACCTGCGTTGACTTTGTCGCTTGGAGTTTCGAACCTACTCCGCTATCGGGAATCAAAATACGTTACCGGGTCTTACCGCCTCGGCCAGAACCGCCGATGTAGGTTGAACAGTTAATTTGCTGGCCTCTAGGGGCATAATATAACTATATGGGTGGGGAGTACCACGCTTATGTAATAATCGCTCATCCATATTGGAACCCACTAACATTCACGTTACTATGCATTTGCACTACTGTCCAGTCAAAATGACGAGGTCAGTAATAGTGTTTGTATAAGATCAGCTTTAGCTGTCAGTGGGCACCAATATGACTGAGGAGTCTACTGTGTTCAATGTAGGGCTATAAAATAGACTGTGGCGTCACATCTATGACGGAAACTCCTGTGGGTTAAATATGTACGTGTGAAATATATTTCTAACCAGAAAACACGGTCGTCTTTATTGTTCAATAAAATACCATAATTCTATTTGAAAAACTGAAGATGGTTGTCAAAAATACCAGTCGAAACGGGGCTACCGCTTCCAAAAACAATATAGTTCCTAATTTCACCACTTTAAGTGATTTGCGGAATTTCGAATACATACAATCAATAGGGCCGGCGTAATCGTCTCCACATTTTTAAAACGCGCAAATATCTCAAAAATAGTCTAGATCGATTCAGAAAATGTCAAAACGGATATATCAGCAATAATCCGAAAAAAAAGTGTTTGGTCCAATTACAATACTTCCTTCATTTATATTACTTATAGTGAGGAAAGTAAAACTCGAATGGGAAGAGCCCTTAGACTCTGATAATTTGAATTCTTCCAAAACGATGGCGACAGAAAAAATCAACCGAAGATATATAATCTCAGAGTTGCACTGAAACGGACGTCCGATAAGGTTCATTAAAAGGAAACTGTTTGTCAGGATATTTAACTTACAACGAGGTGTTTCTATAAAAATGTATAATTAAAATACACTGAATCCACATTGAAAGAAACCTACCACCTACAAAGATACCAAACTTCAAACAACAAGCACACAAAAACAATCAGAGACAACTCAAATTAAACAAAAGTTCTTTAGGGTTCACTTTAATGAATCTTTCAATAAGCAAGTCGTAAGGACTGTCTGGAAATATTCTCTCTCGGGATAACGAATAAAAAGTTATTCAGTCAAAAATTAGATCGATACCAATTAATCGCGGTCTTCAGATTTGATACATGCAACCCCAAATACTATAGATTGTGGAGCGAGTTGTAGAACTCTCATTTGAAGAAACTAGAGGTGGGTATTTTCATTCCCTGCGTTATCCGTGAATGTGATTTTGTTTCACAGTGATTTTCAACTGTGAATGTAAATGCCGTCGCAGAAGATTAGTTGGCGGTATAATCTGTGACAGTGTAGCGTCTCACCAATAATAGCTCCTATTCACATCATTACTTTCAAAAATCGAGCCGTATAACAATAACATTTACAATAACACTTGATATTAAAACAAGACTTGTTGCTTGTTGACAGACTTCAGACATCTCAATCCCTCCTTGCGATTGAGTAAAAAGAAACAAAAACTGCATGAACATGATCCAAATTAAATTATATTTATTCGATGAACAAAAATTAAAATCAAAAGAACAAAGCGATTGTCCAGTATCGAATGTTCAGAAACATTCTCTATGTTCGGAATCGGAACACGTGCATAGGGCAATTTGTTTCTGCGATTGCGTTCTTCACAGCACCGAACAACATATTCACGTTCACGGGCCGTGGCGAACGCCGAGTGATAGAGTTACACGTTCTACCATTCACTTATTAATTTCATTTTCATTAATTTCATTCACTGGTCGTGATCGTGATTTTGTTTTCATAGTGAATTATTCACAGGTAGTGATTTATCGTCCATCACAAGAAGAAACTAATATTATGATTGTGTGATAGATTATGATTATGTTCAAAGTCAACAGCTAATTGTTAACAAATAAAATATAAATGATTTACGTTTGTTGTTTTCCTTTTTTGTGGAGAGTGGAGGATCGACCGTCTGTAAAATGAGCGAACCTGTATCCTGGAGTTGCTCAAGCTTAGACAATCGGCTTGAAACTCTAGATGCTCATGTTAATTATGCTCACGTCGGTCATAACAATTTATATAAAACGGCTGAGTAAGAAACGCACATCGGGAATATAATATATTAGCTAGGAGCATATTCACGTTTACGAGTAAATACAGATGAGGTAACGCGCGGCTGTATAATGTATTGTTGAGCTGATGTGTTTTGATGTTATTCAAGCACGTGTTTGATGTTACTTTGTTCGTTCAGAATGAAATCGAAGCAGCGTGTGGCTATTTTTATTATAAGCAAATAAATAATACCGTTGATGTAGCAACACCAACACGATCGATAATAATTACAGTCCTCGAGAGACTAAGTTAACTAGATGCTTTCAGGAAATCCCTTTGAACAGTCGAGTTGGCCTTAATTGTAGTCTGTGAGGCACAATAAGGCAATTCTCTAATTTTCCATTGACTAAGTAGCGTGAACAATGAAAAAGTTCTGACCTATAGAGTTGTAGTCAGTTCAATATACCTTCGGTTATCAACCCCATTTTAGTTTACCTTATGAAGATTTCATTTCCGAATCTGCTTACATGCATTATTGTTTATTGTATTGAGTATTGAGATGGATATAATGCGTTCTTAACTAGAGGAATTTGAGAGCATGTCTTGGCGAAATTCATCATAAAATAATTCTTTAATGCACCTGCCGGATTGTATGCACTGTCTGTAATCTAGATATAAAATAAAATAAACGAGAGCAATAATTTATCAGACTATTGATTCAAAGTTTTTATTCGTGAAAAATATACTTTCCGAACTTTAACTATTTATTCAAAGTTTAGTGTTGTATGAAAGAATTCCTAACGAAGGTTTTTCAGTTTGGAACTTGAGCTTCAAAAACAATTCACAGATGCTCTAACAATAATATTAATATTATATTATGAAACGATCGCTTGAAATTGGATATGTAGAAGCCATTCGAAATAAAAGTTCTTCAATAAGAACTGTCTGCTCCGTTATTTATTATGATATTGATCTATGGGAATTGTGTATGGAATGCAACATCATTTAAATATCCACTTCGTATACATACCTACAAGAGATACCAACAAAATTAAAGGAAAACAATTTGTTCATATCTTTATTTGATGATGGTGCTTCTGTGTAAGTGAAGAAGCTGTCATCATAAAAAAGGTTAGCTGATAATTGATGATAATAATCAGCTAACCTTTTTGTTGTTATTAAACTACGTAAAATAAAAAATAAATCTTTTTAGTATTAATAAATTCAAAGAAAATCAATGAAGAAATAATGATCAAAACTGAGTATTCAAAATAAAGTATTCCATACTGAGAACAAAAAAAAAGTTTATACTTATTGTTAGAGTTTTTAAAGAAACACTTATCAAATAAAAGTTAATTATATTTTAAAAGAATAACAATCTTAAGAATGACGTTTATTACGTTGATATTATATCTGATATCTTCTTATGCTAAATGCGTAATCCCCCTATTGTCTTCCTTGCACTTCTATATACCTTCCTCATCGCCCAAGCATCGGGGGATCTCCCCGAAACAACTATGGGACTTCCCTGGACCGTCCCTAACAGTGCCGTACTCTAACATTATCGTACTAAAGAAGGATAAGATAAGCTTTTTTTTGTTCTCAGTATGGAATATTTTATTCTAGATACTCAGTTTTGATCATTATTTCTTTTTTGATTTTCTTTGAATTTATTAATTCTAAAAAGAGATTTATTTATTTTACGTAGTTTTTAATAAGAATATTGATATCAAAGTTATAAAATGTATCTTAATATTCGTTTAATATTTTTTATTTTATTTTTCAGTTTGATTAAGACGGAGTCAGTGTCATTATAACATGTAAGAGATTCATTCATACTTCTGATTTAATAAAACATGTTGTTTCTGATTTCCATTGTGATTTCCAATGAAATTAATACTTGACAACAAAATTTTGAAACATGTTTCAGCTTCTTACATATCATTTAGAGGATACAAATGATATAGTGCTCATTTGATGATTTTTATAATCTTTAGGTGTATGTAATGTTCAGCACCTTGCTTTGAAGAATAGTGCTTTTTCATCACCACTGGAAGCACAGCATCATTTTTTAGCGATTTGGGATATATTTGCACACCATAATACAAATACTCATTAGTTGCAAAGTTATAGCTACAAAAATGACTGGCAGTAGTTGAAATAATGTTTTTACGTAGCACAATTCCATCTATTTTTTCGTTGATGCAGCATGTCTTGAAAATACAATAAAAATTAATAGTTAGTGTATTCATATTGTATTGTGACCATTGTCTGTCTTTGGTATTGACATTTATACTATTTAACCTTCATTTATTCTGACAGTAGTTGTTTCTTATTTACACCACAGAGTGCACTGTGAACTGTGTCTGTCTAATTTGATGACGTCATTGAATCTTAAAATGAGAACCATGGCACTTTCACGCATTAAATGTATGAGTGTGATATATATTTATAACCAAGAAAACACTCTTGTCCTTATGGTTCAATAGAATACTCTAATTCCGGAAGATGAATACAAAAATACCGTTTGAAACGGGGCTTACGCAACCAGTTCACCACTTTCAAGCGATGTGCAACATTTTATATCCATACGACCAATAGAAACGGCACAATCGTTTCCACAGTTAGTACGCACACAGACATCATGTCAAACAAATAAAAATGAAACGTGTGGCACTCGGGGACTGCCGCGGTAAAGCTATTGCATAGCACTACGCCACTGGAAAAAGTTGGGCAGAAAAACATCCACTACCCCTTCAAAATCTTCACGAATTATGAGTAAAAAAGTGTATCATCTTGATCTCTATGAAGAGTATTCTGTGACAAGTGCATAGATAACTCTACTACCGGTAGTAGAGTTATCTATGGTGACAAGTGTCAGTTGACTTGTAAATAAAATTTTATACGAAAGTTTTAACGTTCAGATCTCGATAGTGCTTCCGGCTCCGGGATTTTCACGTGGCCTATCGAAATTAGAAGGTTCGAATTGTATAAAAACACAATTGCATGAACGCCAGACGAATTATGTAATTATCTACGAACGTAATCATTTTGACATATCCTCGAGGAGCTCGCTGCGCGTAAGTTAGAATTTATACATTTTACCTCTATTTTGTTAATTTGGGGCCGTTTCGAACCCCGTGCGGCCGGCGCCAGTTGTAATAAAGTATTTTGGGCTATGGGCCGCTAGCTTTTACCCGCTTTCGGTATATTTAAGTAGCTAGAAAATTTCCTTTCGTACGTCGCACGTCAGATGCTAGTAGGTGACAGCTGAGAATACCTCAAACTGTTTTAATTAAATTTTCCTATTTAATCGACATTTTGGGGCCCGAGACTATGCTATTCAGTTGGCCCCGTTCATAAACTAACGACATGGAGCGAAAACCGCATGCGAGAAGTCCTCGTTAAGACGTTCTATGTACCGTAAATTTGCACTTTTCTAACTCGCGAGCTATGCGCTTCTCACGTGAACGTCATTCGATTTATCGAAAATTAACCAATTCAAAACAGTTTTCAACCCAGTTTGGGGCTATCACGACCATTTAAAAGGTTCAAAGTTAACATTTCGACAATTTTAAGCTCGGCCGAACTACATGGTAGGCGGAGTGGTGGGTGTCAGGATATTTCGTTACGGTATTTGTTTTTTGTTTTTTTAGATTTTCGTTACGGTGTTTGTCTTTTGTTTTTTTTTTTGATTCGGTCGCCGCGCTCAAAGCCCGCGATAAAAGCTATATGCAATAGCTTAAAATATATCACTAAAAATTGAAATTAACCTGAGAATGTCGCATGTTCGATAGGCTGCATTTGTCACTTTTTCTAGAAAAAATCGAATAACCCATTTTTGGGCTTATACAAGAATTTTAATCAAAATCATTAGAGGAATCCAAAAATTTGGTGAAATATAGGCTGTTTCATTAAATATAACAGAGATTGCGTCACAATAACGAAACTATCTCGGTTCCATTATCTATATTTCCTTCGCCGTCTCTATAAATTTTCAGAATCGTGTTACGTTTAGTTCTTCATATATAGATCGCGTTAACTCATGAAGATATACCCTGTAAACTACGTATAGTGGGGGAAGTAAGAAGGATTGCATTCCTAAATAATCAGTTTCTATACCGAATAGTTCAAGATTCGTGACAGGATAAATTGAATGGTTTATAATCTAATATGTGTAATTAACTTTAGTGCCTTTCTTACAGTAGGTTTGATTATCTTAAAATCGTATCAGCTCTAGAGCGTGAAGTGAAATTGCTAAATAACACCATTGCATTTGCTAATCTAAATTAACGAAGTGTAATTAAACTTTTGTGTATATCCTCAAAATCTTCTACTAGTGAATTGACAAGTTCTAAATTTATCTGACATGTTACTCTGGGATTGTATTACGTTGGAAATATTGTTTGAATAGTCAACAACTTTACTTCTTGACGAATTTGAATTATACATAATAGAAGTATATGTAGCGAGTTCTGATTTTAAAACAAAATTTAATTCAAATTATTAATTTACAATACTCATGAATAAACTGTAACAACTTATAGATCGATGGTAGAAGCAATTACTTTGTTTTTATTCCTCTATCAATAATAACCTAAAAACGTTACTACAGATTCAACACCGAACTGCCATTATCCAGATACAAAATTATAGAGTAAACATTAAACATTTCAAGTATAAATAGGAACTAAAGTACATTAAGGTTAATGAGTAAACTATAAACAGTTCACACTGTGGATATATTATAACACTATTGATAAGAAATAATCACCCTTATCCACTAAAAATTCTAGTAAAGTACTGAGGACTTTTCAGTTACCAAGAAGCCATCATCATACTAAATTATAAATCAAAATGTGCCTGTTTAAATACTATTTGGGGATAATAATATGAAATGGTGTCACCTACATTCAAAATATGTTCGGCTACCGCTGATTTTTCTTTGCAAAACAAAGATGGTTAAGGTTAAAAATCAGTAATAAATATCATAAACTAGATAATTTATAACTTATGGCTTATAACTAACATTTAAAATTAGCTTTTGAAACAACATCATACGAATTCGAGTCCTTTTATTTTAAATTATTAAACACAGTATTGCCAAACACCAGTAGGGAAGTTAAATTAATCTACCATAAATTTCAACAATTGTCACTAAAAACTCCTAGAGAAGAAACTAAGACAATAAAACCGATATTAATTTCAATGAAACGGAAACGAGTTTGTCAAATGAAGGTTTAAATTTTGCAATTGATTCTATAGTGGAGTAAATTTGGCAAATGGTTGGCGAAAATCTTACGATGCTTAGCGACCCGGTGGAAAAGGTTTATTGTGGTACCAATAACAACCCCCTGAAATTTCTATTTCCCAAAGTGGATGCAACCCCTTTTTTTTGGCCAAAAAGAGGTTTTTTGACATTTTTAAGGGTAGCAAAACAAATTAATATCTCTGGTTGTATTGAAAATTAAGAGACCAAAGTAGAACCCTTTTATTGTCAATGTCCAAGGAACTTCCAGTCTAAATTTCAAGTTGATCCGACCTCCCCCCTCCTCGTAATAAATATATATATACTCATATATGCAAGGAATCTTGCGAAACGGCTAACTGGGTCATTTTTTGACCGAGTTGGCTGAAATTCAAACTGAAGATAGGTGTTATGGTCTCAAAACTATCCTCTGAACTTCAAGTGAAAATATTGAATAGTTTTTCATAAATTCAACTTCAATTCAATTTTTCAGTTATTTTACAAATTAAGATATCTCATGTCATTTTCATCCGATTGGGATCTGCTTTGCGAGAAAATGTAGGTATTCGCATATAGTTTTATGTCATGGAACTCATTTTTTAATAATTTTTTTTCCGGTCCATATTGACCGGATTATTTATTAAATTCCGATTTATCACCAGCTGAGAGTAATTCATGTTTATATTATTATCCCAAATAGTATTTCAACAGGCACATTTTCATTTTAATTTAGTTTACTCTGATGATGGTTACTTGGTAGCCGAAAAGTCCTCAGTGCTGTAATAGTATTTTTAGTGGATAAAGGTGATTAGTTCTTATCAATTTGTGCTTTAGGATAATTATTATTTAATCTTCTAAAAATGATTCTAAGAGCGCTTAGAAAGACAAAGGAAAAGATCACTTTGGTATAGGTTCTAACTGATACGTATTTAAACCGTTTCAAATTAAATACATTTGAATCAATAGAGGTTTATAAAGGAGTCCATAACTCCCATAACAATATCCTAAATGATCAGTAAGACCTATACCAAACTGATCTTTTCCTTTGTCTTTTAAAGAGTTCTTACAATCATTTTTAGAACATTAAATAATAATTATCCTAAAGCACAAATTGTTTCTTAATTCACATTGTAGTGAATTATAATCTCATTAACGCTATTGTACTTTAGTTCCTATTTATAATTGACATTTTTATTGTTTACTTCATAAATTTGTATCTGTTCGATAATGGCACTTTGATGTTCAAATTGTTTCCATGTTATTATTAAAAGTGGTATAACAACAAAATAATTTTTCTTTCCTTTGATCATAACTCAGATAGATACCATCATCCAACCGACTGCTTCACTTAACTTTCAATTTATTCAAGAACTTTACTGAAAACAAATTAAATTTTTTAGATACGTTTCCAAACCTAGATTTCAACTATCACAAATATGATCTGATGAAGCAGATTATTTGTCCCATGTTATTGTTCCTATACGATTATGTTGATGATTCACATACTGTATTTGTAATAAAGATTCTTGACCCAGGTATGAATAAATTCTCGGGACATAGGTCACATTAACACTTATACGTCTTTACGTACGTTTCGGTCTCACGACCATCATCAGAACACTTATTATGTCTAAAACTCGATTACTTAAAGCTAATTGTATTTCACAAAGCGTCCATATCGCATCAATCTCAATTAAAATGCCCTCGTCGCCGAAACGAACAGAAACACGAATAATCGAAATTGTAACACATCAATGTTATAAGAGTATAATATATCAAGAATCCACTGTTAAGCTGTACTCTTAATAAATGCGAGTTCATGTCAACAAAGTCTATGAACGACTAAAAAACGAGAACATTAGGTTCAAGTATCCACAAACAAACCAGATGTTAGATTCACGAGCTATAATAGAAAAAGGTTTGTCAGTTACTGGAAATATACTATTGACATTCTACGTAAAATATATTTTTAACATTTTAAAGACGCATGTAGGAATTTGCTAGAGTTTTAATTAATTCATTAAATTAGTATAAATCTGACTTAGTGTCTGAATATCTGTCCTATGATTAATAGATTTGGAGTCACGTTGTGAGAAATATTTTCCAACACAGTTAGTACGCTTATGCGCGACATTTATATCATACTTTTCCAAACATTTCTTAATTTTCTCTGAGGTCTCCGGAATGTATGGTAATGCTATGAAATTTTCTGTATTACCTTTCATGTTATTTATATATGAAGATCCATTATGGATTTTGCTTATTCTTTCCTTAATGATAATATTGAAACATGTTTCTCGGTAGCCATTCATTTCCAGTGTATTACGGACAATTTTTAAATTTTTGGGACTGTCCTCTGCGTGGGATAATTTAACCGCGCGGTCTGTAGGGCTGTTGATAACACTTTTTTTATAACATGTTGGTGCAACGGAATTGAAATGAAGATAACGTTGAGACCAAACTTCTTTGGTAAACCACGAAGTTTTTATTTTTCCATCTGCATCATGCCTAATGTTCATATCTAGGAAATTTATGTTTTTGTTCACTTCTATTTCACAAGTAAATTGAAGTTTACAGTGGAAATTGTTAAATTTATTAATCACGTACTGAATTTTATCATTGGGAACACACATTAGGCAATCATCTACATACCGTTCGAAAAATACGGGTAGAAAATCTAATGAATTTGATACAGATTCCTCTAGGCATTCCATAACAAGGTTAGCAATGGTAGCTGAAATAGGAGATCCCATTGCTGTGCCGAATATTTGTCTAAAATATTGCTCACCGTATTGAAAATAAGTACATTTTAAGCAAAACTGTACTGTATTTATAAATTCCGATTTCTCTAGAGGTGTGTAGTTTTTAATCTCTGCCCAACGTTTTTTGATGCTACTCAATGCCAAAATGACTGGTATATTTGTAAATAAAGAAACAACAACCAAGGAAATTAGTTGATTATGTACGGGTACGGATTGATTTTTTATAAATTCATTAAAATGCCATGAGTCTTTCACATAAAGTTCATTTTTTCCTATTACGTTATTGATAGATTTTGATAAAAATTTTGATAAATTGTAGGTAGGCGAACCAATATTACTTACAATGGGTCTTAGAGGTATATCACTTTTATGTAATTTCGGAAGCCCGTACATTAATTTGTTTTTCAATTCAATAGGGATTATCTTATTTTTGTGCCAATTATTTATTAATTTTTTCATGTTATTTTGTACAGATAGTGTATGGTCAGATTTACATTTTTTGTAAGTTGTTCATTCCAAATAATCTGCGACTTACAATGAATAATTGTTCAATAAATTTGTAGTATTTTTCTTGACTGAAATCGGTTTATGCAAACTATTATTAAAAATTAAATGAATTATAACCATAAAAACGTAAGCCGGTTATAAGAGAAAATCAACCAACTAATTAAAATCTATATGATCTACAAGATTTCAACCAAAGACTGTTTGGTTGTTTCTCCACACAATTGAAGAACTACAAAGATCTCTATGAGAAAAATTACGACGATATATTTTATTTACTCCGTTCTAATATTAACAACTTACCTATATTCAGAACTAATGACAAAATTTACACAATATCCAACTCATCGTGGTTATATGAGAAGGGATATCACCTTGATTAGATCACTTCTACACTAATTACAAATGGGTCGTTACCGAGAGCAGTAGCTTCGAATTACGACCTGGCGCTGGAAGAGTTTGAAGGAGTCTAGACGCCAGGCGTCTGTTTTCGCTGCCGCATGCGCGCAACAAGTATTTCGCTGCTATATAATAATTTAAGGATTATTATTCCAACCTGATAGCTTCATGAGACTTACCTACTCATAATTTTCTGATGTGTGATTGGCATTGTTGCCCAAAACTATCATCGAAAAATACAAGCTGTTCACAAATTATGATACACTTGCCAATCAGGAATGAATAAAACGCAATATCTTGGATTGGACATCCGCTGACAGACATTTTTGAATGATCTTACTTTCCAGATGGGCTTCGTCTCTCAAGATTTGACACTAAGTTACGAGTCGCAAACCATTACATCCATTAATTTATAGCTGAATAATTTCACGAAGTATAAAATCATAATTCACCAACTGTTTTTGAGGCTAGGTTCATTATGGCATTGACATGGGTGGTGAGAAGTTCTGAAGAAGGGATTTCCAATTACTGCATGAGTAACTAGATTTCGATGCTTCTCGATTTTTATTACTTCGCTGATACAAATAGAGAGCATCTACGAATGTTTGTGCTTCCAGAAAGGATGTGGTGAAATGAATCAAATAAATGAAATACAATTCAATATAAATCTGGTCTTGCGTTTCACCAATGTAGGATTCATCATAAGAACATGTAAATCTTCTGTACTCTCAGTTGTTCGAAGTAAAAAATTAACTAGTTTCAAATATTGGCGGATGCGCCGGTTACAGAATAAAAATGTCTTTAAATAATTGGGTATTTGAAGAAATGTTTACGCAATGAATGTGAAGTTCCTCCTTCATTGTATATATTGAGTTTGGTTAAGGCATTGGTATCTTTAATCAACGCTTGGTGGTAAATTGATAATTAAAGACTAATTGCGCCTGCGATTATGGCTTCATCAAGATAACATACAAGAATTGATGACTATGATTTCCTTTTTGTCGAGGCAATTCCGCAACATTTCTACCACGCTTTGAAAATAAAATTTGGATGTAGCATTTGAACCTATCCGTAAGCTTTCCAATTTATTATACAACGCGAAAGGAGAACGAATATTCCCAAAAAAACGAAAATGACATATTATGAAAATGTAATATGATATTGGTCAAGTAGGTAGAGCATTTGAAGTCGATTATAACAGATATTTCGATTCATTCAAATATAAGAAGATTAACTATTAAAATTCGAGATGGAGTCGAACGTTTTAATAAACACATTGATATTTAATAAGCTTGTAACGAAGCTTAAAATTTGATATATTATTTATTTTAGATCAGGCAGTAAATACGAATATTACACGTAAGCTCCGATTGAACAGTTCATTATTTATAGTTTGAAAAACCTTATGTGTAAAACTGCGTACAACCAACAAACGATAACATTTGTTTCCTTCGCCGTGGAGAAACTACCGGAGGATCATGAGCGCGGATTTTAGATCTAAATAGTAGCGTCACTTTCAAGCATTGTTCGGGACATAAATAAAAAGGGCCACGGCACAAAATAAGGAATTGGTGGTACGGACTTCATCGAGTTCTGTTCATTTTTTTTTGTTTATTTTCCTATTCAGCAATATTCGATGCTAATATACTTTCTAAACATGATTTAGCGGTTTGATTGACCTAAAGCCCCTAATTTTAGATTTAAACAGTCAATTTAATAAATCGGAATTTTATAAGTTGATATGTCCGGACTGTAACAACTTTTATATCGGCCATTCAGGTGCTCTATATCAATTAGATTCAAAGAACATTGTAGATCCCATAATTTATTAAAAAAATTGTTATATTTTGCTTTTTCTGCTCATAGAGAGCAGTCCTAGTTCGTCTTCTCGGTTATTAGGACGAGTGGTGTTTAGTACCTGAAATCAGGGGTCGGAGGATCGGGCAGCTTCCAACAGTCCAATTCCAAATTTTGCCATGACCACGAGGTACGGACGCACCGACCCACTTATTTTGTGAAAAATGAAATTTCAAACTTATCTTAATACTGGGTGTCCCAAAAGTCTGGAAACGGTTGAATATTTCGTAAACAAATCATCGGATCGCAAAGACAAAAAACACGCCTCTTTTTATTTTTAAAGATCAATTTAATGATGCTACTGAAAAACCACCCCCACCCATGTAGGGGATGATGAGAGGGGTAGTTTTAAAATTTTATATGGAAACACCTACTTTTTATTGCATTGTTGCATTCTTCATGAAAAACCGTGTTAGGATGTGCAATCAACCCTTTTTTCCCCCCTACGTGGGATTGAAAAAGGGGTTGATTTACAAAATTACTAAAACTACCCTTTTTGCACCCCCTTATTGGGGTTGAAAAAAGGGTTGATTGCACATGAAAACACATTTTTCATAGTGAATGCAACACCGTATGAAAACAAATTTTTTTCGCAAAAAATACAAAACTGACCTTTTTTTCACCCCTTAAGTAGGGTTGAAAAAAGGGTTGATTGCACATCCTAACACAGTTTTTCATGAAGAATGCAACAATGCAATAAAAAGTAGGTGTTTCCATTTAAAATTTTAAAACTACCCCTCTCATCACTCCCTACGGGGGTGGGGGTGGTTTTTTAGTAGCATCATTAAATAGATCTTCAAAAATAAAAAGAGCGTGTTTTTTGTCTTTGCGATCCGATGATTTGTTTATGAGATATTCAACCGTTTCCAGACTTTTGGGACATCCAGTATGTTGCATTTATTTAATTTTGTATCATAAAAAATTATGCACCGAAATAAATAAATAATTGTTACATACATCCGCAAGCATAAAGTCAGTATGATTCACTAAGCAAAACATTTGAGGTAATACAAGGAAAATACTGTTTTGATGATGAATAATAATTTAAATAAGGTAAACGTAAAACAAATTAGAAATGTTAAAAAAATATTTCCGAATCTATTTTGCTTCTAAGGCGAAAATATATACGATATTCGTGTTTATCTAGGTTTTTGTGCGTGATCCAAAAGTCAAGATATTGAAGATTTTGCAAGCACAAGCCACTTTGAACGGAAGAAATCAGTTTCCCCCACTCCGCCAGCCGCGTACGCTTTAATTGTTACTCAATTTCTAATACTATAAATCAATAAAATATATCCTAGGATTTTTTTATTGAAAATGTAGGTATTTAACATTAGCATCCATAAAGCACACTTCTGTAAAATGTTTATTGCGTCTTACAGATTTTTTTGAAATAAAAAAATTATCTCCGAAGGTCGTAGATGAAAAATGTTTTCGATAATTCGTGAAAAATTTCAGGAATCGATTTTCGTTAGACACCCTAAAATAAAAATTGTAAAACAGCTGAAAAAAACATGTTCAAAAAAGGTTCAATTTTTCAGTCATCTTTTTACCCTTAAAATTTGAAAAATCGTAATATTTCTTTAATAACATTTTAGCACAACTCTTCAAGAAGAAAATAAGCCCAACATCGTTACTCTAGGATCATCCGCTGAGAAGATCTAGCCCATTTAAGAGAGCGTCTTTTTTTCGAAAAATCATCAATATTTTAAATTAAAAAAAAAACGCTTTTTAAACTTGCCATGAAAACTATACGTACAGAAAATAGCAAGTATGGAAACGTAATAGTTAACGATTTCTCGATACCCCGATTTTTCCAATATAACTCGAAAAGTATGAAAGATATCGATAATTATAAGAGCAAATCAATAGATCTATTTGATACCTACAACTTTCTCATTTAACTTTTTCCGATGCGAGCTAGTTTTTTATTTATTTAAGAAAAACCGCTTTTTGCAACATTGCCAATTTTTTAGGTTATGTTCGCCATTTCGGATCGAGTTGCATGGAACAGTAGCTCACCTTTAAACTCAATTTCCTATACGCTCATATCTTTTTTTCCAGGTATTAATTTCTGCAAATTTAACATTGGGTCGTCGTCTATTGCTTGGACTAATTTGAAGGCCCGGCTGCCAATTGAAAACGGAATAGAATTAAATGTTCACTGTTATGGATTGTTTCAATAAAAATCATGTCTAATGCAAAAAATTTTATTTGACTAACAAAATACATATAACTTTTACAATAAATATAATCAAGTAATCTACAATAAATAGTGCACAATATGTACAGAATTAAAAAAAAACAAAACAGTACCTATAATCTATAATATAAAGTAAAATATTAACATAAAATAAAGTAAAGTTGCATGTACAATATTTATAATAATTTCCGTTCTTATTCTAATTGCGTCAACGAATCTGGAACAAATCAAACAATTAGATATAATTCATGTAAATGAAAGTAGAAGTGGCCATTTTGAATATCAAATACAGGATGACCGGTAAAAACGTCCACATTGCTAGATTTTTAATGAAAAATTATGAAAAAATAACGTAAAAAATTTTGGGGCACTTTTTACACTACGCGCCTCCAACCTTTGTTATAAATATATTGCACCGTCTCGAACCGATCTTCAGGGTTCATCCTGTAGGAAAGAATTTTCGAACTTTTTTCTTAAAATCATCCAAAGAATAAGATCCTGAAGTCAATTAACGCGTTATTTCCGGACAACCTGTATAGTATAAATTGATGCTTACACTACTATTTGATGACTTCATCTGTGGTAGTGATGCGTTTCATCGGTTGAAACAAATCTGTTTTGGTGTCCAATTTTCTGCCCGCTTCCATGCTTTGATTGACTTTTTCGATCCATTCGTAGCTCTGTCGGTCTTTTTCCTTAACTTTATACAACGCGTCGACCCGATATCTCAATTTCTTGAGATATTCGTAATTATGTCTATCTTTCTCCTTCATTTGCTGTTGTTTCTTTGGATCCGGGTATCTTGATTTGTTGTAGTACTCACTAGTACTGGGTGCTGTTTGATATGGATATTCCCTTTTGTTCGTTTGCGTTCTGTGGGGATCTGTATGTCTGTTCGTGAAACTAGGACTGAAAATAAATACATTCAAATGAGTGGATTGTAAAAATTATATTTGATTAACTACAATTCCCAGGAAGATTGAACTGTATTTATTTCTTATAAATTCTCGGAAAATAGGTCACATAACACATATTATCATTATTTGCGGAACTTGCCGGGGCAATTTTTTTCCGTTTCTACATCGTATTTGAACTCGTTTACCGGCATTTAGAGATTGAAATACCCTTTAAAAAGTTTTTTATGAATTTTTTGGGTTGTTTGTCAACGAAAATGCCAAAAAACGGTTTTTGACCCCCCAGTAATCGACATTTTATAATAAATAAACGTCCAAGAAGAAATTTCCGATCGAAAATTGGCCGCTGAATCCGAAAATGGTTTCCTTCCATAATTCTTACATAATTTGTTTGGCTGATTTTCGGCAAAATTCCTTTTTTTTACGGCTTCATAGCGAAATCTGCGTGTTTTTATTTCAGTTTTACGATAAAATAAGAATTCTAGACTAACTGGATTTTAGAGGCCGAAAAAATGAAAAAACTGAAAAAAACGACGAGTCTTTTTTTGGGACATATAACCTCGGAATCGGATTCAGCGGGAGATTTTACGATAAGAAAACAGTTCCCGAAAGTCATCCAACAGTTTTTACGCCAAAAAAACAGGTTTTTCGATCTCAGAGTTGCAAAATTTAGAATCGTAGGTAGGATATTTGGATTCCTTGAACAATTTTCGATCGGAAACAAGATATTACATTATTTTTTTAAATATTGTGGTTCTTTGGAAAAGCAGTTTGAAAAAAGCTTTTTCGTAGCTGCAAATCTAGAGACTTTGTTTTTTTGAAGTTTGTTTCTTAAAGCTTTAAATAGACTAAAATCGTGATCAAAATAACTGATTTTGATGTAAAATTTCTCAAGCAATCTGATTCTAACAATTAGTCATTTTGATCACGATTTTAGTCGATTTAAAGTTTTAAGAACGAAATTTCTAGATTTGCAGCTACCAAAAAGCTTTTTTCAAACTGCTTTTCCAAGGCACCAAAATATTAAAAAAAATAATGTAATAGCATGTTTTCGATCGAAAATTGTTCAAGTAATCCAAATATCCTACCTACGATTCTAAATTCTGCAACTTTGAGGTCGAAAAAGATTAAAAACTGGAATAAAATTACGTTTACCTGGTTTTTGGCGTAAAATTTATGGTATACTGGAGTGTAAAAACTGTTGGATGACGTTTGGGAACTGTTTTCTTATCGTAAAATTTCCCACTGAATCCGATTCCGGGGTCATATGTCCCAAAAAAAGACTTGTCAGCGACCTGACGACAGATTTTTGTACAGTAATATCGATTTTTGTAGTTTTATTTTAAGTTTTTTCGATTTTTCGACATCTAAAATCCATTTAGTCAAAAGAATTCTCAATTTATCGTAAAGCTGAGGTAAAAACACGCAGATTTTTCGCATTTGGCTGCTCACACCGATATGACACCGTAAAAAAAAGATATTTTGCAGAAAATCAGCCAATGTATAGAAAATGATGTGTTATGTAAGGAAACTGACATTTTCTGATTCAGCGGGCAATTTCCGATCGAAAATGATTTCTTGGACGTTTATTTATTATAAAATGTCGATTTCTGGGGTCAAAAACAATTTTTTGACATTCTCGTTGAAAAACAGCCCAAAAAATTTAAAAAAATCATAAAAAACTTTTTAAAAGGTATTTTAATCTCTAGATGCCGGTAAACGAGTTTAAATACGATGTAGAAACAGAAAAAAATTGCTAAGGCAAGTTCCGCAGACCCCCCCCCCCCCTGGCCGTCTCCTTTAATTTAGAATTACCCATATTGTACCGTAAAAAGCCAAGATTATTCATATTTCCATACATTAGTATCGTTTGAAGATGGCACTAGTGTCGAAACTATAGTCACGATTTGTTCCTAAAATGTGTGATGTGTTTTATTTTATTATATCAATAAAATAAATGCATATGTTACATTCATTACATAATATTACATGATAATATTAATATTATTATTAGTTCAGTTGTACACAATATACAGTTGAAACATATACAAATTTAATATAGAATTAATTAACTAGAATTGAAATAATTTTTGAATGAATTTGTTATTATTATAAAAAAGAGCAATAATGCCCGAATAAATTAAAAAAACCAATGGGTTGGGTTTAAAAAACGGGCTTTTTAAACCCGAAAAACTAACTCCTCGTTTTCAAACCATTTAATAGAAAATAATCATATATGATTGTATAAATACATGGAAGTTAAGGCTTATTAGAATCATTGGAAATTTGGATAAAACAACCAACTCAGTGGCTTAATAACCAAGTTAATTTACAACAGTTCCCAGTATTTAAATAATTTATTATCCCTTAATTTACTTTTTATTATACAATCTGTAAAAGGAAAGGATGTTATTTCCCTGATTTTAATTCGATAATAATGTGATCAGCATCGAAACTACAGTCACAATTATTATTGTTTCAATAGCGTTAGTAAAAATGAAGAAAAATTATTATTTTTTCATTATATAAGAAATTATTGAATGTTTTAGTATTAATTAGAAATGAATGATGAATTCTGGTGAAACTAATTGTTCATTGTTGAAAATTAATTAAATAAAGCATTCATCTATTTACCTTCTAAATTTGTCGTACGGTTCAGATTTGCAACTAGAGGCAAAATCCTTACTGCGAGAATTGTAGTCACTGCCACGCCCACTTCTTGGATTTTCGGAGGGGGTGGGGGTAAATGATCTGAACTTATAAGGATCGTTATCGACGTTTGCTTTACTCCTTCCAGACTCTCTTCCAGCCTCTTCGATCTTCGGATCTCGCCTCCTCGATTTATCTTTAACTTGTTCTATCGTGAAATCTAAATATTTGTAATCGATAACGCCGGAAGAATTGTGCGATTTGCGGTATTCTGGCTCCGATTCGCTAAAAGATTTTATTTTCTTGTTCTTGTTTCCTTCTTCTTCCGACCAATTCGACTCTGGCGGTTTACGTCTCTTGGAAGTTTTCGTATTCTGCAGTTTGAATATTCTATCGAATGCGTCCAGCGCGTTGTCGTCGTAGTTCACCACCAGTCTCGGTCGTTTTGCCCTGTCGTACATGTTTTGACTTGCTTTCGGTGAAACTGTATCCTGTGGAAACGAAATGTCCGGAAGTTTTGATTCGTTATTTAGTTTTGAGGTTGAACTAGGAGTTGATGACGTGCTGGGTTTTTTGAGATCTTCCCTTGTTGAAGCTTTACTGCCCTCGGGAATATTGCCACTTTTGGTTGGATTAATGAACATGTTTTGAGTAAGGGGGGTATTTTTCGTTTCTGGCGTAATTTTTGGAGATGGCATAGTTTTGTTAGTTTCGTCAGTTTTGTTACATATTCTCGATTTCTGATTTGTACTGACCACACTTGAATTAACGACGACTCTTTTCGAATATTCGTCTTTTGGTGTAGGATGTACAGTATTTGATTCACCTGCACGTTCACTATAAATCTCATCGATACTGACCAAGGAATTCGACGGTTTGCCGCGTTTATCCTCTGGTGTTGTTCTTGATTCGGACTCCTTCACAAACTTTGGTAAATCCGTATTACCATCGTTTTGCTTTTCATGTACAATCTTACTCACTTTGTCAATCGTTTTCTTTGTTGCATTATTAGCCACAGTATCATCTTGTGCACAAGATGAGACAACTTTGTTTTTTTGTGGTGCATGCTTACTTATTGGAATTCTGATGCTCCGTTTTGGAAACAAAGTTTTCGGTATTACAATTTTATTAATTTTAGGAGTAATTTTTTTGAACGGAGAGAAATTTTCCAGATTTGGATAGATACCATAACTGAAATCATTAATTGTTTCTGCTGGTCTAACAATTACCTTCTTGTTCTCACTGACAAGAACGATTTCCTTAGTTGATGCTTTCCCTAAATCTACTTTGTTTTTTTCTGATTTATCCATGGTTGCCATTGATGGCATCATGTTAACGTTATGCATATTGTTATCTAAATAAGCCTCGTGCGTTTTCTTCACTTCCAGATTGTTTTTCAAATCGAGATGTTCTACATTCGATCCAAGATTGCTTATTAAATTCAAAGTTTGGATGTTGCACGAAGAATTAAAACTTAAATCAGCATCTGGTATATATCCAAAAGAATCTTCGGGTCCTTGAGCACCTATTGAGAAGAAAGTTTCCATTTCTAGACCATAAAAGTCTTCTGCAGAATCTAACAATTTTTCAGGGTTATTATTGCCGGATTGGTCTAATGATTGATCATTATCTTTTTTCTCTTGATTTGTATTGCTCGAGTCGGTCATAGTTAATGTCTGATGATCGAAAACTCCCAAATAATTTTTGTCTTCCATTACACTGAATAAGGGGTCGCCACCTTCAATAACAAACGGATATGATAATTTTCGAAATAAACTCATAATAGAAACAATGACCAGAGGGATTGCAAAAAGAATTAAAATTTGAAGCAACATGCAAGGTTATAAAAATAAATAAAGCTCTTTTGGAGTAAGTTTTGTGATATTTGTTTAATTTTTAATTCTTCTATAACAGTTTAATTTGGTCTATTTCAAAAAGGAAATTACAAATTAGTCAACTCAGAAATTTGACATAAATGCTCATAAATGACGAAAAATTACTGTAAATGACCATAGGCTCGGTCATTTATGGCTTTGCCATCTCTAGTATTATATGATTATATATTTCGAAATTTATTAATAATGTCAAAACTATCAACTATTACATTTGCTCTGATCAAGCTATTTGAAAAGTTGGTCCTACTATTTTGTAGAGTAACTAAACATAAAAGTACTTACGATGGTTAGTGTCCGCTGCTGTTCCCGTATTTTGATAATTAGCACTACTATTGCCGGATTGGTCTAACGACTGATCATTACCCTTTTTCTCTTCATTTGTATTGCTCGAGTCGTTCATAGTTAATGTCTGATGATTGAAAACTCCCAAATAATTTTTGTCTTCCATCACACTGAATATGGGATCGCCTTCAATAAGAAACAGATATGATAATTGTCGAAATAAACTCATAATAGAAACAATGACGAGAGGGATTACAAAAAGAATTAAAATTTAAAGGAACATGCGAGGTTTACAGATTTTTTCCAAATTCACAGCTTTTCATCTTGTTTATGTGTATCTGCATTATAAACAAAAAAGATATATAATGTCAGGTCAGTATAGATGGATTTACGAAATATTGAAAATCCAAAAATTTAAAACTTTCTTCCTCCATTTCAATTGTCAATTTAATATGTTGGTATCACATATATGGCGCCATCCACTAGTAAACTTTCAAATTTTCTCAATAATTTAAGTATTGACGTAGCGCATAAAAGGCAGAATAATTTAGCTAAGTTTATAAAAAATAATAAAAATAAATCATCGGATGAAAACACAAGCTGACTTATGGTTCTTGCACTGGAGTCATACACAATCACCTCACAATGTGTACTTGATTGCGTCAAAGAACTAACGGCACTAGTAATGAACCCCATTTCTCATGCCACAGCGAAATCTGTAATCCAAAAATGGCTCGAGATAGAGCACCGTGCCTACTGGAGGGAACTGCCCCGTATGTCGCACTCCAAGCGACTGATGGGAGATCTCCAGCAGCAACGAGCAAAAAATCTGCTTACGTTCAGCAGACAAGAAATACGGAATCTTGTTGAATTCCTGATCGGACACGCCCCATGCAACATACACCTCTACACGATGGGACTGGTAGATCAGCCCATTTGTAGGGGTTGCGGCGTGGAAGATGAGACACCTATGCATGTGCTGTGTCAGTGCACGGCATACACGGTAGGTCGTCGGACATACCTCGGAGACGATAAGACTACACCCGAGGAACTCAGAAGAATCCCCTATATCAGGCTACTGAAATTCATAGAATACACCGGACTGATGAGGGGGTAGAAACAAGTGAGGGCACAATAGGACTATAATGACCGTAGTGCTGTGGGGCTTCCCTAGGATGGAGAACCAACCTCACGGAGGAGGGGTTTTAGTCGGTAGGAATCCGGCACACCCGGGGGCACCGGCACCCGAGGCGTCTATGTAAGATTTCCCCTCCTCTACGCAAAAAAAAAATGGGTCTTGCTCTAAGATATACATTGGTCAGAAAGGAAGGACGTTCAAAAAACGGTGCAAACATAAGCGTAGTTTCATTAATTATAAATCTGATTCAACCTTACAGAACAATTAATTATGGAAAACCACAACTAAATTCAAGATTTAATACATTCAGAATGAATAAATTAAATTTGCCGGAATCCCTAGAAATTGATAAATATAGGAAGTCCGATATCTTGTTGATAGATCAATGAATACTTAGTAATTCTCCCTTGTTAAGCTTGTGTAATTCGACTTTCAGTTTGCTACAAATTTATCGTTTATTTCGCTCGTGCGTATTGGAGGAAACTGCCCCGTATGTCGCAATCCAAGCGACTGATGGGAGATCTCTAGCAGCAACGAGTGAAAAATCTACTGACGTTCAGCAGATAACAAATACGGAATCTTGTTGCATTCCTGACCGGACACGCCCCATGTAACAAACATCTCTGCACGATGGGACTGGTATATCAGCCCACATACAGGGGTTGCGGCGTGGAAGTAGAAACACCCATGTAAGTGCTGTATCAGTGCAGGGCATACGCGGTTGGTTGTCGGATATACCTTGGTGACGATAAAACTATATCCGAGGAAATCAGAAGTATCCCCTACATCAGGCTACTGAATTTCATAGAATACACAGGACTAATGAAGAGATGGCAATATGCGAGGGCACAATAGGATACTAATGACCGTATTGCAGTGGGGTTCGCTCTGGGAAGGAAATCCAACCTTACGGAGGAGGGGATTTAGTCGGCAAGAATTCAGCACACCCGGGGGCACAAATTCTTCAGACTATAAAATCTTGGATGGATTATAATTTATTGAAACTAAATATCAAAAAAACTGAATTTCTTTGTTTCTCCAGTTACGAAAACTCACAACCTCTTTTTAATAGGCTAACATTACATAACACTTCATGTAATTATATAAATTGTAGCTGCAATGTTAGTCGAGGAAATATAGCCGTAAAAAGGCCAAATGATCGAATTTTTTACTGGCAACCTGTATCGAGATGCGGTTTTCGCCATTTGCTTCAGAAACACAATAGAAAAAAATGTTACATATTTGTTTTACCAGGAAAAGCTTGGCTGCATTTGTGCATACAAAAAATGCATCTAAATCATGCAATTTGGTGATCTGTGTAAATATTATATTGTCGCTCATCAAATATTGATTAAAATTGGCCAGAATTTGTTACTCGGAGTTTTTTGGGGTCGCTGATTACGAATTTGATGTTTTCATAATGCCAAGCTGCACCCTGGGGCAGATTTCAGGGGCTTGGGGTGGGGGAAATCCTCAAATTTTCTCAATCATTCGGTATTTTATGGCAATTTTGGGATTTTTAAACACAAACTAAATGATGTTCGTTAACTCAAGTGCCCGGGGCAAAGTGGGGCAATGTGGGGCACTTGGGACTATTATCGAATTTCAACCATCAAACCTATAAGCCTTGTTCTCTGGGGTAACGAAGTTTTGATGTTTGACAGTTGAAATTGATTAACTGCCCCAGATGCCCCACGTTGCCTCAGAGGACACTCTGCCCCAGGAGCATCTGAGCTGAAAATGAACTTTGAATTCGTGTCCAGCGACCACAACAACCTATGGGTAACGAAGTTTTGATGTTCGACAGTTGAAATTGGTTTACTGCCCCAGATGCCCCCGTTGCCCTAGAGGACACTCTGCCTCAGGAGCGTCTGAGCTGAAAATGCACCTTGAATTCGTGTTGAGCGACCACAAAAACCCACAGAGAACAAGGTTTTTAGGTTTGATGGTTGAAATTCGATAATAGTCCCAAGTGCCCCACATTGCCCCGGGCACTTGAGTTAACGAACATCATTTAGTTTGTGTTTAAAAATCCCAAAATTGCCATAAAATACCGAATGATTGAGAAAATTTGAGGATTTCCGCTTTATATTGCAAATCCCCCACCCCAAGCCCCTGAAATCTGCCCCAGGGTGCAGCTTGGCATTATGAAAACAACAAATTCGTAATCAACGACCCCAAAACCCCCGAGTAACAAATTCTGGCCAATTTTGATCAATATTTGATGAGCGACAATATAATATTTACACAGATCAGCAAATTGCATGATTTAGATGCATTTTTTGTATGCACAAAAGCAACCAAGCTTTTCCTGGTAAAACAAATATGTAACATTTTTTTCTATTGTGTTTCTGAAGCAAATGGCGAAAACCGCATCTCGATACAGGTTGCCAGTAAAAAATTCGATCATTTTGGCTATAATTCCTCGACTATGAATCCATTACAAAAGAATTTTCAATTAAATACTTGGGAATAATTATCGATTGTCATTTAAAATGGAGTGAACACATACTTAATTTAAATCATTAAAAGGTGTATTGACCAAACAATTATTTAAAAATGCATACTATGGACTATTTATTGTATATGAAATCATAGCATGGGGAGGTACTTATAACACCATCATTTCAAAACTATTTGTATGTCAGAAAATAATAATAAAAAATATACTTGGTAAATCCATGACATATCCCTCAAAAAACATTTTTATTGATTTTAAGGTTTTAACAGCGAGAGAATTGTATATTATAGAAATCCTGAAACATTACAAGAAAAAAATTGCAATCTCATTATTTGATCATTATTATGAAACCAGATCAATTTCGAATTGACAGTGCATACTAGTAAGAAGCAGAAAGTTGATTAACCAAAAATTTTATTTAAACTATTTCAGTAAAATCCATACCTATAGAATTAAAAATCTTTCATGGCAGTATTCAACAGTACAAAAAGAAATGTAAATTTTAAATATGTAACTGAAAAGTAGAGATCCTCAAATTGTTTCTTTGAGACTAAAAGTTAATATAAATAAATAAATAAATATTCTTTCGATTTTGGTATTAAACAGTTACACACTAGCACTATTTTGTTGTGCTTCTGTGAATGTTTACTATCAAAATATGTTTAACATTATGTTTATTATATTTTACTCAGGTAAGCATTTTTTTTTTGTAAATCAATAGGACAATAAAATTATTCTTATTCGTATTTTTATTATTCTTATTAATGATAATCCTAGGATGGTTATTGGAATTTTACCTAAGGGATTAAACGATAATCTGGTAAGAAATGGAAATTTTAATTATACAAATTTAACAAGAGAATTATTAAATATTTGTTGATCATTGAATAGGATATTGGATTTCTTATATTCATTAATTTCTAGCGATTCTAAATTTAATTTATTACTTTTATTCTGAATGTGTAAAATCTTAATTTATGGTTTTCTTTAATCAAACGTTGTCCGATTCTTTGTAGGTTCTTCCTGTCTGATCAATGTATATCATAGGGTAAAACCCATCGGATAATTTATCTATATTATTTTTGATAAACTTGGCTAAATTATTCTACATTTTAAACGCTACGTGATTATCTAAACTAAGAAAATTTGATATTTTAGTAGAACGCGGCCCCGTATATGTGATACTAACGTATCAATGGTCAGACAAAGAGTTGGTGGAGGTTGGTGTACCGCAGGGTTCAATTTTAGGACCCTTGTTGTTTCTTATATTATCAACGATTTTTCTGATTTTTTAGACCCAATCGAACATATACTTTGGGCCGATGATTCGGACATCACTGTCAAAGATAATGACCTTGAAAGTACAAAGGAGATCGGATGTGTAACAGAGTCGAGGGCTCATGAGTGGTTTGCTTCAAATAAATTATGTTGCAATGTTGAAAAGACAGAAAAAATAGTTTTCACTTTAAAAGATTTAGATTTCGTAAATACTAATAAAACAATAAAATTTTTGGGTGTCTACTTAGACCCTCAGCTTACTTGGAAGGAACATGTAAATTTTGTGGCAAAAAAATTAAGCAAAAATATTTTTCTACTTAAAAATTTGTCAAGTATAGTATCAACCTCTGTGCTGAAAACTGCGTATTATTCTCTATGTGAATCCCATTATGATACCAGACATAAGGATGATATTCGATCAAAAGCGTTAAGAGTTGAAACAGCCAAGAATGGTTCAAATTTTCGTTGTAATATATTATTCAACAAGTTGCCGACCAAGGTTAGGAGTCTACCTTTGAGGGGTTTTAAGCACGTTGTTAGGAAGTTTTTACTTAGCAAAGCCTTCTACAGTGCAGATGAGTTTTTGTCTTGCAAAAATGTGAATGTCATGACTATTTAAATTATATTAATCATTTAGACTTATATATTTATAGTTTCAATTGTCTTTTATCTTAAAAATGTATAATATTATAAAATTGACTTGTGTAAATACTTTGTATCTTTAGCACTAAATAAATAAATCTAATCTAATCTAAATCTAATCTAATCTTAGAATAGTTTTATATTATTGTAGGAAACACTGTGTGTTATGATCTGATCAAGTAGTCTGGAAGAGTAACCATTATTTACCGCGACTCTTTTTCAAAATTATCTTTTGACATTGGTATGTTGAGAAATCTGTGTATGAAACTATTAATTGTAGGCTGCATTTTGAAAAGGATGGTTTGAAGTATTGTGAATTGTCAAGTCAGTATAGGTGGGTTTACGAAATATTCAAAAATCAGTCTGTAGTATTCTGTAGAGTAAATAAACATAAAAGTACTCACGATGATTACCGCTATTCTTCGAAGTATTCATAGAAGGAATCACATCCAATAACTGATTTTCCATTATTTTCGTCAGTGGTAGATCCTCGAAAGGATAGTTTTTCTGATTCTCTTGATTGGAGGTAGTTGCTCGATGAGATTTGGCTGCGACATCCGTAGAGCAGTCTTCTAAATTGCAAGTATCCACAGTCACTTCCGAATCTATATAGCTGTAGATGTTCGGATAAGGATCGGAATTCATGAGCAGCATATTGGTGGTAAAGTTCGCTTCAGAAACTGTCAACGGGTTATTCGATAATGAAGCTATAAAATTCGCTTCTTCAGGTGTTATTTCACATTTTGAATTCAAATCTAATTGCGGACAAATATGCTGGTTGGACCGTGTAATGTAATTGTGTTCACGCGTCATTCTCGGAAGGATTTGACAATTGTTTCTATCGTAAGGGCTCTTCGAATTACTAATATTCGTTATGGTGGTGGTAATACGGTCGAAGTCGTGAAGCGATAACGAACTGCTTATGGGAACTGTACTTCTGCTGTCATGATAATGATGCTCGTGTGGCAAATATCCTGTGTCTACTAGTTTCAGTTTCTGATCACACTCTTTAACCTGCACTTTCTTCTCTTCGTCGCTTTTATTTGTTATGTTTTCCATGCAAGACTCCGCAACCATTTTCAAAGTATCGATATTGGACAAGGGAAGTTCATCTAGGGGCATTATATTTTTCATTGGTCGCATGACTGATGATTGGATGTCAACGTTTCCTTCTAACGGCATTTTCGATGGCAAATCTGGCATCACCTTCAGATTCTGCTGATTTAGTAGCGTTGGTGAAACTTCACATTTATTCTGTTGTTCTTTCAAAGGTAACGGTGAGGTATTTGCTTGTGATAACGAATCTTCTTGTATTAGTTTGGAATCCTCAGCGTTGGTGCATATTTGTTCCAGTGCGGTCTGTAACGGTTCACAATATTGATGAGCATCCACTTTGGAAAAGCATAAATCAGAATTAGGTTCTTTCAAGGGCAAAATATTTTTATGTGATGGAAACTCAGGTAGCATCTGTTTCTGCAACGGTTTAACTTCATCAAATCCGCCTTGCACAATTTCCTTATAATGCTCTGTCACTGTTTTGACTGCATGCATTTTGTCATCATCAGGTACATTCAATGGCAAAGTAGGCTCATTATTATTGTGAGATAAGGCACTTGTGCTTTGCAAACAGAGGCTAGACGATTCGTTACATAGTTTTTCACTGATTGTGCTCTCAATTTGTTCAGAATTTTTGGGTTTTGATTGCTGTCCTGCCGGTAAAAGTGCCTCACAAGCAACAGGTACAACCTCTTTCAAATTCTGCTGGGTGATGGATTTCAGAGATTCGTCGGTTCGTGTTATTTCTTCAAGTCCTTCCTTTACGCTATGATCTTTTAACGAGCACACAATATTATCCTGTACAACACCAGTCGGTGAAACCTTTATTGCCTCAGATTTCTTCAGTTCATCATTCGTGGTTTCATTTAATTCTTGATTTCCTTTCAGTGGTAAATCATTTTTATCCAGTGAAACTTCATGCGTCGTAACAGGATTCTTGATGTCACCTGGAGATGATTGTGTTTCAAATGTTTGATGTAATTGAGTCTCTTCAATTTGTCCTATATCCATATTTTCATCATGTTGTTTGGAAATACTTTCTATTTTATCAATCAATTTACTCCTTGGAATATCTCTAGATGTGTTGAGGTAAGTTCCCTTGAATTTTGGGCGGAGCAGCAGCGAGTCGTGAGGTTTTTTGGGGCTCCAACGAATCTTGTCGTGCAACTTCTGCTTCAGATGAACGAGCTCGATACTTTTCTCATCAAGTTTGGGATACTTTGCAGCATTCGTCGATTCCGTTTCTAAAGATTTTCGTTTCGTTCCTTCATTATGGACGGCAGCCTTTTCAATTGCGTCTTTCACATTTGATTTTTCATCGATCTTGTGATTAATTGCTAGCTTGCACAAATTTTCGAGAGATTCTGCATTAGTTGTACTGTTTTGATGACTTTCAACTCTTTGGGGTATTCGATTGTTTGGTCTTTCAATAATCGATTCTACTTCCTTTACCTTGGTATCTTTGTCTCCATTTTTGGTTGCTGCTACCACTTTTGCTAAAGTTTTAACGTGATTCGTTTCTGCTTGCTTTGAATCAGTTTTGGTCTCTTTTTTACTAACATGCTCAACATTGGCCTTTTTGGTTGTCTTGAGCAAGCATTCTGGAACTATTTTTTCGTTGGGATTGTCCTGCTTTGAAATTTCTTTATATCTTTTGGTCACAGTTGACTGTTCAACCGGCTTTGTAAGTGAACATCTATTTGCAGTATTCTTGTTTTCATGTTCGGAAAAATTGTTCGTTGATTGTGTCTTACATGCTTGTTTTATTACATGGTTTTGTAAGATTCCGATGTTTTTATTCCTTGCTACCAATTCTACCTCTATCACCAATTCATCTTTATCATCGTCGTTGATTGTAACCTTCCCTACTTCTTCCAAAACCGATTTGTTAGCGAAGATTGTGTTCCGTTTCACATTTGGAGCGGGAGCTATGGCCGTTAAATCTTCAAACATACAAGTGAATGTTTCCGTTCCTATATTCTTGTCAACGTGGAATTCTTCTTCAACACTTGTGGAATCAATGACGTTATTCTGTAAATCATCGCCACATTCATTGACCCTACGTTCTATTCGTCCCCGGAGTTTTTGTTTCTTAGCACATTTGGAGGCATCTCTTTTCCCTTCTTTAGGTTTCAGTTGAAGATTTGGAGTTTCTTTGCTTTTAACAGCAACATTCTGGTTACCTTCACGTTTTTGTAGAGGAATTAGAGATACGATCTGTCTTGCTTTGAGTTCAAGTGTATCTATCTCTTTGTTACAAACGTTCTTCGATTCACGTTTTAATGGTACCACGGAGGTTTTTGAGATATTTTGTGGTTTCACTCGGTTTTTTAGACTTTGCAATGAAGTCATGTCTTCTATATTTATAATTTTTGGTTTAATCTCTGCACATTTACTTATACTTTGAGGCAGTTTTGATTCTTCTAACGTGATTTCTGGTATCGGTGAAGATATTTGACTCGATACGTTTGGATCTTCCTCTTTGAAACTTGTAGAATCAATAACATTATTCTGTAAATCATCGTCAAATTGGAAGATTTGAACTCGATTCTTCCGAGATTTACAGTTTTTCCTTGTTTTAGATGTGCCAAGATTATACTCTCCATCGACAGTTTTTGATTTACACTTCGATGATCTTCTACTAGCATTTTGAATAGCTTCTAGAGTTTGTCGAATGTTTTCAGAAACGGTAACCGTGTGTATACTTATTATAGGCTGCTCTATCTTGAATGACGTCGACTCATAGCCTTCTTCATTGATAATTGCTTCCGAAAATTTCGGTTTCATCACATTTTTCGACTTTTTACTAACCGTCGCTATATCCTGTTTCTCAAAAATACCTGGTTTATCATCTTTCTGTATGACTTCATTTTTTCTTAATTTCGTGTCTTCAACAAACTTAGTCTCAGCGTTCGCAACTGTTATTGTTGGATTTTCCTCAGTTATTTTCAGATTCTCTGAATCATCTCCTGGTAGTATAAGTTCCTTTGTAGATTTTTTATCTTCACATTTTTGTTCTTTACTTTTTTTTGATGAAGACTTTACCGTATCTTTTTTTGTAAGTTTTACTTCAGGATCTTTTACAAAAACATTTACTACAGTCATTTGTGTTGGTAGTAATTTTTCGCAATTGGAATCCATGTTCTTTGAATTGTAATGTTTCACATTTTTCGATAGTTCTTTCGTTGGATTGCTATCAACTGTTTTGGTCTTTATATCCTTGATTGTAGATTTACGAATATTTTTTTCCCTATCCGACATTTTGGATTCGGTTTCAAGTGACTCGAATGATTCTGCAATCAAGTTCTCTTTATCGTTCGTGGAAGCATCTACATTTTCCAAACCACTTCCAGATTGTAAGGTTCCATCATTATTTTCTTTTTTCTTCAGAGCATCACACATCAGTTTTCCCAGTGGTCTTGCATACGATGCTGCGCCATTTTCTTCAAAGCTTTTCAATACTGATATATCTTCAGTCACTTTCGATTTCATTTTACTTAGATTCTGATTCAATGATGGTTCTATTATTTCTAGATGTATAGTTGTCGAAGTTATTTCACTTTTTTCTACCTTTTGCAAACAATATTGCAACTTTTCATTTACTTCAGATTTTGTTGTTTGTGGAGCTGCTGTTCCTCGACTGTCGGTAATGTTGGAATGAGTCTTAGCTTCATCTCCAGTTTCTAAGATTGCAAATAAGGATTTTTGTATTGTCTCTTGATTATCATTCAATTTTGTCGCCAACAGTTGAGATTTTTTGTTTGAATTTCCATCAATTTTAAGAGATGCAGAATTCAAATGACTTTCAGTTTCAGCACAAATCTTTCCTTTTTCTACATCCATCAAATCCTCACTTTCTTTGTCAGCTGCGGAGCTTTTTTGAGCTCTGTCTTTAAGATCATTACATATTGCAATTAATTTCCTGTTTTTATTGGATTTCGTTGAATTTCTTTGCAAGGCAAGACAGGTAGTAGTAATTGGTTTGGGCTTTGAATCATTCTCCATTTTTTCATTATTGGGAGCGTTTGTACCATTTTCGGCTAAGGATGGTTTTTTACAATCACTTATTGGATCCTGAATACCACTTGAAAAGCTCTCTTCAACAATTTCTTCATCCATTAAACAATTCTTATCATCTTTGATTTGATCTTTTTCCTGATCTAATTCAAAGTTGATATTAGTTTTTGATTCATCGAGCTGCTCCACATTTGTTTGTTCCACAAAATTGATGCCATCGCCCTGTTCCAAATTTGTTGTTTTGATATTTTCTTCTTTGTCATCAGCGAGTGTCAGGTTCTTTGAGACAATTTTCACAGTTCGCAGATCGTCTACAGCTTTACAACTTTCATCATTTGTGACTGTAACCAAGTGTTTTTCTGGAAATCTTTTATAGGCATCTTTACATGTCAAGTTGTCTTTGTCCATTCCGCTGCCTTCGGCCTTGGAGCTGTTCGGTTTTTCATTTCGATTTCGAATTTTATCGGAGCTGCTTTCAAACGGATGTGATTTTTCTCTCAAATTATGACCAATTTGTTCATCAACTGTGTCATTATTTTCAAGTTTCCGATTGGGGCTTCTACTCGAAGCCATAGATCTTGTTAACCTCCGATTGAGCAGTTGATCTCCCATAGAATCGGTTTTCAGCAATGTATTTTTGATATCTGTTAACTCTGAAGCAGTTTCTTTTGGATTCAAGTCTTCAACCTCTATTTTATTAGTAATAATATTCACACGACTCTTTTTAAGATCCATTTTCTCTTTCCCTGCAAGTTTTGTGTTAGAAGTTTCATTTTCTGAAACCGAAATTTTCTCATTGTTTAGAACAATAACCTTTGAAGAACTTCCTTTAGTTAAAGCATCTCTACACTTCATCTCAGTAGAACTAGTCGACTGGGTTGGTTCAATTGTTTTTCTACCAACATCTACAGATGTAGCATGTTGAAGGTCATTCTTCTTTCCCACAATGCTTGGAAAGTTCTTAATTTCTTCCTTTTCATTGTCGCGTCCATTTTGATTCAAATAGATGGGAACTTTACTAAGTGACGGAACTAATAACATCCCATTTTGAGAACTTGATTGTAAATTTGACACGATATGAATACTCTTGGTACTATTTTTTACAGCTTCAGATGTTGGAAAGACTTCCAAGAGACGTTTAACCATGGTTACAGAATGTGTAACAATTACATCCATATTTGTTTCACCAGGAGGTAATTGATTAGAGATTGGACTTTTCTTCAATTTCTTTGAACTGATTTTAGACTCTTCATTGCCAAATTTTTCGGTCAGTGGTACATTCTCTAGTTTATCTACATGTTCCATTTCTAGTTCATTGGATTTAATAGCACTTATTTTCGATTTAGTCTCACTATCAGAAAGGGTTTGATCAGCATTTAACTTGAGCTTTATTTCATTGGTTTCAATAAGTTTGGGTTTTTTAGTTCTAATATGATCCGTAATTTCGGTTTGAACCCTCTTTAGCTTATTATTGCTTGCCGTTTTAGAATCTTCTATTGAAGTTGAAGGTTTGGTTATACACACCTTTTCCTCTCCTGTAAAAATAGATGCAAAACGTATATAACAAAACGCAATCAATATTGATAATCAATGCAATAATACATTTTTGTATTTCCAACATTCCAGCATATTTTTTAAAACTACTTCTTATTGAAGATTGTTTCATTGCAGTAGTTCATATTGCACAAACTATAATTCACCCAATATAATGTCAGCTATAGAGAATGGCTCAAAACAATGAATAGAAGACCTGCATTTCCTGAAAGATTAGTTTTTCCAATATTCATCATACATGTAAAAACGAGTAAATAGATAATTTTCTTTGCAACTCAAACTTAAAATCAGAAATCAGTAACAAAGATCATAAATTAAACTTATAGCTTATAATTTACATTTAAAACAAAGTTTTCAAACAACATCATTCAATTTCGAATCCTTTTATTCTAAATTACCAAGCACAGTTTCTGCAAAAGCTGAGATATTGAAGATTTTGTAAGCGCAAGCCACTTTGAACGCACGAAATCAATTTTCCCCCACTACGCCGCACGCTCCGACAGCCGCGTACGCTTCACTTTGTTACTCAATTTCTAATACTACAATCAATAAAACATATCTTAGTATTGTTTTAAAATTAGCATCCACAAAGCACACTTCTGTAAAATGTTTATGGAGTCTAACAGATTTTTTTAAAATAGAAAAATTATCTCTGGTCCAGAAGGTCGTAGATGAAAAATGTTTTTGGTAATTTATGAAAAGATGTAAGGAATAGATTTCCGTCAAAGATATTTCCCTAAAATGAAAATTGTAAAACTTATTTTAAAAAAAATGTTCGAAAAAGGTGCAGTTTTTAAAAGTAATTTTTTTACCCTTAACATTCAAAAAATCGCTATATTTCTTTAATAACATTATAGCACAATTCTTCAAGAAGAAAATAAGCCTGGAATCGTTACTCTAGGACCATCCGCTGAGATGATCTAGCCAATTTATGAGAGCGCCATTTCGGATCGAGTTGCGTGGAACAGTAACTCACCTTTAAATTTAATTTCCTATACGCTCATATTTTTTTCCCAGGTATTAATTTCTGCAAATTTAACATTAGGCCGTCGCCTATTGCTTGGACTATTAAGGAGCAACCTTAGCTCTGTCTATTATTTTACTACTGATGGCTACTTGGTAGCTGAAAGGACCTTAGTACTTTAATAATATTCTAGAAGGGTGATTATTTCGTACTTGTTAATGAATAGAAAGAATTTGGCAAAAGCAAAGTATAAATAATACCTAAATAAAATTACTGTTTTCTGTCAGGAAATAACTTCTGTGCGTTTATTGTATTCTTAACCGCTCAAAATAAAATTCAAATTTTGAAACTCTTTCTGTTTGATACCAAACACAATATTGAATTAATTATTTAAGCTTATATAAAATTAACTATTAAATAAATTAATGAAAATCAAACATTTAATAGTTATTTTAATAATTATTTCATTTTATAGAATTAAATTGTCCTTATACAGGCTGTGAACCGGGATTTTAGCTATAATAAAAAAAAACATGTAAGTTCGAATCAAAAATTTTTTTTTGCATTAGCTTCAGGAGGTTCTCAGGATCATTCATACACCTTAAAACCTCTTGGGAACCCCGCCCATTGGGGCGAAAATGGCCCGAAATCTGCAAGTCTTGAATTGTATTTTCTACAAAAAAAGTATTTTGGCATTTCGAGTGCACCTAGTAGGTTTTTTGGGTCGCTGAACACGAATCCGTAGTCAGATTTACTTGCAATCCATCGTAGGGGTGGTAAAATCGACGAAATTGGCAAAATTGGAAAATTGCGAAATTTTGTCGATTTTAACACTCCTACGATGGAATGCAAGTAAATCTGGCAACGGATTCGTGTTCAGCGACCCAAAAAACCCCTTAGGTGTACTCGAAATGCCAAAATACCTTTTTTTATAGAAAATACAATTCAAGACTTGGAGATTTCGGGCCATTTTCGCCCCCAATGGGTGGGGTTGGGGTTCCCAAGAGGTTTTAAGGTGTATGAATGATCCTGAGAACCTCTTGAAGCTAATGCAAGAAAATTTTTTTGATTCGAACTTACATGTTTTTTTATTTTTATTTTTCGGTTCATAGCCTGGACTACAAATACAGGAAATGAGTTTGGAATATTATTTATGAACCTTAAAAAACAACCTTCATTGTGAGTCTTGAGTAAAAATATCAGTTTAGTTTATCTCAATTTGAATTTATAAACAAGAAAAAAGAACATACACCCTTAAGTAGTGTGGATAAACTATATTAACTCGCCAAAAATGTAGTATTGCAACCTCAAATGATATTTCATGACCAAATATGACCAAAATTTCCACTTACTTTCTGATACCTCCTGGCAAACTGCAGAAGAAACTATTCCACCCAGTATTTCTTCTTTGGATTTCAAATTGATATTCTGCCAACTGGAATCAGCTTGTGATGTTTTTTCTATATCGATATTAGCTTTTGAAGTATCCAATATTTCTACTTCTGGCACAATTTCCTCATTTGAAAGCTTCTCATCAATATTTTTAACCTCCGAAAAATTCACATTTGTTTCGAATGCCTTCTCCAGACTGTTATTTTCACAACCTTTTTTAACGTCGTTGCTGATTTTCAGGTGTTCTTCCTTTTTGGCAAATTTCAATTGCACGTTATTGGTTTCTTTTTGCGCGGTAGATGAACGAAGAGATCTTTTCGACACCGGTTCTATAACGCATAGGGATTCGGCTTTATCTTTCTTACCACTTGATTTACTCGCAATTGTTGTTTTTTCTTTGACATCATCATCTAGATTAATGTCACCTGAATTTAGAGGTACATTTTCATCTGTTTTCTGTTTTTTGATACTCGAATCTGAATCATTTCTTATGGTTTTGATGTGAAGATCATTTTCTTTGGACGTGGATGAAGCATCACTTCCAATGTCAGGTTTACTTTTTGAATCACATGATAATTTCATACTTTTCAATTTCCTGTCGGCATGTTCATCACCTTCTTTCTTTGAGGAAATAATAACTTCACATTTTAATTCGCTTTTATTGGTCGATATATTTCGTACCATGCCAATTTCTGTAGATGGTTCTCCAGTGTTACATGGAGATACCATTTCCAATTCGTCAACAACAGATTTTTTCACTTGCGATTTTGCACTTTCTTCATCAGTAGTTCTATCAATTTTAGCTTTATGTTTTTGTTTGTTGCCAGATTTATCTTCAATTAGTGTTTCAATGGATATTGGAGAGGTATCGCTTTTAGACTCCCCAATTTCTGATGTGCTTTCAGGTGTTCTTTCATTCGATTTCAACTTATCCAAATCAATTGAAACGGATAATTTTTCGATATTGCCTTTGATCAACGTTTTGTTTTCATCATTAATTTCTTTGACACTATTCAAAGATGAAGCTTCACTTTTAGATTCCGTTTTTCTCACGATCTTCTTCCCAATTCTAGACATTTTCCATTTCTTCTCAACGCCAATTGCAGAGTTGTTCTTTGATTCTTCAACCTTAGATGTCTTTTCCGATCTTCCTGCCGATTTTGAACGGTTTTGTTCAACCGAAGGTAACAATCTATCGTTACTTTCAATTTCTCCTCTGCTTTCTTTCGCTAAACTTGCAATGGTAACTTCATCTTCGGATTCCATTTGTTCATCAAGATCTTTTGTATCATCGGTGTTCTTCCTGGATCGCGTTCTTTTATTACTGATTTTCTCTTTGAAAACTTTTTTACCGCAAATTAGAAAGTCGTTATCTGATTTTTCAATACCAGGGGCACTTTTTGATCTTCTACTTCTTGAATTTGATGGTTTCTGTTGTTCATCAGTTAAGTCTCCTTTAATTTCTGTTTTGTTTAATTCATTACTTTTTATATCAAAACAAGAAGTTTTATTTTTAATATGTATTGCATCATGAAGCTCCTTCGCCTCAATGGTATTATTGACTTCATTTCTTATTCTCAATTTTTTATCAATAGATTCGCTTTCGTCAATTTTGTTGTTACTCAGTTTCTCAATTTCAGATGTACTTTTTGGTATGGTACCGTCCGTTTTCGAGTCTTTTTCGTCAGTTTCTTTCCCAACATTGGGAATTACAGCTTCAATATTGAATTTATCATCTTCCAGAACTGCAGAATGAATTTTATTCTTATTTTTAATTGTTCTGTTGCTAGTCTTAGGTTCAGTCAATTCCTTATTGCAAATTGGCGAGCTGTTGCTTTTAGTTTCATCAACTTTAGACATACTTCTTGATCGTCTACCCTGTAATTTGGCTGGTTTTTTAACATCACTTTCATTTTCTTTTCTATTGGAATCAATAGCTTCTTTGGCAGTTAGACAATTTTTCAATTCCGCCTTATCCTGACTATCTTTTGCATCGACGGTTTCATTGAATTTGTCTCTATTCCTCACAGTTTTAGAGCTGGATTTTTCCCCAACCAGTTCTTTGATTGTAGGTTCTTCAATTTCATCGAACATACTCTTCAATTTACTGACTCGTTTTGGACCGGATTTACTTTTGTCTTGTTCATCTTTTGTTTTAATAGTTTTGGATTCAATTTTGCCTCGATCGTCTTTATTGGGCAACACTTTGCTCTTGGGTTTTTCTTCAATTGAACTCTTGTTTGATAGAAAGTTTTCAATTTCAAGCCCAAGAGTTTGATTTGTTGACAAATTAGGTTTCCTTTGTAATTTGCTTGTTGAGATAACAATACTTTTCTCTCTACTTCTCAAATCTGGTGGGGAATTGGCACTATTCATTAATTTCATTGAATCATCAATTTCATTTAATTTTCCAGATTTCTTTGTTTTCACACCGATTGATCGTTTGATATTCGTTTCAATGTTAGAATGTTCTTTGGTAATGCTAACATCGTCTTCTGCATCCTCTTTAGTTTTTGATTGAAGTCGTATTTCCTGATCAGTTAATATCAATTTCTTCTTGAAATGTACCAACTTATGTTTCTTAGGATTCTCTTCAGATTCTTTAACGGTCAGCGAGTTCACCGCTTTTGGAGATTCCATTGAGTCATTCAATTTACTAGTCAAACTCGATTCAGTTTCTTTTTTTATATCGGTGTTTTCTTCAAATTTCATTTTAATTGGTTTCAATTTTCGGGAAGTTTTCAGAGTTGAAGTTCTTTCTTTGGACGGTTCAATTTCTTTCAGCTTCTCAATACGAATGACAAGAGGTAATTCATCTTCAGAATCGATTTGATCAGTTGGTAGTATCGAATTCGATTCTTTTCTCGTATTTGACCAACCCTTTGAAACCACCTTCTGATTTGCAGGATGTTGTGTATAATTTTGTTTGCCTTTCCTTTCGCGTTTGGTTGAATTGGACTTTTTCGGCTTTCGGCTTTTCGACTTTTTCACATTTTTCCTTCCATTGTTTCGGACGTTTAGATGCTTGGATGGAATTTTATCAATCTTTTCTGATACTTCATCATCATCATTGTCACTTATGTCAGCCTTCTTATCTTCATTCCTCTCGTTTTTCAATAGTAAATTATCTGGTACGGTTTTTGTTCCAACGGATAGTCTACGTTTATAATCTTTTTTCAATGGCATCATGTCGCAACTTTTAGATCGAAGCTTGTTCAAAGCATATATATTGCCTGCATCGCCATCTTCAATCAACTTTTGGAGCCTAACATAAGGATCTTTGGGATCGGATTGTTTCTCGGCGGTAATGGTATGGCTTTTGTCTTCTGCATTACCAATAATAATTGAATCATCAGTTACAGTTGTTTCAATCGATATCTTTTCTTTTACAGGATCTTTGCTGGAATGTTCTAAATCAGGATACGTCAAGACAACTGAAGATGGATAACTTCGATCTTGAAATAAATTTGGACCTAAGATGCTTTGTATTGTGAAATCTGTTTTAGGTTTAACTGTTTCGGGACCTACCGTTCCCGACTTTTCAATTGTAATATCGTTCACTATATATTTCGAAACGTCAATGGCAGATTCGTCCAAGTAAGTATAAAGCGAAGACGGTTTTGGATCGATGATATCGTCGATTTGCTGAATCAAATTGTCTTTTGTATTGTGATAATCTCCTGGGATTTCAGGTATACTTATGCAAACAGTTGCCTCTTCAAGGAAGTGATAACTTAGTTGCTCAACTACTAGTTTCTCATTTCCAAGCTCCGTATCTGGCTTACTGGTTTCAATATTTTCATCTATGAGTAAACCACCATGGTTACTATCGCCGCTATCTTCACCGCAAGTTTGGTATCCTTCTTTGTGGTTGAACAACTCCTTTTTGAACATGCATTGATTCAAATTACCCGTTTTAAAATCAGATGGTTTATTATATTTCGAAATATTGTCCGCTTTATCGCTCAACAACTTACTACTCCTCGTTAAACGAGTGTTCAAATTGACGAGATCCTTTCCAGTCATTTCCAACTGCCATTTGTTTTCTGCAATCTTATCTTCAGCCATGATCATTTTTTTCCTGGAGCGTTTGAAATATTTCTTATTTTGGTTAGTTTCGGGTATCTCATTCTTTTGTATACCGTTCGATTTCACTAATAAGGCTTCTTTACATGCTTGATCGACTAATAAGTGGAGATTAGTGTGATCCTCTATATCGTTGTAGGCTTGTAACGACGTTTGAACTACTTTTGGAAGGACGGCATCAATATCTTTCTGTTCTGATGAGTGTTCTTCCCTAACGACTTCAACATCGGTTTCTTGGCCGAGTAAATCCGAATGATTAACGTTTTCAAGGCTTTGTTCACCTTCCATTATTTTTGATAGCAACTCCACTTGATTTTCCGTTTTCTTGAGTAGATTACTTTGAGATAGGATGAAAGATGCGTCGCCAGGATAAACTTGAGGAACCACGACAGTTTCAGTCACTTTCGCAACGGAAAATGAAGTAATCATTTGTTTTTCGATCAATTTGCTCGAACTGACACCATCACATTTATTTCGGTTGTCCTGTATCGGTTTTGGTGTTGAAGGAAGGTCATTTTGAATGGGAATTGATTCTGGATCTTCACATAAACTCTCATTGCAATCATTAATGGAAGTAGTCGGCTGGGTCACACTCGAAATGTCGTCTAAATTAGTTTCATGGGATTTACTGTTGGGAACTGAAATTGTTTCAGTTGCAGTAGAATCAATTATTTCGTTAAAAACATCATCATTTTCAATATAATTAGGCAAATTTGCATCTAGTGAAGTCTTGTTGGTGAAATCATCCTGATTTTCGACTGAAACGAATCCGGAAAGAACTAGGTCAATTCCAACTGGTTGTAAAGATGTTTTAGCCAAACTGTCTGGGTTTTCAGTTTTCAAACTGTGATAAGTGTCGACCGTTCTTAGGTCATTGGAATTATTAAATTCTGTGTCTATTGTTTCGGTGATAACATCATCTTGGCTGTCGATATTCGGGTTATTTAACGTAGCGGATATTTCTTCAAAATTGGAAATATCAAACTCTTCATCTAATAAAGTGTTGGTGGACTTTTCTTGTAAAGTTTCCATCATCGAGCTGTTTGATTTCTTAGTCGGTTCATTATCTATTTCGGTTTCGTGCTCAGCATCGTGTAAATCGTCATTCGAAGGTTCGCTGATTGTTGTCAGTTTAAAATATTTCGACTCAGTCGGCAATAACGTTTCGGTGCGGTTTTCAATTCCTTCGCTAACATCTTCCTCCGTTGTTGACCTTGTTTCGTCAATCTTTGTGCTCTCAGATGTACAAACCGGTTTCACGGTATCGAATTCAAGGGGATTCAGAACAGGTAAAACTATCGTTTCCTTCTGACATTCCTTTTCCTTTATTCTAGCATTGTCAGTTTTTTCTCTGCTGACTTTTTCCAATTCATCACCTGGGATGATATTCTCATCTATTTGTTTTGCACTTTCTGCAACTTTTGGACTGCCCTCGTTTGTTTCACGTTCAATATTAGGACATTTCTGCATTTTTTCGTCCTCCGTCGTTTCAGTTCTTGCCTCTTCCGACTCGGACAGGGAATCGAACTCGTGAGGTCTTTGAACGTTCGAATCTTCGGGCTTCTCGTTGCCCTGCTCCTTCATTGGCGCACTATCGGTTTGGTTCTCGTCGATATTCGAATTCTGAGGGACAATGGTGCTCTCGAGGTTCTCAAGATCCGGCTGTCTTTCTTCAAGAGGGTGTTGCGTAGAATCTAACTCCGGCGGTGCTTCTGGGATTCGATTGGAAGTCTCAATTGATGCAGTAATGTTTAATTTATTTACCGAATCAATTTCCGTTGTCTCGTCATCAACGATTAATGGAGATCTTTCCGCAGATTTCATCGCCAATTTTTCAACGTCAACGTTATTTTTCAATTTCTTCGGTTCCGCTGGAAATAGACTACGCACATTCGTGGTTAAATTCACGGCGAGCCCAGACGGTACTTTGGCAACGTTCTCTCTGCCCGTTCCAAGTTTACCGTCCGAATCGTCAAATTTTGTAGTAACTTTGGCATTTGTGGCACTTGGACCTGCTTGAGTCTCAACTTCAAGATTTTCTGTATCCAAATCACTGTTAGATTCTTCATTTGTTTTATTAGTTGTTTTTACAACGATGAGATTTAAAATACCGTCACTCGGCTGGCAATTGTTGAAAGACACGAGGTCAGAAGGAGTTTTACCAGGAGGCTGGCCATTTTTCCCTTCTTCATCAACGGTAAAGGGCAATGTGTCGTTAATTTTGAAAACATCCTTGCGCATAATCGCAGAAGTTGTTTCTACATTCGATGCGTTGCCCCCTGTATTAATTTCGATTTCTTTGAGTACCAAATTGATTGGTTCCGCTGTCCCAGTTTGAAAGTCCGTCGGGATTTCCCCCACGTTATTTTCAGCACGTTTACTTGAAGATTGATCGTCGCTCCTAGTCGCCTCTACGGTTGACGACAACGTTTCATTGTTTTTCACGTTTCGGCTAACTTCATCTTCAGCGGCTTGAACTCTTCTTCGTACGCTCAAGTCTAAACATTCTGCAGGTACTTCTGTTACGACACCGTCACTTACAGTCGTTTGATTTACCAACTTGTTTGCACAAGTTAATTTTGAGCCGGTATCGTCGACAAGGCACTTTTCTCGAACTACCTTTTTTCTCAACCTAACTACTGGATTACAATGTTCTCGGAAAATATCTGGTATCTTTTCTTTGTCTGGAAAATATGCTTCTAATTTTTTCGAAATTTCTTCGTCAAGGACAGGTTCCGTTGCGTCTTCTTCATCGGCAGGTGTATTATTGTCGGAACGCACCCTCTTGCGAACGATAGGCGGGAATAACTTTCGATACGATATTCTTTTCGCTTCGGCCACTAGCTTCGGTTTAAATCTTTTCCTGTACGTCACATTTTTATCTTTTGTATGGGTCGTCTTCGTTTGAAATGTTTTGGGGGGTGCGGTAGTGTGCACTATTCTGCTTGGGAATAAACGTGAATCAGATATCACGGAAATTCTTCCTTCTGGAGCATCCGCGGTACTTACAACGTCGACCCCATCTTTACTTAGCACGTCTGTACACGAGACATCTTCGTCATCGCTGAGGATGCTTATTTCTTCCAGGTCCTTAAACGATTTCCCAACTACCGAAGTCGAACGGCCAGATTTAATTTCTAGTTTACGAACCGAAATTCTTTCATTTCGACTCTTACTTCGGGACAAGTTGGACGATCTACGCGAAGGACGCAGTTGCTGTTCCTCTGCACTTTCTTCATCGGAATCCGTTAAGACTATATTCTGGCAATTATTCAAAAAACTCCTTGTTCTTTCATTATAACGGTTTGATGATGTAAATCTGGTTGTTTCACCACTTTTAATTGGCTCATTTTGTTTCGACGTTGGATTTGCAGGGGCTGCATTATCATTATGTGCATTGTCGTTGGAAAAAAAGCGAGAAGTAGGTGCCGAATTATTACTGATTGATTTATTTACGGAAGAAGACCGAGAAAACACGATATTGTTATCGTCCTCATCACTAATAACTAAACTATCGATAATATTTGGCGGATTTGGAAAATTTCTGGAATTATTGATTTCATATTTAACGTCTGACGGAACACTATTATTATGTAGCGCACTATTTGGTACCGAATCGGAATTGCCGAATTCGTCACTACTTCGCGATCTATTTAATGAGGTAGATTTACGATTTTCTATTCGTCTTTGCGTGTATCCCGGATTTATTTTGTCTTTAGAGTTCGTGGTTTTAGAGGCGAATGACATGCAAATTGCATCATCGAAATCGTCATCAGAATGTATCACATCGATATAGATAATCTCTTCCCCTGACGGTCTACTATCCGAGTCAAGATAGTTGTTCTCATTTTTTACAGGTTCTCTCGCAGATGGTCTGGCGGTTTGAACGGGCACAGGTGGCGGAACCTGAAACAAATCAGAAACGTTGATTAATAGGAACTGAAAAAGCGCAGTTCATTTAAGAAGGCATGTTTTATTGTAAAATTCATGCCGATCAATAAAAGTTATTTATACAGTGTGTTTCAGAAAGACCTCCCGTAAATGCAGAGGACGGTAGACTTTGCAAAAATAATCAGATTTTTCAAATAAACTATGGTCCTATCTTCTTTCGTTTCGGAGATACGGGCGTTGAATTTAATTTTTTTTAAACCAAATTTTGCTATAGCTCCTGTGCAGTTGCAGATATTTCGTTGAAATCTGGTACTCGGGGATTTCAGAGGACGCCAAATAAGCTGGTTTAGTTAGTTTTAGATTATGCGGTAGAGGGCGCTGGGTGCGCGACTTTTCGGCGTTTCTTTTAGCCTTAACTAACTTACTGGAGAATAATTTTTTTGATTTCTTTGCACATTTTTCTGGTTTACAATTTTATTTCAAACAAATAATGTACTCTTGTTGAGGTGCTCAAAATTTCACAGTTTTCGAGAAAAACGCATTTAAATGAACATACGCGATTTCGGTAGTAAGTTTTTGTTATGTTCATTTAAACGCGTTTCTCCAGAAATTCTCGCATTAAGGTATATCTTTGTTAACATCATTAGAAAGGTTAGACAATTTTACATCATTTTGGTTCAAAGCTCATTGGCATACCGACCTTGATAAGAGTGGGGGGTAGCTATTGAAAGTGTAATAATTTAAATCGATGTAGTTTCTAAACGACTCATTCGATTTTAATAAACTTTAGTTTGTATAGAAGAGAAGGTACGTACTTTCAATTGTCGTATCTATTGGTACACGATAGTTCCTAATAAAATTGCTAGAGGGCGTAATTTGTAATAACGGTTTCATTGATTTTATTCAAACACTTCAATCATACGGTATATGTATGACATGATAATCGGAAATTAGATAAAATTTGCGAAAAAAACTGAAAACCGTAGATCTTTTTTTGCTTCAAAGTTCGAAAACAACGCCTTGAAATGAACATATGCGATTTCGGTAATAAATGAATTTGTTAATGAGTTTGTGTTATGTTCATTTGAACGCGTTTTTGCGAAAACGGTGAGATTTTGAAAACCTCAACAAGAGTACATTATTTGTTTGAAATAGAATTGTAAACCAGAAAAATATGCAAAGAAAACAAAAATTATTCTCAAAAAAGTAAGGCTAAAATAAAAGGAACGCCGAAAAGTCGCGCACCCAGCGACCTCTACCGCATAATCTGAAAATAACTAAATCGTCTTATTCGGCGTCCTCTGAAACCCCCGAGTACCAGATTTCAACGAAATATCTGTAACTGCACAGGAGCTATAGCAATATTTCGTTTTAAAAAAAAAATTCAACGCCCTCACCGAAACGAAACAAGCCCCCTCCCCTCATATGATGATGATGATGACTTTAATAGTATTTTTACTAGATAAGACTGATTATTTCTTATCAATAGTATTATAATATATTCTCAGTGTGAACTCTTTTATAGTTTGGGTTTCAAGGATCATGATTTTTTATATCTTTTTAGAACATTTCAAAATAAAGGCTTGTCTTTAAAAAAAATTTTTACTTCTAATTTCATGACATATTTTATGTTCCTACAATCATAAACTTTGATCTGCAGGAGCGTCTGAAAGCTAGTTTGCAACCAAAAGTGAAGGAAGTCACGTGATCAACGTGATCAATTGATCACAAGTTGTATCATCTTTGAAAAATGAATACAACTCGTTAATCTTCCTAGTCAGATATAAAAGCAGTAAACAAAAGTGAAATTATTCCGAATTTCATCCTTAGCTACAACGAGACTGGTTCCTCCACATTCAACCTCATAAATACAAACACGTCGACTCATGAAATCCGAGTAGTAAATGTTCGATATAGTATCTAATCAATATCTTGATGAGATATTTTCACTCAATTTGTTTAATTTGCAGGAAAATCATCAAATAGTACTTACACATATACTCTCTTCGAAATCGTGATCACTAACATCATCATTAGAATCATAATCCTTTGTCTCTAATATTTTCTGTAACTCTACTAATTGAATATCCAGAAATGATTCCCCATCTGGCTGACTCGGTGTTTTAATATATCCTAACCGATTCAACAAATTTCTGAAAACAAGATTTAAACAATAAAGGAATGATTATACTTCACATTTTTATAGGTATTTAAAAAATATACTCACAGCACAATGTTATTAACGAATGGAACCTCTCTTGAATTGTATTTGATGTAATTTACTAGAATGCGTAAAACTTCAATATAGCATTGCTTATTGTTGGCGTCATTTGTAATTGTACTATGACTATGGTTAGGACTACTACTTAGAAGTGTCACCAACAATCGGAAAACACGTTGTTCAACTTCAACTTCATTGCTTCTGGAATATTTCGATTTACTAAGAACTTCATATTCAAGGTGAATATATCTGGTCAGCAACTGGTGCAGTTCTCTAGAGGTAGGATAGGTGCCTGAAAGCTGGAGGAAATGCACCTTTTATTGACATGGCACTTACAAGTCAACTAAATTTGTATTTTTTTAAGTACTGATGAAGGTTCGTCGATAAAACTTATAACACTTATTGGCAATGAGGAAATGACCTGTTGGCTATTGCCTGCTACCCCATCAGGGTATGATATTTGGTGGCATAAGAATATTTGTTAGTTTTTTATCTTTTATTCTTCAGTTAAATTGTCTGAGACTTCCTTTATTGTCCCACTTGAGGTTAGCTTATCTCAACATTTGTGCTGTGCATGGCGTTTGTAAGGAAGTTCTAAAATCTTAAATCATCATTTAATGGGAAACACGTTTATATTAGTATTTCGAATTCATAATTTCGAATAATATTGTTGAATTGGAAGATAGATAGTACCGGGCATTGACATCCGTGTAGTTTAAGTGTCAGATTTGCATACGGTTCCATTCATAAGTCGCTTATATTTTGATTTCATTCAGAACTGTGCATATTTCGTGACAACAAAAGATATCGGAACAGGTGTAACCATAAAAACGAGGAACTGGTGGACCATCATGAGCGCGAAATGAACAAAAAAGGGCTCGGCTGGAGCTGGTGAATGGGACTTGACCAGCACCTCGATTGGTATAAAAGAAACGCCTCCCAAGCGTTGTATGGGAATTATTACGAATAGTCAGTGAACTGGACAAGTAATGAATCAGAGAGTGGAAACAATCAGTTGTGCCGTCAAAAGTAAGTGTTCCGCCAGTTACCATTGGAGTATTAGGTAATTTTGCTAATTGATGGATGAATAGCCGTTTATAATAATGCTCACATGACTATTTGTTTGCAAGGCTATAATATGGAAAATAGCCTGTTTGGACCGTTTTTTTCAACAATTATTGTTTCTGAGCTTCCCCCGAGTCTGGATAAATTATTATTATACAGATAGTCGAATATTTATTCATGTTCAAGCTATAAATAAACTTATTATTGGGAAGTTCCGCGTTTGTCCAACATCAGTTTCTGCAACAGTATTTAAGTAGTCAGGAAGTAACCAAGTATTAATTGCAATTAAAGTCTGCAATTCTAATACTATTCAGTCTGCCCTATTGACCCCTAGTTACTTACTTCACTGAGACCACCCTGGGACAAGGCTATCCATAGATAGCACAGTGATACGCTTTGTGGTAAGGGCTTTAGCAGAAGCCCTTAACGAGGAGTAAACCTTGAGAAAAATCTGGCGCCCGAGAAACCAACATAAAAGTCAATCGAATTCAGGTCTGGTAGACTTCAAGGAGTGTTGAAGCCGTCGTAAGTAAAAAGTAGCAAGGTACGTCACAATGGGGTTCTCAAGTGGATAGCCATCTACTCTGCCAATGCCTTCAAACATCCCTTATGAACATTCCGCTACAAACCCATCATTTATAAGACCCATCTGTGTAGGCACTATTATATCCAGAGGGAAAGTAATTTTCTCGATATATTAGATTTCTCATTTCCCCATGATGTCCTCAACTCCCAGTTGAACATATGGAGTGGAATAAAACTATTTGATTTCTATTTAAAATTATCCAAATATCGCTCAATATGATGATTACCAAAATAGGAATTAATATTGAAAAGTATTTGAAGCTTTAAAAACTATGTAATTTGAATATAATTACCTTAGCAACTTGGGTATTGAATTCATGGCAGAAATAAATTAGTCTCCTTGATTTATTCAGAAAATCTGAACACTGCCTATTATTACATCGGGTCACATTAATGCTCCTGCAAAAATAGGTAATTTGTAACACTCAACAGGTGTAAATAGAATTTTAATGGAAAATTGAGAATAAGTTATTCGAGATGTTGATTAAGTATAATAATAAATTCATTATTAAAAAAATGTGAAATTAAAATTCACTACATGGAAATTCAATTTGTTTAGATGATATTCTTCTACTTGGTCTTCTATTTCATTACTTCTTACTTGCAGTATCTTCATTCTTCACTTGTTGGATTCATCAAACCTCTCTTCAGATGAGAAAAATTATCAATTATTGACTTGTACTGAGACTGAATTGAAATGGAAAAAATTTATCAAAACAAAGTGAGCAAAAGAATTGAAATTGCAAGAATAAATTCAAGTGTGAACTATTTTTACTGAAATTAAGATATATTTTGATTTGAATGTAATTATGTTCTTCAGTTCTTCTTGGCCTTCATTCTTCTGGTTGCTACATCTTCATTTCTTTATTTTCAAGGATATTATTAAGATTACATATGATCTGTACTTAATTGAGATATTTCTAGAATTTGAAATCAAATATGTTCAATTGAGATATTAATGACCATTAATACTTAACAGAATTAAATAATGAAATCCAAAATATGAAAATAAAATTAAAAATGACCAATAAATAGTAATATTAATTTACTACAAAGTAAATTTATAAATATATTTTATTCAATTCTCCTATACCAACCACTTTCTTCAAATTTAAGTGATTTCAGTAGAATAAAATGGAAAAAAAATATCAAAACAGAGTAAGCAAAAGAATTGAAATTGCAAGAATTAATTTATGTGTGAACTATTTTTACTGAATTTGAATATATTTTGATTTGAACGTAATTATGTTCTTCTAAATCTTCAGTTCTTCTTGACCTCCATTTTTCTGGTTGCTACATCTTCATTTCTTCATTTTCAAGGATATTATTAAGATTACATATGACCTGTACTTAATTGAGATATTTCTAGAATTCGAAATCAAATATGTTCAATTGAGATATTTATGACCATTGATAATTAACAGAATTAAATAACGAAACCCGAAATATAAAATTAAAAATGACCAATAAATAGTGATATTAATTTACTACAAAATAAATTCATGAATATATTTTTATTCAATTCTCCTAAACCAACCAGTTTCTTGAAATTTAAGTGATTTCAGTAGAATAAAATGGAAAAAAAATATCAAAACAAAGTAAGCAAAAGAATTGAAATTGCAAGAATTAATTTATGTGTGAACAATTTTTACTGAATTTAAGATACTTTGATATGAATGTAATTATGTTCTTCTAAATCTTTGGTTCTTCTTGACCTCCATTCTTCTGGTTGCTACATCTTCATTTTCAAGGATATTATTAAGAAGATAACATAAGACCTGTACTTAATAGAGATATTTCTATAATTTGAAACCAAATATGTTCAATCGAGATATTAATGATCATTGATATTTAACAAAATTAAATAATGAAACCCAAAATATGAAAACAAAATTTAAAATGACCAATAAATAGTTAATACACAATTCTCGGGAAATAGGTCACATTAACACATATATTTTTATTTTTACCCTCGTCTTTACGTACGTTTCGGTCTCACGACCATCATCAGAAGACTTATTAATACAATAACCTGATTACTTAGAAATACTGTAATAACACAAAGCGTCCTTATCGCACAAATTTCGTTTAAATGCCAACGTCGCGAAACGAACGGAGACATGAAATCGGAACTATAACACAGCAATGTTGCAGCGTAAAAATTAAAAATCCACTATTAAGTAGAATCATCAATAAATACGAACACATTTCATAAATGTCTGCGAGAGACTAACAGACAAAGAGTTCTATCCTCTTTGCTAACAGACGAGACCATCTCAAGTGTTCATTTAAGCGCCAGATGTCATAATTTATTAGGTAATAAAAGAAGGTCTCTGGCCTGTGAGAAATATTTTAGACAATTCTACCTAAAGTAAACTTTTACATTATAAGGACGTAAGTAGGAATTTGCAAGAATATTAATTAATTAAATTAGTATAAATATGACTTAGTGTTTGAACGTCACTCCTATGATTAACAGACTTGGAGTCACGTTTTATATGAATCATCTCCAGAATAGATCTTTTATAATAATTGGTTTCCTTAGTTAAAATATTAACATTCTTGTAATCAAATTGATGGTTATAATCAAAGCAATGTTTAGCAAGCGCGGTGGAATTTTCTAAGTTTTTGTTTCTTGTGCTATACTTATGGCCATACATTCTTTTTTGTAAATATTGTTTAGAGATACCAGTATAGGTCCCATCACAATCTAAACAATTTAATTTGTATACTGTGTGGGTTTGTTTATCTTTAGGAATTACAGGTTTTAGATTTGAGAAATATTTCCCAACACAGTTAGTAGGTTTATGTTGGGAAATATTTCTCAAATCTAAAACCTGTAATTCCTAAAGATAAACAAACCCACACAGTATACAAATTAAATTAGATTGTGATGGGACCTATACTGGTATCTCTAAACAATATTTACAAAAAAGAATGTATGGCCATAAGTATAGCACAAGAAACAAAAAATTAGAAAATTCCACCGCGCTTGCTAAACATTGCTTTGATTATAACCATCAATTTGATTACAAGAATGTTAATATTTTAACTAAGGAAACCATTTATTATAAAAGATCTATTCTGGAGATGATTCATATAAAACGTGACTCCAAGTCTGTTAATCATAGGAGTGACGTTCAAACACTAAGTCATATTTATACTAATTTAATTAATTAATATTCTTGCAAATTCCTACTTACGTCCTTATAATGTAAAAGTTTACTTTAGGTAGAATTGTCTAAAATATTTCTCACAGGCCAGAGACCTTCTTTTATTACCTAATAAATTATGACATCTGGCGCTTAAATGAACACTTGAGATGGTCTCGTCTGTTAGCAAAGAGGATAGAACTCTTTGTCTGTTAGTCTCTCGCAGACATTTATGAAATGTGTTCGTATTTATTGATGATTCTACTTAATAGTGGATTTTTAATTTTTACGCTGCAACATTGCTGTGTTATAGTTCCGATTTCATGTCTCCGTTCGTTTCGCGACGTTGGCATTTAAACGAAATTTGTGCGATAAGGACGCTTTGTGTTATTACAGTATTTCTAAGTAATCAGGTTATTGTATTAATAAGTCTTCTGATGATGGTCGTGAGACCGAAACGTACGTAAAGACGAGGGTAAAAATAAAAATATGTGTTAATGTGACCTATTTCCCGAGAATTGTGTATTAATTCATACGTGGGTCAAGAATCTTTACCAATAAATAGTGATATTAATTTACTAGAAAGTAAATTCATAAATATATTTTTATTCAATTCTCCTACACCAACCACTTTCTTCAAATTTAAGTGATTTCAGTAGAATAACAGACCCTGTAAAATTGATTAATGAAATTGGAAATTTTCTAAATCATGTTCAAGTTTAAAATTATTCATTCCATGAATTACCTTTTAATAAGAGTAGCAATAATCTTGGCTTGTCGAGGTGTATAATCATTGTAATGTTTTTGAAGTAGGTCTCTCCTCAAGATGTTCACTGCTTTAACAACTCGACCTGCAATTAGAAAGGAATTCTTTACTCCTGCAAGTACCATCTCTAAAACTTATTCTCAACAAGCAATTCGCATTTGAGACATCAAAACCACAAACTTAATAATTATGCATTGGTTCAAATAGACATAATAAACTATAAAACAGTTCACTCTATAACACTATAAATAAGAAATCACCCTTATCCACTAAAAGAGTGTAATTAGGACCTTTGGGCTACCAAGTAGCCATCATCAGAGTAGTTTACTCTGATGATGGCTACTTGGTAGTCGAAAAGCCTGTGCTTCAACAGTATTTTCAGTGGATAAGGGGTGATTATTTGTGTTGTTCCATTGATGCTAAAATCAAGTACACAGAAACACTTTTTCTATTACTATCCTAAGCTCTAATCTATGTTATAGATGTTATATACAAGAAATCAAGATCTGGATATTGGTTTCATCAGATATAATAAATAGAATAATAATTTAGAAAAATAGGTCGCATCTCTCGATATTCTAGTTTTTCATTTTCACTTTCCTAGCTGCTGATGATTGATTAGTGTTGAGTTTTCAGTTCATTTTTAGGGATGTATAAGGACCTCTATATCTAGGGGTTTATATAAAATGCGTGTTTTTCTAGTTATAGGCATCTTACAATAGTAAAATTCATATGGTATTGTATTACACCCACGAACAAGCCTGGTTGTAAGACTTCTGTGGATTCATTGCATAAGCAATCTTTTGTCAATTTATCCTGAAATAAAATTCTATCATAATTTTCTTATTGTCGAATAGACATCTTTAGTACCCCAATTCCATTATTTCCTATCTCAAAATATAAAAGATTCTTGAACATTTGATTGATACAATTTTGTTTATCCTTTTGCCGATAAAAGTAGTTGATTGACCTTGTTCTGAATGACTCATAAATTGTGTACAAATATTGTTTGTTATTCATTACCATGATTTAGAGAGTATGAATAACCAACAGAGAATCTGAGAAGCCAAAAAGTTGGCATGATGATTAAATATTAATAAGATGGTTTCAATTATGGAGTAATTTAAAAAAAAAATGTAAATCATAGAGGATTTACTTGGGAAGGAAGCAATATGGTGAAGTATTACCTACTTGATTCTACAGCAAGATTTATCAATCACAAGAGCTATAAATTATCTCAAACAATTTTAATTATAGACACATTAATCATCATATGTGTTTTAATACTCTCACACTTTGAGTGATATTCTGTTCAAATGTGAACCCTACATTAAGCAATCATAAGAATCATTTCCTCGCTCACTCCCTGAATGGAGTTATCAATTGTAGTGTCTAGCGTCTCTACAGCTCTTCTAGTATGACTAAAACATGCAAGATATAAACTACAGAAGTTTTTGCCAAACGTAATTTATACGGCTAAGCGCTTTCATATCAATTATCTCTTTTCTGTAATCGACTTTAGAGCATGTAACTGAGTAATTTCATTTAATCTACTCTTTGTACATGAAATATAGTTATACCTATGTATGGCTTAGTTACCAAGATACCAACATCAAAACAACATTCACGGTAGATACAAAATAAGAACAGAAACATTACCTTGATATAAACTGTAGTTATTCAGAAGGCCTCGAAAAAGGCTGTACCCAGTTGGCTTAGGAATTTCAAAATTTGAAAACATTGTCCACTGAAAATTAAAAAAACTTGTAGGTAACTATGCAATCAGTATGTGACATTCACATCAAAATATCACTGATGGAATCAAGTTTTCGATCATGTAAATCGCGAAATAGAAACATTCTGTATTTTTTGGGGTCGTCCAGCTAAAAATGCCTGGGACAAGATAACCAACTACCTACGTAAGTATTACATGATATTGTTCAACTATATAAGTGTTCTTGTGCTCAAATTAAGTAATCTAGTCGATGTTCACTACATCACACTTATGATTAGATTACACTTTTCGCTTTACCACAATAATTAATTTCACACGAGTAATTTACTGTAAGCCAACAAAAGACGTTCCATTATTTTTATCATGTTTTTGTTGGAAACAGCCTGATATAGCATTTAGTTACTTTCACAATACCAACGTTTCTTGGAATACACTAAATGCTGAACTGTGTACAAAGTTCTACTTAGATTCTCCGTAATTAAAATATATTAGCTTGTATCGACATCAATTTATTGAGCATTTATTTAATTTTTAAATCACCAAAAAACATATGGAGGTGCCTATGACACTAATATTTCTTTTATCTTTACTATTCTGTAAGTTGGTATCAATGGAATTCTCTGACGTCAGCCCAGAGACAGTCAGTAGGTGCATTTACCTTCAGCTGCAAAATTGTTCGCTATGTGACATGGCGTCTGATAGGAAAGTCATTCCTTAAACGGGTTCAATCGTTATTAATTGATTTTATGACTTTATCCGACGAAACGGCTTATTCTAAAAGCCACAAACATTTTCTAGGGACTTGCATTGATGGTAATGCATGCAAGGAAAACTCAGCGGATGAACGATGGGTAGGCATTGGTTTTATTGACACAACCTTGCAGCATTTGAGTATTTTGTCAAATTATATGTATTTAATTGTTTCAATCATGTTGTTATCAAGATAATTTACCAATTTGTTTTTATGTTTAGGTACTTCGAGAAGCACCAAGCCCATCCCTATCAGGTAAACATTTTTATGTAGATGTTTAATGGAGGGAAAACATGTCTGATTTCCTTTTAATGTCCGAAATTATAAAAATAATTTATTTGCCAATCGTCAAACTATTAAGTCGATAGGTAAATTTATATCTGTAATGCTTAGGAACTTTAAAATATCGGGTGTATTCAACTGTGATCACTAATTCAGTGAATCAAATTTCGAGATTTTGAGATAATTGTCATTTAACTAAAAAGTTAATCCAAATTTCCCGTGAGCCTGTTTATTTCGAACAATCTGCTAACTTATTTCGAAATCGAGTATTTCACTGCAATTGGACTTTGATCTCGTGAAATATCTTGTAATTATGAAATGTAATAACAAATATGGCTACCCATAAGAAAAGTTTTAACCTACATGATGGACTTCTGATCTTGAATTCTTCATTCTATTCTGTTTTCATATTAATTTTGGAGTTGAATATTAATCGATTCTGTTCAGAATTATTTCGGGAAATATGGTATGCAGAAATCAATTAGCTCTGGTTATATTTTGTTTCCATCGATTCCATTCCATCTACTTCAACACAGGTGTTTTAAGCTTTAAATACTTTTTATCAAAAGTTGAAACATCATTAATATTTTAGTTTATTAAGCTCTGACCTGACTTTGGGATCTATCATGCTGTTATTCTTTATATTGTCTCAATCTGTGAAGGACCTAATTTTGCTATTGATTCACAAATTAAATTCTTCATGTTGAAATATAATTGTAATAATCAGAAATCTTTTATGTTCACTTTTATACATTGCATATTTTTTCTAATTATGGTTTTAATTGTATCTTAGAGCTCGAAGTATAGTTCATCAAAAAGTTATGGCTCGAGCAGTGACAGGTATGACAGGATACGTGACTCACCTAATGGAAACTATCGATCAGATAGCCCTGATTCCCAATCTCCAAGAGATAGGGAGAGATCTTATCAATCGAAGAACTCCTACCTACAGAAAATACGTGAAAAGGAGAGAGAAAACAGAGACTACAAGATGTCAAGGGACAAATATTCAGGTAAATAATTGAAAAATATTAACATAAATTCTCTTACTAATCACATTTCATGATATTCATTACTTCGTGGAATTATAGTTGCAATACGTGCCATGTTTTTGTTTCCTTTTAATTTGTTGGATTAATGTTCTAAATGCTCTTTCATTCTCTATCTCAAACTTTCCATCGTAATCTCATATTTTCCAATGGCTTCTCAACAGTATTCAGGAGAGAAGTGATACCATCATAACATATTACGGAATTATGGCATAATTGTGTAATTATAAATTTTTTCATAATGCCCACATTTACAGAAGAAGTTTCTAGACAATTTTTGTGTAAGGCTGGTTTCTTATACATTTTATGCTGCTTCCTATCTTCTTCGGTTACTGTGAAGACAATTTTTGTGTAAGGCTTTGTTTAGATTGATTTCTTATAAATTTTATGCTGCTTCCTAACTGTCAAGTTTCTTTGGTTGCTGTGAAGATAATTTTTTTGTAAGGCTTTGTTGAGATTGGTTTCTCATAAATTTTATGCTGCCTCCTAACTGTTTTCTTCGGTTACTGTGAAGACAATTTTTGTGTAAGGCTTTGTTTAAATTGGTTTGTTATAAATTTTATGTTGCTTCCTAACAAGTTTCTTCGGTTACTGTGAAGACAATTTTTGTGTAAGGCTTTGTTTAGATTGGTTTGTTATAAATTTTATGTTGCTTCCTAACTGTTAAGTTTCTTCGGTTACTGTGAAGACAATTTTTGTGTAAGGCTTTGTTTAGATTGATTTCTTATAAATTTTATGCTGCTTCCTAACTGTCAAGTTTCTTTGGTTGCTGTGAAGATAATTTTTGTGTAAGGCTTTGTTGAGATTGGTTTCTCATAAATTTTATGCTGCCTCCTAACTGTTTTCTTCGGTTACTGTGAAGACAATTTTTGTGTAAGGCTTTGTTTAAATTGGTTTGTTATAAATTTTATGTTGCTTCCTAACAAGTTTCTTCGGTTACTGTGAAGACAATTTTTGTGTAAGGCTTTGTTTAGATTGGTTTGTTATAAATTTTATGTTGCTTCCTAACTGTTAAGTTTCTTCGGTTACTGTGAAGACAATTTTTGTGTAAGGCTTTGTTTAGATTGGTTTCTTATAAATTTTATGCTGCCTCCTAACTGTTTTCTTCGGTTACTGTGAAGACAATTTTGTGTAAGGCTTTGTTTAGATTCATTTCTTATACATTTTATGCTGCTTCCTCACTGTTAAGTTTCTTTGGTTACTGTGAAGACAATTGTTGTGTAAGGCTTTGTTTAGATTCATTTCTTACACATTTTATGCTGCTTCCTAACTGTCAAGTTTCTTTGGTTGCTGTGAAGATAATTTTTTTGTAAGGCTTTGTTGAGATTGGTTTCTCATAAATTTTATGCTGCCTCCTAACTGTTTTCTTCGGTTACTGTGAAGACAATTTTTGTGTAAGGCTTTGTTTAAATTGGTTTGTTATAAATTTTATGTTGCTTCCTAACAAGTTTCTTCGGTTACTGTGAAGACAATTTTTGTGTAAGGCTTTGTTTAGATTGGTTTGTTATAAATTTTATGTTGCTTCCTAACTGTTAAGTTTCTTCGGTTACTGTGAAGACAATTTTTGTGTAAGGCTTTGTTTAGATTGATTTCTTATAAATTTTATGCTGCTTCCTAACTGTCAAGTTTCTTTGGTTGCTGTGAAGATAATTTTTGTGTAAGGCTTTGTTGAGATTGGTTTCTCATAAATTTTATGCTGCCTCCTAACTGTTTTCTTCGGTTACTGTGAAGACAATTTTTGTGTAAGGCTTTGTTTAAATTGGTTTGTTATAAATTTTATGTTGCTTCCTAACAAGTTTCTTCGGTTACTGTGAAGACAATTTTTGTGTAAGGCTTTGTTTAGATTGGTTTGTTATAAATTTTATGTTGCTTCCTAACTGTTAAGTTTCTTCGGTTACTGTGAAGACAATTTTTGTGTAAGGCTTTGTTTAGATTGGTTTCTTATAAATTTTATGCTGCCTCCTAACTGTTTTCTTCGGTTACTGTGAAGACAATTTTGTGTAAGGCTTTGTTTAGATTCATTTCTTATACATTTTATGCTGCTTCCTGTCAAGTTTCTTCAGTTGCTGTGAAGACAATTTTGTGTAAGGCTTTGTTTAGATTGGTTTCTTATAAATTCTATGCTGCTTCCTAACTGTTAAGTTTCTTCAGTTACTGTGAAGACAATTTTTGTGTAAGGCTTTGTTTAGATTGGTTTCTTATAAATTTTATGCTGCCTCCTAACTGTTTTCTTCGGTTACTGTGAAGACAATTTTGTGTAAGGCTTTTTTATGCTGCTTCCTAACTGCTAAGTTTCTTCGGTTACTGTGAAGACGATTTTTGTGTAAGGCTTTGTTTAGATTGGTTTCTTATGTTTTTTATGCTGCTTCCTAACTGCTAAGTTTCTTCGGTTACTGTGAAGACAATTGTTGTGTAAGGCTTTGTTTAGATTGGTTTCTTATACATTTTATGCTGCTTCCTAACTGCTAAGTTTCTTTGGTTACTGTGAAGACAACTTTTGTGTAAGGCTTTGTTTAGATTCATTTCTTATACATTTTATGCTGCTTCCTCACTGTTAAGTTTCTTTGGTTACTGTGAAGACAATTGTTGTGTAAGGCTTTGTTTAGATTCATTTCTTATACATTTTATGCTGCTTCCTAACTGCTAAGTTTCTTTGGTTACTGTGAAGACAACTTTTGTGTAAGGCTTTGTTTAGATTGGTTTCTTATAAATTTTATGCTGCCTCCTAACTGTTTTATTCGGTTACTGTGAAGACAATTTTGTGTAAGGCTTTTTTATGCTGCTTCCTAACTGCTAAGTTTCTCCGGTTACTGTGAAGACAATTTTTGTGTAAGGCTTTGTTTAGATTGGTTTCTTATGTTTTTTATGCTGCTTCCTAACTGCTAAGTTTCTTCGGTTACTGTGAAGACGATTTTTGTGTAAGGCTTTGTTTAGATTGGTTTCTTATGTTTTTTATGCTGCTTCCTAACTGCTAAGTTTCTTCGGTTACTGTGAAGACAATTGTTGTGTAAGGCTTTGTTTAGATTGGTTTCTTATACATTTTATGCTGCTTCCTAACTGCTAAGTTTCTTTGGTTACTGTGAAGACAACTTTTGTGTAAGGCTTTGTTTAGATTCATTTCTTATACATTTTATGCTGCTTCCTCACTGTTAAGTTTCTTTGGTTACTGTGAAGACAACTTTTGTGTAAGGCTTTGTTTAGATTCATTTCTTATACATTTTATGCTGCTTCCTAACTGTTAAGTTTCTTCAGTTACTGTGAAGACAATTTTTGTGTAAGGCTTTGTTTAGATTGGTTTCTTATAAATTTTATGCTGCCTCCTAACTGTTTTCTTCGGTTACTGTGAAGACAATTTTGTGTAAGGCTTTTTTATGCTGCTTCCTAACTGCTAAGTTTCTTCGGTTACTGTGAAGACAATTTTTGTGTAAGGCTTTGTTTAGATTGGTTTCTTATGTTTTTTATGCTGCTTCCTAACTGCTAAGTTTCTTCGGTTACTGTGAAGACAATTGTTGTGTAAGGCTTTGTTTAGATTGGTTTCTTATACATTTTATGCTGCTTCCTAACTGCTAAGTTTCTTTGGTTACTGTGAAGACAACTTTTGTGTAAGGCTTTGTTTAGATTCATTTCTTATACATTTTATGCTGCTTCCTCACTGTTAAGTTTCTTTGGTTACTGTGAAGACAATTGTTGTGTAAGGCTTTGTTTAGATTCATTTCTTATACATTTTATGCTGCTTCCTAACTGCTAAGTTTCTTTGGTTACTGTGAAGACAACTTTTGTGTAAGGCTTTGTTTAGATTGGTTTCTTATAAATTTTATGCTGCCTCCTAACTGTTTTCTTCGGTTACTGTGAAGACAATTTTTGTGTAAGGCTTTGTTTAGATTGGTTTCTTATGTTTTTTATGCTGCTTCCTAACTGCTAAGTTTCTTCGGTTACTGTGAAGACAATTGTTGTGTAAGGCTTTGTTTAGATTGGTTTCTTATACATTTTATGCTGCTTCCTAACTGCTAAGTTTCTTTGGTTACTATGAAGACAACTTTTGTGTAAGGCTTTGTTTAGATTCATTTCTTATACATTTTATGCTGCTCCTCACTATTAAGTTTCTTTGGTTACTGTGAAGACAACTTTTGTGTAAGGCTTTGTTTAGATTCATTTCTTATACATTTTATGCTGCTTCCTAACTGTTAAGTTTCTTCAGTTACTGTGAAGACAATTTTTGTGTAAGGCTTTGTTTAGATTGGTTTCTTATAAATTTTATGCTGCCTCCTAACTGTTTTCTTCGGTTACTGTGAAGACAATTTTGTGTAAGGCTTTTTTATGCTGCTTCCTAACTGCTAAGTTTCTTCGGTTACTGTGAAGACAATTTTTGTGTAAGGCTTTGTTTAGATTGGTTTCTTATGTTTTTTATGCTGCTTCCTAACTGCTAAGTTTCTTCGGTTACTGTGAAGAAAATTGTTGTGTAAGGCTTTGTTTAGATTGGTTTCTTATACATTTTATGCTGCTTCCTAACTGCTAAGTTTCTTTGGTTACTGTGAAGACAACTTTTGTGTAAGGCTTTGTTTAGATTCATTTCTTATACATTTTATGCTGCTTCCTCACTGTTAAGTTTCTTTGGTTACTGTGAAGACAACTTTTGTGTAAGGCTTTGTTTAGATTCATTTCTTATACATTTTATGCTGCTTCCTCACTGTTAAGTTTCTTTGGTTACTGTGAAGACAATTTTTGTGTAAGGCTTTGTTTAGATTCATTTCTTATACATTTTATGCTGCTTCCTGTCAAGTTTCTTCAGTTGCTGTGAAGACAATTTTTGTGTAAGGCTTTGTTTAGATTGGTTTCTTATAAATTTTATGCTGCTTCCTAACTGTTAAGTTTCTTCGGTTACTGTGAAGTAAAAACTACATCAGATAGTTCCCCTGTCAACCATTCTTCAATTATTACTACACCTTCATGAACAGAACCTACTTAAGTTAATATTGGTACATTGTACATCCAGAACTCCTCTGAAGGAGATTCTCTTTGTGTGAATGCTTTAAGTATCCTTTTATTGTTGAATACATAACATTCACTTTTAAAACTAACCTGCCACATATCAAACAACTCTCCAATTTTATTAGTATGAGCAGCTACTGAATTATGTTCTTCAATAACATATTTTCACGATTTGTATATTGTAGGAATATCTTGAATCCAACCAAAATAACCTTGCATATTAAACTATTAGATTTTGTCAATCACACTTGCACAAGTTTCATGTGCTATAAACATTAATACAATATTATCAGTAACTTAATCTAAATATAGATGAAAACAATTACAAATTTATCTGGTACTCATTGAAATGATTAAATGTTTAAACTAGTCAAACCATTCAGACCAAGATTGTGCCCAATGTTGATTCACATGTAACATACCTCGGCTATAATGTCTCTTGATATGAATACACCCATTTATAAGTAATCTGAGAGGATTGTTGACTTTACCATGCCCAACATCATATTCTTTGGTAGTTTTTAATAGTATTCACTTTGATATGTTACCAATAATGTTGGTTCACATTAAGCTTAGCAAAATAATCTTGAATTATAGATTGCGCCAGGTCTCCAAAGGATAAACGCAATAGAGAATCTGAACATAGGTCTAATAATGACAGAAATGATGAAAAAAGCATCTTGCATCCAATAAAAGTACAGAACTCATCGTCCAGAGATAGAAAACCTATGCATAATAATTGTGTAGATAAGGTAAATATTTTTCTTTTCTTTACTTCATATTTAAGTTGCAAGTGGTTTTATTTCCAACTGTATCAAACATGTTTGATACAAAGTATATCGAGGGCGTCATAACAGAGGAGCATGCTCTCACGAATATTTTTTAATTTATTTACAAAAAATTAAGGGTGTGTAAAAAAAGTTTTTGTCCACACTGAACATTTCAGAGAAAATGATACACAAAGAATGGAAAAATGTTTGCTGCATTAAGTTTTTGAAAAGCACCCAATATTTTATATTACAAGAGTGAGTACTGGGAAATTGATATGAAATAACAGGCTAGGTGGGGTTGTGAAAGACAAACACCGAATGAAGTTTCCACGCCACATCAGTTGAAAATTGATCCTAAGAAGTATAAAGATTTAATGGAGCTCTGTCAAACTGACGTTATTTGAAGACACTATCATGAATATTACAGGAGTCTGAATGTAGATGAAGACACAGAAAGGTTCTTCAGAGGACGAAGGAATCCTTCGAACAATGAGGGAAAGATATAAGAAGCTATAATTTTTTTTACCTCCTAAGTATGTTTTTTTTGTATCTATTTCTGAGTAAAATAAATTCAAATTTGGTTGATTTGTCTCGTACGCCTGTATAAAAGTTATATATCATAATATAACAAATGAGCATATCAACCAGGATGAAATCAGTAATCGTTATTTCATACTTCACATAAAACTTAAGGTAAGTTAGATACTTGTTAATAGTTTAACTTTATCGAAATAATTTCTTAATTCCATTTTCTTTTCTCCTGTAAAAATTGTGGTTTGTTATGAAGCCCTCGATAATATACATTGTGTTTGTTCTAGGTTGATTATTTTTTAATGCAGTAGAATTATTTTTTTTACCGTAGAGAGACGATCGAGACAGAGTGGCAAGGGTTGGTGATTGGACCGAACACGTCAGTTCATCGGGGAAGAAGTATTATTATAATTGCAAAACTGAAGTGTCCCAATGGGAAAAACCGAGGGAGTGGATAGAACGAGAAAGAGATAGATTCAGAAGTCGGGATCGGGACAGAGATAGAGATTCTGATCGTTGTTATGGAAGTTCAAGCCGCTCGAGTATTAGTGAGTGTTTCAAAATTCGTTATTAATTTTTTCATACGATTTGTTTATAAATATAAATATTTATTCAAATTTACCTAAGATATCATCAGTATGAGAATCGCTATAATTTTGATCTGTATCGGCTTTGTGCACTAGTGGACACAATAGTTCTCAGAATTCAAACATGATTAATGTTGTAATTACAAAAAACTTGGAATATTCAGGGAATTTCAATAATTGATGGTGAAAATTGAACTTTGTTTCCACCTTAGACTTGCTTTGGTGCCAAGCACACGATTTTGAAACAAAATTCTTTATTTTTCATCCATTTTATTAATTGATCACCCAAACAGAATTGTGCTGAGGGAAACAACACACAACGGCAAAAGTCTTGGACCCCCATTCAGTCTTGTTAATAAAATGTTTTGTTAGAAAAACAAAAGATATCTATCAAAGTATATTGTTTGTTCAATCTATTTCTTGTGAAAGGATTATTTTACACAAACTGGGAAAATTAAAAAGTAAGAAATTGTGAATTTGTTGAAAAAAATTATTGAATAAAAGTGTAATGAAACATGTTGTACAGTGACTAATAGTCAGTATGACCTCCTCCACGTTGGAATAACATGTTAACAAGTCTGTGCATTAAAATAATCAAGCGGTTTATAGTGTCTTGTGGAATATTGTTCCATTCCTCTACCGCCGCGACGACTAACTCATCTGCAGTCTGAGGTGGGTTAATTCGATTGTGAATGGCTCTACTTATGTAATCCCACATGTTTTCAAAAGGATTCATATCCGGCGAGTTGGATGGCCAATCCAATCTATTGATATGTCCTGCTTGAAGTGTATCCTGCACCGTTCTTGCGCGATGTGGTCGGGCGTTGTCGTCCATAAACACAAAATTTTCGCCTAATTCGTTACGTATGGGATAGATAATGGGCGTAATAACGTGTTCGACGTAAATTTGGCTGGTCATATTCTGTGGAATGTGAATTAATGGGGTGCGACGGTTAAACATTATCCCTCCCCAAAAGATTACAGTACCCCCTTGATAGGGAGCAACTTCCCGGGGAAAATTAAGTCGCTGTCATCATTCACCAGTCCAATTCTGGTTTCGTCTGTGAATAACACCCACCCCCATTGCTGCAAAATCCAACCCCTGTGCTCTCGCGCCCATCGGAGAAGTGCTGCACGATGTCTTGGAAGTAGAGTGGGGACCCGTAATGGTCTTCAAGCACGTAAATTTGCATGATGGAGTCTGCTTCGAACTGTGGGTGTCGATATAAAACGACGAAACGTACGCTGAAAGTGACTTCTGAGAGCTGAAGTTGTGCGGTGTCTGCGAACATATTGCACCAAATAACGATCTTCCCTTTTGTTAGACACTCGAGTACGTCCACTACGTGGTCTGTTTTCCACTGTATCGAATTCTTGGTGAATTATTCGCACAACAGATGATCTAGGAATGCCCAATATTTCCGAGATCTGATGATTAGAGTGCCCTCCATGGTGTAAAGCAGTAATTCTTGCTCGATTAAACGCAGAAATTTTACGACCTGGCATGATAATCCAAAAAATCAAAAGAAATTAATACACCAGTCACTTGGCTGAATATGCTTTCACTGCCACTGCTGTCAAAACATGGATAATAAAGTCAGGATTCATTATTGACATCTCCTTTTTGTCTCATTTATACCTTAAATACACGTTACTTTTTACCACAGTAAGAAAAATTATCGGGCTTAATCGAATCATTTGATATGTAGGGGGTCCAAGACTTTTGACGTTGTGTGTATTTGGTTTTATAAAATTTAATTCAATTAAAGATTTTTCTTTATTAAATCTTTAGTACCATTAAAGGAAAGCTTTTGCATGTACATTTTTCGCCGCAAAACCTTGAGCGATAGTTGTCTTAGCGAGCCCCACTTCTCGTTACGTGTCTCGAATTTGTGGCGACCTCGGTGAAATAGGATCCTATAAGTGTTTCCAACACTTAAAACTAAGTTTTGAACAAACAGTCAAGAAGAAAAGAAATTTGTTAGTCTAACTTACTAAGGAAAATCCAAACCTTGTGAAATTTCATATTTTAAATTGAGAGCATATTTAAACTCAATTTTAAATTAGTACATTACTTATACAATAATAATAATGAATCAATAATCGAACAACAATAAATCTGGAGTCTTGTCCATAATGCGATTCATTTCGTGTAGGCCAAAGAGGACGCTCATTTTCAACTAGGTTCAATGAACAGCTTCGGACTTTCAAAATCAGGAAGTACTCTGTTAACAAAAAAATTACATTTCTTTATTAAACTAGTGAATATCAAACTTTTAATAGTTATTTTATTTAAGTTTAGAATGGGTTTTCATCACATAATGGTTGATTCTATTCAATTTTAGATAGTTTACATATTTCATATCATACAGTTGATATATGTTTATTATTATTATTATTTGAAACACTTTATTGTAGTTATTCCTCGAACTCTTCGTGCTTTGGTCGTATCATCATCATATGAGGGGAGGGGGCTTAGCTCCCTGATGCACTTAGGTCACTTAGTTGAGCCCATTGTGCGCCCCGTGGTCAGAAGCCTATTCTATTCTAGCAGGTTTGTGGCCCGCCAGAAACCCAGAATATTGCCAGTGCAGCAGTTTTAATTCTCCGAAGTGTCGGTGCCTGAGGGATGCTAATGCTGGGCATTCCAACAGGATGTGAGAGGCAGTTTCTTCCACTTATCTGCATTTCCTACATATTGGGTCATCTGTGATGCTCATACTGTAAAGGTGTTTGTTGAGACAACAGTGACCGGTTAGGATTCCAGTCATCTCTCTGATGTCCCTTCTGTTTAGAGAAAGGAGTTTCTTTGAGAGCCTAGGCACAGGCTCTTTGATGAAGAGCTTGGCCTGCCTCGTGCGTGGTGATTCTCGCTACAGTTTAGACCACTCTTTATTCAGTTGGCCCAGAAGGGCGAGACCCCCTACGCAGTTTGACAAAGCGACCATTGACTCCGACCCGATATGGCCGCTAGACGACCATCGCCTGGCCAGAAAATCGGCCATTTCGTTCCCTACAACTCCGCTGTGTCCGGGGACCCAGATTTCTCCTAGCTAGTTCAGCCAGTGTATCCCTGCATTTTTTGGCAAACATTGATGTGACTTTTGGTGATTTGAGAGCTCCCAGAGCCGACTGGCTGTGTGTGCAAATGTATATGCGCCAATTTACATAGTTTCTTCGCAGGTTTTCCATGGCACAAGTTAGTATTGCGTAGACCTCACGATTAAGTAGCTGTGAGGAGAGATATAATAAAAATAAAACCGCTCAAAATTACATGTATATATATGACTGATCTGTCTTGAAGCTAAAATTTTTATAGAATCAAAAGGTAGATTTTGCTCAAATTTTACACACGGATTCTGTAATATTGTTTAAACCAAATTCAATACTAATTTTATCCTCATAGTAACTTTTTAATAGAAAAATTGAGAAATTATTACAAAATTCAATAATCTGGCAGCGTTGCTTTCTTTTTCTTTATAGAAAGTGGCGCGGCAATTCAAATTCAAATATAATAATAACATGAAAAATATAATTCGTTTTATTATCTATTTGATACAATTTTCAATTAGTACATCAATGAGATTAGATGGCATGCAGTGAAAATGTATAGTTTATAAACTCATTTTTAACAATATTGAAACAGATTTTTATTACACTTTTCACAGAACATTTGATTTGAAACATAATCATAGTTAATAACGCGGACACCATCAATTGAAATAAATTGATTATCAGAAGAAATGAGGTTAGGCATGGTTTCTTCTGTATTTCTTCTTTCACCGAGTTTTGTCCCTATGATTTTTAGACGCATTCTATCGTTGTATACTTTTTCAGTCACTCTTTTCCCTTTATAAAAATAACGGTTTTTTTTTACCCGGTGTTTCTAGTATTTTAGTACTCATTTTTAAATAATTTTAAATAAACAAAGTGAACAAAAACACATGTAATGTACGCGTGGTATAATGTGTATACATAAGTATGCGTCAACGCGTATAACGCTAAGAGCGACGTTGTCATATTTCTTCCACCTCTCCTCCCCGCAACTTACAATCCCCCGCATAGGTGGGGAACCTCCTTAAGGGCTCTCGTCGGAGCCGACCTCATGCCGCTCAGTATGCCTACGCATGCAAGCCGCTGCAGACGGTCAAGGGGGCGCTGGGAAATACCAGTATTTGTCCCTGACCACCACATTACCGCCGCGTAGGTAACCATAGGCCTAATCACAGCAGTATCAGTATAGATCCAATAAAGCATCTTAAAGCACACGTTAAGTTTAGGTCCGAAATTTGCATTGCCTAATAACAATAATAAACTGCCTATCGATAATATTATTGCAAATTTAGAATGCGGAATTAGGAATAAAAATGTAGAAGAGAAAAACGAAATTAGAAACAAAGTTTGCAACATCTTGACAAACAAAAAGAACAAACAGAAGGCAGAAGTAGGGATTGCAAAGAATCGTTTTAACTATCATACAAAAATAACAAAAGATTTCTTAGATGCTAACCCTCAAATATTAGTTTTGAACGCGGATAAATGTAATAAAACCGTCATAATGCATAGAAATGACTATGAAAACAAAATAGGAAACCTTTTAAATGATGAAACAACTTATAAAAAATTAAAATCTGATCCTACTTTATCAGTACAAAACAACATGAATAAATTGATAAATAAATGGCATAAGAATAAGATAATCCCTATTGAATTAAAAAATAAATTAATTTGCCATAATGGGCTAGCACCTTATATCTATGGGCTTCCCAAACTGCATAAAAATGATATACCTCTAAGACCCATTGTTAGTAATATTGGAGCGCCCACTTACAATTTATCAAAATTTCTATCAAAATCTATCAATAATATAATAGGAAAAAATGAATTCTATGTAAAAGATTCATGGCACTTTAATGAATTTATAAAAAATCAATCCATACCCGTAAACCATCAACTGATTTCCGTGGACGTTGTTTCTTTATTTACAAATATACCTGTTGTTTTGGCATTGAATAGCATCAAAAAACGTTGGGCAGAGATTAAAAACCACACACCTCTAGATCAATCGGAATTTATAAATGCTGTAAAATTTTGTTTAGAATGCACATACTTTCAGTATGGTGAGCAATTTTTTGGACAAATATTCGGCACAGCAATGGGATCTCCTATTTCAGCTACCATTGCTAACCTCGTTATGGAGTGCCTAGAGGAATCTGTTATGAGTTCATTAGATTTTCGGCCTGTATTCTTTAAACGGTATGTAGACGATTGCCTTATGTGTGTTCCCAACGATAAAATTCAATATGTAATTGATAAATTTAACAATTTTCACTGTAAACTTCAATTCACTTGTGAAATAGAATTAAACAATAACATAAATTTCCTAGATATGAACATTAGGCATGATGCTGATGGAAAAATAAAAACCTCTTGGTTTACTAAAGAAGTATGGTCTCAACGTTATCTTCACTTCAATTCCGTTGCACCAGCTTGTTATAAAAAAAGTGTCATAAACAGCCTTACAGATCGCGCGATAAAATTGTCCCACGCAGATGACCGCCCCAAAAATTTAAAAATTGTTCGTACTACACTAGAATTGAATGGCTACCCAAAAACTTTTTTCAATCCTATCATTAAAGAAAGAATAAACAAAATCTATAATGGTTCGTCTAATAAAAATAACATAAAAGGTAATACAGACAATTTTATAACTCTACCTTACATTCCGGAGACCTCAGAGAAAATCAAAAAATGTTTGAAAAAGTACGATATAAATGTTGCGCATAAACCTACTAACTGTGTTGGATAATATTTCTCAAATCTAAAACCTTTAATACCCAAAGATAAACAAACCCACACAGTGTATAAATTGAATTGTTTAGATTGTGATGGAACCTATACTGGAATCTCTAAACAATATTTACAAAAAAGAATGTACGGCCATAAATATAGCACAAGAAATAACAACTTAGAAAATTCCACCGCCCTTGCTAAACATTGCTTTGATTATAACCATCAATTTGATTACAAAAATGTTAATATCTTAACTAAGGAAACCAATTATTATAAAAGATCTATCCTGGAGATGATTCACATAAAACGGGACCCGAAATCTGTAAATCATAGGGTAGACACACAAAATCTAAGTCATATTTATACTAATTTGATTAAATAATCTCTTGCAAATTCTTACATACGTCTTTATAAGTGTAGAAAATGTTTTTAGGAAGAATTCGTAATGTTATTTCCCAGTACAGGTCTGAAACCTTTCTTAAGTGCCATGTCATAAATCCTACACATCTGGTTTCGAAAGTAGATACTTGACAAATAACTTCGTTCTTCTCATTTGTTGTGAGAATACCAATCAATATGCACTCATATATTTTAATAATATTACTGAATAGCGGATTCTTACTACAAAAAATAATTTTTTATACATTAATTCTGACGATACAATTTCGATTATTCGTGGTTCTGTTCGTTTCGACGGCGTGGGCTCTTTTAATTGAAGTTAAATTGTGCGATTTGGACGCTTGTTTTATAATTAGTTTTAATAAACCCCCTTTTTTGACATAGTGAGTCTTCTGATGATGGTCGTGAGACCGAAACGTACGTAAAGACGAATAGTTAAAACAAAGTGTTATTGTGACCTATTTCCCGAGAATTTTTATATATAATTCATACTGGGTCAAGAATCTTATTTTTAATTGTATTTGAATACTGTCTGCAGATGGCGTAAAACCTCGAAACTATAGTAACGGAAGGTACAAATTGATATTAATATAGTAGGGTTTAGGTTTACAATATGGATAAAATTTGCTATCACATATAGAAGGGTGAAATTTCTTCAAAAATTCTAATTTAATTTTAATTAAACTTGTTCTAAGAATATCAGTTGTCAGTGTTTGAGAAAACATTTTTTTCTTCTGAACTATGCGAAATACGGAATTTTATTACCACCCCTAATAAAAATATGAGGGTGGTTTTACCGTTCTACAATTTCCTTTGAATTTCTTTGGTTACTAAAAGTAGGGTAACTTTCTACAATGCACTTTTGCAAAATTTTCTCAAATTTTTCACACGCACTAAAATGTGATTTTTTAAGTGAACTTTGAACTCTCCTCACGGACAAACTGTACTTTTTTTACTTTATAAATTTGGCTCAATCGACTTATTTTGACCTCTACAATAAGTGGTAGTTTTATTTCCCAACAATTTTGGGACATCCTGTATATCAGTCTAATAGTTATCTCTTAGTTTTAACACAGTTCCTCTAACTCGGTAAACTTGTAAGAACTTAAATACAGGTAATAAAAATGAACTTTTCATTGAATCTTTGGTTTTGAAACGATTCCTTATGGTTGTTCATTATTAGGGCATGAGAAACATTCCAACTCGAGGGCCACCAATAGCGGTAACAAGGATAGTACAAGGGATAGTGCAACGGGCAGTCGCCACTGGAGTAGCGGTAGCAGCCGGGACGAAACTGAAGCACCTTCGAAAGAGTCGAGATCTACGAGGAAACACTCCGAGGAGAACGCGCACTCCACCCAAGACATGGACATTTCACCGGGTGACAGTACTCCGACATCGGAAGTATCTTATAGTAACAATTCTAACCAACAACTACAGCAACAGACTACCGACCAAAATTCAATAGGACCCGTGTTGTTGGCGAACGTTTTGCCTAGACTTATCTCGCATCCAATTCACAACATGCCGCCGACGCCAAACAGATCTGAGTCATCGCCGCAGAGCACCCCATCGATGATGCCGGTCCCATCTATAGTGACAGTGTCGAACACGCCCGGACCTCCGACGCATAATCTATCCATTTTACCCCGAATCGCTTCACAAACCTCTATTGTAGATAACGCGGATAAAAATCTGCACGGTTCAATTAGTTTGCAAAGACCACCAGTGTTAGGAGATAGTAGTGTAGTGCATACTTCTCTGAGTGTGGACACTAATCATACGGGAACTGTGACGGAAGGACCTCCTACACCCACGCATTCTGAAATTCCTGATTGCAGTAAGGGTGAGTGACTTTTTTTAAATAATTTCATCATTAGCAACGAATTTGCGGTACATAATGTTTAAGAATATCTAGAGGGGTCGAAGAATGAAGGCAAGTATCAAGTAGGATTACTTTCTTTGCCAGTAGCATTTACCTAATTTCCTTGATATCGTGAATTGATTTGCTGTAGATTATGGACAGCAGATTAAATTGTGCTTGATTTGAATTCCATTAAAGAAAGTTTTTAAAATAAATGAAAACGAGATTACACAACAGCAAAATCGTCAGCAGTTTTCTACTTTTAGTGTTTGAAATATTTTTGAAGGTGTTGCTGCGCAATTGAAACATGTTGAGTTGATTTATTTTAGGTGAATTAGGGAATGATATAAACGGTAGATTATAAATACGTGTGAGTAATTTTCAGGGTACCCTAATTTGAGATAGATTGTGGCGAGAAACATCTACTTTTCAGTAGTTTATCAATAAGATTGATATGAATTTGGATAGATCTTCATTTCAAATAGGAGAAACCTAATATACAGTTCACAAATTTTAAAAATAACGATAAGAAATTATATATTACACATTGTTCACTTATTTTTAAATATTTATGTATGCAAATATTTATTTGAATAGTATTCAAAAATTTGTCATTAAATTTTTCAAGCTATTTTTGTATTTTACAAGTAGACTAATATTTCTTTAAGATTCAGGTAATTTGTTGAATTCCTGAAAACCTCTAAAATAAATGAATTCAAATATTCAAACATTTTTCAAGCTATTTTTGAATTTTACAAGTAAACTAATATTTCTTAGATTCTAAACCTCTACAAATTAATGAATTCTAATAACCAAACATTTTTCATGAAATTTTTCAAGCTATTTTTGAATTTTACAGGTAGACTAATATTTCTTAATGATTCAAGTAATTTGTTGAATTCCTGAAAACCTCTAAAAAATATTGAAGGCAAATATTCAAACATTTTTCATGAAATTTTATAAGTAGACTAATATTTCTTAAAGATTTAGGTAATTTGCCGAATTCCTGAAAACCTCTTACTCTTAAAAATAATGAATTCAAATATTCAAACATTTTTCAAGTTATTTTTAAATTTTACAAGTAGACTAATATTTCTTGAAAATTCTAAACCTCTAAAAATTAATGAATTCTAATAATCAAACATTTTTCATGAAATTTTTCAAGTTATTTTTGAATTTAACAGGTAAACTAATATTTCTTAATGATTCAGGTAATTTGTTGAATTCCTTTAAACTTCTAAAAAATATTGAATTCAAATAAAAGATTCAGGTAATTTGTTGAATTCCTGAAAATATTTCTTAAAGATTCTAAACCTCTAAAAATTAATGAATTCGAACATTTTTAATAACATTTTTCAAGCTATTTTTGAATTTTATAAGTAAATATTTCTTGAAGATTCTAGTAATTTGTTGAATTCCTGAAAACCTCTAAAAAATAATGAATTCATTATACTCCTTCTGTTTACTCTTAAAATATGAAAATCATTTCGATTTCTAGTGTCATAGGAATTAATATCATGTTGATAAACCAAATATTTCTGACAATATAAAGGAGCTAAGTTGTTTAAGATTTTAAATATGAAGACCATTGTAAGATAATGAAGACTTTCAGTAACAGAAAACCAAAGTTGCAAAGTTGTTTACATGAAAATGACAGAGGTATAGAGGTATATCGATTTGAGTTCAAAATAATTCGCGTGCCAAGATTTTGCAATTTTTGTAATCGATTTTTTTTGTTAAGATCTAGCATAAATAATATGGAAGCACAGTAATCAAAATGTGGCTGGATCATAGTGTTGTATACAGTGATTTTAGATTCAGTTGAGGGAGATTGAGCAATTCTAGAGAAAAAATATAGTTTTTTTGATATTTTTTTGACGATAAATTCTGAAAATTTAATTAATATTACTCAATAAAATGTTATCCACCTTCGTAGTTGAAGCTGAAAAATGCATACGATATGGCTCGGGCAGATAATTCTGTACACACGGGCAGGAAAAAGGAGTGAAGGAAAACGCATACAGTAAAAAATCAATTAACACTGCCCACTGTTGCGTCACCTTCGCCAATTTATACGTAAAATTATTGAAAGAATTTGAAGATAATAGTGTTGTTCTTGCACGTAGCCTGGAATCCCAGGCAAAATAGCGTTTCCAAACCCTCTATGCAAGATACAAAATTGACTAATAGGACGAAGCTAATTTTTAATTCAGTTAATTGACTAATTACGTTAACAGATGTTATAAGACAACATAATTTTAAAGGTAGATAAACTACGGTATTAAAGTATATAATAACGATATCAGATAATTTGAATTTAGATAATAGCAACAACATTAATCGGAAATAGATAATTCTAGATCCAGATAACAACAAATATATCAAGTTTGTAAATCAAATTTTAAGGAAATTACATGGAACACATGAAATTCGATAAGGAAAGGAAAAGTTAAGATAAATTACTTATTCCAATCTAAGAATCAGAACTTCAATCCTATAAGCTGTAAAAAGGATATGAACAACTATTATTCGACCTAGAATTTAATAACGATACATATACTGTTACCAAGAGATAACCTGCAATGTTATTGCGGGTTAGTTTGCCAAATTTTTCGCTGTTTAGTTTTCCGAATCTCACCGGAGAATGTTGACATTCACCAGTCTTTCCCAGTAACATATACACCGAACAGGAAATTACAGTTCAGGCAGAACGCTGGAAAATGTTTTTCATACAATCTGTGGTACTGCTGTCGATTTATGAGTAAATAATCATTTCATTATTCAAAAATCGAAGCAAACGTTATCATATGATTAATTCTTTAATCTGAAGGAAATAATCAATTATTCCAGAGGTGTGTTTGCCCAATGAATAGCTGAAGCTGGTCTTTGGGTATGCACCTGCACCTTTTTCAGTCTTAGACCCGTCTGTGTACCAGATCTTTCCTTGTAAATAGGTGCCCAGGATGGAGTTTTCCCATTCAGTTTATATCTGGTATTGACACCTTGAATGTGTTACCGAAAGAATATCGTTTTGGAATCTGATCTGTTCTCATGTCTAACACGTCCTTGGTCACGATTTCTACGATGATCATTTGTCCTGGCCCAATGTGAACATTATCCAGCGTGTTTTGTATTCTGAAGGCAGCAAGCCTTGCCTCTCCCTGAACCACCAAGGTGGAGAGGAGGCAATCCCAGTAGTGTCTCCATTGCTGCAGTGGGCGTAGATTTCATAGCCCCTCTGATCCCAAGACATGCAAGTCCTTGGGCCTTGATTAGTCTTGTCGTGGTCCCTCTTTGGTGTGTCTTGGGCCACCATATCAAAGGGGCGTATGTTATTGCAGGCTTTACCATCATGTTGTACAACCAATACATGTCTGGTCTTAGCCCCGATTTTTTTTCCGAAAGAGCGTCTGACCATAAATAGTGAGTTCTCTGCTTTTTGGTTACCTTTATCAGATGTTGGTTCCAGGTCAGTTTCGAGTCTAGTATCAGCCCGAGATATTTGACCTCGCCCTTTATATTTGTAGGGTTTCTCCTAGAAGTTTAGAGGTCCAGTCACTCTAATTTGCGTTTTCGAGTGAATGCTACTATGATGGCTTTGGGGGGTGCGTTTTCGAGTGAATGCTACTATGATGGCTTTGGGGGGGGGGGGCTGATGTTCAATCCCTCAGAGTCGGTCCATGTTATTACCAGGTTCAGAGGCTCTTGTATTCGATCTCTGACCGTGGTGTTGTATTTTCCTTGTGCCAAGGCAACTATGTCGTCGGCATAACCAAGGGTTCTGTATCCTTTGTTCTGGAGGGCCTCCATCAGTCCGTCCACGACCAGATTCCACAGAAGTGGAGAGAGTACTCCTCCTTGCGGTCATCCTCGGGTCACTACGGTCTCCCCGATTTCTGAGAAGTTACAAATCATTATTGAAAAATCCGTTCAATCGTATCATTACCATCACCATCAAATTTCCATAGGGGTTCATGAAAACTAAATTAATTTACGATACGTTTCAGCTGTGCCCGCACCTGTTAGTAGCCCTCCCTCTACAAATGTATCATCACTTCAAGGAGTGTCGAGTTCTTTACAAGCTCTCCGACCACAAGGACCCACTATTACACCATCTTTAGCCAATCATAATAGAGATGATTTAGTAAATCATGTACGAGGTTGGCCGGCGGAGATTTTAGAAAAACAGGTAAGGGATAAGTAGATTAATTGATTGATCGACCTGATGTACATGAAGCAGTGTAAATTTGGGTTGAGCTGCTGTATAAAAAAAATTACACAATGTGTAATCGTTTAACTAGTTGAAAATTAGTCTTAATCTTTTTCCAGTGTTTTATTCGTTTAATTTTTCAGGCCCAAAAATTAGCTGAAGAAGCACACATTATGGGTAGTATACAATGTTGCAAGGTATCTGCAGAATTAAAATCAGCTAGGTCAATAGTTCGTCTAACAGAAATTCAAGCAACACTTCAAGAACAGAGGTAAGTTGAAACAAGTTAGTATATAATCGATTTGACACATTTTCAAATGAATTTCAATGTCATAAATTTTGTAATTTTTCAATACACTGATTTTTGAGCAATTTATTTGAAATTCTCACATAAGATTTACTTTGACATATCGATCATCAGAGTTCACTCTGATGTTGGCTACTTAGTAGCTGAAAAATCCTTAGTATTTTTTGTGAATAAGGATAATTATTTCCAACTTCGACTTATTTTCGAGCAATTTCTTATGAAACTTTCAGTATTCTTTACAAACAAAATTTAATTGTAGCTTACTATGCCTTGAACGTTCACATATAAACAGATAATCTTGGGAAATCTAGAGTTTATAATTTAACCTGTGAAGAGTTGCTTTGTAGCCGGTAGATCGCTCACTGCAGAAACATTCAAAATATTGCATTCAACAAACAAAAGTAGAAAACTCAATTTATTAGATATTCAAATACAAACAATCTACATCTAGGAATCTACAGTCTATTCTCATTTTTGACTTTTATCTTTGTTTCATTCTCTATACGACTTGAGAATTCTATAGTAATTCTTTTCTAGTTATGTTGAACACTTCCTTCATAATCCTTTATGAATGTTACCATTCAATCAATCCTTCACACACCCTCATCATAGATCATATAATGTCTTGCATCCCATGGCAGTCCTTGATAATAATACTTAATTTCATACTGTCCCGAAAAATTCAACTTGACGTCATTAATTTATGGCGGAAAGTGGTACATTACACGAATTTTAATACTTTGGTATTTTTGTTGTACAGCTTTATGTATTTGTTTGGAATCATTGTTCCCACTGCCTTGATGTTTTTATATTAAATTTCTTCCCAATTACCACATTGGATTTTTTATCGTACCGCTTTATACTTGAAATAACTATTAAAAGTTCGATTTTCACTAATTTATTAGTATCTTTTTTGTTTTATTAAAGTTTTGAATGGATTTTCATCACATAATGGCTGGTTCTATTCAATTTTTGAGAACTTAACCACATTTCTTACCCTAAAATGTGTAATAACGAATTTGAGGCCATCAAGCTCAAACTGCCTTGGTGTTTTTAGATTAAATTTCTTCCCAATTAACACATTGGATTTTTATCGTACCTCTTCATACTTAAAATAACTATTAAAAGTTTGATTTTCACTAATTTATTAGTGAAAATCGAATTTTTTTTATTTTTATTAAAGTTTAGAATGGATTTTCATCACATAATGCATGCCAACTATTCAATTTTTGAAAACTTAATCACACTTCTTACTCTACAATGTGTAATAACGAATTTGAGGCCATCAGACTCAAACTGCCTTGGTGTTTTTAGATTAAATTTCTTCCCTAATTCACTAATTTATTAGTGAAAATCGAATTTTTTTATTTTATTAAAGTTTAGAGTGGATTTTCATCACATAATGACTGGTTCTATTCAATTTTTGTGAACTTAAGCGCAAGTCTTACACTAAAATGTGTAATAATAACTAATTTGAGGCCATCAAGCTCAAAACTGCCTTGGTGATTTTGGATTAAATTTCTTCCCAATTAATATATTGGATTTTTTTCGTACCTCTATAGTTAAAATAACTATCAAAAGTTCGATTTTCACTAATTTATTAGTGAAAATCAAATTTTTTTTCATTTTATTTAAGTTTAGAATGGATTTTCATCACATAATGGCTGATTCTATCTAATTTTTGAAAACTTTGCCACACTACTTACACTAAAATGTGTAATAACGAATTTGAGGCCATCAATCTCAACTTGGCGTTATTTTCAAGTGTGCAAACTTGTTTCTAATTTAATTTTTGTGGATTTACTCCCATGAGAAATCGAGTGTTAGTTAATACCCAAAAATTATCCATATCTGCACATAAAACCTTCTAACTTTCTAACTTATGTATATTTTTGCAGGATATTATTCCTTCGTCAACAAATAAAAGAACTGGAAGAATTGAAATCGCAAAATTCATTTATGTCTGATGATTCTTAGTGCAAAATCTAGTGTTTATGGCTAAAATATTTCGTTTATGTAAAAGATATCAATTATTACATTAATTTATAACTTCAGCCAGTGTATATTTATATTTTCGCATAATTTAACCCACAAGTCACACTTGTTGGGTCAATTTGGCATTTCATAATTTGTTAGATACTAAAGACTATCCTCTCTTAGGTAGAATTGATTACGTGACTTTGTATTATAATGGTTTTATGTTTTAGGTTTAGATAAATTAATATAACATAGATATATAGTTTTCCTTTGTGTATATTTTCATTTGTTCTGAATTGATGCTAAAATTATAATTTTTCAATGGTTGATGAAAATATAGGCTGTACAAATAATGACGGGTTCTTCGATAGCATTCAAACTGCTTTTAAGATGCATGAGTTATGGGAAGTTGGTAAACGGCTATGAAGATCGACTTGAAAATTTCTAATAGTGACTTTCCTGCACCAAAATTGATTATTTTAGGAGAAATACATTTTTTATAGTATATTAATAACCTGTTTTTTTTATTAAAAATTAAAAAAAATATCTGGACAAGTAAAAAATATGTGTGGAATGTCGTTTAGCGAATTGAAACAAACTACAAATCAATAACTGTTAATAATGTGGTTTTTATGGAAGAAACTATGAATTATTTGTTTTTCTTTGTATTAGAATAAGTTTTGAAGCGACAGAATTTGGTAAGTATACATATTCATCCCAACACGGGTGTTGTTTTCTTTTTACCAGCGTAAAACTTAAATTAACTTCGGCTTTATTATTTTTTTCATTTTAAAAATCTTATGCCATCTATTGTTCGAATATTATTATTTCAGGCCTAAGACCACCGCGACTAACTTACGTCACAGGGTCGTGATGGTCATTTCGCCGAATAGACCAAACGTTTCTCTCAATAAATCGATTGTTTCAAAAGCATTTAAGGTATGCAGCGACGTCCTCCACATTCAGGCCACCCAATTGGGGAACTAAATTGTCTCCTACCATTGAAGCCCGGTCTGATCTATCCAACAGTCCATGAAACGAAGGATCCTTTACTCAACAGCGGCGTTATTTTCTTGAATGAGAAATGACGGACATTACCGAATAAAAATAACCTTGAAACTTTGACACATAATAACTAGCGTCAGCTCTCTCGATCTAAAGTTATATCACGCCAAAAAAACTAAAACAAAATCTAACTTGAACAACTTTTTCAATTAGGTCATGAATAAAATAGCCTGAAAAAGATGTCACATCTTTAATAGGTATTTGTATACTTTCTGAATAGAAATAGTCTAGGAGCCAGAGCGATATTGATGGTCTGAACATTAACCCGATGGCACTATGGTTTATTGTTAGAGGACGGTTTAATGACCAATTCATCTCACAGACCGAATTTTCGCCGGCTGCTAGATCTCGAGATACAGCCTCCGCAAATTGTTTAATTTTTGACTGGAGGTTAGCCTTTTTCAAGTTACGTTTACTTGAAAAGCATGCCATTCTTATACACTTCCACCATGTACCATCATTTTTTATCGTGTCCGTTTATCGGACTGACCAGTTAAAATTGGACCGAAAATGGACTGCAAGTTAACCCTCCCCTGATGGAAAATGTTCATTGGTGTTTGCAATTGTTAAGATACTCTATGCCATCAAAAGTTATCGGTCCATTTCCGAGTAATTGGCCGTTATTTGGACCAACAATGGATTTTTTCTCATTTTGTGTCTAAACCTTGCGGATTACAAGGTAACATGATGGTACAATGACAAATATCTTTATTGGAGGTCAAATAAAGATTTAAAATTACTGCCATCACTCCTTGCAAAAAAATATGGATAATATGACCAATTTTATGATAAATCAGTCAATTATTGAGATTCTGGCTGGGTTTAAAATCGAAACAGCCGTTTTGTGTTTTGGGGGTGGTTTTAGGAGGTTTTTGGGTGTTGAAATAGGCAAGGAGTGATGGCAGTAATTTTAAATCTTTATTTGACCTCCAATAAAGTTATTTAACATGGTGTCATCATGTTACCTTGTAATCCTCAAGGTTTAGCCACAAATTGAGAAAAAAAAACATTTTGGTACAAATAGTGGCCAATTACTCGAATATAGAACGATAACTTTTGATGACATAGGGTATCTTAACAATTGCCAACAGCAATGAACATTTTCCACCAGGTTTGGGAGGGTTAACTTGCAGTCCATTTTCGGTCCAGTTTTAACTGGTCAGCCTGATAAACGAACACGATAATAAATGATGGCACATGATGGAAGTGTATAAGAATGGCATGCTTCTCAAGTAATCGCAACTTGAAAAGGGTTAACCTCCAGTCAAAAAATTAACAATTTGCGGAGGCTGTATCTCGTGATCTAGCAGCCGACGAAAATTCGGTCTGTGAGATGAATTGGTCATTGAACAGTCTTCTAACGATAAACCATAGTGCCATCGGGTTAATGTTAAGGCCATCAATATCGCTCTGGCTCCTAGACTAAAAATTCAATTAGGTTTCGAAACCCCACAGCAGACTGCACCTCTTAAGCAGTTAATCGAAAATGGAATTAACTAAAATCTATTTTTACAATCGTAAAACAACTGAAAAAATTGGAATTCGGGTAATCGACATTTACAAAAATTCAAACATTTGTACAATTTATGGGTTATTATTATTGAACTAGCATAAATTGCGTTCAGTTTAGCAAAGTTTGTAAATGAATGGGATTTTTATATAGCAGAACGACTTTCCATAAATATGACCGCAGATTATTTTCTCCAATGTGATACATTTTGATTGTTATAATTCCTCAAGCATTCACATTCAGTGAGAATATTTAAAAGTTTGAATATGTGATGTTGATTCGTCTAGAAATTACTGTTTCATTTGTAAGTTTTTTTAGTTTTTGATTTATTAATAATGTGAAATATTATTTTGTTTATCGTTTAGATGTTGTGAATCATAGAAGATTCATAATATTTTTAAATCATCAAGATGTATCCCTATCAACTATTTTAATTAGATGCGACATATTATAAAGGTCTGAATTTAAAATTATAACAGTTATATTATGTTTGAAGTATACCTATTCCTGTTAAGGTTTGTGACCTGTCAAAGACCTAGACAGTCATCGCATGGTTATATGATTTCACTTGTAATATAGAATTTTGTTGAAACGTTTCCAATTTTTATGTAGAATTCTATTTGTTATAGACATAATTATTTCGCCATCAATTAATTATATTTATTCTTATTTATTCTAGATAATAAGTTTACAGAGTTGAAATAAAAATATTTTCTACAAATGAAAATATACACCGAAGCACATTGGCTCTTTGAAATGTACAATAAGTATCGTTTCAGTAGAAACTACAAAATATCTTGTGATATAAACACAGTTAATGTTTCTGTTCTATGTTGCTTTAATGTAATAAATTTTAAGAAATGATTTGTCATATTCATAATTTTGATGTTTCATATAATTTATCACCAAATCGCTGTTGAATGGATATGACAGTTGAATTAATTTTTATATATTGATTTATTTACATTTTTGTAATTTATTTTTAATTTCAATTAAAACATAAAAACTATTTAAGAAAGTACAAGTCTTTTAAAATTAACCAGGTATTTCCACAAAAGTTTATCCACTTTCTGATGTTTTAGCACAGTTCGTTTTGGCTGAGGAATACTTTGTATAGTTGTCTCCATGTATTTGAGTGTATGTCTGTTATATATAATCTTATAAATTCAAATGTTCCAAACAAATAACATTAAAACTTTTTAATCTAATTCGTTTTTACTTATTGCCATGAAATATTATCAAGGCATACAGGTCGATTATTGGGCGACAACAGCTCGACCTTCCATTGTCAAATTTACCATTATGAAGTTTGAGGATTGCAGTGGATCAACTTTTCTTTTTGACATGGTACGTCCAAAATTGTAGGGTCTGCGATGTCGCCAAGTTGGCGCTGCAAGTATTAGGGACCACTATTTTGTTTGTCCTTTTCATGCATGAAAGATCTTCCAAACAACACGAAAAATATGTAAATATGTAGAAATGCGTTAATCGTAATTATGATGATGAATTGTTACATATTCATCTGTATGGGACTCATATTCTGAAATTTCTCTGTTGAGGTAAGTACATGTAACTGGACAAATGTCCTCTGCGAATTTCTCTCAGATTGGGCTAGCCTGCATTCCAAGGATGGTCTACCAACGCCAGTTTTCTGGAGGTGTTTCCTTCCAGCTGGAAGACAGCTAGAATCTCTATAGTGATGGAGCAAGCAATCAACATCGAGCGAGTCTGGCACTAAAGCCTTCTTGGGAAACTATGCAGCCTCAACGTCGCTTACTATCGAGTTTTCTCTCAGTTAGATCACTCCAATCAGTGTTACCAGGTTAGGGGTTTCCCCCTAAATTTGTTTTTTTTGCTTTGGTGGGCATTTTAGGGGAAATTTATTTAGGGGTTTTATTTTGCTTATTTTTAAACATTACAAATTGTTGAATTATTCAACCTATCAATAACAAAATTTACAAGAGTGTAAGATCACTTCAATCAGTGTTACTAGGTTAGGGGTTTTCCCCCTAAATTTGTTTTTTTTTGCTTTGGTGAGTATGTTAGGGGGAAATTTATTTAGGGGTTTTTGTTGGGAGGTTTTTTTTTGCTTGTTTTTAAACATTACAAATTGTTGAATCAATCAATAACAACATTTACAAGAGTGTAAGAAGGATAACATCATTTCCGTCATTCAAATATGCGCGGCTATCTGCGTCATAACCCTAGATAAGTAGACACGATTCCCTGGAAACGTGTGCACGAGTCACAAGCAGGAAGTTTAAGACTCACATTTTATAATGTGTATATTATTTTTGGATTCTTGAAAAGTTTAGGGGGATTTGCAGCGCCAACTGGGAATTATTGAGCGAAGCCACCTGGCAACTACTCTATATGGTGGTTGACGGAGTATCCTCCGATACAATGGCTATCAACGCTGGTATTCCACGTGGATCTGTTTTGGTACCAACTTTATTTTTGCTCCATATGAATGATCTACTGGAAGTGACCATTGTACCGTTCACAACTATGCAGATTATGGTACGTTTCATACCACTTTCTCATCTATAACTACTATACCATCCAATGAAAGCAGAGGAGCGAGACAGAGACAGGTTGACGCAATTAATGGAGATCTGGCAACATCGAAGTTGTGAAATTCTTTACCTAGTGACGTCTTTCCCTATACCTATAACCTCCTAGAAAAATTCGAATGTCTATCTCCTCTCCCAAAATGCGGAGGTCTACGCAATAATGACTTGTACCATGGAAAACCTGCGAAGAAACTATGTAAATAGGCGCATATATATTTGCACGGCAGCCGGTCGACTCTGGGAGCTCTCAAATCACCCAAAGTCACATCAAGGGTTGTCAAAGAATGCAGGAATACACTGGCTGAACTAGCTAGGTGAAATAAAGTTCAACTCATTTGGGTCCCTGGACACAGCGAAATGTATCTGGCCAGGTGAGGGTCGTCTAGCGCCCCAATCGAGCCAGAGCCAATGGTCGCTTTATCAAACTGCGTAGGGGGTCTCGCCTTTCTGGGCCAATTGAATAAAGAGTGGTCTAAAATGTGGCGAGAATCACAACGCATAAAGCAGGCCAAGCTCTTCTTCAAAGAAACTCCTTTCTCTGAACAGAAGGGACATCAGAGAGATGACTGGAATCCCAACCGGTCACTGTCGTCTTAACAAACATCTCCACATTATGGGCATCACAGATGACCCAATATGTAGGAAATGCATCCTGTTGGAATGCCCAGCATTAGCATCCCTCAGGCACCGACACTTCGGAGAATTAAAACTGCTCCCAGAAGAACTTATGGAAGCCAGCACTGGCAATATTCTGGGTTTTTGGCGAGCCACAAACCTGCTACAATAGAATAGGCTTCTGACCACGAGGCGCACAATGGACCAAAATACGTGGCCTAAGTCACGGTCGTACATACAGGTCTGGGGACTCGTATGTTTGACATGGGTCTCTTACGCGTCGCCAAACTCGTAGTCTCTCGCTCAGCCACTAGCTAGCGCTTGGATCGGTAAAACGATTTCTTTCCGGAATCGCAAGCAGTGTTACAAAGTATTCTGATTTGAGAGAGGAATAGAACTGTTACTCTTGTCAGAATGTATTACTCACCTTAAAAATAACTTCCCCTTTTTCGTTATACATGACGCACACAAAAGACCTCGTTAAAACGATTTCTATCCGGAATCGCAAGCATGCACTTTTTTCGTATTTCCGCATCTTTCGGCACTTTGAAAACGGAAGTTTCTTGCTTTACACTTTTGTACCCCGTTTTGTATTTCGGCACAATGCACGGTTTCGTAATTTGTTTCTAAAAACCAGGTATTCCTTGTGTTTACAAGTCAACTGACAGTTGTAAGAGAACATCCCTCGCCACCCGTCACGTCTTTTGATACTACGCGACAGTCGACGCTTAGCGGTCCCACTTCTCACAGCCCCGCGTTTCCAGACCTGTATGTACGACCGTGGCCTAAGTGCATCAGGGGGCTAAGTCCCCTCCCCTCAAATGATGATCCATATTAATAAAAATCTATACTTAAACAAAACCACAGAACATTTTTTGTTCATCATTTACTGTATAATTGCACAGTAAAATGAATCAAACAATAACTTGCAACCTACCTTTCATTTTCAAATCAGTGTACTGAATATAAAATGCTAAACACCACACAACCAAGATGAAATACATGTTGCCAAGTGATCTGGGACGATGTTTTCTATTTAAAATGGACAACAACCGATTCTTTGAAATATTTTCGACCGACAGTTGCTCATTCTGTAGCCAGTCGCCGGACGATTGAATTCTTCTGGCCGGATACAAAGTTTCCACAGATTGTACTAGGTGTTACGCGTTACGACTGTCGACAACCTTTCACTTGGAACCACAAAATATTTATATGAATCTTAATCTTGAAATCTGGATATTACCGCATATTTTTTAGGTGAGGTTAAAGGTATACAGGAGTTCTAAAGAAAACAAAACTGTGTGCTAAATTAACTTATTTAATAATGAAAACAATATCAACACAACTTGCCTAGGAAAATTAGTTATCTTTTATTTTATCTGTAGGAATGCTTGGTAGGTTCATGTCACGGAAATCAATTGTGAATGTAGAGACTAGGCCAAGCTCAAAAGTATTTGTTTGCATTGTAAAGTAAGATAATAAAAAAATAAAGGCACAAATATGCTGAAAATTCCATTATATAAAATTATACAAAAATAGTATAATAAAAATAAATGATATTGAGGCTGAATGAAATTTTCAGCAACCAATTATTCTTGTTATATTAAGTATTATTTTTATATACAATTGAAGCAGTCTAACTCCTTTTCAGTTTAAAACAATAGCTGTACAACACAAAATAATTTTAACAAAAAATTACATAAAATAACAGCCGTAGTGATATAGCAACTGTAGTTATTCAATAATATAATTAGTTTGTGTGCTGTGAAGTCTTAATTTACAATATAAATCACTTTATTTACATTTATTTGCTAGAAATTAATACAGGAACTAAGGAGTGAGCCTACTTATCAAACACAGACATAACCTGATCTAAAAAATTATATTGCACTGCAATAAATAAGTAGCATAAATTCAAACATATTTAAACAGTTTCAATTGTTGTAATATATCGGAATTGGGAAAATAAAATTATTTCTTACAAAATTAAAGCAGACCCACTTTTTTAGAATAAGTTAACATCTAGTAGAAACAAGAATTGCCAAAAAAAAAATTTTTTGGTGGGAAATACACCTGATTATCAATCTTGAATGAAATTACTACCTTAAAATAGAACTGTTGTAATGTTAAAATAATTGACATCTTGTTTTTTGAAGTTGCATTATTCAATATCAATGAATATAATATTTAATGACAATACACCCACATTTGAAGAGTCATTATCGGTCTTATTTTGAAAATTCTACTGGTAATATTAATTTGAGTCAAATAAATCACTGATGTACACTTTATATTGGAACCCTAATTTTTGTAAATGTATTATTTGATGAAGGTAATCATACTTCTGTAAAAGTCACATGAATCTGAAGTGTTTTGTGGTTTATCGGTGAATATATTTGCAATGTAACAAAAAAAAAAATTTAAGATTTAACGTTTTTTAAACTCATTTTGATCCCATTAGAAGCAATCAATAGCGATTATTTTAAATTGTATAATGCAACTATTCATATTTAACATAAAAAATTAAAATTCCAATTAAATATTAAGTGAAAAGGTGCTTTACTCTTAAATATAATTTGGAAATTCAAAAGCAAAACTAGCTAAAAGCTATATAACATTAATTACTTCAACATTAGCTAATAACCGACAGTTACAAGCAAGGATTTCAAGTAGAAATTGCAGATTCACATTGCTTCTATTTTAAACATTTTGTTGTATTAGAAATGCTACACGACAGTATCAAAAAACAATTAGAATAAAATATCAAGTAATAATCTTAGTATTCTAAATCGAGAACAAGGAAATTGACCTACCATAACCATTAATAACCAGGTACGTATATTAAAAGTCATTTAAAAAAATCGGGTTTTCATTACTAATTTGTAGTGTAAATTATAATGCAGCTTCCATTAAATATAATATTAATAGGAATTTAAGACACGTTTTTGATGATACCACTGAGGAAAAGAAATTAATCAGATACTAAGATCAAGGTTCAAAAACAAAATTATTTTGACCAACCATATGCTCAGGGAAGCAAGACATGTGGGAAATCTCTTCCAATAACACTGTAACACACTTTTCTACCTAACCTTCTCGATGTTTCCGTTCGATTCCACATCTATTTAGAATAATTAAAAGCCACCTTAGAAGTTAAAGAGTTTGCTTTTGAGCTTAGAGCGAATTTTTTTCCAAAAGTAAAACTTCGCTTTGAATATCCTGGAATAACTTTTTATAAACTTGACTCAGCACCAGTCTATGATACATCAAATTATTCGCAATTGTGTGGAGAAGTGGGATAAACAGTTAAAAGTTGCATATGTAAAACTGTTTGGCTGCTATTTGGAGAAAAGTAAAAAAAAACGCTAAATTTTCATCAAATTTGACGTAAAAATCGCCAAATAAAAAATCGTAGAGCCAAATTCAGATACAAATACAGTTTTTTCGTAATTTGTATCTGTAGTGACTCATTACGAAGAGATTGATACCATTCCGAAGTACATATGGACTTTGATTAAAAACTTATAGCGCGTTAACCGATTAAGTTTCGTGAAAATTCTCACATATTTAACCCATCAAGGCGGCCTTTGAGTATTTATTATATGGAGTGCGCTTCCCGGGTATTTGTCGAGCTTTGTCGAGTTATTATTATAACTTTCTCTTTCTAACTGCTTTTTTTCTCTCTCTGACTCATTGTAATTGTTCGAGTGGCGCAGTGAGACCTTTGAGTATATAATAAATACTCAAAGAGTGAGACTCCGCGCACTGAAGGAAGTTTAGTCAGTTTTGTTTTTAATTGATTTATAAAAGTTGTGTGAAGTTATTTTCATTATGCCTACCAACAATTCATGCAGTGTAGATAACTGCAAAATATCTAGTGATGATCCTATTGCAATTAAACAAAATGTTTCTCTTCCTTTGTAAGTAAATGAAAGGTTGTCGATTAGAAAGAGAAAGCATTCTCCACAAAAAGTCGTCATGGTTTTTCACGCTCAAGCGCACTCCATATAATAAATACTTTTAAAGATCAAGGCCCAGGCAAAACGCAGCCTAATTACAGCAACTAACTACGCAGTTCATAGCATAAGTGGAACAAAAATTACCCGTGTTTTCTTTTATGCCGAGATAATTGTTTAAACAATTGTAAAAATTCATCGGAATTCTTTCGATTTGAGGGTGCCGATCGACTTAGAAGACCAAATTACTACGAGATATGGACCGATCCTCGCATTTTGTACAATTGTTTATTGTTTAAACGCTAATAAACAATTCAGCTGTTGAAAAGTCAGTTAGATCCATGCTCCGGAAAGTGCAAAAAAATTAAACTAACTACGCAGATCATAGAATCAATGAAAAAAAATTACCCGTCTTTTTGTTTAGCCAAATTGATTGTTTAAACAATTGTTATAAATTGTCAGAATTTTGTCAATCGACTCAGCGAACAAAATTATTATGACCTACGGACTTTTGGTCGCAAACCCAGCAATTGTATATTGTTAAAACGCTCATTAATAAATGATTGTTTATTGTTTAAACAATCAATTTGGCCAAACGGTTAATTTTTTTGTCCACTTATGCTATAAACTGCTTAGTTAGTTTGGCTGTAATTAGGCTGCGTTTTGCCTGGGCCTTGATGGGTTAAATATGTGAGAATTTTCACGAAACTTAATCGGTCAACGCGCTATAACTTTTTGATAAAAGTCCATATGTACTTCGGAATGGTATCAATCTCTTAGTAATGAGTCACTCTACAGATACAAATCGCGAAAAAACGGTATTTGGATCAGAATTTGACTCTACGATTTTTTATTTGGAGATTTTTACGTCAAATTTGATGAAAATTTAGCTTTTTTTTTTTACTTTTCTCCAAATAGCAGCCAAACAGTCTCACAGATGCAACTTTCAACTGTTGATCTCACTTCTCCACACAATTGCGAATAATTTGATACATCATACACTGGTGCTGAGTCATGTTCATAAAAAGTTATTCCAGGATATTCACAGCGAAGTTTAACTTTTGGAAAAAAATTCGCCCTGATCGTAAAAGCAAACTTTTTAAATTCTCTAAGGTGGCTTTTAATTATTCGAAATAGATGTACAATCGAACGCAAACATCTAAAAAAGGTTAGGCAGAACAAAAACCTGAATTTTGTTACATAGTTTAATAATAAATAGTCGCTCAAAAATGCTATTTTTTGGAACTAACAAAACGACAATTTAAAAATGAACACCATTGGGATATCAAGTGTGAATTTTTTTGCGATTCATTTCTACTTGCCATTCCATTAAATAAATGTTGATTCAATATTTTGCTCATTGAAAAACATTTCTTTCAACTCATCACAAAATAACCATCTAAAATCCAACGGATTAGGAATAAAATTTTAATAAAAATATGTCAGAAGTGAAAATTAAATCAGAAATTCAGATGTTAAATTATTCGATAAACTAAAAAATGTCATCAAAAGGTTTTGTCTGTGTGGTTTTATTATTTAGATTATATATAATGTAAATAGTATGGGGCCTGACCCATAAGAATATCACAGCAAAAGTAGCCGGTAAAGGCAGCCATATAAATATTATATGTAATCAAATTATGCATGGTCGTTCACCAATAATTTTGCAACGTTTTCCATTATCCCGTAATGAATGAAAAATCGTATCTAATATAAAATTCTACATTCTATGGATCAGACCTTTCAAATGCCTACACTATGGTATACAATGTAGGAATAATATGATGCGTGTAGCCATTAGTCATACACAGGCGCACCTGTGAATATTTCACGTGCTCCCGACATTTAGATATGATATATAAATACTAATTAATTGATAACATTATATTACAGTGTCAAAACATTAAATGTCTGGCTTTTGAATTTTCACAGGTGGTCCCATTATTAATACCTAGCTAACATTTATAGGTCTGAAAAGAAAACCCCCCATTAGATGTCATTTCTAATATCAGCAGAACCGACCCTCATAATCTTAAAAGAATACATCAGATACTCGGAAAGTTAACGGAACAAACAGTCTCACATACACACACACACACGCTCGCGCTTCTTGACCATCTATTTTATAACACATTCTTTTCTATATACATTTCACGATAAACTATCGTTGTGTTCTTCGCACGGCCCTCTTGATTCTACGGGTAGAAGATGCCGCAACGTCGGTGGGCTGCGCGCTGAAATACAATTTTGGATTGTTATAACTAGATAAGAAAATATTAATAAAGATTGAAACCACTTCGTGGCGTTAACGGTTATTAACGTACGGTTAGATACAACTCGATTTCCAGATGGTATAACAATTCTGAAGAAAAGATTTTCAATCATTTGAATGCTCTTAAACAAAATTTCATAAGTTCCAGGAACAGATTCGGGGTGGTAAGCTGTAGCGAAATTGTTTTCTTTCAATATCCCAATACAAGTTTTCTTTTTTTATACTTTGACTACACGAGAGGGAAACCTCTCTCTAACATCGTGTGAAATGTAGGGAGAGGAGATAGGCTTCCGTAGGTTTGGAGGTTGTAGGCATAGGGAAAGACCTCACTAGGTAAAGAGTTTCACAATTTCGCCGTACGGAAAAAAATGAAGTCTGGTAGGAAGAAGTTCGGCAGGTCTCGAGCCTGACAGTGAAGAGGTGACTAGTTTGAGGTCGTTTAGTCGGCCTATTAGTCAGAGAGCTGTAGGCCAATTTTCTTACAGGTATTTAAAACTTCTGCTTCAATGATAGTACATTTGTCAAAAGTGCCCCGAACCCCCTGACGAACTTTAAAACTTTCCCAGGTGGTATGTAGGGTACTGTAAGGAAGAAAAAGGTCTTAATGTTGGTCGGTTCGCCCTAACTGACCCGTGGTCCTGGTGAAGGTATAGGGGATGGAAGCACATCACTTGTAAAAGAGTCACTTTACTAAATTGTAGAGCTCGACGCCATTACGACATAATGCCTCGCTCTACATAATAACAGTACAGATTCTAATTGTACATGAAGAGTTCTTGATTACAGTCTATTACAAATACCTCTTAATACTATGAATGATTTATATGAATATTATGAATGAATATATATATATGATTGCATGTCCTACATAAGTATGTTATATCTAATGTGATGTTATATGTTATTGTTCTAGTTAAACTAGTCTAAGAGTCAAGGTATCTGTGCCACACCAATATGTTTAATATATTTACGAAACATTAAACACATTGCTTGTGGGTCAGATCCGAGATATAAACATATATCTAATAACATTACTTAATAAATAGAAATAAGGTCGAATATTATAACTTAGGGTTTTTAGGTAATATCGTATAGAAATGGAGGATTCCTATACTACAGAACCCTAGGACACCCTGAAGTGTAGTTGGTTTTTAACAAGTAAGTTTCTGCTGTTTTTATTTAAAGCAAGATATGGTCAAGGCCATACTCCCTTACAAATTGCAGACGGTCCAGATCCTAAGATATGGCCCAAAAACCGCGAATTTTAAATTTTCCCTTATGTCAGTGGAAAATGTTGTTGGTGAAAAGTCCGGTAAGTGCTTCAAACTTTGCCTACATATTTTAGACTCTAAAAAAATGTGAAAAAACCACAAAGCAGAAATGTTAGTACTCATGGAAATTTTTGTCGCCAAAATTTCCATGATTACTAACATTTCTGCTTTGTGGTTTTTTTAACTTTTTTTACAGCCAAAGTTTGAAGCACTTACCGGACTTTTCACCAACAAAATTTTCCACTGCCATCAGGTAAAATTTAAAAGTCGCGGTTTTGGGCCGTATCTTAGGATCTGGACCATTTGCATCAATTTGTAAGGGAGTATGGTCTTGACCATATCTAACTTTAAATAAAAAAAGCAGACTTACCGGATTTGTAAAAAACTAACTATACTTCAGAGCGCCCTACTTACCACCTGGAAAGTTTTTAAATTCGTCAGGGGGTTCGGGGCACCTTTGACAAATGTACTATCATCGAAGCAGAAGCTTTAAATACCTGTAAGGGAAATGGCCTACAGCTCTCTGACTATATCTGGAATCTCTCGTGGTGGAACAGACGAGATTTCTGATGAACATCGACCATGGAAATATCTTTTGCACCACTCGAAATTCTTCAGTAGTACAGATGGCAGTAAACCAATTACCTCCGACACTTTCTTTAACTTCTTTTTATTTCATTACATCGCCACTGACGATAATAATTGAAACTTACAAAATCTATTCCATTTTCCGAATATCCAAATTCTTATCCTACCCTAGACCAAAGCTTTTGGTTTTAAAAGTGCCCAGATGTTTCGCCATAACCCTCTCGAAAGCACTAGTCATGGGATAGGTATCAATTTTCCAGTTTGTATTACATTCATTTTAAGAGGTGATAGAGGTTCAAAAATAAAGTGAACTTCCAATATATAGCCCCCTTCAAACTTGAAAATAAATAATCGTTTTTTTCGCGTAACTTTTAAGCCGTTCAACCAATTTTGTTCAAAATTTATGAAAATAAGTGCTTCATCCAATTCTTTCACTGGCGTAGATAATGGGGCGTCTGACTTTTCCCCTCTATTTTTTACTCCCCTAGTTATAATAAGAGTTTTCTGAAAGCTACGTTTGATTTAGTAAAAAATGTTGTGAGACTTCGAATATTTTGGTTTGAAATTTTAAAAACATGTGGAAACGGGGAGCTAAAAGGGTGAAGTAGTCACCTTCCATTATCTACGTCCCTGAACAGTTGATCAAACGCTTTCTAATAAATTTTTCAAGATATGGATGAGATATCCAACAAAAGCAAGACATATTAACTTTCGACATGTTTCGAAATTTCAAACCAAAATATCTCGAAATCGAAATTGAATACGAGCAACTTTCTTACTAAATCTAACGAAGCTTTCAGAAAATCCCATTATTTTTAGAAAATAACTAGGCGAGTAAAAATGAGGGAAAGGGGGGGAACGCCCCCATTAGCTACACCTATGAAAGAATTTGGTGAAATGCGTGATCATTGTTAAACATACTTATTTAGTAAAATTTCTTTAAAATTTGAACAAATTTGGTAAAAGAAAAATACGATTATTTATGTCCAAATTTGAAGGGCTATTTCTCGGTTATTACGGACTTTCGACAGTAATTTTCAGGGGAAAGTTGGTGGTCCTCATCAGCTCCTGAAATTAATGTGTTATAAACTGGACCGCCCTGTATGTGAGACAAATACGCCTACAGATATTTTCGAAAGTTGGGTCCAAGGGCGGTTTCCACAGTTTCGCCGTTCGATAAACAAATGAATTCTAATAGTAAGAAGATCGGCAGGTCTCGAACCTGACAACGAAATGGTGACTTGTCTGAACTCGTTTAGCCTGTCTACCTGGAATCTTTGGAGTTGGAAGAACAGACGAGTTATTCCAATAAACGCCGACCATGGAAATATCTATAGAAAAAGAGGTTTTGCCATCTCTCTACAATGTTTAGAGAGGTCAATGAATTCGATTCAGAATAGCTCTTTTCTGGATTTAAATCCAAGAGCTTGAGCGTTTTTTTGTGAGCCGAAGTCCAAACATGTGGACAGTATTCCAAAACACATAGAACCTGTGCTTTGTAGGTCACGTGGAGCAGCTGTGGTATAATGTAACACTTAGCAAGAAGTTCTGTTGCTGATGATACCGGGCATGGATATTGAGGAAAATTTATAACTGACGTACTACTGATTTCGGGATTCTTACCACGTACTTGTCACTTACCGCAACCTATTTGTTTTGTTATGATCAGTTGCGTAAACAAAATGAGATACATACTTGAAGGATGGTGGTATTCCCGCTGATCCTGCTGTGAAATTGAATGTTCCTTTTCCATTAGCGTCCACGCTGGGGGCAGCCGACGTAAAGTTGAATCCACCGGAAGGGACTACGGGCTGAAATGTGAATAAAATAAACATCCAGGCACTGAGAACATTTTATCGTAAGACATACCGGCGCGCTGAAATTGAATGGCGCAGTTTGATTTTGATTTGACGTTGACTGTGTTGCTCCAAAACTGAAACTGGCCTTTTGGTTGTTGTTGTTGGCGGCCATGCCAAAATTGAATCCTCCATTTTTGGTGGTCTGCGCGGGTGCCGCGGCATTGAACGAATACGGAGGCGGTGCAACGCTGAAAGATGGTGCTGGCGCTTCCGTTTTCGTTGGATTGAAGGCGAAACCTCCTGGAGCCGTAGTAGTGCTATTAGCGGCAAAATTGAATCCTCCGCTAGGGGTTCCGGAAGATCCGAAACCGAAGACCGCTTGTTGTGGTTTAGGTGTGTTCGTGGTAGGTACAGGTGACGTGCCAAACGAAAATGCCGGTTTCTTGCTGTCAGGTTCGTCTCCTCCAAATGCGAACAATTTTTTCCCGCCTTTCATAGCATCGAATGTTGTTTCCGGATTGCTGGCTTTGGCACTGTCAGCGAACGCTGTAACTGTAGCGTTTACTGGTGGCGGATGGATACTTCTAGCTCCAATATTGTTTGTTGTAACAACGTTATTGTCTTTGGCCAAAGGAAGAGGTTTGCTGGCTTCAAATTTGAATAAAAGTTTTGTTGGTGGGGCAACCTCAATAGCAGCAGGTTTGTCGATAGGCCAATGGGGGCTGGGAGCTGTTGTCAACGAGGTACTGAATGCATCCGCCGTCGTCTTCTTGACGTCTCCATTTGTTGGGAACGGATTGTTGATGAAGGTCTGCATTGGCTGGTAAAATATTCGAAAATATGATAGTGTCCAAAAACGCATACAGCTTTAAGATTACATGACCTACTGCTAACGAATATTCTAGATATAGTCGTAACAATGAAGGAGACTCCAAACATTGTTATGTATTTTTTGCATAATAATTGGTGTCATCACTCTTTGGACAGTGAATGCGACATCGCTCTTAGCACGAAAATTCCAACAAAACGTAACTTAAATAGATATCAAATACATATTTTTTTCCATTGACATAAAACATATATCTAAATTTAGAATAGGAAATTGAAATTTAAAAGCCAACCAAAGTTCTTCAGAAAATATTATTGAACATTTATTTTAATCTATGAACTTGCAAAACTGCCGTTTCTGTACTCGGGAAATACACTCAGTTGTGAAAAAAAATCACAGTAAAAGAGTGCAAGGCGTTAAAGCAATCTAAAAAGGCTGTGATCAATCGATCACGTGACTTCCCTCACTTCTGTTTGCAAAATAGCTTTCAGACGCTCTTGCGGGTCAAGTTTCAAGTTTTTCAAATGAAATTAAGCGTTTTTTTTGGTTATGAATATATATCTCACGCATATATTTAACCTGCAGAAGTGTCAAAAACATTTATCTTAGGATTCAAGCGACGTTATGTTTTTCACGAACTTTGAGTTTTGCCAAAAAATGCGTTTTTTCACGAACTTTGAACGGCTTGAACTTTTTTCTCTATGAACCGAAATTAACAAAATTTGTAAGAAGTTAAGACTGTAACTCTTCTAACACCCCAAAAAAATATGGAGCTCTAAATCTTTGATTGCTCTAGGCACAGTGAATTTTTAAATATTGCGAAATATCGGTTTGCCTTATTCAGTGTTATCAACTAAAAACAGTAAAAACTCATTTCAGATGCCGCAAAATTAACAAATTATAATACGAGTCATTATTATTTGATTTTAATGCGTATTATTTCACAAAGTCATTTGTAACCACTGGCAAGGTCCGTTCAAGATAATTTAAGAAATGCGTGAAATTGTAAGGTGTTGTTGCGATACGGGAGGCAGCAGCTGTTCTTTGTTATACATGAGGTAATTGTCAAATTACCAATCGTGCACGTTTCAATTTCCATAGTTAAGAAAATTCATCAAATAAGTTTGTTTGAAAAACGACGATAATATAAAGCTGTAAAACTATACACACTACAGAAGAAAAGTTACAGAGTTAGGGAACTTTTTTAACGAATTTCATCAACACAATTCCTATTAATCTTATTTCAACTATAATACCAAACTACAACTTAATATAAAACTCAAACTACGGACTAAACAATAACTATATAACTGAAGAACTAGCCGATGCATTAATTTGATAACAAAGAACAGCTGCTGCCTCCCGAATTCTCTCCCCCAAATTCGAGATACTGAGAGTTGTCCAATACGCGTATTTTGAACTATTGTAGATCAATTTTACTTCAGTAGAAGGCTAGATATGCATTTAAACGTGTTTAGGGCTGGCTGTAGCGGGCCCAATTTTGGGCCCATCGCAAAAATCCAAAATTCAATGGAAAGTAAATGACTTTCTCTATCTAAATACAAAAGTGTGACCTCTACACCACATAAAAAATGATAGTTTGCGTGATAATTTTTAAGCTATTGCATATAGCTTTTATCGCGGGCTTTGAGCGCGGCGACCGAATCAAGAAAAAACAAACAAAAGACAAATACCGTAACGAAAATCTAAAAAAACAAAAAATAAATACCGTAACGAAATATCCTAAGACCCACCACTCCGCCTACCATGTAGCTCGGCCGAGCTTAAAATTGTCGAAATGTTAACTTTGAACTTTTTAAAAGGTCGTGATGGCCCCAAAGTGGGTCGAAAAATGCTTTGAATTGGTTAATTTTCGATAAATCGAATGACGTTCACGTGAGAAGCGCGTAGCTCGCGAGTTTGAAAAGTGCAAATTTACGGTACATAGAACGTCTTAACGAGGACTTTTCGCATGCGGTTTTCGCTCCATGTCGTTAGTTTATGAACGGGGCCAACTAAATAGCATAGTCTCGGGCCCCAAAATGTCGATTAAATAGGAAAATTTAATTAAAACAGTTTGAGGTATTCTCAGCTGTCACCTACTAGCATCTGACATGCGACGTACGAAAGGGAATTTTCTAGCTACTTAAATATACCGAAAGCGGCCCATAGCCCAAAATACTTTATTACAACTGGCGCTGGCGCCGGAGGCACGGGGTTCGAAACAGCCCCAAATTAACAAAATAGAGGTAAAATGTATAAACTCTAACTTACGCGCAGCGAGCTCCTCGAGGATATGTCAAAATTATTACTTTCGTAGCTAATTACATAAGACGTCTGGCGTTCATGCAATTGTGTTTTTATACAATTCGAACCTTCTAATTTCGATAGGCCACGTGAAAATCACGGAGCCGGAAGCGCTATCGAGATCTGAACGTTAAAACTTTCGTATAAAATTGTGTTTACAAGTCAACTGACACTTGTCACCATAGATAACTCTACTACCGGTAGTAGAGTTATCTATGCTTGTCACATAATACTCTTCATAGAGATCAAGATGATACTCTTTCTTGCTCATAATTCGTGAAGATTTTGAAGGGGTAGTGGATGTTTTTCTGCCCAACTTTTTCCAGTGGCTTAGTGCTATGCAATAGCTTTACCGCGGCAGTCCCCGAGTGCCACACGTTTCATTTTTTTTTCTTTGACTCGCTCTAGATTTTTTCAATGATGGCTAGGAGGTCACACTTTCGGATATAGATGAAATTCATTTAATTTTCATTGAATTTTATTTTTTTACGCTGGGTCCGCTATAGCCCCAAACACGTTTACATGAATATGTAGACTTCTACTGAAGCAGAATTGATCTACAATAGCTCAAAATAAGCGTATTGAAGAGTATCTCGAATTTGTTTTTTTTTCGGATATTCTAACCTCAAAATTTCTCCAATTTTCAAAGTCCCGCCAAAATTCCGCACTTATAGCAAAATGTGATTTGATTGTTATGTGCAATCGCAATATTACGGTTTTTCGCGAAATTCAAATTTTGGCGACAAAAAAATCCAGTGACAAGTAGAATAAAAATTTTTCACGCAAACAAAATATTTTTACATCTTTTTTCAAATTATCTATGACTTTGATCACTTGTATTTTTGTTGAATGGAGGCTTTATTTCAAAATTAATTTATATAAATGAAAAAACTCGGAAATTTTCCTATTTTTTTTCGGCATTTTCTGATAAAAAAACGATTTGATCACATTCCAGCCATATCAAATTTTGCCGGATTCTCAGGGGATTCGGTCGACCGTGCGACTGGACTATTAAAAAACACCTCGATTTAGATGAAGTGGATTTAATTGTTTTTTTGGAAGGGTAAAACCTGACTGAAATAAAACTTAATGCAACTTACATTAGATGTTTCGCCATTCTTTGATTCCTGAGTTTGTTCTGGTTTCTTCAAAGCTGCAGTTGGGCTGGACGTAAAACTATCCGAGCCAAACTTGAACTGGACTGGAGCGTTCGTTTGGCTAACGACCGGTTTCGGCAACAAATTACTTACAACGGGAGCGGCGATTATACTGGGCTCGAACGGCTTATTACTTATCAACGCTGCCGCCGCTCCCGGCGTTTTAACGTCGGTTTTGATACCGAAAGAAAACGTGCCGGAATCTACGGTGGCTGGTTTCGCAGCTTCCCCGAAAATTGAACCAGCAGATACCGCACCTGACGGCGCCGATTCCTTCTTCTCGTCGGGCACGCCGAATTTAAACGGAATCCGCGACTTGTTCACACCGAAATTGAACATGTTCACGCTGTCTTTGCTCACGATCGTCACACCGGGTTTGGGCGATTCGCAACATTGGCATTTCTCTAATTTATTCGAATTTCGCACCATGCACGACGTGCATTCCCACTCCGACGACGTTTTCTTGAAGGCAACCGGGAGAGGTTTCGCCACGGCACCGGACCTCAAACTCCCGCACGCGACGCAACAGTCGTCCTTCTTATTGTTTCTAACTAAGCACGAGTCGCATTCCCACGTGTCACTGGCCGGTTTGAATTTCGCGCCGAAACCGCCCGCGTCCGTAACCTTTTTGTTCGGTCTCGAGGATCTGCACGCTTCGCATTGTTCCAAATCCGCGCGATTCCTAACGAGACAAGAGTCGCATTCCCACGAATCGACGGGCGGTTTGAAGGGATTGACGAACGCGAAAGAGGGTTTCGTCGCTACTGCCGAGGACTCGCACATGGTACATTTCGTCGATTGCGTCTTATTCCAATTGGAGCATTTATTGCATTGCCACGTTTCGTTCGACTTGGACGTGTTGACGATCGGTTTGGAGGCCGAACAAGCCACGCATACATCGTCGGTGATCTTGTTTCGCACCATACATCCGTTGCAATCCCATTCGTCGGACTTCTTGTTGAATTGCAGGCCGAAATTGATGAGATTCTCTTTCGCCTTGGGCGGTTCGGTTACGCGGAGTATTTCGCACGCCTCGCATCTAACCGCTTTCGATGGATTCCTTATAAGACACACCGCACACTCCCACGTTCCTTCGGGAGGTTTGAACATATCCAGCAGAGTCGGTTCAGATTTTTTCCCCAAAACGTCCAAAACGCTTCCTTCGACTAATTGCGGTACCGGTTTCACAACATTCATTTCACCGTTATTCTTCTTTTTAATACTCAATTCGTAGTTCTGCTTCATCTCGGGCATTTTGAAGTTCAACTTTCTGTTGTTGTCTTGGAGGACCGGTTCACTAAATTTGAAATTATTAATAGCTACGATCGATTTCAAATTATCCGCGATTATAAGTGGATTCGAGAACTTAAATTCTCCAACCGTCAAACATTCAGGACTTTTACCAGTTCCATTTTCTGGAATGTTCTTCGTACAACCAATCCTCGAGATTGAATTACTTTTTATTTCTGGTGGATGTGAATCTTTTTGTTTCGATTGTTCCTTTATCGAATCCGGAGGTGGTATGATCAAGTCGAATTTCGGTAAAGTGGTTATTGGTAACGATACTGGATTTAGAACTAAATTTTCGTGCACTTCGATTGTCGGAGCCTTCGCTCTAACAGAAGCAACTTTCGATTTCATCTTGTTACTATGTTTCTGTTTACTGTCGTTTGTCGATCTTAATTTGTACTCTTCCTTGTTCAAAGTAGATTTCGAATTGGTAGCAATTTTACGGACGGCCTCTGTTGTGTCTTGCAGATGCTGTTTTTGTTTCATCTGAAGTAATTCGGGTACAGTTGGCACCATCAATTCTCTATTCGATGCGGTTTTCGATTCACGAACCATGTACGGATTGGCACCGGTATATTTGGTTAACAAGCCTTCTGTTGTTCGTTTAGACTTGGTGGGAAGTGGTATTTTTCGGGCGTCGCTGATAGGAGTGCTATATTGTTCTAACGTGTCCAATATCCTTCTTGCGGTTTTACTCAACGCGGTACTGCTGCTCGCGGGTTTGTTCGAGGGTTTGATGGAGAATGTATTACGAGCAGAGTTTCGAAGAGTTGCTGGATTGTGGCCCAAGTGTCGACCGTACGCGGAAGCCCCACCGTAGGCGGTACGACCGCTGTAGAATGGCGAATTCATAATTCTGTTCGTTGAAATAGTGCGATCCACAAAGTTCGGAGATCCAAATGTGGATGCATTAAACGATGGCCGTCTAGAACTTAACGATGAATTTCCCTGTGGGCTAAGCATATTCTCTGCAAATAAGGATCGATTGCTCAACCCCTGAGCTGTAAAAAAATATATCATTTTAATTGAAGGATAATTTTCAGACTTCATATGTAAAGAAGTAAAGTGTGGTTAATACACTAGAAAAGAGTTTACACTGTGGAAACATTATCAACACTATAAAAAACCGTATCACCAAAAACGTTATTTGTATATTCAGGACTCAGCTCTCAAGTAGTCATCATATTGTATTTTATCTACATTTTTGTTTAATTTTTGTAGTAGTAGGTTACATGTAGGACCCTTGTTAGGTGATAGGATAGGTTTTAGTAAAAGTAGTCCAGGCTGTGAACCGTTCGAATCAAAATTTTTTTTTTGCATTAGCTTCAGGAGGTTTTCAGGATCATTCATACATCTCAAAACCTCTTTGGAACCCCAACCCCATCCATTGGGGGCGAAAATGACCCGAAATCTCCAAGTCTTGAATTGTATTTTCTACAAAAAAGGTATTTTGGCATTTCGAGTGCACCTAGGGGATTTTTTGGGTCGCTGATCACGAATCCGTAGCCACATTTACTTGCAATCCATCGTAGGGGTGGTAAAATCGATGAAATTGGCCAATTTTGCACCACTAAATGTTAATTTGCAATTTACGTGTTTTTGACATTTCGAATGCACCAAGGTTTTTTTTGGGTCGCTGAATTCGATTCCGAAGTCATATTTACTCCGAAGTAATTTGAAAATGCAAAAATAATAAAAATTTAGAAGCGTGTCAAATTAGCCATTTTTGTAAATTTCCCACCCCTACGATCATATTCGAGTAAGTCGTATTCAGCGACCTTCTAGGTACATCCGAAATGCCTAAACACGGAAATTGCAAAATAACATATAGGGGTGCAAAATTGGCCAATTACGTCGATTTTACCACTTCTACGATGGATTGCAAGTAGATGGTGCTACGGATTCGTGTTCAGCGATCCAAAAAACCCCCTAGGTGCACTCGAAATGCCAAAATACCTTTTTTGTAGAGAATACAATTCAACACTTGGAGATTTCGGGCCATTTTCGCCCCCAATGGGTGGGCTTGAGGTTCCCAAGAGGTTTTAAGGTGTAGGAATGATCCTGAGAACCTCCTGAAGCTAATGCAAAAAAAAATTTTGATTCTAACTTACATGTTTTTTTTCGGTTCATAGCCTGGACTATAGATAATCTCTTACTTGTTATTATCAATTTATTTGATGTACCAAATAAATAAATAAATAAAGAGTATCAGAGATTTCTAATTTATTGTACTCTGATGACCACTACATGGTAGCTGAAAGGTCCACAGTACATTAACAGTATTTTTAGTGGGCAAGGGTGATTGTTCTTTTTATAGGGGTAAAGTCCGCGAGTTGATATTTTTCTATCACCAAAAGTACTTGTTTTGAACCAAACTTGCTCCAAGTTTCTCATGATTTCCTAACTTTTTTCTAGCCTGTCATAAAATCAAATAATGTACTATGTCGATCAATTAACTAATTCTCGAAGCAATATCAAGAATAACAGGTGAAGTTCAATATTTCAAATCTAGCCTTGATTACCAAGTTTGAGTATATATTCCAGGCAAATATTCTTATAACCTATGAAGGCAATAAATCTGAAAATGTCCTGAGCAAACAAATTTGTACAAAATTAAAATATTGCGATAGAATTTGTTCAATATTTCAGACCCATTTTGTATGCACATTCATTAAAGATGTGAATCATGTGGAACAGGTCCAGGGCTTGTTGTAGCTTCAACTTTGATCAATGGTCATGAATTAATGATTTAGAATTCCAAAACAATTATCATTCATTACTAATTAATTACTACCCTAAATTGGGAAAATAATAATATGCATATTATGTTTTTATCAAACAGGAACTGAAAGTAAATTTAACTACCTAAAGGATTCAGCCTTATTAAAAGGGTTTCTCTTACATGAAAACTTCTAGAATCACTTATTCAAATACAAAAACCTACCTCTTATATCCATATTAAGTGAATTTCTACAAAATTTCAGAGAAGAAATCTAAGTGCAACTGCGTCAAAGAGTGATAATTTTCAGATATAAACAATCTTAACAGGATACATCAATTGATTACAGTCATTGCATTAATACATGCCATGATGTAAATTTTCTAAACATGTCATGTGAAAAGTTAGCCCTACGACTCTTTGAATTATCACTAATTTGTTTTTTCCTTGGTATTGCAAGGTCAATGTTGAACGAACTTAATTTTTATTGGCTTGTATCAACCAAAAATTTTGGTAAAGCAAGAATTTTGTTCCCCGAGATCAAAGAAGTAAAATTTTTAGAATAAAGTTTCTTACCACAAACCTCATGAGTTAGTAATGTTCATCTGATAAAATGATTGGCAGTATTTTCAAATTTGTAGCGTTAATAACGATCTTGGCAATAAGTGAAACTATGCAATGAAATCTACAAAGGGTTACTACGTAAAGTGGGGTACTTACTTGTATTGAATAATTTTCTTGAATTTAATGATGTATTCTCAAGCGGAGAAGTTTTCTTAACTTCAGACTCTGATTGTTCAACTATTTTATCACGATTCACATTCTTCACCAATGAGGAATAGCCACTTGTGGATTCTCCACTATCTGAACCTTTATCACCATTAATTTCATCACCATACTGGGATTGTGCCATAGTTGTTTGATATGAGAATCTTTCGCTCAGTGTCTTATGGGATTTTATTCCAGATGGGCCAGCCACTGGCTCAGGAAAATGTGTGTATTTACTCCTAGACCCACTACTTACATTGAAACCCATATTTTGAGAAACATGATTATCATTTACTTTGTAGATATTATGGATTGAATTGCCATCAGTAGGTATTTTAGCTCTTTTACAAGGAGGTTGAGCTGTAAAAGCATCATCATCATCATCCTCTCTTCTTCGAATTATGGGCTTTTTCTCTTCGTATGTTCCAAACAACCTTGAGATTGATGTATTCAACAAACCTGATACTCTTGATCGAACTTTCTTAACGAAAGACTGAAAAAATATTTATACTAGAATCTTGTAATAATTTTGAAAATCTTAAAATTAATGATCCATAGTCGACGAGATGAAGGTTAGTATTCAAAAAATTAATCTTGTTTAAAGTATTTAAATAATATATTAATTTCAATGTATAAAACATCAAAATACAAAAGTATTATATTCACGAAGGTCTTGAGGAAGACTTGCTATTTTTAGAAGAAGAACGCGCGAAGATACATAAAAACGTTGAAATCTTACCTTGTCTTCCTCTGGATTATCAAAATAGGAAATATCATTAGGCGTTTCCTCGCTATTGTCCATTGCCATAATTGCACGATTTTGTAATTTCTTCAACACAAATATAAATAAAATCTATTAAAACTGCACATTTCGCTGACAACTTTCACCACACGAGAAAAATATGGCGGTCAATAAGGTTAGTTCACAACGCATTTTTCGTCAAACCAGTCATATCATGAACGAGCTTACACTGAGTGCAGATCATTGGGAATGTACCATTTTCACTATCAGCACCTTAATTCGATGCACACTTCTGTGACTACTGTAACCAGGGTTTTATGACCTTAGATATACTAATTGATGCAGTAACATTGAATTCGGTATATCAACAGTTAATACGCTTGCTTCTAGAGGCGTTATTAGGTTGATCTGTTTTCAACGATTAATCACGGCTGTATCGAGTGTTGCGACTTTTAACCACCTTTGCTTCTTATAGCGAAGGTTCGAATCTTCAAGCGGCAACGTTCTTACCACAATGTGGAGTTGCATCTTTTACTGTCGCCTGACTGAGAGCCTGTAAACTATAGTTCTCTAGACTGGAGGGTCATAGTAGACGGATAAGAGCAGAGAATAGGGAAATTCAACAGAAATTCTAAACGTCAGAAGGAAGGAGTTACTATTACTTGTCCACTCTAGTTATTGAACTCTTTGTTCTAGCGGGGAGCGATTTAAATGCTGATTTACCGAATTTGAAATAATGAGAACTATTCCACTATATAGTGTATCACATCCTGTATAGTATCATTTCCAATTTAGATTTGATAATTTATTCTATAGTGTTCTTGTGAAATGCTATAATACCTATCGCAACGAAATTGCCGTTACACTTCATCAATGATAATAATAATTTTCAATCTATTCGACCATAAAAGTCATAATATTAATCAAATCATATTTTGTTGTTTTCATTTAGAAGATGAAATTGTGCGATTGGTGTATTCCAGTTCCAGTACAGCAGTTGCCAAATCATGAAGTTTGAGCCCTCTACAGATCATCACACAAATGAGTTAATTTGTGTAAGAAATGACCACAAATTAACTGTTACTTTGTGGTAACTTTAGTTCGTTACATAAAATTCTCAAACATATACGCAGGCGTGATTTCGTACAAATTCAGAACACCTCGTCACCGCGAAGTGTGGTGAGGACTTTTGTGGAACCGCAACTGATTTTAGTCAAAAATCACATTTTTTTTTCATCAGATTATATAATTTTTTTGTTTGGTTCAATATCTTTACAGCAAAATTTTTTATTAATAAAATGAATTCTGATAATCCTAATAAGAATTCAAAATTTAGATAAAATAACTATTAAAAGTTCGATTTTCACTAGTTTAAAAAATTGTGACTATAGTTTCGCTAACACAGTAGATTGTTTAAACAAATATTACAAAGTGTAATATTGGTTCGAATATTAAGTGTAATATTGGTTCGAAGAAGCCACTGTGTTAGCGAAACTACGTAATATTTATTAAACTAGTGTAGTATAGAAAGGTTTTTCATCACGTTACTGATTCTCTTCAATTTTAGAATTAAAAATATTCAGTGTCATCTTTTTTGGTCCCAGGAATATATCTTCTTTAATTATGATAAGTATTTTATAACAATACAGTGCTCTAATGAATACAAACATGTACCATAACTGTTGATATGTATACGAGCGCAAGGTGAAAAGTTCCTGAAAAATAAAACAGGGAAAATCCCATGTGACATTTGTGATGTACTTACCATCTTTAACTAGAACGCATTAAAATTTTCAGACTGATATGTCATTCAGTTGTGCTTTGACACCCATCGAAAGCAGGCAATAAACTTGTAGATTTTTGTAAACATGGAAAAAAGTGAATTTCGTGTCTTGATTAAATATTATTTCTTGCGTGGAAAAAACATTACGCAAACCAAAGCATCGCTTGTTAAACATTATGCGGACTCTTCAACATCGATTGGAATGATTCACAAGTGGTTTACTGATTTTCGTTGTGGTCGTATGACCACAAAGGACTCCGAACGTTCTGGACGTTCAATTGAGGTCACAACGCCAGAAATCGTCGAGAAAATCCATGGTATGATAGATGAAGATCGGCGAGATTACTGAGGCTATGGGCATCTCAACCGAACGAGTACGGAACATTTTACATAAATTTTTGAATATGAGAAAGGTATCTGCCGGATGGGTGCCGCATTTTCTATTTGTTGACAACAAGTGCGACAGTGTGACGACTTCAAAGGAGTTTTTGGCGATGTTCAAGCGCGGTAAGAAGGATTTGTTGCGCCGTTCCGTTACCAGTCGAAACAGTGGACTTGTCCTGGCGAATCGAAACCGAAAAGGGCCAAATTGGGTTTATCGACCAACAAAGTCATGGCGACAGATTTTTGGGATGCACACGGTATCGTCCACATAGATTACCTGGAAAAGGGCAAAACGATCACTTGCGTATATTATGCAGAACTGTTGGATTAATTTGAGGCCGATTTGAAGCGATAGCGACCGCATTTGGCAAAGAAAAAAGAGCTCTTCCATCGAAACATCGCACCAGCGTACAGGTCCGCAGTCGCAATGACGAAATTATGTAAAAAAAAAAAATAAATCATTTTTTGTTTCATTTTTCAGGGACTTTTTCACCTCGCCCTCATATTCCAGCGTCTGCCAGTGCGAATATTTCGCATTTTATTTAAAGGCGGAGGCATGCTCATATTTTATTACCAATTACTTTATTATTATAATAAATAGGTAGTAGGTACTAGTTATTAGGATTATCATGAACAAAATGGTAGACTTTGAAAATAAAATTCGTATAAACTATTGATGACCAACATTTTCAGGCAACTTTGATTCAGATTTTTGAAGAATAAGAACAACAATCAAGCTTGGTATTTGATTGGCAGACACCGTGACAATGTAGGGTTTCGTGAGTAAGAACGTCCCGTATATTTAATTTAATTTGATAAAGATCTACAGCTAAGAATATTATTATATTATTCCAAAGTCTATAAATCGGATCGTCTAGATCTCATTTTCATGTTAAATTTAGTAGTTCTATTGCTTTAATTTTTCTAAATCTTCAATGCAAATGGTCGATAGAAGCGATATTTTCTGGTTAACAATGTTGTTTTAACTAATTTGCAACAAAAAATTAATACGTATGCTGTAATAATAAATTTACAGATCATTCATCACTGCTTCAAGGTTATGCGATATTTACCATGAAATAATTTGATCGGCTGTTTTCGGCAATCGAGAATTTATTCCGCAATCTTCCGAGATATAATGCAGGTCGATATTACTCATCGGATTGAACGTAAAATCGTCAACAACCAAAATTCGAGGAACAAATTATACATAAAATGGTAATAGATCGTAATAGTCTCAGTTGTCGGCGGTTGTTGTTGGTGTTACTTGATACAGGTCCGTCAGTGTTGTGTTGTGTTTTTCTAGTTTTTCAATAACGGAACATTGATTTTATGTGCAAAGAAATTTTGGCGGTAAAACGACTTCCTCACAGGAAGGGGAATTACTATATTTCATTAAAAATAATAATAAGTCAATTACCGGAAAATTCGTTTCTTTACATTTGCAACTAAATGGAACCTAATCTTGAAAATCCAGATCATCCGAATGATGAAACATCCACTTCCGATTGCGATGTCGTGGATGGTAGTTGTTTGGGAAGGTTAACGCAGTATGAAAAAAAAGAGAAGCGTGTACAACAAGCTGGGGGAAGCACTTTGAACTTAGTGTAAGCTACAGATATTTTGTTTGTTTGTAACATTCCATATTTTCTGGATTCAAAAAATTAATGTAGGAATTTTCGTTGCTCTTTTCACGTAATTTCAAACACAATTTTTGTTCTACTTTATTCAGTTTAAGTGCTTTTACCACTTTCTAGTGATATCTTCAAAAAAAGCCTGAAAATACATCGAATTCTCCAAACTCCCTGAAATAATAATGGATAAAGAATAAACCAAAAATAATGAGCTATGTGGTAAGAACACGATCTGTCAAAAAATGCTGAATTACTTTCGATTTGAACTGTTTTGTTGATTTGATAAAGTAGTCCATGCATAATTTCCGGTAGTTGAGTTCTTATGCCACCTGTTTCTGTTTTTTGTAATAATTGTTTTTTTATTCTAATCTAGGAGTCAATTACATTTTCTTAAAGGCATTTGTCTTGAATTGTTGAGATTTTTACGATTGAGCAAAATTTTTTAACGGAAAGATTAACGAACAAACCAATTAACATGATTTGTGTCAGTGGTGTATCTAGGGTATGGTAGACAGTAAACAATATAACGTGACAAATTTTGGCATAGAGGGAGGACTGTCCCTTTAATACAAGAGTGATAAATTAAATGATTAATGTTCAATTGATGAAGCTAATGTAATTTCAGTGGTATTTTCAGATATAAACAATCTTAACAGGAGACATTCATTTATTTTGATCATTGCATTGACTCATGCCATGATGTAAATTTTCTGAACATATGTCATGTGATTTAGAATCCGTAAAGTTTCCCCAACGACTCTTTGATTATCACTGATTTGTTTTTCTTTGCAAGGTCAATCTTGAATGAACTTAATTTTTATAGGCTTGTATCAAACCAAAAATCTGGTGAAGCAAGAATTTTGTTCCCCGAGATCAAAAAAGTAAAATTTTTAGAATAAAGTTTCTTCTCACAAACCTCATGGGTGAAAAAAAAATATAAGATAGTAATGTTTTCTTGATGATACGGCAGTATGTGTAGGTTTTCAATTTTCTAGCGTTAATAACAATTATGATAAATATGATATACATTCATAATGGCCATAAGTGAAACTATACAATGAAATCTACAAACTGTTTCAAACCAAGGGTTTGGAACAGTTTGTAGAATAAGGTTAAAACTTTTTTTCAAACCCACGTTTATTACGATACCAGAGAATTCTTCAATGACCACATATAAATCGTTTTTATTATGATAACCATCAAAATTTTTGTTTTGTTAACATTCACTAGTCATTATTTCACCAAAAACTAACTTTTATATGTAACATCGATTACTAATTATACATATTGTGTAAGTGCTTATATGTGTGTAAAAAACAACTCGAAATGAACTACACTTCTCAATAGCTCACATGAGCTTCAGCATACCTGAAAATCATTCCATAGAAAAAAGTATATTATAACTAACTATTAATAAACTATAAAAGAGTTTACAATGTGGAAACACCAAAACACTATAGATAGAAAATAATAGCCCTTATCCACTAAACATGCTATTAAAGTGCTGAGGACCTTTATTTTCTATCTCTATCAAGGGTTACTAAGTTAAAGTAGTATACTTATTTGTATTGCATAATTTTCTTGAATTTAATGATGTATTCTCAAGCGGAGGAGTTTTCTTAACTTCTGACTCTGATTGCTCAACTATTTTATCACCAATGAGGAATAGCCACTTGTGCATTCTCCACTATCTGAACTTGTATCAACATCAATTTCATCACCATACCTGAATTGTGCCATAGATATATGATAGGAGAATATTTCGCTCAATGTTTTGTAGAATTTTATTCCAGATGGGCCTGCCACTAGCTCAGGAAAACAATATAATGTGACTTCAGAATTTTGTCCTGGTAATGGAGACGCCAAATTTTGGCATCGATACACTACTTCGGTCAGTTTGCGAATATTATATTATATTATTATTATAAAAGATCAATCTGCAGATGATTCACATAAAACGTGACTTCAAGTCTGTTGTAAATCATAGAACAGACATTCAATCATTAAGTCAGATTTATACTAATTTAATTAATTAAAACCCTTGCAAATTCCTACATGCGTCTAATATTTCTAATAAGTTTTGACAACCTTTTTCTATTACCTCATAAATCTTTAACATCTGGTTCGAAAGTGCGTTATATTTTTTGGTTTCAGTCGTTTACATACATTGTTTGACATGAAAGAAAATTGCTAAGCAGTGGATTCTTGATACATATTCAAATACTTAAAAAATTGTGCTACAATTTCGATTACCCGGGTTTCTGTTCGTTTTGGCGACGTGGGCATTTTCAATTGAAATTGGTGCGATAAGGACGCAGTGTGATGATACAATTAGTTTTAAGAAATCCCGTTTTAGACATTGATACGTCTTCTTATGATGGTCGTGAGACCGAAACGTAAGTAAAGACGAAAATAATAAACATAGTGTGACCTATTCTCGAGAATTTATATATAATAAATAAGATATGTATATCAAAAATTAAACGGATTACCAACAGAACAAGTTGATTAACATGTTATAATAATCAGAGGTAGAAAATAATTTACGGAATGTTATATTCCATTGATAGTTCTTGTTTACGTTTGCATAGAAAGCATTGTTACAATAAACATGGGACATTTCGGGAGGACATATTTCCATGGACAATTTATTTAAATGCCTCACGCGTAATCCCGTCTGATTTTGTGTGACGTATGCAATACAAGGTGAACTACCATTATTTCAAAATAGAACAGATTGTGTCTAGTAGAATTTTATCATAACAGTCACAACATCCATTAGAATGATAAGAGGCTTATCGTAGATATAACAATTTGTTGTATCATTGTTTCTGTGAAAAACGGTTGTTTATGTTTAGGGAGAAACTCTACAGCAAACATGATTATATTTTCGTTGATAATAATTCGTTCTTGTTGGATTTGACTCATTACTTAGTAACGCTCAACGTTTCGTAATTGGATCTCGTTTTCAAACTTATATTGAAGGCCTACACTAAGAGATGCTTGTTATAGATAAAAGTTTTTGGAGCAAATAACTTGAAGATTTACCTCCAATATTTCAAATTCTTAGAACTTGGAAAACAAAATTCAACAATTGTTAAAACATATTTTGAATTCTAAGATTTACTTCGTTAATTATCACTGAATTCAATTTTATTTATCAATCATTGTCCAAAAACAATATAAAAAAAATATTCAAATTAAGACTGAATGTTATAATATGACAAATAATAAAAATCATTTAACATTCAACATTGAAAAAAAATATATTTTAATATAGATATTAATTTATTTTAATCATTCATTGGAAATAAATAATTAGCAATATAATAATAATAATGCTTTGAATTAGTATAATACAAAATATTTTATATAAAACTATGAAAATCGTCTATTAAGTGCAATCATAAATATATTAGAAAAGATGATACCGATTGCATCAGTCATGTCTTCCTCAATTAAGAAAAGGCGTACCTTAACCAATGTCTCATGGGAGTTTTGATTGTGGCGCCATCTGTTTTATTTATCAGGGACTATTCACCTTGACCTCGTATCTAGTGAAATTCTTTTTTTATAATTTATTTCGAAATTTGCAGCCTGTAGCAAAGGTTTCTCCTGTTTTCTCCTCGCTGATTGAAGGTGTTTTGTATGTTCAGCAGGTAGAAATATGTATTCGGTGAATGAGACGACCTACCGAATGAAGATATACAATTTTGGATCAATTTTAAAAAGTAATTCTCATCAGTCAATATAAGTATCATTTCTTACCTAGTTATGAAGCAATATTGAACACTATTTTGATTTTTTTGTGTAAATCTATTCAATTTTAGGAGTATTAACCTTTGGGCAGATTTCAGTTGAAATTAGAGTCTATTTTTCTAGTTTTATACAACCAGATAAATAAACATATGTACTGCTTTTCATTTCAGTACTGGTAACAATGTCGATGGCAATGGGAAGATAAAGCTACCGGCGAAAAATGATGAATATTACAGTACCGGTAGAAAACGTGCTGGGCTTCTAATCATGTTGGCCCATGAACATTTTATAGTGGCTGGAGCTGAGCAGATTCTAAATACAGATGAAAATATTAGACTCGTCAGAACTTGCTTTGAAAATCTTGATTTTGAAGTTCGAATATATAAAGATTTGAAACTTAGAGAAATAAGAAACATTGTTAACGGTGGTAAGTAGTTGACAACGTTACACTAATAATCAATTAATGAAGTGAATCATCATTATTGTTTTCAGCGTCAAGAGCGAATTTTGACGATTACGACAGCTTTGTTATGATAATTTCTACAAAGGGGAATAACCTGGAATTATTCGCTAAAGATGCTGTTTACTCTCCTAACAATGAATTGTACGATAACTTCTTACCGACGGCATGTCCTTCTCTATTAGGGAAACCTAAGGTTTTTATTTTAGATGCCGACCAAGTAGGAAGATACAACGAAAATGAAAAGTCGAAAGTAGAGACTGATGGTGCCGAGTGTGATGAATATATTATCCCTTCACAATCCGATTTCTTATTAGTTCACACCAGTATTGAAGGTAACACAAGAATATTTTAAGAATGAAATAGAGCATAGTGAATGAGAATCTAATGAGGTATTTTTTGATATTTGGCAATTTCAAGAATGAAAGGTTTTATTTGGGCAGTAATGCAACAAAAACTATACCTAGATATCTTTTAGATTATATTGAATATCATTATACCGGGATATCAAAAATTATCTTGGTCAAGGGTGGTTGTGGAATCTAAAACGTGTGTCTTTACTTTACGTTTGAAACAATTATATATTAATTAATTTGAAGTTTCTAAAAGAGCGAAATTTCGCAATTTTATACGAATATTGTAACACTCAGAAGTCTTTAGCGCTTTGGACTCCGGGATCTTCACGTGGCCTATCGAAATTAGAAGGTTCGAATTATCTAAAAACATAATTGCATGAACGCCAGACGTTCTATATAATTAGCTAAAATCATTTTGACATATGCCTCGAGGAGCTCGCTGCGCGTAAGTTAGAGTTTATACATTTTACCTCGGTCTTGTTAATTTGGGGCCGTTTCGTGCCCTGTGCGGGCGGCGCCAGTTGTAATAAAGTGTTTTCGGCTATGGGCCGCCAGCTTTTTTAGTCACGAGAAAATTCCCTTTGGTACGACGAGCGTAGCTGAGAATAACTCAAACTATTTTAATTAAATTTTCCTAACTACATGGAGCGAAAACGGCACGCGAAAAGTCGTCGTTAAGCCGTATTAGGTAAAACCAGTTTGCACTTTTCTAAGTCACGTGCTACGGGCTTCTCACGTGAACGTCATTCGATTTACGGAAAATTAACTATTTCAAAACAGTTTTTGACCCGGATTGTGGCTATCACGACCTCTGAAAAGGTTCAAAGTTCACATAATTATTTCATAATTTGTAGTTCATTATTGTTTTACAACTGAAATAAATAGGTAGGTATGGAATTTGTAGGTTATTGATGATGTCAGTATGACAGTGACCTAATTATTTCAAACCTAAAGTAAAGACACACGTTTTAGATTCCACAACCACCCTTGACCAAGATAATTTTTGATATCCCGGTACTATTAACAAATTTACTACCACCCAGTGGTACAATGACTCCATATTAATAGAGTCACTGTACGCTGGCATCCTCAATGAATTATGAACCCACACCCTGTAGGCTGTTCTTGTTAAGAAAGAAATTACTAGATTAGTAACTATGACGTTATTTGTTTCTTAACTTGTTTCCAGTTAACTTTAATTGAATATTTGTTAACATATTGCTATTAAATTTTTGAATTTTTATTGAATTTGAGTGAATTTCCTCGAAACGTCGAAACAGTAGCACTACAAGTTTATTGATATCTCACACTAATTTAATATTAGTTTCGAGATCTATATTGGTTTCTATTCATGCTAATGATATTTGACAATATAATTAGCAGATTCCTCAGAGCAATAAGATATAGAGGCGCCTGAAAAATAAAACAGATGGCGTCACAATTGAAATCCCTTGTTAGATTTGGGATGTACCATCGTCAATTAGTACGCATTAAAAGTTTCAGACTTTTTGCTCCGTTTTGACACCCATCGAAAGCAAGCAACCTTGAACATTTTTGTAAACATGGACAAAAATTAATTTCGTTGGAACGATTCACAAGTGGATTACTGATTTTCGTTGTGTTAGTATGACCACAAAGGACGCAGAACGTTCTGGTCTTCCAATTGAAGTTACCACGCCATGAATTGCCGATAAAATCCATGGCGTTTGCTCTCTGTTGACAACAAGCGCGACCGTGTGACAACTTCAAAGAAGTGTTTGGCGATGTTCAAGCGCGATAGGAAGGACTTTTTGCCTCGTTTGTAGACGAAACATGGATCCTTCACAATACGCCAGAGTCCAAAGAACAGTCGAAACAGTGGACTTGTCCTAGCGAATCGAAGCTGAAAGAGGCCAAAGTGGGTTTATCGGCCAACAAAGTCATGGCGACAGTTTTTTGGGATGCACACGGTATCGTCCATATCGATTACCTTGAAAAGGGCAAAACGATCACCGGCGTATATTATGCAGAGCTGTTGGATCGATTCGACGCCGATTTGAAGCGAAAAAGTGGCCGCATTTGGCAAAGAAAAAAGTGCTCTTCCACCAGGACAATGCAGTGGTGCCCAGGTCCCCAGTCGCAATGGCAAAATTGCATGAATTGCGCTACGCATTGGTTCGTCATCCATCATTTTCTCCAAATTTGGCTCCAACGATGAGGTCATCGCTGAAACAAACGCCTATTCTGAAGGATAGTCTTCAAGGCTACAAGGAGATTATGTTGAGAAATAAAATAAATTTTGACCAAATAAATCATTTCCTGTTTCATTTTTCAGGGAATTTTCACCTTGCCCGTGTATATTAACATTACGCTTTCCAGTGCGCCAACAACTGGCTATCCTTTACTGTCTGATTTATTGATGGGGGGGGGGGGGGGGGGGGGCTGGTACGTCATGAGCGCTTTGTTTACATGGAAAATTTGCTATGATTATCAATATAATTATTGGGCACAATTCACACTCAAGACAAAGATAAGCAAACAAGTTGAATCAATCGTCATAACTCATAAATCAAATGAACGGGCATACACAGAACTACCCGATGAGATCTACTTTTAACTTAACCAGGCCCTACGTGAATAAAGAAAACATGGTATGTTGGATTCTAAACAAGGATAGAAAAGCCCTCTCTATATCTTTTATTGCTATGAAGCCGATTCAATACCGCCATCTGCACGTGGTAGTATAATTAAAGATAACTGCAACCACCATCTAATTTGCAAAGTAGTGAGACCGATGAATCAATTCATATTCTTGTGCGATCTGTAATAATAATAGAATAATACTTTATTATTTCGTGAATATTATAATGAAGTATACGGAGCAATATTAGAAAAAAACTCCATACCTTAGATACCTTACAATACACATTATATACTCATTTAAAGAGCATTTAGAAAAGATATTAAAAAAACTCAATAAATTGATGAAATACTCATACATTGTTTCTAATCAATATACAACATTTCAGGTTTCCACCATTTTGATAGCACTTCGTCGTGTCCTTCGTTCATAAGAATTTTGACTGAAAAACTGATAGAGCATGTGGATCAATATGATTTGTTAACTATATTGACTCTAGTGAATAAAGAGTTAGTCTATATGCATGGAAGCTTCATAAATATTTTATCGACGCTCATTAGAAGAATTCGAATTATCAGAAAATGAAGATGCAATGTACCTTATTAAGCTTTATAAGCTTACCATTATGTAGTTGGGTGGCAAGCTACATCTTTCCAGGACCTGGAGTACCATAACTCATATGGATTGGGATCTTTTTAAAGAGATACGAATGTGTCACATGAGTAAATTCATTATAGTCGAAACGTGTTTGGTTGTGATACCGTATTTCCTTATCTATTTTGTTCATTAGTTCTAAGAAGTCCGTTCTGTAGTCAGCGACGCTTTTGTTACCAAGAGAAATGGACTATTTTTCATTCCCACGCTAGTCAACTTCAACCATAGAGATGAAAAATGAGTTCTTGAAGGTGCTATATTTTTGACTCTGTCTAAGAAATTTAAAGGCAGGCTATCTCTTTCTACTCGGTCTCGATATGCCCCGCCCACTTACGTTCCGTGAACACAGACTAGGCGGAGCGTGCGAGAAAGAGGCTCGAGAATTAGAAAGAGAAAGGCTCAAATTTCTTAGAGAGGGTGTTTTTGTAAAGCATTGCGCTTATGGGACTCAATAACTCTATATCTTCATCTCTATGACTTCAGCTTCGGCAGTTTGTTACTGACTGTGACTCAATGGTGTTTGAGAACAAGGTTTAATGCGTCAATGTTTTCTGAACATCTAGGGTTATCAAAATATTCTCTTTTATAGAAAAAATAACAATATATCAGAATTTTTCATTTTATTGGGAAAATATTTTCCTTACAAATTAATATTTAATTCGTACAAATATAAGTACCTAATGTTACATTACCTAAGGTATCAAAGTATATAATAGTTGGATTGTATTTTATTGAAAAAGGAATAAATTTATATAAAACAGTCATTGTAGTTTCCCTCAACTGTACACTTGATGGTATCAAAAGCGATATATTTTTTATAAACACAATTTAAATGGGTTTAACAGGTTTTCTTAGATACACAATTTTATGTTGAACAGGATTATGAGAAATATGTACCTTAAATGCTTAAATCTTTTTCCATCTTGCCATAATATCCAGTGATCCCGAAACAGTTCAGGATTTTTTATAATCACAATCTGCAGTGGAATGAAATCATGGCATACCTACCTAAATGCCTCATGATGTGAATAATTCTCTGAGAATTGCTTTTCTATGAAAACTATATGTTTTAATAAAACAGAGTGGATTTCCGATGATTACTTTATATAATGGCCAGTGATACACTTGCTTATTTCTTAGTTTATTTTGAATCTTTTCTATCCACTGTTCTGCAAAAATTATAAGACAAGACTCGAAACTTCTTGTCTGGTTATACTTTAGTTCACCATTTAGGAATTTTTATTTTATTGTTCATTCTGCGCAAATGAACGAATGGCTCGAAATTAGATTTCATTCACGATATGATCTACGTAGGTTTTTTATACTTCGCATTATTGTTTTACAACTGAAATAAATAGGTATGAAATTTGTAGGTTATTGATGATGTCAGTGTGACAGTGACATAATTATTTCAAACGTAAAGTAAGACACACGTTTTAGATTCCACAACCACCTTTGACCAAGATAATTTTGATATCCCGGTAGATGACGTGTAATATGTAGCAGTTTTGTTTGCTTCCGTTAATTGGGGTTGCAATTTTCATAGATAGAAGCGTTTCCTATTTAAATCATCTGTTAGTAAAGCTACTACCTATGATCAGTTATTTTTAGTTGAGAGAACATATTGTAGATGGCGGATATGAGTATACACATTACAGTGGCCTATAATAAATGTAGTAGCTTTATTTGCTTGTTAATTGAGAATTGAGATTAGATTTTTCATAGATTCGGGAGTTTTGAATAGTCACCATGCTAAACTGTTGGGTTGTTAATCATATTTCAGTATAGATGGAAACATCCGTGTAATATGCATGTTACAGTTATCTGTAAGGGGGACATTTTCGTTTGTTCCTTTTAATTAAAGGATTCTATAATGAATGAAATTTTTTATGAATTGAATTTTAGGAGTTTAAAAGCTGCGTCCATAATAATTATTGCTAATCGCTTTCGGAATTCAAGCAATAGGGGCTGCTTTGCATTCATTATATTCGTTTTCTTTGAATATGAATGTGAACTTATGAATTTTCATTTAAATCGATTGTTAGGATTGATAAACTTTATTACCTAAAAGATACAAGAGTTGAGATAATTATGCGGAGGGAAAGTTATACATGAATTCTTGATTCGATGGGTCTAAAGATGTTACAACATTCTTGATACATATTTTGTTACATTCTGGATCTAAATATGAGAATTATTTAGACATGGTTAACAATTTTTTTTAATATTACTAATTACTTACGTTCGCTGCCGACACTGATATGGATATGTATATAAGCGTCAGTTCACACGCGCTAAGAGCCTGTCTGCATTTTTATGCTTGCAAATTATTTAAACATAACAGATTACTTTTAATAATAACCGATTATTCTCGCCGATGGCAGTGTTAAGATTGAATTTGAACAATGTAAAAAATTCGTATTCAATTAAACTAACCACATGTACAAGCAAATAAAGCGATTTCTTGTTTCATTTTTCAGGGACTTTTCACCTTGCCCTAGTATTGATATGAGATAAGAAGAAGTTTTCAAAGAATTTAGTTCACTATAAATATATCACCAAGGATACAGAACCGGAATGTATACTCGCAAGAAACTGTAGATTTTCTCATTATCTTTTTCTAGGGAGTTCTAAATACGAAAATGGAGCAAAGTAGGTATAGCAGAACAACATGGTATAAGCTGAATCAAAATAACCATCTCAATTTTCTGGCTTAAGCTGTTCGTTGTTTGAGTATAATTTGGATTATGTGGAAAGTTCTAAAAAAAATAGTCAGTCTATACTGTTGCATGTCTGTTGGATTAGATAAAATGAATTTGGGTAGGCATTATGTTCATGGCTTATATATTTTTGTCTCTTGTCACATATGACTGGCCAAGTAAAAACTCGGTCAACAAATCATTAGTAGGCTAATCGCTAATTGTAGTGATTTTTTTTATAATACTGAATAATATTCATTATATATTGATAAGTGAACTAGGGAAATTGCGTAGATTTCTGTCTTAATGAGCACGCCCGGAAGGAACTTGACTCATCACAGTTGATAAATCATCATTGCGTTTCAATATGAGTTTTGAAATTGGAACAATTTTGCTTCGTTGTCCTAATTCTCATGTGCATCCAATTTTTTTTCATTTCATAATACTTTCAATAACAAACAATCACCCGAATCCACTAAAAATATTGTTAAATTAGAAAACAAAATATCCCTGCTTACATACTATTTGTAATTAGTAGTGTATATAAGGGATTATATTATTATATCCCTTCTAGTTTGACTTACATAGCATTTATACACGACTCATAATCGATTTTGTAAATCCTGGATTTGTCGAAGTCGGAAACTATGTCAAAGGTGTTGTTTGAACGGTTTTTTGGCTGTAGACGTGTTTTATTGTAAATTTAGAAAACAAATTAGGGTATTTATTCATTACTGAAGGATAGTAAGTGAAACTGTTGAATTTTATTGAAATATTAGAAGGTTTCAGTTTCGTTAATTGGTTGCGTTCCAATTTCCTTTTTTGTCTAGACATTAAGTTATTAATCAAAGATTTCCTTGATATTAACATCACAAAAGATAGTGATCATTTATATTCAACATAATATACAGAAAACCACTAAAATAAATAGGTATACTCACGTGGATTCAGTTACACCAATTAATAATAGCTCCATTTAATACTCTTGTTCATAGATTATTAAACGACCTTTTGAGCTAGTAAAATTATAACAAAGATGTTGAAAAATTTCAGCGAATAGCTTTGGACAATAATAAGAGCGAATCTTTGATCAATAGTTTAATTTCTAAGCAAAAACGATTCAAATAGCTTAGTAAAATTTAAAGTTTCACTTATCCTTCATAAATTAATAAATTACCTAATTTATTTTCCAAATTTGTAATAGAACCTGTTTAAAAATGTAAGAACAACTAGAAGAAACATTCTAACACGATATAGAGAAATTGCCCACTTAAAGAAAAATACTGGTTAACAATCACCGTTAGCCGAACATATTTTAAATACAGGTCACACCATTTCTCAAGAAAGTGTATCACTCTTGTAACACAATATGTTTGTAATTTAGAAGAGATGGAAATGATAAAGGGAAAAAGCAGCCCCGGATTAAGACAATTCACCGCTAGCAGCGAAGAAAATGTGGGGTCCTCTTTCCGCGTATTCTGCATTTGAAGAAGATGAGTTTCTGGTATCATCTTTTTAGAAAATACTAAAATCCTAGCCAGAGCTCCAAACTTTTTTTAACGGAAAATTCTTGAAGCGATAGAAATCTTAAAGCATCCAAATAATCTAAGCCGTCACTCAGGATAGTACCTTCCCAACATCTGGAAACCCATCCTCGAAAATTCTTACTTCAGACATGAGCACACAATGACAGGGATAGGTACCAGAACGGAATAAAGCCAGTAAACTGTGTAGTGGAAGTGTTTCCCCACAGTTAATACCGCTACAGAAACCAGGAGAACCAGTTTAAGTTGCCTCAAGCCTGCCCTGAAGATGCCACCTGTAGTGGTTGGCGAAACGTCGGCATCAAGTCGTGCAATTGTAACGCGTAAGATTTTCCACACATATAAGGTTTTGGCTAATGGTAAATGAAGGTACCTCGAATACACATTTCGGCAACGTTCTTCAGTAGGAATTCATCTGGAAGCCAAGAATTTTCAAGATGAACTATCGGCGGAAGTCTACTATTCAAGAAAAACTCTTCTATAGTTTATTACAGTCATTTTGACATAATTTTCAATGAAAGTTTGGACTGTTCGCAATTACTATTATATGTCTTTGATTCACTCCGCATATATACGTCATCGTTAGGAAAATGTCATGTATTTATGAAACGGTGTATTTTTTGTGATCTTGCCTCAATCCCATCACTAGAGATAATAAAGGCTAGCATGAAGATTGTTTGATTCTATCAGTCCTTTTACAATAGGTTGCACCACTTTTGTGGATAAGAAGAGATCGATATGATGCTGAAGATAAACGTTTTACGTTATGAATACTTTCCCACGTATCAATCTAATTACTTTCTCTAATCATTATCACGATACGTTTCTTATTCGTAAAGATAGAAAGATAATATCATGTAATTAAACGAGAAAATTCCTTCAAACATGCAGAAATCGATGTGAATTTTTGTTGAAAACGTAGTATTGTCTTACTACAGAAGATGGTACATGTCTAGATGATATACGTCGGTAAATTACTGTTTGTATAATGATGACGTTCGGAACTTTCTAAATACTGGTAAATATCTTGATCTTGAGAACAACAATAACAAGTGAGTAAGACTAAGGCGTAAGTAACAGGTTACAGGATTCATATGATTCATGAAGTAATGTCATATTTTATACCAGAAGATTTCCGTTGTGTTTCTGTTTTGTTTCAGTTTTTGACAACTTCGTCGCTGCAGTGTGGAGGCGTAGAGAACAAAACAGTTCTATTTATTCTCAATTGATTGCTCTATTTTGTGCTTACTGAAAAGGTTTGACCTACAATCAATTGTTTGTTAAAAAACACGAAAACTTAGCTTAATATATGCATTATGGGCATCAATTAAAGCATCAGCTTCTGGTATTATTGATGATTTCACTTGTTTGGATATCCTAGAACACTGCATGAGGCAGTGGTACGAGTCTCCAGTTGCCAAACATTTTGATGCGACTGTGATGGAACTTATATAGTTGGTGTTTCTTTCACATTATCCTAGGACCGACCAATTCCTAAAGATTTTCAACATTTTTGCTAGATATTCCAACATCATCTTCCCGAAAAACCATCATAACTCTCTCAATCAACCCCATGTTCACTTGTTTTCCGTAAACTTGCCTAACCCAAAAGCGTTGTCCTTTTCCTTCAAAGGAAATATCCAGCTGCCATTATACATAATCAGCTTCATCTGCAGCACTAATGTCACATTTTGGAACACACACGGTTCAAGGGACGACACACACTGGCAAACAAATTTGCTTCCATTCTGACTCAATTTTTTTTTCTGGCGGTGTGGACGGACGGACATGAACTGAGACGATAAAGTACTTGATAGGGTGGGGGTACTCTAGTCCCGCACATGAAATAGAAATATAAAAAAAATAACATAATGAAAACCCACTCAAACAAATAGGTATACTCCTGTGTATTCAGTTACACCAATTAATAATAGCTTCATTTAATAGTCTTGTTCATAGATTATTAAACGTTCATTTGAGCCAGTAAAATTATAATAACGAAGTTGAGAAACTTCAGCAGATAGCATTGGACAATACCAGTGGGATGCTCTAATCCCGGATATGAAATAGAAATGATTTTTATATACTGAGTTTTCGGAAATATCCAACGACTGTATATCTGTGATGGTATTTGGAAACTTTCTTTATTTCATATTTTGTTACGGGTACCTGCCTAGCCGATTCCAGGAACCCAAATTTCTATAATCCCCTGATAACCTGTAAATATTATAGAGTTTTTTTTGGACGAATTAATAGAGGGCTGTTTGTAAAGGATGACACTGCATTGGATAAATTAATCCTTTTTAAAAAATCCATCGCATTTCATATATTTCCTTTTTCTGTTTGATTACCTCACTGTTGCCAATAATTTCTTACCTCGGTTCTTCAACGTTAGGCACTAGTTCCCTGTATACAACAATTTTAAGATAACCCCAAAATAACAAGTCCATTGGACTATCAGGCCATCTAATGGTATAACTTTGTGACAATAATTTTCCAAGTAGAATCATCTCCTGAATCTTTTTCACTTACGTAATGGATTCTACTTAATATTAAAATTGAACGTTAGGTTTATATTTTCGAATTAAGAAACCATGCAAACGTTGACTTAAAACATAGTAAACATTGAATAAGTAAATATTAACATAAATGTAGTTATAGGTGATGAGTATATAATACTCTTATCGGTTCCATATTGTAGGTTATTTGATGTTTAGCGAATATAATTTACAAGATGATGTCGAAACCTGCTGGAAATAATTTCATATACAGTTTCATTTTGCTCTAATAGAAGTAGAATGGAATGATAACGTATATGCAATCTTGGAGATTCGTTTCTGATATGACTTGGAAATATAAAGATACACATTCAATGGTGGAAGCCATTACTTTGTGATAATTTATCATATTGATATAATAAAATAAAACACTTTTACTTTGTTTTTTGTTGCATATATTATAGAAACAAATCGTGACTATAGTTTCGACACTAGCGTGTCATCTTCAAACGATACTGATCTATGAAAATATGAACAATCTTGGCTATTTATGATACAATATAAGGTTGGGGAAATATATGGTAGAATAGTATAGTTGAAATTCGATAATGAGGTTGAGTTAATATTGTGATAAGGAAATTTTAATGCGGAGGTATACTAGGAAGGAACAAGAGGATTATGGGAAATTTTACGTAATCAAGACATCAAACAGAATGCTGAAGTACACATCTAATTGGTCGTTTAAAATTGTACTATCATTATTTTTAATACCTTTAAAAATTTCTATTGATTCTAGTGTGTTTAATTTAAAACCTTTACTCTGGTATACATTTTAACTTCATCTAAATTTGGAAAGGTACGCCCTGTTTCTAAAATATGGTTAGAGGAAGATTAGTTTGGTTTATTAAGTTTAAAAGATCGAAAATTTTCCTTATATCTAATTTCTATTATACGACTAGATGTACCGATGTAAAACTTCTGAACAGGTTAATTTATATACTCCAAGCTTATTGAACTTGTTTGTTTTATCTTTAGTAAGAACAAAAAATAGGACAATTTATTTTGAGGTTTGAAGCTAGCTTTTAGGTTATGTTTCGATAAAATGTCTGCAACTCTTTCACTTACGGTACCTATATATGTGAGGGAAACGTATTTTGATGAAGAATCAGAATTTCTTGTAAAAGGATAGATAATTGAGTAATTTAATTTCTGCTTTTTTCTGTCAATTAATTTGGATATAATTTGATTACAATCAATTCTTCATTCAGGTTTTTAGGACTAAAAGATGAATTGGTAATAGTTGTATATGTGAATGTAGGTTTTATATAAATTTTGAAAGTAATAATATCATTATGGAGCATGAGGGTAAGGTCTAGGAAATTTATTTTGTTATCTTTCTCAGTTTCTGATGTGAACTTAATATTAGGATGGATATTTTTAATGAAGGATAAGAAAACATTCAATTGTCTTGATGTACCTTTGAAGAAGAATAAAACATCATCTACATATCTAAACCAGCAATGAATATGCTTTTTTGCTAAACGGGAACTAATTATAATTTCTTCAATACATGAAAATATCTGCCAAAAGAGGACTTAATGGGGATCCCATAGATAAATAATTTTGGGTCATTAAATTAGTTATTAAATTGACAATAACTTTGGCTAATGCAAAGATCAAAAGGTTGTTCTATCTCGGATTTTAATACGGGATTTGTATCTGATTTTTCCAGAATTTTTTATACCAAAATTTTACATTCATTGGAGGGAATATTTGATAACATATTTGAAACATCGAAAGACACCAAAATTCCGTTTTTAGGGAAAATTAATCTATTTATTGACTTTGAAAGTTCCAATGAGTTTTTTACAGCATATTTAGGCTTGAAGTGACTTATATTTTCAAAATTGAATTTAACCTTTCCGTGGATGAGTTAGGACAGGCTGATTTTTGTTACAATTTACTTGGTGAGAAGAAAGACAAACGAATTATAACATTATATTGTTCATTTGTTAAAGGTTCAGAATTAAATAGGAGTTACTATTTGTGTGCGTGGGACCTGTAAAACTGGCTGAGCTTTTAACACATCATCGTCTAGGAATTTACGTATCTAAAATTCCAATATCCGGATGCTGGAAAAATTTACTTCCATCGTTTCAGTAGCTGTACGATTACGATACATTATACGGAGTGTCCGGAAATTCATATACCAACCTTCAGGAAGTTAATAATTATTAAATACCAAAAGTTAACAAATGATTATAACGACAATTCCTCATGGATGTTCGTACTCGTTCAGATAAGCTTTCCTTATTCCGAGTTATCTCGCATTGCTCTATTATTATGATTTGTTTGTGTGAACGTTAGAAGCTTACATTTATACACTTGGTAGATTGATCATTGAAAACTCTTGGTTTCCGGATGTATTCCGCGTCACACTAGCACGACTTGATGCCGACGTTTGGCCAATCAAGAGGTGAGATCTTCAGGGCTGAAACTGATTCCCCTTTCTGTAGCGGTATTTATTGTGAGAAAAACCTTCACGCTACACAGTTCACTTATAATTAGAAAAATTATTTGATAATAAGACAGATGAAAGGGGTTTCAATTCTTATTTTAAGTATTGGGGTTGGGATAAATTAGCAGCTCTGTAGACCAAGGAGTTTATGACAAATTGCTTTTGGGCAAGGTGGTGGTGGGAAAAGTCATTGAGGTATTAATCCGGGTGAGTGGGTTTTCGATACACAGAATATCCCAAAATACCATCAGTCTGTCGACTAACTAATGCATCTAGGAACGGGAGTGTTCCTTTCGATTCAACATCCATGATGAAGCGGATATTGGGATGTAGCTTTGCACTTGCGGAACCTGAGTTTGATACTAATCATCAAATCCTTTCCCACAATACTAAAATCCTAGCCCGTGCCCCAAAAGTTATATCAGCGGAAAATTCTTAAAGTAATAGAAATCCTAAAACATCCAAATAATCTAAGCCGTGACTCAGGATATTATCTTCCCAACATTAGGAAACCCATCCCATACTTGAAAATTCCACTTCACACATGATCACACAACGGCAGGGTCATGTGCCAAAACAGAGTTATACACCGGAATAAAGACGGTGAACTGTGTAGCGTTTAGGTTTTTTCCCCACAATAAATACAGCTATAGAAACCAGAAGAATCGGTTTTAGTTCAAGCTACAAACCTGCCCTGAAGATGCCACCTGTACTAGTTGACGGAACTTTGCATCAAGTAAAAGGCTATAAAGTATTTAGAAGGTTGGAACTGGTCTTGTCCACGTGCAAAGCGCTCATTTTTCCTGTACAAGATTAATGAAATGCGTCTGCAGCCGACTTGTGTTTTGAAATCCAATTAAAACTGCAGAAAACATTGGATTTCCAAACACAAGTCGGCTGCAGACACATTTCATTAATCAAATTCTTAAATTACATGGAAACATTAATTAACAACAATTTTGGATAAGGATAAAAAATAAATTAGGTATCGAAACGTGAGAAAGACAAATCTCAATCTCCACGTTATAAAATAAGTTTATTCCTTGTTATTGAAGATTAGTTAAAGTATTGGCCAGTTGAACATGAACAAATTTTACCTAATCAGTTATATATACAAATGGTCTACCCATCAATATTGTAATATAATAATAAGTATACTTACTAACGGTTCACAATTCTTATTAGTTGAGTTATTTAGGCGGTATAATTAATATTTATTAGATCTGATGACTATATTGGGTTATCCTGTATTCATTCCAACGTATTCATTCACCACAACACGTGTGGCGAATTTTTAATGAACTCGTGATAAAATTATCGACACAAAAATATATATGCAATATCTTGATTGAACTTTTGCAGGAAGACAAACTTTAATAAAAATTTAATATTCGATCTCCATTCGCAGTTTTAAACACGTTTTACATATTTTTTCATGAATCGTTGGTACCGTTTTCGATGAAATTTTTTTTATGTAAAAATTTGATTATTGGTTTTTTTGAGATATAATTGTTGGTTTGGACTGTACCTAATGTACGATTACCAATATACACATAAACTATAAACACTCTCACACATACATATACAAAAACACTTAGATTTAGATTTTGTTTTTCAAGGATTACTATAACTTCTTCATTTTTTGTTTGAGGTGAACTTGCAACAATTTTTTTCTGGCTATATTTATAAATTTCACTGATTGTGTAAATGTGAAACATAAACGTTTGGGAATAATATTCATGAAGAAAGTGTGTTGCGTAATTTGTAAAAATTGATAATCAATTGTCAATACTTTCATTAGCAAACACATTTGCAACGGTTTTGGTTTAAATTTTTCCTGGTTGTACAGTTCTTAAATATATTCTACCCAAAAATCAATCCACACTGTTGTCTCTTCAACTTTCGTTGAACAGAAACAAATATAATTAAGAATTATTCGAAGATTTTGGTCTTCTAGACAGTCCCTTCACGTATATTCTGAACCCACTTCTCGTAATTCCACGACAAATTACTTCGAGAAAGCAGTGCATATCGATAGTTTGACAACAAACCAGCTATTTTTTCTGTCGAGCATCAAATATCTGAGCATCAACACGGTTTATCTCCTAAGCAAATCAGTTATCACCAAGTTGTTGCGACTTATTCAGAATATTCTTGAGATAATGGGTGAAGGTGATTAAGTTGTAACCATGCATACCGATTTTTCAAAAGCATTTGATAAGGTACATCACAATTCATTGTTTCTTAAGTTAGAAAACATCGGTATACACGACAATCCACTTCGATCAGTAAAATCGTATTTAAACAACATCCAATGCTACATCTAATTCCATTCAAATTACTTAGGGTATTCCTCAAGGATCCCATTTAGGTATTCTTCTAGTTTCACTGCTTATCTACAGTATTGGGCGCTGTTTCCTTAACTCAAAGTCTTGTATCTTACATCTATGAATGATTCAACGTGATCTCAATAGGTTACATGAATTTTGTGTTATACAGGGTGTCCTCGAACTGCGTGGCAAAAATAAAACCGAAGATTCTTTGATTCGAAAAAAATTTGATGAGCCTTTTTACTTTTGCCTCAAGTGTCTTGTTTAGCCGGTAGAGGGCTTCAAAGTTACAAAAATAATTTTGTTTTTTCGGTATAACTTGAGAACGTGATGGAGGACTTCTACAATATTTGGCAAGTGAGTTACTGTCAATAGTAGTCGTTTTTGAGAGCGGAGCATAGAGCCTTAGAGACCATAGAAGTGGCTCAAACTTGAGGATGTAACGGGAAAAGTGTCCAGAACTTTTTTGTTGTCTATGTAATTCACTCTATATTTTTTATGTAGATAGCTTATCTAATTTGAAAACTTTTTTTACTCTTAGAAAATTTTGATAAAATCAACGGATTAGCTTGAAAAAAATAATTTCCGAGTCTCTGCAATTTTGGCTTACTAATTTTACTTGATTAAAATACCTTAGTTGGCTTTGCTTTTCTAATGTCATTTTGACATTTGGAGAATTTATTCTCAAAACTGTCAGTTTTTACTTTGCTTTCCGTAAAAATTTTATAAAATTATGGCTCAAAATTTCACTAACACTGAAATGGTTAATATCTCGGTAAAACACGAATAATAAAAACAATGGAAATGGGGAAACGATGTGATTATTTAGGAAAAATAAATGCTAAATTAAAAGAAACAACAAAACTTTTTGGGAAATCACTAAGGCATCAATTGTTCGAAATGTTGCCCATTTTCCTGAATACACAAATTAATTTGTTTCAAGAAATTGGATTGAACTCTGGCTAGTACTTCAGGATCTTTCTTCAATAAATCCGCTTCATGATTAATTCGTTGCAACAATTCCTCTCGTGTGTTCACTGGAGCTGCATAAACTTTCGACTTCAAAGCGCCCCATAGAAAGAAGTCGCAGGGCGTCAAATCAGGGGAGCGGGCCGGCCAGTTCACTGGTGCATCGTGTCCTCTACCTATCCAGCGATCTGGATATTCCGCATTCAAATGTCACCTCACAGCTAATGTGAAATGAGGAGGTGCACCATCATGGATAAACCAGGCCACGACGAATGTGTAAGGGCAAGTCTTCCAACAGTTCAAGTAGCCTTTGTTCCAAAAAGTTCAAGTAGTTCTCCCCGTTCAATCGATCGGGTATAACGGTAGGGCCAATAATAAAGTTATCCACAATTCCAACCCAAACATTGATTTTAGTTTGATTCTGAAAATATGTAACTTCCGTTTCATGAGGATTTTCATCAGCATAGAAATGTTCATTATGGAGGTTAAAAAGACCACATCTCGTGAAAGTATCTTCGTCCGTGAACAGAATTCTTCTACAAAAATTGGGGTTTGCGTTTTGTCTTTGGACAATAAGCCAACAGAAATCTAGCCGATGACCTGGATCCATGGGCAATAAGTCTTGAACTGTTTTAATATGATAGGGATACAACAGTTCTTCTTTCAGTACATTATGAACTAATGATTTTGAGGCTCCATTACGAAGTCCCAAACGTAGTGTGCTTATCCCAGGTTCAGTTTCAACCGCTTCCAGTATCGCTTCTTCGTGCTCTAACGTCCTTCTTGTCCGTCTGCGTCCAGTTTCTCTGCGATTTGCTTCAAATTTGCCAGTTTCGCGAAGGTTTGCCGATTTGGAATTCTGCGATGCGGATATCTTTCCCTTCTCCGGCCATTGCAACGACAAAGTCCATAAATCAATAACATATCAACCATTTCAGTGTTAGTGGAATTTTGAGCCATAATTTTATAAAATGCCAAAATGACATTAGAAAAGCAAAGGCAACTAAGGTATTTTAATCAAGTAAAATTAGTAAGTCAAAATTGCAGAGACTCGAAAATTAATTTTTTCAAGCTAATCCGTTGATTTTATCAAAATTTTCTAAGAGTAAGAAAAGTTTTCAAATTAGATAAGCTATCTACATAAAAAATATCGAGTGAATTACATTGACCACAAAAAAGTTCTGGACACTTTTCCCGTTACATCCTCAAGTTTGAGCCATTTCTATGGTCTCTAAGGCTCTGTGCTCCACTCTCAAAAATGGCCATTATTGACAGTAACTCACCTGCCAAATATTGTAAAAGTTCTTCATCACGTTCTCAAGTTATACCGAAAAAACAAAATTATTTTTGCAATTTTGAAGCCCTCTACCGGGTAAACCACACACTTGAGGCAAAAGTAAAAAGGCTCATCAAATTTTTTTCGAATCAAAGAATCTTCGGTTTTATTTTTGCCACGCAGTTCGAGGACACCCTGTCTATATAATTTTCAATGTCGGTAAATTTCATCAAATCCATTTTTCCAAAATATTTCATTTGTTTGAAAACAGATATTATAATTTCATGGCATATAGTACAATTTGACGTCTTTCCACACCTATACATGTTTCTAATAATTAGTAATATGTATAATTTAACAAAAAGAAGGTTAGGGAAATTATTTCCCGATTCATGCTTTTGATTTGAAGAATTTCTATATTTTTATCATTGAAATTCATTCATTTATATCTAAATAAGTTTAATCAAAGATAATTATCAGCTATTATAGTTTTAAAATGATGTAAATTATAAGTTCCTTGTGTATGAATGACTTATTTGCAATTTTATATTAGTTCAAGGCAATTATATCAAGCTCAGTAGAGTAAACATATTGCAACACTCTTATGATACTCTAGCAAATTATCCAAGTGTGATAATTGTGGCAGTTATCTTTCAGCTGTTGGCATATTTCCTGGCTTTCGGAAATTACCTCGATTCTAGTGTCATGCAAGTCTTAAGAAATTCGTTATTTACGATATGTTAACTTGCTGCGGCGGCAATTATTACAGTCTACTGATCAATTTTTGAGTGCTTCCATAGTTTTGATGGGTTCGCTTTAATCGAATTTTATACTGGAATTGATGTAGATGAGGCAAATGGGAAGTGTATAACTTCATGATGTGATTCATTGAGTTTGGTTCATAATAGTATATTGTCACATACCTAAGTTCGAAGAAACAAACCGTAAATGTAGTTAGGTGGAACTGATATACTTATTAAGCTATTGCATATAGCTTTTATCGCGGGCTTTGAGCGCTGCGACCGAATCAAGAAATTCCGTAAATAATGTAAGACCTAAACACCTAACATGTGTCAAATTAATTAATTAATTTGGAGTATCTAAAAGTGAGAAATTTCGCTATTTTATACGAATGCTAAAACACTCTAGCGCTTTAGACTCCGGGATTTTCACGTGGCCTATCGGAATTAGAAGGTTCGAATTATCTAAAAACATAATTGCATGAACTCCAGACGTCCTATGTAATTAGCTACGAACGAAATCATTTTGACATATGCCTCTAGGAGCTTGCTACGCGTCAGTTAGAGTTTATACGTTAGACGCGCGTAGCAGAGACCTGAGAGTACCTGTTTCTATTAAGCTATTGCATATATTGCATATAGCTTTTATTGCGGGCTTTGAGCGCGACGACCGAATCAAGAAATTCCGTAACGAAAAATAACAGGAACTCGTTTATGTAGCGCTCTCTCGGGTGACTAATTTTGAAAAATTGTATATCACGACAAAAAACGATAATTCTACATTCAAGTTTTATAATAATCGAAGGCAAGCTGCATCGGCTGCATCTTTGTTGCAAGAATTCAAAAGACTGCCTTTAAATAGTGTTCAGACGACAGCTCAAAGTGTCTTAGATTTCATTAGTAATAGAAATGGCATTTCAATAATGACTTTCAATTGCCAAAGTCTAAATAGTCACAAATACGATTTACAAGATTCAGTTACGAGACAAACAAATGTGTTACTTCTTACCGAAACTTGCATGGCGCATGATAATCCGATTGAAATACCTAATTTCAATTGTACTGTTAAATTTAAACGAGACACTGTTCCAGAAGGTGGGGTAGCTATTTACCAAAATAATAATTATGTAATTAATATTATGACTCCGAATATTGAAATAAATATTGCACACGTTAACTATGTTAATGTTAGGCGCTCATTTGTTGGAGATATTTGTGCGTGCTCATGCAAACTTAGAAATGGCCTACACATAGTCATGGTAGCAATTTACATTTATCCGAATCCAAAATTGGACGAGGTAGAGCATTTTATTCATCGCACTTTACTGGAGTACACTGAAGAAGGGTCGAAAATACTTGGTACAAATGGTAATAAATTTCCAATTATCTTGGCTGGCGATTTCAACATTAACTTCGCTGATGAAAAATCAGAGCGGTTGACAACTTTTCTTTCGGAAAAATTGAATTTGAAAATGAATAATGATCCACAAGAATCCACAACAAAATATGGGACCACCATTGACGCGGTATTTTCCAGATATTTAGAGGATATCAAGTCTCAAACTTATGTTTCTTATTTCAGTTACCATAAACCTATAGTTTCAATGATAACAAATTCCTGAATAACCTACATGTATTGTAAGATAATAAAAATATTTTAAACGATATTAACTTCTCATTTATTCAATAAAAGAAAAAAAAATGTTTTCTTATCGGTCACCACGCTCAAAAAGTGTAACTTGAATTAATATCAAAGAAAAAAACTTGAATTAAAATATCAAAGAAAAAAAAATACTGCATAAATTAAAAAAAAAAAATAATTATAATTGCATAAGTTGAGAAAAAATGCTATGCAATAGCTTTACCGCGGCAGTCCCCGAGTGCCACACGTATTTTTTGTTATCTTTAATAAACATCATGTTTTCGGAAAATACTTATACTTTTCATATTTGCACGGGTATGATTTCCATTCCAACCTATGTAGGGAAGTGGATTGCTTGAGATATCCATGCTTCCTTCGGCCACACAGGATATAATAACAAGAGAGATGGGAAGAGAGAGAGAGAGAGAGAGAGAGAGAGAGAGAGAGTTTTCTGAGTCACCTGACTGAGAATGTAAAGCCGCGCTTTACCTATTTACTCCAAAATTATACTCATGTTGCAACCCTTGTTACCCCCATTGCCTTACTGAGCACAGTCTATAAGGTACTTGGAAGACTTATCACAGCAACAGCAATACCAATTGTACAAGCGGAATTGTGACCGAACAGAAGCTGTAGTGATCAGGTTCTTTCGCTGACGGCATACATAGAAACCGGGTTCCAGAAAAAGTTTAAAACAGCTGCTGTTATCATTTATTCAACTGCAGTGTTTGATACAGTGTGCAGACAAGGACTAATCTACAAATTCATTCGCTTAATTTTCTTCTTGAAGCCGGCAAACATCGTCGATGACAATTTTGAACAATAGAACTTTCCATGTCATTATGGGTAATGACATCAGCAGGCTTACCGTAATGTTTATTTCACTTTTTCTTTTGGGTCCTTGGAGTTTTAATAAAACACAATTAATTGTTACACTCGCTTATAATAAGTTGCCCCGTTCGATTTTACAACTTTTTTTCGACTGAATCAAGATCCTTTGTTTATTGATGGGCGCATGTCCTGCGGAACCCTATATCTTTACATCACACTACCTTTCCCATTCTCTGAATAATTTCAGTACTTTAGCCTGTCTGGAGGTTTTCTGTAACGAACTGAATTTATTTTCAGAATCTACTGATAGTGTTCCCCTACTTAATTGTGACAAATCTGATGGATGTTTTTCTGCGCTCTCCTGAAGTGTTTCTGTAACACATGTTTCGCTACACAAGCTGTTATCACTTATCACTTCAGTACAGTTTTCACCACCATATTCTAGTATTTGATTTACATGCCGGTGCCAAGTTTTGCCAAGTTCCGGAATAAAGACTAAATATGTTCTCGGTCCGATTTTCTTATTTACCCGACCTTTTATCCAGTTTGTTTTTACATCCCAGTAATCTTTTACTAAAACTATGTCACCAACGTTAAAAATTGTTGTTCTTTTTCCCATATAATATTTCTGTTGCATTTTTAGCTTTTCTCTTACTGTTTCGAGTACCTTACTTTTACCTGCAATTTCTGTCGTAGCTAAAAAGTAGACATGGCTCAGTACTTGCCCCTATATTGATCAACCTGTACATCGCTGCTACGCCTGCTGCCACGTCCAGAAAAGTCGGATACGCAGAAACCTCAACTCCCTGCCCAGACGAGGGTCGTCCGGCGCCCCTGTCGGACCGGAGCCAAGGGTCGCTTTATCAAATTGCGTGAAGAACCTCGCCCTTCTGGGCCAACTGAACAAAGATTGGTCTGAACTGTGGCGAGAGTATGAGAGTATGACAGCATTCATGAGGCAGGTCAAGCTCTTCATCAAAGAGCCTGTGCTAAGACTCTCAAAGAAACTCCTTTCTCTGAACAGAAGGGACATCAGAGTGATGACTAGAATGCTAACCGGTCACTATCGTCTTAACAAACACCTTCATACTATGGGCATCGATGATCCTATATGTAGGAAATTGGAGAGGCGTAAGAAACTGCCTCCCACTTCCGGTTGCAATGCCCTATATTGACATCCCCCAGATACCGTCACTTCGTAGAATCAAAGCTGCTCCCAGAAGAACTAATGAAAGCCAGCGTTGTCAAAATTTTGGGCTTTTGGCGAGCCGCAAACCTGCTGGAATAGAATAGGCTTCTGACTACGGGGAGCATAATGGGCCCAACTAAGTGGCCTAAGTGGCTAAGCCCCCTCTCCTCGAAGGATCATGATAATGAGCCACTCAGCACCAAACTTAAGACTCATCCATCATGATCCAATATATAAATATTTTTTTTGTACGTAGAGGGGAAATCTTGCATAGACGCCGGATTCTTACCAACCAAAGCCCCTCCCCCATGAGGTTGGTTCTCTTTATAGGTTTCCCTCTCGTGTGATTAAAGTATTTAAAAAAATGCCTGTGGGTGCGTATGTGCGTAAACCACTGTGAACAAGGTGGTGGCGTTCCTATTGGTCGTAGGAATTTGAAAATTTGCAATTTGCTTAGTGGTGACAATAAGAAATGTATTGTTTTTGAGCGCAATAGTCCCCTTGCAAATGGTACTTATTTTGTCTGAATCCGGAACTAACCGATAGGGTTAGTGTAAGTTTATCAAATTTTACTATTCAACAAAGCAATTATATATAAGCTGCTGCTGTAAATTGCTTTGTCAATAAATGGTATAACTAATTTCTTTTATCATTGTCCAGTATTCCAAATTGATAAGATCAATATCTAAATATATATCTTTATTGTTGCAACGCTTCCAGATTCACAATTCATCGGAACGTTCTAATATTAACAGCGTCAGATTGATTCGCTGAAAAAGTTTCTCCAAATGAATCAGTCGAGTTTATTAAACTACCAACGCGTATAGATGGAAAGTGGTACAATCTTAATGTTACGATTACGTACGCGTATGATATGTAGATGTAATAGCGAAATGACTCAAATTAAATCCTGCTAAATAGTTGTTGGCGTCACAGATCTTCGAGAAATGCTTTCTCCTCAAGTGAGAAACCCGTATCTAATCTTGGTAGAGTGCGATTTTCCGGAAGCGAGCAGCAAATAAACCAGCGAAATATACATATTAACGCTTGGATGTTTTCGAAACAAAGGTACATGCAAATAATGCGCACTTAACCAACCATGATTTTATTTTGAAACGTTAAAATATAATATTTTAACTTGACGACAAATAAATCTGCAAGTTTAACCAGAGTTTTTTCATTTTATTGACGGCATTATGTGGAAGAGACTCTAAATTTTGGTTATCTGTTAGGTTAAGATAATACCCCAATAAAATCATTTTATTCTGATGTTTAGTGGCGTAGACAACGCCCCCGCGGTGTGGGGGGGCGCACGAGAAAATCAAATGTTAATTTCGATTGTTGCAAAAATACTTATTGGTATATAATATATTATAAGATATACTATTAATTACGTGTAAATAACAAATTATTTTTAATAATCAAAATAAAACATTCAAAGAAATATCAAATATGCATACATTACGTTGATTATTTTTAGTTAAGATTCAAAGTATATTCTTTATTTTCCTTTTCCTTTTTTTGTTGAAAAAGGAAGAGACGCAAAGAGCTTAAGTTTATAGGGGGGGGGGGCTCGCAGAAATTAGCTACGCTACTGATATTAGTATGATGAATATATTATTCTGATTTTTCATCTTATTCTAATTTATCGATCCTTCCAAATAATACGATTTCGGCAATTCTTCAAAATAGACGTTTGTTTCAGCGATGACCTCATCGTTGGAGCCAAATCTCTTTCTGCCGAGCCATTTCTTCGAGTTTGGAAATAGATAAAAATCGCGGGGGGTCAAATCTGGAGAATATGGTGGATGACGGACCACTTCGTAGCGCAATTCATGCAATTTTGCTATTGCAACAGCGGACCTGTGCGCCGGTGGGTTGTCCTGGTTGAAGAGCTCTTTTTTCTGTGCCAAATACGGCAGCTTTAGCTTCAAATCGGCTTCGAAACGATCCAACAGCTCTGCATAATATTTGCCGGTGATCGTTTTGCCCTTTCCAAGTTAATCGATATGGACGATACCCTGTGTTGGGCGATAAGTCCATTTAGGCCTATTCGGCTTCGATTCATTCACTGTTCCAACTGTTCTTTGGTCTCTGGTGTGTTGTGATGGATCCATGTTTCGCCCGAGCTTTTTCAACATATTCAGTCTTAATTGTTTTATATGTTATGAGAATCTTAGATTTGGGTCGAACAAAATGCCTAGATCCTTTATCAAGTCCGTCCTTCTGATGATGTGTTATTAATCATAGGTCATAAGCTTGCATTTCCAATATTTAGATCTAGTTTATTGGTTTTACACCAATTCTTGATCTTATTTATTTTCTGTAAAAGTATGAAACAATCATTAGCGGTTTTGAGGGCCATGTAAATTTTGAGATGATCTGCAAAGATCTGGTAGTTACAACTAATGAACCTACAGAGGTCATCAATAAATAACAAAAACAATAACGGTCCTGAATTTGAGCCCTGTGGTACACCAGATGTTACTATGATCTCATGTGAAAAGTAGCAGTTGTAGGTAACACTTTGTATCGTGCTAAAGAGGTAAGATGAGGAAAATTCAAGGAGATTTCACTAAAATCACAAGACTTACTTTTCCTTAGCAGAATTTGATGATCTGATTTGTCAAAAGCTTTTGCAAAGTCTGAATACAATACATCTACCGGACCTTGATTATCAAGATGTTGACAGACTTATTGTACAAAAGACATCAGATTTTTTGAAATTGACGTAGAAATGAGATTTTTCACAAACGGATGAATTTAATTGTATACATAGGCCTCAGATAACTTAGCAAATTGCATAAGATGGTAAATTGGCCTATAGTCGTCGATCTTAGAAGCATCTGCTGATTTTAACACAGGGCAATTTTACATGGAATGTGGAGACGCAAGACTTGATATTCATGTGATAATAAAAGTGAGAGAAACCAGACTAGTCTGCTGAGATCTAATCATATCCAAAATATCCATTCGGATTGTACGCAACCGAAAAAAACTTACCTATACAATAGGCAGGGTGCGGTCGTCTTACTACCTGTTATATTTTAAATTGAAGACCCCAAAAGCATAACAATTATTATTACTATCCTAGAATGGTTAGTCATCATGAGCCAGATAGTCAGACCTAACGTTAAATCACAACACAAAAGGAGATTACCATTGTCATAAAAATTCCTGGAATTTTTACCTGTTTACTATTCAACAACTCTGATGCGTTTTTTATCAGGGTGAAATCTCAGAATTCTTCTAATGTTAAGTGCTAAGTGCCTGTGAATAAGATATAATCGTAGTACATTTGAAACGTCTTATTAATCATTACGCTCACATGAGATATATTCAAAATTAAAATAAATATATTTATAAACTCCGTTCAAAACTGAAAACTGCGATAAACCTTTCTAACGTTTTTATAGATTTCTATGGAAATGCGGTAGAATGTATATTGGTGAAACGAGTCCTCCAGTGACTTTTTCCTATACTTTGACTACACGAGATGGAAACCTATAATATTCGAAGAACATCGTGTGAACCAGCGGCGGAATGTTGGGAGAGAACATGGGCATTCGAATTTTTCTTGAAGATCTGGAGGTTATAGCCATAGGGAAAGACCTCACTAGGCAAAGAGTTCCACAACTTCGTTCTTCGATAGAAAAATTCGCCTTCCTAGAGAGACGCAAGCTTGAGCTCTACTAGATTATCAGATCCCCATTCCAAAATCATTGCCAAATCTCCATTAATTGCGTCAATTTGTCTCTGTCTCGCTCCTCCGGCTTCATTGGATGGTATAGGGGCTGTAGATGAGCAAGCGGTATGAACTGTACCATCATCTGTAAAGCTGTGGACGGTACATATGGTCACTTCCAACACATCGTTGCTATGCAGCAGAAACCAAGTTGGTTCCCAAGAAGGAATACAAGTATTTGTTGGTATGGAGTATGATATCTTCCATTCCTAGCCTGATAATATCCGAGATCTCTTTCTTAAATTGCGTTGGGGCATCAGATTCAAAACATACGCTTCTCCAAGAGAACACTGAGACAAAAATGCGAAGACCATCCCAGTCGGCTGAGTTGTAATGCCAAACTTTGCGTGGAAGTGTTGGATTGGTTCGTGAAGTGTTGTAGGCACAGGTCGTAGTGATGAGTGAATGGTCTGAGTTTCCCAATGGTGCACGGATCTTTACTTCATAGGAATCTGGATTGTTAGTGAGGAATGAGTCAAGCGTATTGGCATAAAGATAGTTGTTATCACGGATACCTGTTGGTTCATTAATTAACTGCTCGAGTTTCAAACTGTAGTGGCCAGACTTGAATTGAGCAATGGAGGTTTCCCTTCACATTTGGCCGAAATTGGTATTGGAGAAAATGCAAATTGCACTTGTGATAGCACAACTCTTGGAGATCTTGATCATATGTTTTTTGGCTGTTATCTTTACGAAGGGGAAGGACTCACCTTCAATGGGCGATTGCAAGAGCTGGGCGTCATGATGAAGCGTTAACTAAATGTCAATAAATTTCAAAACCATTAACGAGTTATTTGAAATTGCTTTATGAAAAACAAATAGACAGTATGAAATAAAATATTATACGATACGTCCGTTAGTTACTGGACTTGTAACATAAATTAATATTGAATGTTTCATTCTAGAAAAAGTAGGGTAAGGAAATTTTGTGATCTACGGATCAGATAATAGTGTCTACTTGATTTGATAAAAACGTACGTCTATTATCGTAAAGTCTAAACAAACCCGGGTCGAGGATCGAACCCTGGGCAATAGAGTTCGTGGATGGTGGTTCCAAACTACTACCATCCACCATATCGAATCGAACCAAATATAATTAAAACAATGTTAATTCGGAACTTGAAATACGCGAGCCTGCATAATTTTATGTAAATAACTTTACCATCTTCGTGAAATAACGAAATGAATAGCAACGTGTGTATCGAAATATTTGGAACAGCCGTCAATCCCACCTTCGAAATTGCCTTCGCCTTGATTCGTGGAAGGCGCGAGGTAATCTTTTGATGTAAAGTCGGACGGCCTGGTTTACCAACGGCAGTCTTCACGGGTTCCTCAATAGCTAGTTCTAGTGATACTGGTGAAGAGACAGGTGGAATACGGTGTTAACTGTTTCTTGCGCGATGTACGCATGTCAGTGTAGGGCTTTAACGTCCAACGCGCCTTTTTTGTGGCAGAGGACCTTCTTGATATTTCTTGGACTAATTATCTTTAAAAACGGTAAGTGTTATCATTTCTGCATCCAGATATTTTTACCGGTTCTTCTTTAAATCGGAAGCCGTGTAGTTCTAATAACGGTCTCTTATGGTGTAATGCATTTCTAATTCTTCTTCTCCGGTAAAGTATATGTTCATGTAAATATATGTAGAGCGCATATTAATTCATTTAAAATGATTTTACCAAATTAATTAATTGAATTTAATGTGAAAACCGTTACAAGCTACCCAGCAATCTTTGACCTAGTTGGAAAGTTAATGCTCATCATCGTTTTAAACTTGTGAAGTGTCGTTATAAATGATCGATTATATTGATATAAGAATTTGCCGTCGGTTTCAAAATGTTTTAGAAGAACCTATGGATCTAAAATCCCGAAATTGGTTGTCTGAGGCAAGCACATAAGCTCCAACGAATTTTGATATGCTCAATTAAGTGATCAATGGTCCGAACAAATTCCTCGGAAGAATATCACTCATATTTTTCTAATGATTGTTGCCCAAAATTTAGGAAACATTTCTGGTACCTATTGAAATTGAATACTTATAACATTTTTTGTTAAACGGTGAATCTAAGGTTTACTATCATTGATAGCAATTTAATTTATCTTGACTGGTGAATAAGTGTAAGTTACAATGAAATTTTTGGAAACAGCTCACGAATTGCCGGATACGTGGTGTTCCGAATAAATTCAATCAGGGGTATTGAATTTTTCCGGCATCAGATCTAGGAGGTTTTGTGAAAAAGATTGATTGGATGTTAGCATTCATAAACAATTATAAAGAACGTGTTTGACATAATTAGGAAAGGAAGAGTATAGAATTATTAAGTAGGATAGAGATGAAATAAAGGCTTAATTCAAAAGTAAGATTGAACTGAAGATTCCTGAACCTAGGTGGGTGGTAGTACGGTAGGTACTATTGGTTCCAATAAACTGAGTTTTTCTACATTAGCTTGTTGATTTAATGATATATTCTTCAATTTTCCACAGATGGAAAGCTTTCTTGACAATACCTGTTTGCCGATCATATAGAGGGCCTTGCACTCTTGATTTTCTAAGATACGACTTAAATACACATTTTCCGTCTGATTTTCCTTTGGCGTGAGGGTATTTTATGCTGTTTTTGATGCATCTGGGAGTTTTTTGTATATTACTGTGTTAATCATTGCTGCCGATTATTCAATGTTTATTGCAATATACTTCTTATTGTATCTAAAGGTTCCAAAATGGGAGGTTTATTGAGAGGAATTGAAAAGGCTATATGAGAGAGATAGAAAGAGAGAGAGAGAGAGAGAGAGAGAGAGAGAGAGAGAGAGAGAGAGAGAGAGAGAGAGAGAGAGAGACTTTTATTAGTTTCATTAGGCTATAAAGCATAAAACATGTCAAAAACAAAAAAATTCCATACATCATGACATAGTCAATACACTATCACATATTTTGTATTGTATCACACCTCCACTGTATTAGTTGAGGAAATAAAGCACTATCAACCTTACATCACTGGTGCAGTTGGATGGATAGAGATGAGGTTTTCGGCATTCGATTCGGAAGGTAATTTAGAAATTTTGTGCCACGCTTGTTTTTTGTGGAAAAAATTTACTGCATTTCTATAGCCAAAAAATACATTTTTCTGGGGTGAATAAAAAAAACGGAATCGAATTGGTTTCTCGGGGGTTTTTGGGGTGGTTGATCACGAATATGATGTCCAAAAAATTCCCCGGGGTCCCCTTGGATCATCCCCGGCATATACGGGGCTCCCGAACCCCTGGATATTGATGAATATCATTAAAAATAATTTTTTGATGTTTGTCAACTGTTCGAGTGAAGATATGAAGGGCGCTAATGATGATTACGCCATGCAAAAACGTTCATGCAATACCTGAGGATACCCGCGGAGACCGGATATCCACGTCATCTTCTAGGAATTCGTTAATTTTTCTTCATAATATGCAACAAAGAGATTTTCGGAGTCGCTGATTACGATTATGGCACTCAAAAAGTTTATAGTCATGATCTGGAGAACGCAAACTACCGCTTTTTTTCTTATTGATATTTTTTTATATCTAAAAAAATTATCGCTATTTGAAAATTGTAATATACATATAGCGTTTATATATATATACCACTTTTTTGGAAATGTAACCATACTCTGGTCCAAAAGTAATGAAAAGTGAAAAAAAAAATCAATAAAACAATGAATTTATGAAATAAAAATATGTTGCAAGTAAAATTATTAAGACATGCAAAAAGTGCGCATTTATATATCTAATTTTTTCGATGGAAATTTAATTGCAATTTAGCAAAATAGTAAAATGATTCTTAACTATTATTATACCTTTATAAAACAACAATTGATCAATAAAAATTATGATATGGAACATCTTTTCTTAATATTTCAGAAGGTGTAAGAATCATGAATATTTACACTCATGGCAATATTTTAAAGTTTGTTTTATTAACTTCTAGGTATTTAGCACCCTCGAAAATTACACCAATTACAATGAAATTTTTGAGAAATGCCCCGTGACCGACGTTATAGTCTGGGTTACCGATCAACAGGGGCATTATAGAATATTTTAAACATCATAGTCGTGTTCAGCATTCTCGATAACCCCCGAGTAATAGTTTTGAGATAATTTCTATTAATATAGCTGAAAAATTCCCGGTGACAGACAATATAGTCAAGATTACCGATCACCAGGTGCATTATAGAATATATTAAACATCATATTGGGGTTTGGAACCCTTTTCAATAAAATTTCTGTAAATCCCCTGAGACTGCCAGGGTTACTGACCTCCAGGTGCATTATGGGCATTTTTAAAGATTTTATTCGGGTTCAGCACCCTCAAAAGCCCTTCAGTAACCAATTCCAGCTATTTTCAGTGCTTTTTTTCCAAGTTATATAATTATATAAATCATCCCAGAAAATGGCATGAAAATGTCAATTTTTCACGTGTTACAATTCAGAAAAAAGTTTCCAAGAAAATCAAATACACCATTTTTTTTTCACTCGACTTCCCGAATCGGCAGAGCCCAATTACATCAAAATCCGTTCATTCGTTCAAAAATTTCAGGTGTAATGCTTTACTTCCTCGACTAGAATCTGAGGGGATGGTAACATTGGTAAATTTGGGTTTTCTAAAAAAATCAAACCTAATTTCATTGTTGTAATTTGTTAGTGTGAGGCCAAGTAAGTTAACTTGTTGATTGTTTTTTCAATTTCTAACGTGAATTCGATTCCCGGATTATTATTATTAAGATCGCTATGGATATTTGTGAGATCCTCTACGTTTTCAGTGAAATACGTTATTATGTCGTCTACATATCTATACCAGAATATAAATTTATTTGATGATCATAGATTATGAGTTAGAATCCGGTTAAGCTTCTTAGTAAACTATATAAGAGTTTTTTTTACTTACACCAACATCAACCTTTTAATAAAATATTAACATTACATACGAAAATTCTATCGCCTTGTATCTTCGAGACAAAGTGGCTTACAGAAAATCATCAAAAGACAAAATATTCTCAAAATAACCCCATGAATGTTTGCCGTTTGTTTACTAAACTTCCTGCATAACGTTAAAAAAATGCCTTATCTAACTGTCAATGTGTTTCAATTATTCAATAATAGTGAAGTTGGTGCTAATACGGCCACTTATTGCAGAAAAGTAAATCTCATAAAAGAGAGTAATAAAAAGATGAAATTAAAGATTAAATTTCGCGATAAACGCGATGCATTGAAATAACCATCAAGTCAAGCATTAGTTATCGTGATTTGCACTATCTGCAAGGAATGCATTCGTTGTGATGAAGCGCTTCAATAATTTATGCATCAACCACATTATAGCGTTAGCAGTTAACATCTGTGAATTACATAGAATAAATTACTATTTGTTGTAATGCAGCAGGTAGTTGTATCCAAAGATTAAAGCTTAATTAGAAATACTGCTCCGTTTACCGCTATTCTTTGAATCGACTGCTTACTAGAAGAGAAACGCTCACTCTTGATCAACTGGTTTTTTTACTTTTATATACCAACATTTATGAATTTTAACTCGACATTTTGTTCTTTAAACTTCCTGGTACAAATAATGAGTCCCCCGTGTATTTCCCTCACCACATACAAGGAAATCCAATGGGAGAAATTATTTCCGAGTTCACAAGTGTGGAAGGCGAGGGTTGCAACTCATACGAATGCAACATTGCCATTTTGTCCGAGTTGCATACTGTACTTGTTCTATGTCAACCTACTACACATTTTTAATATTCTAATAAAGTACCCTTCGGTAGTGTCATATATCTAAGCCGCCGTCGCACAAGCCGAATATCCTCTATAACCCCCCAAGGTCTGAACGCTGACTATAAAACGTATGTATGACGCCATAGAGAAATTGCTTGGAGTTTGACCTGTTTCCTGTAGAAATTTATATGTCCTCCTTTTATTGGAACGTATTTTTGCCCGTAAATAAGCGTGTATAAGAGTATTATGACTGAATAAAGTGCGTTGCAAAATAGCTTCCTAAGTGAATGTTTATGTTGGTGACGAAAATTTAATATTTCATTATCTATCGGAACATATTACACTGCAGACGACGCGGAAGGAAAGGTATAGCTATTCTGCAAATTTGCAATTTGCAAACAGTTTCTAATTTTTTTTACTTAAGCGATCCTAAAAACAAATGTTCTTTGCAAACGCCCAAACAATTTAAAATTTTGAACCGAAATGAAAATAACATGATACTTTTATCTGATGAGATTCATTTTACGCCATTTTTGGATTATAAAGCAAGAAATAGAATTGGTACCACTTTCAACAACAGCATTTGTGTTTACGATTGTTATTGTTGATTCAAAATTCAAAGAGATTGTCCATATTTGTTCTGTATCAAATATAAATCACGAATAATTGTTCATCATTATCCAATTTGTTAATTCAAGACCATTATTTTATCTATTCGATTCACTTTTTCAAATGTATAAGGAATAATTGGCTAAATTCAAAACCCAATCATATTATGCAGTATCCCAACTTTGACTTGGGAGTCGAGGACATGGTCTCATTTTATGCTTCAAAAAAATGTATAAACAAGAACATGATACATTATAAATTTGGATATTCTTGAAATTTAAGAGCACTTTATCTTACGAATTTGGATCGGCGAAATGTTGACGTCGCTCTTAAGATATTCAATGAATATGTTATACAGGCTCTACATCAATTAAGTTCAAATGTGAAGCATTCTAAGCTCCCAGACAAGTTTATAAATATTATATTAACTTGGTAGAAAATAATGAATGAAAAACACCCCTCAAAAGGCAACGATTGAAGGACATTTTCCAGGAAACTATCGTCAAAAGTAACTTAGAGGATGATTCGTAAGTCAAGTTCTTAAGAAATTTAAATACGCGAATGTCTAGTTCGGCTTTGAATACATCAACAACATCGACACATACTGCATGGTAAAATCTTCGATATTTAATTGAACAATCTGTATTATTATCAATATTCGTGTGTACGTCTATCTGCCTGTCTGTCTGCCTGTCTGTATGCCAGCCTATATTCACGAAAATAAAATGATGTATTTATTATTATGACGTCTATTTATATAACTGTGAATGAGTGCCCGTCTGTGTGTCTGCTTCTATGAAAATAAAACGATTTAAATTCATTTGTTAGTGATATTTTCCATAATATTCACGCTATGACATAATACATTTTAATGGTCGAAATATTGTTGCCGGGTAACAAAGGATTTTGCCTTAAATGATATACTACCCAATGAATATGAAATGTTATAATAAATTATTATTTTTGATATTTTATTTCTCAAACTGGTGGGGATGACGTCATCATCCGGTGACCATAGTTCGTAAACTATGATCGCTGGAAGGGTGTGGTTTCTAGCTTACAATACTACCATGACATATAGCTGGTGTTATTCTTCTGACGTGAGATTTTTCGACATTGGTGGGCAGCATTAAGCAAATTGGGTGCAACTAAGGACTCAGTTCATGTCTGGTAACCTCGTTCAAACAGGAAGTCCTTACATAATGTCCTAAAATATGAATAAAACTTTGATTTTACAACATGGTCTCTGGTTTGTCACATCACGATCGAGCAATCATGGTATTGACTAGTCACAGCGGATCCTTCCTTAACACATAATGGTTCATAATGCATCGGCTGCTTGGCAAGTTGTTATGTAGCAAATGTAATACGAACCATAATACCCATTAGATACACGAGGCATGACGTCACAAGCCAGATGCCAATTTGCATTCGCATGGCACAATGTGCATTACCGACAGTAAAACAAAAATTTTATTTACCAATTACTGCCTGTAGGTATGTATTTAATTTTCTACTCTTACTTGAAAATTTTAGTAGACTTACATCTGAAAATCTGGGATATAATTGTCATATTATTATATCGTTTAACCAAGATAAGATAACAATTTCTATAATGATTTATTATCATTTCAGAACACTACGCTTAGAATAAATTGAATTAACACTCTGTAACCGATTACCGTTTACATACGCCTACTCTCCCATTTGAAGTTTACAAAAGAAGCAATGTGTTTGACGAGCATATGTACTAAATAAGTTTATTACACACCTATTATATTCTTTTCATCAGCTCATGATCACCGTTGTAGCTGAATCGTTCCTACGGTTTGATGGAAGTGGGTATACAAAATTCAATGTACTAATTTCAAATATTGACTGATTAAACAGTTAGTCAATATAGTGTTCTATTTCATAAGTTCGCGAGATTCGCTTCAATGGCGGACTGTTAGCTGGGCATAACAAGATTATATGAATAAAATTAAACAGAGCTTATCAGACGTTATTCAACTAGCCAGTTTCGATAATTTAAGAGATTATTTGTAATCCTAGATTGGTTTATGTCATCAGTTTTTGAAACTGTTAGACTTGACCTTCCTCAACATCTTTTACCCGTATTTTGCTGGATCGCTGGCTAAGATATATAATATCACTTGAGCTTTAATAATCCAATAGAGAAAATGAGATATGTAATATTCCTTATTTCAAATCACAATGATTTGAAGTTGAACTTACTCATATATTTGCAATAGTGGAATCAAAACAATCTAGAAAATTATAAGCTAACTTGTGAAAAGTATAACACTTCATACTTTGGTCAAACAAGTATATCGTTTGAAGTACGGTATAATGATAATTTATGTTACAACGACGAAAAGTGACTTATTTAAGTACAGGTTTATATGTTTACATAATTATGGAATTACGAAATTTCTTAACGAGTACTTTAGTAGTAGTAGTAGTTTTTTTATACTTTGACTGCACAAGAGAAAAATGAAGTTCTTTACAATGAAAGGGTGACTAGTTTGAGCTTGTCTAGTCCGTCTATCTGAAATCTCAAGTGGTGGAACAACATACGAGATTCTTGATGAATACCGACCATGGAAATGTTCATCGAAAAGGAAGATATCGCTCACTTTTCTACGATGTTTGAGAGAAGGCAATGAATTATGTGACAACATCAATAAGACTAATAACTCTCTTCTGGATATAATCCAAGAGCTTCAGCGTATGTTTGGGAACCGAACTCCAAGGCAGTAGCCCCAAGAAGTGTGATTTCATATAGTTATTGTTATTGAATTAATTACTCTAAGTTATCATAAATTAAGACAACGCTGCAGAATTTTCAAGAAGAACTACGTATTCTACGGTATCACGAAATAGAGCTTAATTGTCAATAATTTTGATAGTTCACACTTCATCTGGAAGAAATATAATGCAATTAATTTTGATGAGGTAGCAATAAGGAAAAGATTTACGATATCTACGAACTTTGTTACTAATGAGTGTAATACCAATCATTGTCGGTGTCCGAATAATGTTTCATTTGTGTCATAGAAAAACATCCAATGCTGCAGACTTTACAGGAAGAATTACGTTAATTCAATCTATTTTGAGGTTGCTCACGTTACGGGAGATGTTGTGTAAGGTTTGTTGAGAGTGACGATCCTGAAACAAGGAAATGTTTGGTGAACCAAGATGTACCAACACCACCTGCAGGGAAGCAGATGCGCCACTGAGACCGTTATTCACAATGCCACGTATTAAAAAAATTGTTCTTTGAATCGCGAAATATGTTTCATCAATGAGTGGCATTATGAATAATATTCTCAGTGGGACATCTGTTTCCCGGCAGATGGTGTCGGAACATCTTGGTAGGCCTAATATTTCCTAATGTGGTAATTGTACCTCTGCGGAAATGGTTGATCAGTGACTTCATCGTCTGGATCGTTTCACTGATGAGCTTACGAGAAAAGCGAAACATCTGTCTGGAACTAATAGACGTGTTGTCGCTGTTCAACCTGGAGCATAACATCAAATTTGAACAAGTAACATCTTTCTCTTGGTGCTATTTGTCTAGGCTTGCACATTGTCTAGAAATAAACCACTTGATGTAATAGATGAATTACCTGGCGAACACTGATGGTGTCTTTAATTCTTAGGAAGGGTCTTCTTTCCTTTTTTTGGAACTGGTTGGTTGGTAGAGCAGATTTTATTGAACCATTGTTCACCAGATGATGGTGATTTGTTGGTATGGGGTATAGAAAGAAGTTTTCATTCCTAGCCTGATGATATCCGAGATTTCTGCAGCACATTGCGTTTGGTCATCAGGTTCAAAACAAACGCTTCTCCAAGGAAACTCGGAGAAAAACATACGAAGACCGTCCCAGTTGGCCGAGTTGCAATGCCAAGTCTGCGTGGAGATGCTGAATTGGTTCGTGGAGTTATATAGGGGCAGGTCGCAGTGATGAGTGAATGGTCAGATCTTTACTTCCTAGGGATTGTTAGTGCTGATCTAATATTGCTGATTTGATACATTGAAAAAAGTTTATGACAACGCGTTTACCCAACTGGCCGGTCGCCTTACGACCTTATCGTTTAACTCTGTCATTTATAGCGTTGCAGTTGGGGCTCCTTGAGATATTTGACACTTGGAAAAAAGCGTTCTTGTATGCGAGCTGCTTTTTACCGAACTCACCAGCTGATAAAGCTTACCTAAAAGATCCGTTTTCACGCTCATGCAATTTGCGCAAGTTGATTTGTGCATGCCAGTTTGCACAAATAAAACTGAATTTCGAGGTCCATTTTCACGCTCATGCAATTTGCGCAAGTTGATGATTTTTTTTTAAAAACTGGTCAGTCTATTTATACTAATTTGTTCACCACTACAGATTTCGGTGAGTGTCGCGTGTTTGAACAAAAATTAACGATGAACCACGAAGACGAGTTATTAGCACTAGCTGGTGTTTGTTTAATAAAAAAGTTAAAAGTGCCAAAAAAGAAAAGACCAAGAAGACCTCAGAAATCTTGGATTGAAAAGAGGGCCACTTACTCTCATATTAAAGTAATTAAGGAATTAATTAATGAACCAGACGATTTTCGTAATTATCTGCGAATGGACGAGGCTACATATAAACATTTATTAGAATGAAACGTTCTATTACACCACATGAACGACTATCCTCATGTTTGAGATTTTTGGCAACAGGGAGAAACTATGCAGATCTTAAGTTTTCTACATGTATTTCCAAATCCGCCCTCAGTAATATGATTTCTGAAACGTGTTTTGCCATCTACGGTGTATTAAAACAAGAATATCTAAAAGTAAGTACTACCTACTACTGAGCATGCGTTGAGTTGGAGTGTCGTTTACACGTTCATGCATTTGTACCAACCACATGCAAATTATCTGACCGGCCAGATTTTACTCAAGTCAAAAAATGTTGCTTGTACAAGTGAACGATTTTGGTTTTCATGCAACAATTGCCAACAGCCAATTGGCTTGCACAAATCGATTTGAGCAAATTGCATGAGCGTGAAAACGGACCTTAAAACAGTGTGTTGATAATACCGTTCGGTTTTTCCATTTTCATTGCATATATTGTTTTTACCAAACAAATTAAAACATGGAAAATAATACTGTTTGATAAATTGATGAAGCGGTAATTTGAAATTGATATATTGTTATATTAAGAACAATGCCCGATGGCAATGAAATCTAAGAAGAATCAGTACAGTGGAAAAGTTCATCTCCTCCCCCAAACAAAGATGATGGCACACTGGTTACTGCACCACAAGGAAAAGCCAAACTTTTGCTGAAAAAGCCATATGCCTGTAACCGACTTTGGTAAGCCCAAAATTAGGCGCATTCTGCTTGGTCTCAATACCAAAAAAGGCTATGAAGCGACTTGTATGCGGCTATTCCTCTAGCGTAGCATGACTTTCAGAAATGGAATTTATTTCGAAAAAGAAGCTTTTGCATAGTTAGGAAGACAGAATAAAATATGAAAACAAATAAAAAAAAGGTGAGAGTATAACCCAACACTTTGGGTTAACGGTTCTGCCGTCTACTTGCTATTATTCACACACTTTCGATTACGACTTACAAATATCATAAAGCTCACTACTTCGCAATTACTGAGCTTAATGTGATTATTCCGAAAAGAAAAACTTCATCATGTTCAGAATATTATTATACAATTCAACTTTGATTTGTCACCAAGTTTCCTAAAAATAACATACGTATTTGTGGCTAATGGAGATGTCCTTACCATACGAATATATTTTGCTTATGAAAATCGATTGTGGAGAGTCCGGTACTGGATAACTAACTAGCTTTTATATTGCAACGCTTCAAATATGCCTTTCTTGTTATGCATCCGAGTCATTGTAAGTGAATTGAACCTGACACATGTGGTTTTCAATTGCGCTGCCACTCTACAACAAGATAACGGTCCCGGACGGCTTTCTTATACGCCCGATATTAAAGTTACTCATGATATACCTACCTATTGTTAGGATGGTTTATTGTTAATGAAACTTCTCAGTTGGTGGTTAACATTGATGGTTCTCGATATAACTCGGCAAATCGAATAGAGGATGTAATAAAATGTTTCCTGAATCGTTTGTCTTCCGCTAAATTGAAGATTATATAAAACTAAATGGAAAATCGAGTTTAACTGGACGGAAACGAAAACAACTAATAAGAACCAAGTTACAAAAAATTATTTGATCTTTGCATCATTATGAAAGTTGAAGGTCTTTTGTCCTTCCGTTTTCAAAGGAGCGGGTCTCCTTCAACCACACTAAAAGGATACATGATGGGGTGAGTCCGGGAGGAGGAGGGGCGCTGATAGGGTGTTTGATAACTTTGCATTCGTGTGATGAAGAAAAATCATCTTTTAAGTTTACGAGTCGCGATTTCAGACAGAATAGGTTTGTATTTTACTCGCTCGTTGTAGTCTCCAAGCTAGCAAGGTTACATTTTATATTTCAATGTTGTAATACTTAGGCACGGTCTTTTCATCTGGCAAATAAAGTTTCAGTTAGGAAACATGTTTCCAGACATCCCAACAGATGAGAGTATTCCTTTAACTAAAGATATTCTTACCAAGATTAATACTTCACCACATATCATTGACGAATTTTGAAATCTCTTACAAATTTGCTTATCACATAATTATTATCAATATGAATCAAAGTTTTATAAAAATAAGAATCCTCCCATGGGTTCACCACTCAGGCCGCTATTAGCAGATTATTTATGAATAACCTGGAAAAATCTATTAGGAACAATTCTCTAACACAAAAACATATCTTTTTCTGGTACCGTTATGTTAACGAAATTTTAGTAGGTTTCCAAGGTTCCAATAATCAAATGAATCAGTTTTATACTTCCTAAATACAGTTCCATACACTTTCTGGATTTGACAATTTCTAAACAAAATAATTAAAATTTCCTATAATATTTATAGAAAAGAGACCTTCACTGATGCGACCATTCGTTTGGAATGTTTCAGTCATTTTAGTCATAAATTAGCAGCTTATAATTCAATGATCCACCAAGCCTCTTCTATCCCTCTATATCAGGAAAAGATTTCAAGACAGAAATCAGTACAATTAAACAGATAGCTTTAAATAACAATATTTCTATTCACTTCATTAATCGTAAAGAACAAAAAAAAATTTGGCAGTTATCATGTTTCATAACAGAAACACCAAATAAGAAATATGCATTTTTTAGTTGTGTTGGCGAATTATCAAACAGTATGAGTAACTATTTTTCAAAATTTAATATGACAACTTTCTTTTTATTGCGACTTCAATCTGAGCCAATTACTATTTAATGTCAAACAAAAAACTGACAATGGCCTATGTTGGGCAGACGGGTCGCAATTTTTAATTACGTTTCAAAGAACAAAACAAAGCAAATCAGTAATCTTCAAACATATTAATATTTAAAATCATAAAATAACAATAGATAATCTTAAAATCCTTAATACTTGCAATAAAGGCAATGAATCTGTTGGAAAGTTTGGAGATTTAATAGCCAATTGGACCTTAATCCCTCCCCATTACTGAACCTGTGAACTTTTTTATAAATACCTGTTGTTTCTATATTCACTTGAAAGTGAATATGTCGAAACCAGTCGTGCTTACGGAAAAATAAAATCGCTTGTGGAAATTAGACAAAAAATTGTCTTATTTCATTTTAATAAAATGGATTTCCATAAAATAAATAGTTCATCACTATCTCTGATTTGAAATAAGTGGATTGGAAATCATTGACAATACTGTATCATGGGGAAAGAAAATTAGTGTATTGGGTAAAAATCGTGTACCTAATTTTAGCAGGACAGAAATCTAGTAAGATTAGTGCTCATAGTGGAAAATAGACGCAATAAATAGCATGAAGTCACAATGGAAAAAATGGAATTGCAAATAGAAAACTCGAAAGAGCAGCATTTAGGAAAAAGTTTTGCTCTAGAATTATAACTAACTAAAAAAAAGGAGATTCTACTCCGATATATTTTATTACTCTATGTGTGAACAAAGGAATGTTCCCGTTTAGTGACATGATCAGTGGCGGAACTTCAATTTTTTGGCCCCCCCGCAAGATATTATTCGGGCCCCTACTACAAAAGAAACACAAATTTTTATAGATATGTTTATTAAAAAATAACAAAAAGGAACAAAATTGCATTATTAACAATTAAAAATTAACAAAAGAAAATATATTTAAAATTTAAAATCCTTCCTCCTGGATTTCAAATTTGCAAAATCTCTAATCACATCTTTTATTTCCATATTTTTGGCCGTTTTCGCTTCGATTCCTAATATAGAGAGATTATGCAAACATCGTTGGCCTGTTGGTTGAGTTGCGTAAATATTTTTTTATTATCTTAAGTTTTGAAAATGTTCTTTCCGCCGTTGCCACGGTGACGGGTATCCTAAGAAACAACAACAATGCGGTAATTACATGTGTAAAACTTGAAGATATTGTAGCGTATTTTATCAGTAATAACTCCGCGAATTCTTTTATACTCAAAGTTTCAACAATTTCCTCTCTAAGCATAGCGGTTATCATTATCAATTGTGTTGGAAAATCTGTAGGTAGATCATCTTTATATTTTAATTGAAGCGCTTCAGCAGATTTTGGAATTTCAGGTTCTTCCATTTCTGCTAATTTTTTAGGTACCATGAAAGCAAATAAATTTAAAACTTCATGCATCCCTTTAAACCTGTTGTCTACTTGGTTTATAACCACATCTAAAACTTTAATAAATACATTGACTCGAAAATCATCGTCATTACCAAAACGGTGATCATTCGATAATTCATCAAAATGTTTTTTCACAAATGTTTGTCTCTTCCATGAAAAAGTTGGGTTAATTTTCCATTTGCCTGCAATTTGAATTGCCTCGTCTTTTGCCGAATAATACATATTTCTGTTTTTCAAGATGAAAGAGTGCAGCAATTCCACGGAAATCACAAACTAAGGAAATAAATAAAAAGAGCACTTAATATTTGAATTAAAAAATAAAGCTGAAAATGTAACTTACCTACTTTCACAGTTCACACTTAATATTTATTTAATATTTTGTAACGAATTCGAGTTGAGGTATCTTAAAATTAACAAACTTAAAATCTAATAGAAAAGTAGAAGTAATGGAGTTTACAAATTGGTAGGTTTTTATTGGTGACAGGAAGGAAGTGGTGGAAAACATGCTATTACTGAGGAATGTGTAAGAAGAAAGGTTCAAATGGAAAAACCCGAATTGTCGATGCGCCAAGAAATGGTCATAAATAACATCTGGAGAGGTATCATAAATAATAAATATTTGGGTTTGTATAGTTCTGAAAACATGAAAAGAATGAACGTACCTACCGAAGGGGACGAGACGGTTGTAAAATTGGGAAGTACATATGTACATACATAATTAAATAATATAAAATAATATATAGTGGCGTTAATTAGCGACGTAACACTGTCACTGATCAACCTACCCAAACAATTTTCGACAAGTGCTCTGAAGAGTGTCAGAGAGGGGCCTTTTTCTTTGTTTTCAGGCAGCAGAGTCAGTGCGTCAAAACAAAGTAATGACAAACAGATGTGGGAAGTTGCAATACTTGCTAAGGGTTTTAAAATGTTTTGTATTAGAATTGTTTGTTTTTTTTGCGCTTGCTGGTAAAGTCGGTTATCAGTTTCGAGAATGTTTCACTCTTTTCATGATGCATTTGGGCCGCGTTGCGGGGTCCCGCGCATTGTAGTTCCGCCACTGGACATGATACTCATAATATTAGAATACTTTGTAATTGTTCTGAATAAATTGTTCACGGCTCCTCCCAGATTCTCATCATCGACGTCATCTTGGCCGTCTTCATTTCCTTCATCATTCTGATTTTCATCTTCAAAAACTTGTTGTTTCTCCTGGCAAGCAATATTATCTAATATGGCACAGGGAACACCAATTTTCTGAGCTAAGTGTAGGTTACGACGAATCCCAAGGCTAAGAATGAAAAAATGTGGTTTTAATATCCCGAATACTCTATCAATCGCATTCCTAGTTCTAATTTAAGACTTAAAAAAATTCTTCTGGGGCGACTGAATTCGCAAGTGGTGTAGAAAGAAAATTACGAGATGAATGTCCGCTATCTCCAACTATGATATCGTTCTCCATTTCACCTGCTTCCATTTTGACCGAAGTATTGTTGAAAATTTCCGTATCATGTACCGAGCTAGGTCACCTAGCCTGGACATTTAACGAAAACCACCCTTTTCGATTTCCGAAAAACTTCTGCATTTGGTCCTTCCGGAGGTTGAAACTTGATATGTGTACAATCGATTGCATCAACTATTCTTGGGAAATGGACCAAATGGAAGAAATTGGTCATAGTTCTCTGCCTTTCTTCATCATTTCTAGGAAGATTAATATAGGCTTCTCGCAAATTTGGGATTGCTGATATAACACGACTTATAACCTTCCCAGCAGTAGATTTGCGAACTCCATGAAGTTTCAGGTCAAGTAAAAGTTACCAGTTGCCAGAAACCGCAATGCCACCGGGAGCTGATCCATAGGAGACACTGCCCGGTCTAGATTTCTATTGAACTAACTGCAACTTATAGGAAATATAATTTATATCAATAAATTTTTACCTCAACGTAGGATTCTCTAGATCATCCCTTATTCGTCATCATTTGGGGGGAGGAGGCTTGGCCTCCAAGTTCACTTAGACCACTAAGTTGGACCCATGGTGCCCCCCATGGTCAGAAGTCTATTCTATCCTAGCAGGTTTGTGGCCCGCCAGGAACCCAGAATATAGTCACGCTGGCTTCCGTAAGTTCTTCTGGGTGCAGTTTTGATTCTCCGAAGTGACTGTGCCTGAGGGATGTCATGCAGGGCATTCCAACAGGATGTGAGAGGCAGTTTCTTCCACATCTCTGCATTTCCTACATATAGGGATGCCAATAGTTTCTTTGAGAGCCCAGGCTATTCGATGAAAAGCTTGGCCTGCCTCATACGGATTCACGCCACAGTTCAGACCACTCTTGAGGCAATCTATTACTTCTAAATGTTCAAGAAACATCCATTTTTGAATGCGAATCAGCACTGTAATGTCTAATCAGGAAGTAACTGGCACTTTACTACCAGTTAACTACTCCAGCAAATAGAGACCATTCACCTGTCAGATAAATTTATTCAGATGTGAAAAGATGAAGAAATTTGGTTAACTGTCAGATGAATCTTACCTGGAACTTTATCTGGAGGTGAAAAGACCGGGCCTTACAAATATAAGATTGTCATGCCCAATTAACGACCTACACCTGATTACTTGCTATTGTTATCTTCGTTGTATTCGGTTTATAACTCATGTTGGGGATTCCAGATTCAATTTCCTGTATAATAAAAATTGTGGCATTTCCAGTCTGAAATATCTGAAAATTCCTAGAAATATATTCGATATTTAAATAAAGAGAAATGACACATTGGGTAAAGGATATTTCAGAGTGAGTGACACCAATTACGTATCGTACACATAAGCATGCCATAAATGCGCTAGGAATTCGTAAACAGTGTAGAATTGTTCTGTAGTCTTTTCGTTTCATATACATTCGTTCATTTTAATGCAAGTTGCTTGTATCTTATTGCACGCATTGTGCCAGTGACCTAGAAATCGTGGAGCTCTCTCAGATTCGCCGACTTCGTCTCCCGCGTTCGCTTAAATTGAACCTGTGAGAACGGGATCCACCTCAAGTTTACCTTTATTAATGTTATCTAATAGCACCGTGAAAATAATATCAGTTCTCATTATCATATATAATGCTCGGAGATTGAAATTTAACATGCTTTGTTCTCGGATACATATATTGTGGTCGTGAATGATTGATAATTGTGAAGATTTGTAGATTTAAATAAAAATTGTACGTTCCTGTACGTCATAGACAACATTATTTTGGTATGTTCCCTTTGTATTGATCAGTTCAATAGCTGCTAGTATTGATGAATACTCGAATTAAATACAGATATAATAAACAAAAAGGAAGATACAAAATGTTTCTCGATCAAACCTTCTGTTTTAAGTATAACCTTGAACTAACCAAGTGAGAGTAGGGGCTGACACCCCCAAGTTCCAATAAATTAACAATTTGAATAACAAGTTAATTAATTATTTTTGAACTAAAAACGCACCTTGGGGCCTCGGAGCTTTTTAGGTCGCTAATAACGAATATGGGATGAAAAAAATAAAATTGTAGATGACGCTCGATTATTACTTGAAATACCTTTATTATGAATTCAAAATTGTTATTTGTGTGATCAAATTGGTTGAGAAGTTATTGCGGTTTCTGAATTATAGATGGCGCTTCCCGGATACCGGATGTAGCGCTTATTTCATAAAAAATCTATATAGCAAATCGAATAAGTGGAGAAATAGAGCACGTAGTAGGTTATGGGTTTGCTGATAACGAATAAGGTGGACAAAAATTTTAATTGTAGATGCATAATACCAGAAGAATGTTTTATTCTGTAGCCTCAAAGACCATTGTTGAATCGTATTTTCACAACATTTTAATATATCTTGAGAGTAAATCGTTGACTATTAATATGACACATTACTTATCTTCTCCTAACTGTGACAACACATAAATAAATAAATAAAACCATAATCTAAAGATAAACAAACCCACATAGTATATAAATTAAATTGTTTAGATTACAGGAATTTGTGAACAATATTTACAAAAAAGAATGTATTATGGTCATGAGTATTGCACTAGAAACAAAAACTCCATCGACCTTCCTAAACATTGTTTTGATTATAACCATTTGCGAAGAAACCAGGGAGATCCTATCCTCATTTGAAGGATCGCGCTCTGGATGACTTGAAGCCTATTCATATGTGTTCTACATGCGTATCCCCATATGGTGCTGCCGTAGAGCATCGTAGGTCTGGTGGTGAATGTGTATATGGTGTACTTAATTCTGGTACTCATTTTGCTGCGCCTATTTAGAAGTGGAAATAGCTGAGATAGTGTCGCCTTGCCCTTTTTCTGGGCGTGCTCGACATGTTGTCGCCAAGTTAGTCGTATGTCCAGTATGATGACAAGATATTTGGCCTCCGTCTTTCACGGAATTGTCCTTCTGAACATAGTTATGTTGCCCTCAGGTTCTGCTCACTTCCTTGAAAAGAGGATGGCGATGCTTTCCTCAGGGTTAACTTCGATTCTTCATGTGGAGTACCATTCTTCTAGTTCCTCAATAGCGGTCTGGAGTTTCCGTATGGCTAGCCATGCCGACATCGTCAGCATATTGTCCTAGTTCCATATATACAGTCTTCGGGATGTCATGGGTGAAGATTGTGAAGAGAAGTGGTGAAAGTAAGGCTCCTTGTGGGACTCCCGCATCCATATTTCTCTCTGATGATCTGATGTCCTCAATCTTGATCTTGAGCTTCCTTCCTTTCAGGAAGTAGGAAATGAGTTGACACATGTCACGTCCGCGTCGATGCCAGTATTTGACTGAAAGATGCCCTACATCGTTGCCAATATTGGCAATTTTTACTCATATTAACGTATATTGAATAGTTCATAGCTAAATATATTCAACAATATAGGGTGCATGCAAATAGGCTCACAATTATTACGAGACCTATTAGGTCAACTCTAGCAACTCACAAATTTTTGTGATTTGAGTAATTCTTGTTGATATTCGTATTTATATCCAATAATCCTTGAGTTTCTCAAGAATTATTCACATTTCCACTGTTAGGTCACTAAAATAAATCAAATATAAGAGATATAGAGATGAATTCTCGCTAGTAACGATATGTATAGAAATATTCTGTTGATGTTGGAATCGGTTTCAAAGGTTTCTAGAAACGGTGCCACAAACCCCCCCCCCCTATAACGTTTTTCTACTATTGAATTAGAGGGTTCCACTACTATAATCGATATTTCCGGTTTTGTTAAGTGGTTGTGATAAAAATAACATATTTCTTGATTAATTCTTCAACCAATCAGACGCTTTACAAGTATAACCGTTAAGTCATTATATTTATAAGTGTTTGATTCATTAGGTCTGTTAAATTTCAGTTAAAGAACTAAAGCAGAAATTTATAAAGAAGTGCACATTAGAAACTGCCCGAAAATATTCGTTAGCTTGTGCCGTTTGTTTCACAGTCACGCCGAGAATTTTTGTCGTTGCCTTCGTAAGTGGGTTATTATTGTCAGTAAATGAAACTTTCCTCAATGCTTCAAATTCTAAATACGACGAAAAATTGGAATCCGATCACTTTTCTTTGTTCGTACATTTGCATAATTCGTGCGAACAAGAGTAAAGTGTAGGTAAAATCGTATCTAAACATACAGGAAATGCATCCCAGAGGGTAATATTCGGAGCGGAACCAAGATCACTGATGCTTGAGCCGATACATAATACAACCGTCGCCGACGATTTGAATAAGATGATACCATCACGCTCAGATTCAGTTTCGTTAACAGTAAAGTATTCTTCTACGAAATCATTATATTTTATGCTCAACGAAATTGGCCTTTACCTGTAACAAAATAGCATTGACTCGAACGTAGCATCTCGATACACTTGAACTATGAAAATATACTGCTACTATCGTAATCAGGACATATAATTTTTCATTGTTTTTGTTACAGTAAAAGCATTGGACTCGCCAACAGAATGTAGATTTCCCGGCGCGCCGGCCCACTCTTCAGTGTCGTTTTCAGATGAAAATCTAGGATCAGGGTCTATAGCAACATATACATGCGAAAGAGGATTCGAATTACTTGGGCCTTCGAGACGTGTTTGTGAAAATGGACAATGGTTGCCAGAAGGCATTCCATTTTGTGGTGAGTACATTCATTCATTCATTCTGTATTATTGGGTGATTTGGTGGCCAATTATTTGTTGATGGGACAACGGGTAATATGATCGTTCAACTACAGAAATTAAGTATACAGGGTGACCCAGGGTTAAGCCGCCAAATGTTTAGGATCGGTTTCTTAGGTAAAAATAAGGTTTTTAAGCTATTGCATATAGCTTTTATCGCGGGCTTTTAGCGCGGCGACCGAATCAAGAAATTCCGTAACGAAAAAACCTAAGACCTAAACACCTAACATGTGTCAAATTAATTAATTAATTTGAAGTTTCTAAAAGTGAGAAATTTCTATATTTTATACGAATGTTATAACACTCTAGCGCTTTAGACTCCGGGATTTTCACGTGGCCTATCGAAATTAGAAGGTTCGAATTGTATAAAAACACAATTGCATGAACGCCAGACGTCCTATGTAATGAGCTACGAACGAAATGATTTTGACATATGCCTCTAGGAGCTCGCTACGCGTCAGTTAGAGTTTATACGTTAGACGTGCGTAGCTGAGACCTGAGAGTACTTGTTTCTATTTTAATTAAATTTTCCTATTTAATCGACATTTTGGGGCACGAGACTATGCTATTTAGTTGGCCCCGTTCATAAACTAACGACATGGAGTGAAAACCGCATGCGAAAATTCCTTGCAAAGACGTTATATGTTCCGAAGATTTGCACTTTTCTAACTCGCGAGCTACGCGCCCCTCACGTGAACGTCATTCGATTTATCGAAAATTAACCAATTTCAAACAGTTTTCGACCCCGTTTGTGGCTATTGCGACCTTGTAAAAGGTTCAAAGTTAACATTTCGTTTTACATTCCACAACCACCCTTGACCAAGATAATTTTTAATTTGTAGTTCATTATTGTTTTACAACTGAAATAAATAGGTATGAAATTTGTAGGTTATTGATGATGACAGTGCGACAGTGACATAATTAAGGCAAAAAGCAGCCGCTCTAGCAATGCAAAATAGAGTAGGCAATCTCGCTGTTCCCATTGAATTACGAACAGCAAATACTTCATTAACATCGAATAGAAAATGTATAGCCAAACGCAAACATTCTCCATTAACTTCATCTCTTGCTATAACATACATAAGTCGCAAGGTGGGACTTTTGACGAAATAGTATATGAGTATAGTAAAGCACATTCTCAGGAACTCGTTTATGTTGCGCTCTCTCGGGTGACTAATATTGAAAAATTGTATATCACGACAAAAAACGATAATTCTACATTCAAGTTTTATCATAATCGAAGGCAAGCTGCATCGACTGCATCTTTGTTGCAAGAATTCAAAAGACTGTCGTTAAATAGTGTTCAGACGGCAGTTCAAAGTGTCTTAGATTTCATTAGTAATAGAAATGGCATTTCAATAATGACTTTCAATTGTCAAAGTCTAAATAGTCACAAATACGATTTACAAGATTCAGTTACGAGACAAACAAATGTGTTACTTCTTACCGAAACTTGCATGGCGCATGATAATCCGATTGAAATACCTAATTTCAATTGTATTGTTCAATTCAAACGAGATACTGTTCCAAAAGGTGGGGGTAGCTATTTACCAAAATAATAATAATGTAACTAATATTATGACTCCGAATATTGAAATAAATATTGCACACGTTAGCGATGTTAATATTAGGCGCTCATTTGTTGGAGATATTTGTGCGTGCTTATGCAAACTTAGAAATGGCCTACACATAGTCATGGTAGCAATTTACATTTCTCCGAATCCAAAATTGAACGAGGTAGAGCATTTTATTCTTCGCACTTTACTGGAGTACACTGAAGAAGGGTCGAAAATACTTGGTACAAATGGTAATAAATTTACACTTATCTTGGCTGGCGATTTCAACATCAACTTCGCTGATAAAAAATCAGAGCGGTTGACAACTTTTCTTTCGGAAAAATTGAATTTGAAAATGAATAATGATCCACAAGAGTCCACAACAAAATATGGGACCACCATTGACGCGGTATTTTCCAGATATTTAGAGGATATCAAGTCTCAAACTTATGTCTCTTATTTCAGTTACCATAAACCTATAGTTTCAATGATAACAAATTCCTGAATAACCTACATGTATTGTAAGATAATTAAAATATTTAAACGATATTAACTGTTCATTTATTCAATAAAAGAAAAAAATTTGTTTTCTTATCGGTCACCACGATCAAAAAGTGTAACTTGAATTATTATCAAAGAAAAAAAAATACTGCATAATTTAAAAATAAATAAATAATTATAATTGCATAAGTTGAGAAAAAATGCTATGCAATAGCTTTACCGCGGCAGTCCCCGAGTGCCACACGTTTCTTTTTTCCTATAAGCATGTATCCTAACTTTATTCGTTTTCGAGATATTGAGTGTCAAAATTAGTTTTCAATTAAATAATCAATTATTTCGATAAATCTTCGCATGGTTAAATGCGATAATGAGGGTCTTCTTTTAATGTAATTAGAATGAAATTATCAGTTCCAATGGTAATCTAATTGACATTAGAACAAATCGTTGCCCGCAACTGTTTCTTGTATGTTTATTTTTGTAGATTAAGCAGCTAAAAATAATTTTTTTTTGTCTCTTCAATTTTTTTCGTATCTCGCTTCGTATTTGAGATCCTGCATGTAACAGGAAAAAGTCATCTCAACAAAAATCGGATCAAAGGTAGCCGGGCATCATATCGACAACAATTGAGGGTTTGTTTGTATCAAAGTTTGACAGCCTGTATCATGTTCATTGATTAATACTTTGTTCTAATATCAAATAGATTGCCATCTGGGACGCCACTGGAATTATTAATTTTGTTCTAATTACATTAAAGCAGTCCCTTATTACCGCAAATAAGCATGCAAAGTTTTATCAAAATCAGTCGAAATGTTTTTGAGTAGGTATTTAATAAAAAAATTAATTCTTCTAAATCTTTGACATCCCGTATCTCAAAAACGAAGTAAGTTAGGACACATTCTTATTAGAAAAAATATTTTTACCTAAGAAATCGATCCTAAACGTTTGACGGCTTAACCCAAGGTCATGTATATTTGCAAAGTACAATTGATATATTGTTCATAGTAGTTAGGCTATGAACTAGCCTGAGTATCAGGTAAAATCTAGGTAGACTTTAATTGTAGTAAAAGAAATATCGAACAGAGATAATTTGAGATTTTGGAGGCAAGTATTAGTCACAAATACAATACAGATAGATATATAGTTAGATAATTTTATTCATGTTATGTATATAATATACTCGTCATCTTAAAATATAAATAACATCACAATATTAAATTTAAAAACTTCTGTGGATTAAAATATTTTATTTAAAAGAATATTTTTAAGAGATTTTTCGAATTCGTTCAATCGTAATTCTCTAATGAATTCGGGCAATTCATTGAAATATTGAAACGCTAAAAATTGTGGGCCATTTTGAGAATTTTTAAGTCTAAGAGAATTTATCTTATACCGAGTATTGTAATCATGAAAATCTTCACTCAAGGGGTACTCTCTGCAATTATGTGCATACTTAAGACATATACAGATTTGAGAATGTTAATACAACTAATCCCTTGAATGCTTTTCTACAGCAGTCCCTATAACCGTACCCGTAAACCATCAACTAATTTCCTTGGACGTTGTTTCGTTATTTACAAATATACCTGTCGTGTTGGCATTGAAAAGCATCAAAACACGTTGGGCAGAGATTAAAAACCACACACCTCTAGATCAATCTGAATTTATAAATGCTGTTAAGTTTTGTTTAGAATGCACTTATTTTCAGTAAGGTGAGCAATATTTTGGACAAATTTTCGGCACAGCAATGGGATCTCCTATTTCAGCTACAATTGCTAACCTCGTTATGGAATGCCTAGAGGAATCTGTTATAAGTTCATTAGATTTTCAGCCTGTATTTTTTAAACGGTATGTAGATGATTGCCTTATGTGTGTTCCCAACGATAAAATTCAATATGTGATTAATAAATTTAACAGTTTCCACTGTAAACTTCAATTCATTTGTGAAATAGAAGTTAACAAAAACATAAATTTCCTAGATATGAACATTAGGCATGATGTAGATGGAAAAATAAAAACTTCTTGGTTTACTAAAGAAGTTTGGTCTCAACGTTATCTTCACTTCAATTCCGTTGCACCAGCTTGTTATAAAAAAAGTGTCATAAACAGCCTTACAGACCGCGCGATAAAATTGTCCCACGCAGAGGACCGTCCCAAGAATTTAAAAATTGTTCGTAATACACTGGAATTGAATGGCTACCCAAAAACTTTCTTCAATCCGATCATTAAAGAAAGAATAAACAGAATCTATAATGGTTCTTCATATAAAAATAACATAAAAGGTATTACAGACAATTATATAACTTTACCATACAGTACGATATAAATGTCGCGCATAAACCTACTAATTGTGTTGGAAAGTATTTCTCAAATCTAAAGCCTTTAATACCTAAAGATAAACAAACCCACACAGTATACAAATTAAATTGTTTAGATTGCGATGGAACTTATACTGGAATCTCTAAACAATATTTACAAAAAAGAATGTACGGCCATAGGTATAGCACAAAAAACAAAAACTTAGAAAATTCCACCGCTCTTGCTAAACACTGCTTTGATTATAACCATCAATTCGATTACAATAATGTTAATATTCTAACTAAGGGAACCAATTATTATAAAAGATCTATTTTGGAGATGATTCACATAAATCGTGACTCTAGGTCTGTAAATCATAGGACAGACACTCAAAATCTAAGTCATATCTATACAAATTTGATCAAATAATTTCAATTTCTCTTGCAAATTCCTACATGCCTCGTTATAATTATTAGGTAAAATGTCTAGTATACCTCCTGTCACGAAAGAACCTTTTTGTTTAGCTCATAAATTTTAACATCTGGTTTGAAAGTTGTATACTAAAACTTAAATTATATTTGCCTCGTCTCAGTCGATCACTTACTATGTTGACATGTGTACGCTTTTGTTAAGAATTCTTCTCTGCAGTGGATTCTTGATAATTTTACTATAGCATTGAGGATTACAATTTCGTTTAATCGTGCTCCTTTCGTTTCGGCGACGTGGGCATTTTGATTGAAATTGGTGCGATTTGGACGCTTTGTGTAATACAATTAGTTTTAAGTAATCAAAAATTTGTAAACATAATAAGTCTTCTGATGATGATCGTGAGACCGAAACGTACGTAAAGACAAAAAAAATTAAAACAGAGTGTTAATGTGACCTATTTCCCGAGAATTTTTATATATAACCAATATATAATCAGTTGAAGTAATATTGTATTACCAAATTATTATAAAAGAAGACTTACCAAAATGTATCGGAAATATTATGGGTTCATCGAAAGCGAAACTATGATGTGCTCATGAAGAATGATGACTGGCAAAGTTTCCATAAATATATGATGATACCGTATCAAATAAAAATGATCTTTGTAATGAAGAAACGCAATTTAGTCGCATAGTTGATGTTTTATAATATTTAATAGCAAAACACTGGAGCGGAATAAGAATACAAGTTTTTCTTTCAGGTGGTATGTTTATAGACTTTGCGGTAAATAAAAGCTAATAAATGAAGCTTGTCAATGTTTCCTAAACTAAGTTTATTATATTTTATTCTTGACCTTCCTTAACAAAGAGAAGTCGTGGTCAGTGTCCTACAAGTAACGGATTTACAATTTTGATCAATTTCAGATTCATTTTCGCTTATATTTTATCCAATCTTGTTAATCAATGGAAGCTTAAGTAAACTTTTGCAGATTAAGTTAAATCAAGGATAATAAATGCGAGCGAGATATGAGCAATATGGGAATAGATGAGCGTTCTATTCATATCGCGCCTACCATTCTTAAATCAATGTATAACCGTGCTTCTATCGCTAGTTACTACCATAAGTGAAGTGAGAATCAGATGCAACTCACTATACTAGGATGTTTCGGAATTTATAATTTATTGTAGAACATTTGCTTAACAAACATATTTCTAATAACAATGAAGGATGGCTTATCGATATATTTCCGTTAGTAATACAGTTTTGTTTTCCGGCATTAAATATCTCTTTTTCGAATAAAAGATGAGATATATAACTTTAACTTGTCGAGAATCTTTATGGGAAGTGAGACCATGTATTTATTAGTATGGAATGTGGAATTTTGTCCTATTTCCTGTATTTCCTCATCGACATTATAAAGTTTTTTTCTGCCACGGGCGTATTGAACCAAACCCGTTTGAGTTGTCTGAAAATTGAGAAAGAATAAATTTACATATTTGACCATACCCAAGCAACAAGTGTACGTACCTTTTGAAGATATTCAACCATTAAATTAGGATTTATCTGTACGAGGTGTCATCATCATACGGCATAGGTAATCTGGTAATCTAAATTAGTTCAAATTAAAAGTACAGTTATTAAATCGCGTTAGATATGCGAGATTTATATTAGTTAATCAAATACATCTACATGAATCTATATTAACGTATCGAATAATATCGAGATGGAAATATTTCCGATGAAATATTCTACATCCTAAATTATTCGAATTTTGGCATATCAGTTACCTCATGATTCATGATTCATTAATTTACATATACACTTAATTACTTTCTACAACAGGTGTTACCATATATCTTTAAATCAGCTCTATTTACTTATAAGAATAAGTAACTTCAATACGTTCATTATATCTACTTGGAATAATGAATAAACTATAGAAGAGTTGACACTGTGGATAAACTATAATAATTATCCTTATCCACTAAAAAATACTGTTAATGTACTGAAGACCTTTCAGCTGCCATGTAGCCATCATCAGAGTAAAGGTAAACTAAATTAGAAATCAAAATATGCCTGTTTAGATAATATTCGGAATTAGTAGCGTAAGTAAGGGATTACCCCCAGCTTGCGATAAATCTGTATTCATTTAATTGATGCTTTTCCACAAATATTTTTCCATGCCTTCTAAATTACCTAGATATTTGTCATTACTGTATGTTCTTGTTACTTTCAGCTTCTGTGAATTCCATTCCATTGAATTGTTGAACTGTTCAGATATTCGTTTAAACAGCTCCTGTATACACGTGGAATTACCAATAAATGTTGAAGATATTTTTAAACCTCGCGGTGGAATATCGCAAACCGGCGTTTTCACGTTATTTGGAATCCATCCCACGAAATAACTACTATTTTTATTCTGGATGCTCAACATTTGTTCGTCCACTTCTTTCATAGACATTTGAACCCTAAAAATTGCAGCCACCATTAGATATCTGCCGTGCCTAGGTTCGCACGCTGCCATCATGTTCTTCTCGTCAAAAATCCGTAATACCAGCTCTTGGACGGTGAGGGCGCCATACTGCTGACTACCACGTGGAGTCAATGGGGCAAAACCAGGCATAAAGAAGTATAAACGGGGGAAAAACACCATGTTCACCATTAATTTTCTCAATCAGAATTCAATTTACCAGAAAATCGCAGACAGGTGGGGACTCCAGACATTGTAGCTGATACCAAATAGTTTAAATCCCCGTATGTCGGTGTTGTTGACTTCAAAGTTTTAAAACATATGTCATTATCGTTTCGTTCGTATTTTCTACCAACTGATGGACAGATAAGGTACCGTTATAAGGTTCCACTACCGTATCTAATACTTTCGGTGACGATACTAACGAAAAAGTATCCATAATCCTATCAGGATATTCTTCACGAATTTTCGAAATTAAAAGGTCAAGAGTGATAGACCTGTATTTAAAATATGTTCGGCTGCCGCTGATTTTTCACAATTATTCTTTGTGAATAAAATGTTCTTGATACCGAATTAGATAGAATATTCCTTTTAGTTTGTCCCACATAGCATTTTGAACACTACGTGTTTTTCTTCTAATTTAATTTCTTCCTCTAAATTTTCAGTTCTAATTCCGTATTCTAAATTAGCAATTATATTGTCGACAGGCAATTTTTTATTATGAGGCAATGCAAATTTTGGACCTAAGCTTATACGGATTTTTCTACCTGGTAGGTTTTTTAGCAATTGTTTATTGGTTTTTAGTTCTTCATTACTTACGTACTTCATTAAACCATTTATCTTTCTTGATTGAATGGCTTTGATTTTGATGAAATTTTTTCGAAACTGTCCTGCTATTTTAGAAAAAATTTGGTGATAAATTTGCTATCAAAATTTTGATAAGACGATTGTTTAACGCGCTCAATTTTGTTTTCAACCTCTGCTACATTTGTGCAAGCTTCTTTAATGCATAAATTTAACAATCTTTATGAAGAGAATTTAACAATTTAGCGTAGGCCTTCGACAATTTCAAATACATTTTGTAAAACAATTTAAATAGATTAAAAATTGCGATAGAATCAAAAACGCGAAATGAAATAGTTGATGTTGGAGTAGAGGTAAATTATTGATTGATGGAAAAACTAAAAGTTGTTTCACACCCTTTCCCGACACACGACACAACCGATTTTCTAAATCCCGAATTTGTGTCGAAAACTTTGTCAAAGGTGTTGCCTGAAGGGTCTTCTAGCTTGTTCTCATCTATAAACAGGTTGTAGTGCAAATTCAGATAACAAATTATGGAATTTATTAATCGATAAGGGAAACTGTTAAATTTTATTTAACTATTTGAAAATTTTATTTAACTATTTTAACTCTATTTTGGTTAATGTGTTGCCTTCCTTTTTTTTAGAAATGAAGGTCTTGATCAGAGATATGGCGTAACCATTGTCCAACGCTGTTTTCTGAAGTTTCTCAACTTGGTTGTTATAATTTCGCTGGCTCAAAAGGACGTTTAGCATTCTATGATTACGAATATTAAATGGAGCTATTTTATGAGTAATTGTTGTGACTGAATCCGCAGAAATATACCTATTTGCTTGAGTGGGTCTTCTGCATATAAATGTCAATTCTTGGCACAATATCACGACTCGACGCCAACGTTTCGCCAACTGTTATAGGTGGCATCTTCAGGGCAGGCTTGAGGCTTAAGCTTAAAACTTACGAGGCGGAACGTCGGCAGAAACTCATGCTATTGTGACTCGGAATCCATCCGGAAGCCATGCATTTTCAAGATTAGCTATCCGCGGAAGTCTACCATTCAAGTTATCTTTGATAATGCTAATATAAAAAAAAAGAAAACTTGTTATCTTTTTCTATTGTTACAGTGAATTTGAGTGAATCAAATTGGCTATCAAGCGTGTTCAAAAAGCCATGTGAATCGTAATCTTCACTTACAATCGCGAAAATATCATCAACATATCTATGCCAAACTTTTGGAAACTGATTTAATTTTAATTTTCAGGAGGTTTCAAGTTGGCTTGAAAAATATTGGTCCAATAGGGAGAGATTGGATTGTTCATTGCTCATTCACTTGTTTGTGAAAAGAATCGTTCTCTAAAATCCGAATAAATGCGAAAATATATTGTAGTAAACATACATTATTCATATATTGTATAATTCCGTTTTCATTTTACGAAATGAATTGTATAAGTATAATATAATTTGAACTTCGTAACTGAACCTGTTTATCACTTATTTTATTAAAACTTCAATTGAAGAGATGAACTGTCGACGAGTAACACATGAACATAACGGATTGAGAACTCAAGTGGGTCAATATCAAACCACAACAATACTTCTAAGGAATTGTGCCAAATTCTTGGAACGCTCCGGTTCCACCTTGCTTATTCTATCCAAAATTTGCATCAACAAATTGTGAAAGTCATACTTTGATGCCCATGGTTTAAAATAGTTTGGTTGTTGGTTTCCTTACCTTATCTATTTAATTATGGTTATTCACACAAACATGGCTTAGGCGATTTTTATCAATTAATCTTATTTCATACAATCCGTATTTCCTCGTAAGATACTATCCAATTTATGCGCTTCTTTGTGCCTTTCCTGTACAACTTTGACGGACACAAAGAAGATGGAGAAGCTATTGCAGAAGGTTGAGAAAAATATTAAATAGAAGGAGGTTTCATTGACTCTCAATGTCAGTTCAAACGATGCGATATTAAGGTGTATTATTTATTTCTTCTCTCTTTTATTTGACGTATAACTGCTAATTTATTAAGATATATTGAAGTCTAGAATATTCTATTTTCGAACAAACCTTATTATGACGCACAAATATTGAAACAACTTAATATTAATTTATGTTTCATTGTCGTTCTAATTAGTTCAATAAATCTTAAAATACAATATAACAAGATTGTTAGCTTTTGAAATGAAGAAATTTCGTCAAAAAACCGACTCTACAACCACAGGGTTCCTTGCTACAGTATCTTATAAATAATTATGAAATGTATTAACCTAAATGAACAATCTCCTTAATCAATTATTCGAAGGTAGTGGCTCTAATTTGCTTAATTGGTTGCGTTCCATTTTTTTGCTTAGATATTAAGTTATTGATCAAAGATTTATCGTAACCATTGTTCAACGCTATTTGGTGAAGTTTCTCAACTTCGTTGTTATAATTTCGCTGGCTCAAATGGACGTTCAATAATCTATGAAGAAGACTATTGAATGGAGCTATTTTTAATTGATTGCTGAAACTGAATTCGCGTAGGTACCTATTTCTTTGAGTGTATTTTCCGTACATGTTGAGCTTCGAGAGATGACCATCTTTGATAATGTTAATATCAAGGAAACGTGGTTGGGTATCTGTTCCTATTTCATTATTAATCAAATTGACTATTAAGCATGTTAAAAATGCCATGTAATTTAAAATCTTCACTTATAATCACGAAAATATTATCGACATAAATCTATACCAGATTTTGGAATTGGTTTGATGTCTGAAAGAGGTTTCAAGTTCGCCTAGAAAAATATTGGCCAATATTAACTACTCTCTCATTTTTACTCTGATGATGGCTACTTTGTAGCTAAAAGGTCATTAATTAGTAATAAACTTTAAAAGAGTTCACACTGTGGATACACTATAACACTATAAATAAGAAATAATCACCCTTATCCACTAAAAATACTTTTAAAGTACTGAGGACCGTTCGGCTACCAAGTAGCCATCATTGCGTGGTGGGTCTCGCCCTTTTGGGCCAACTGAACAAAGAGTGATCTGAACTGTGGCGGAAATCACCATGCATGAGACAGGCCAACCTCTTCATCTCCATAGCCTGTACCCAGGCTCTCCAAGAAACTTCTTCCTCTTAACAGAAGGGACATCAGAGAGATGACTGGAATCCTAATCGGTCACTGTCGTCTTAACAAACACCTTCACACTATGGGCATCGCAGATCTTACTATATGTAAGAAATGCAAAGAGGCAGAAGAAACTGCCCCTCTTATCCTGTTGGAATGCTCTGCATTGGCATCCCTCAGGCAACGTCACTTCGGAGAATCAAAACTGCTCCCAGAAGAACTTGTGGAAGCCAGCGTTGGCAATATTCTGGGTTTCAGGGTTTCTGCCACGAAGCGTACAATGGGTCCAACTAAGTGGCCTAAGTGCATTTGTGAGCTAAGTGTCCTCCCCTCACATGATGATGATGATGATGATGAGCATCATCAGAGTAAATGATTATCTTTTATGTATAGGTTCCTAATAGTTTAACAGTATTTTTAGTGGACAAAGGTGATAGTATACTATTAATAGCACTGAGAAAGAGGTTTTCAAAATAATTGAAAACGTGATTACACTTTAAGCTTTCACGTATTAGCTGGACATATTGCGATTATCCGCAGGAGGGAAAATCCCCGAATTCTCCATCACCATACAGTCTCTTGCCAGTAATGTCAAAAATTATAGAAAATCTTTTAGCAAGGTAAAGTAAATTTATTGACGGCCACACATAGTAAAATTACATTTTGGACATGTCAAATAAAATATACTATTAAGAAAAGGTCTTTTTAATTTATTTTGCCCCACGTTGTGGTGACAATTGTTAAGAATGGTCTTTTGAGCTTATTATTTATTATGAATTATTTGATTAATTTGATTCTTTCAATGTTTTGAATTCTTTCTTATTGTATTTTATTTATTTTGAATCTTATGTTTGTTTTGAATTGAATAATGAACTTTTACCTTTTTAATTTTATATGGAATTATATATGGAATTAAACACAATGTTCTTTGAATGTTAAAACTTTTAATATTTAAATTTCTATGACTCTAATTTATCTCTGGTATCAATTTTTAATAATGTTATGTTCAAATAGATCTATGATCTAACCTCAAAATTATTTACTATTCATCTTTGTTTACAAAGTTATAATCTACAATCTTTCTTTCAGATTTACAGACAGATAATAATACAATGGAGAAATAATAAATAAACTTACGTTTAGTTTATATCCAAGAATATGTTTTAAATATAGGCAATGTTCACTTGGCTTAATCTTCTTATTAATTTGATAATTCACTTTAACCGTAGATACACACTTTCTCTGCTATTCACAATAAACACAGGTAAACTATGGTTACTTCTTTTGAAATCAGGAACTGTTGAAAATTGTTAACTTAGTTTTATTCTTTTTATTAAAGATATAAAACTCTTTAATGATGTTTGGAACTTTATCGAAGACTGGCTATCGTTCGATGTTACTTATGAATTGTAGGTTATTGTAACCTTTAAACTTTGTTGGGAGACTTGGAACACTACTTGACTTGTAGAAATTATTTATTTGCTTCGGTTACTTTCAACCTTATGAAGCTACTGGAACACTTGGGTTCACCGATGTTTATCCAATAAACTAAGGTTATGGAAACTTTATGAGTTGCTTGAGTACCTTGACTCTTCAGATGTTGATGGCTAACTGACTTGGTTTGTCTTCAGATGCCTTTTATAGGCCTTCAAAACCGATGCTACTTGATGTCATATTCAACCTATGAGGTGCTTTCTTTACCTATCAAGAATGCTTTGATGATTGTTGCAAACTGACATAAGAATTACATTGTTACTCGTCTGACGTTTATAAAATCGCCTCGACCAATCAGAATTTAGTATTCTATAAATTTTGAATTATTGGAGATTTTCAACTTATTTTAAATGATGATGATTCCTTCTTTTTAAATTAATATTGCCTACATTTTTCCACACACTGTGGTATAAGAGAACCTATGATTAGGTTATTATTAATATAATTATTCCAATAATTATTATAAATTTGACAGTTTTCATTCTTAAAAACTAATACATAATATAATATATCAATAACATTTCTTTAACATTATATAACTCAAATTTACTAATCCTAACTTATATTTATAACATTTTTCAATAGTTTGTGCTATCTCATGATAGTTTTTGTAATCATTTTAATTATGATTTCTGCCTTCGTAACACTGTACGTTTATTAACTTTCACTGAAGTTCTTGTTTTACACTTCTAATTCTAATTACATTGTTGTTTATTATGTTTTACATTGTTTATTATATTATACTAACTATTATTTTACTTTTGATATTGTTTTTAATTCCATATAATATCTTTTTATCAATCTTTTCTGATTTTCAATGTTCGGTAAGTTCTAATTTTTATCATTTTTATTGTTTAGGAAATGAAATCATAACAATACATATATTTTAGTAAGCATAATATTTATATAATTTATATAATAATATAATAGTTCGATAGTTTTTGCATATTGGACATACACATACATGTATAATGGATCCTCAGATCCATCTTGGAAGAAATGTATTTTAGAGTGAGAGGTATAAGTCAGAAACAGAAGAAATTCAGCTCGAAGGTTCGGGGCTACACAGGGTTACGTACTTGGACCAATATTGTACACAACTTTGACAGCTGTTCTTCCAACTAATGAACGGGAAACTTATCACTTCGAGGGCTCATAAATAGTCTAGATTGATTGTAAAAGGCCCAAAACGGATATTTCCGCGAAAGTCCGGGACCTTTTTATTTAGGTCGATTACAACTAATACTTCTCTTATATTACGTATAGTGGGGGAAGTGAAGAAAATACCAAAACAAATTATAACAGAAATACTGGAAGGACATGTAAAACCGACTCTAATATTATATCCGTGTGTGGAGAGAGGCAGAGTAACAAGGAAATGAGAGGAATAAATTCCTAGGTAACTCTCGAAACAGAACAAGATGAACGAAGATAGTTAGGCCATGTAATGAAAAGAGGCGACAACTGGAATGAATTTTCGAGGCAAGCGAAATGGACAAATGAAGAGAGACAGGCCAAGAAGAACGTGGAAGGAAGAAGGGCGGTAGTTCTTATTTCTGAAAAAAGAGAAACGAGATGGGAAGATACCAACTACAAACAGAGTGAAGGGATGTATGGAAGAAAACAGTTGCAAACTTATGTCCAGTATAACTCGACAACGAAAGGCGCATGAAATCCTAAGAAAAATTTTTTTTTATAAAAGTTATTCAAGATGTGTGACTATTATCTGCAATTCTATAAACTTATCTGCCAGATACAATATACCAAATTAGGTTAATTATCCTTATTCAGGAAGAGACTCGTTTATGTACATCAATTATAGGAAAATTTATGTCAGTTTCGATGAATGGATTAACAAATTCAGCAAATTCCGGGTTATCATTCGCAATCTTGAATATTCAAAGAGCTCACAGATCGTATATCGTTTCAATTGTTTACGTTGATTGACCTTTGTTGACATGACTTCAACCTTAAATTCTGTAAACATAATAATCCTCCGAGAGAACCTGTTCGATTATATAATGGTTGAATGAAATGGAGTGTGGAGAATGTGAGAGATAGCCGGTGAAGACCTTGACCAAGCTATAGCAGCTTTCCGTACTTTTTAGACCTTGGTCCGACGCGTCCTGAAATTCCAAGGAATGTGTTGTACTACTGTGGGCGTCACTTTACCAATGGTTTATTAGTTAACAGTTATGAATAATTAAATCATTCCATATTTAACCAATAATCGTACCTCGTAACTGTTACTGATTGTCAAATGCAGTAAATATGTTTAATGAACAGCTAACAAATTTATTCAGGTGTTGAAGACAAACACAGTATTCGATGAATATATGTCGGACTTCAACTAGCTTCATAACTGGAACAAATAAACTCATCAACACTTACAATTTTTGAAAGAAACCATTCATTGCTGGAACGAAGAAGAAAACGTATTCTGACATTTTAGTTGACAGTTATACAGTTTGGCCAATTTAGATTGGGAATCCCCTTGTAAAATTTTATATTAACCGATTTTAAGCAATTTTTTTAAATTGTCACCGCCGCATAGGTAACAATAGGCCTGATCACAACAGTATAGATCCAATAAAGAATTTTTGTTGAAATGAAAGTTCAACTAAGGGACAAAATTTTAAATATTTATTCCAATTTTCAGGGATATTATCTACTTTTTCGTAGTCGAAAATGGAGAATTTTTATCAACGATTTTTAATCTATTGCATAGCTTTTATCGCGGGCTTTGAGCGCGGCGACCGAATCCGTAACGAAAATAACCTAACAACCCCCACTCCGCCTACCATGTAGCTCGGCCGAGCGTTCGCTTAACGTGTATGTATATGGTACGACTGTACGAAGCTCGCACGCATCGAGACGAGCTGCTCCGAAATCGGATGAATACGTAAGCAGCTATTTGTGAGAAAGTATATAGGTGTATAGGTATCTATCATATCTTTATAATACCACACTCACCGCATGTGTGCCCCGTAAGTATATATGTAGGTATATATACTGTTGTAGATACTGTTCCAAAAGGTGGGGTAGCTATTTACCAAAATAATAATAATGTTACTAATATTATGACTCCGAATATTGAAATAAATATTACACACGTTAGCGATGTTAATGTTAGGCGCTCATTTGTTGGAGATATTTGTGCGTGCTTATGCAAACTTAGAAATGGCCTACACATAGTCATGGTAGCAATTTACATTTATCCAAATCCAAAATTAGACGAGGTAGAGCTTTTTATTCATCGCACTTTACTGGAGTACACTGAAGAAGGGTCGAAAATACTTAGTACAAAAGGTAATAAATTTCCACTTATCTTGGCTGGCGATTTCAACATCAACTTCGCTGATAAAAAATCAGAGCGGTTGACAACTTTTCTTTCGGAAAAATTGAATTTGAAAATGAATAATGATCCACAAGAATCCACAACAAAATATGGGACCACCATTGACGCGGTATTTTCCAGTTATTTAGAGGATATCAAGTCTCAAACTTATGTTTCTTATTTCAGTTACCATAAACCTATAGTTTCAATGATAAAAATTCCTGAATAACCTACATGTATTGTAAGATAATAAAAATATTTTGAACGATATTAACTTCTCATTTATTCAATAAAAGAAAAAAAAATTGTTTTCTTATCGGTCACCACGCTCAAAAAATGTAACTTGAATTAATATCAAAGAAAAAAAAATACTGCATAAATAAAAAATAAATAAATGATTATAATTGCATAAGTTGATAAAAAATGCTATGCAATAGCTTTACCGCGGCAGTCCCCGAGTGCCACACGTATTTTTTTTATATATTTATTAATAAGAAAGTTACGACAACTTAGAATTCGAAAACTCAACAGTCACAAAATAACGTCCTGTATCAACAGAAATTATTGTTTTATTAATTGTATCAATAAGCCACCACTGGATGAGCAAAATGTTTATTAAGTTAAATTTGTTAAATTATTCAGATTTATTAATAGTTAATAGCGTGTAAAGTTAAATGTAATTCAGCTACTTTAATTAAATGTTTATGCTGTTTTAAACATTTTGTTCATCCAGGGATGGTTTATTGTTACAACTAATAAAAAAAAACATTTCCATGGCTATGTGTTGATACAGAATGTTCTTTTGTGACTGTTAGCTTAGTGAGTTTCCGAATTATAAGTTGTAGTAACTTTGTTATTAATGCATATATTCTCATGAAATTTCGGTCACAGCTATTTGGAGGCACTCTGGATCCAGTGGCGTAGTAATTTTTCAAATAGAAAAATCGCTAATAAAAATTCTCCATTTTCGACTACGAAAAAGTATCGTAGTATGCCCTGAAAATTGGAATAACATTTTGAATTTTGTCCCGCAGTAAACCTTTCATTACTTGACAATTAAAAAAAAAATGCTCAAAATCGGTTGATAACTGACAATTTTATAGAGGTGTTTCCAATCTAAATGGGTCACACTGTGCTTCTAACCCGAATAACACTACCAAACGACATCTCGCAAAATGTACCGCTTCAAACTTGAGTCTGATTCATCGGTTAATATTTTAGCCAGGGATGTTCGGTTTTGAAACTGGGTCCAAACATGGTTTATTACTCCTTTGTAGTTATAATTGATTCCATTTGGGTTGTTTTCGAACTTTTCATTCGCCTTAAAGCTAATTTTATTTCATTTTGAAATAATATTAATTGAAACATTTTAATGATAACAACAATCCGAGAGCAAGGAACCATTCAACTCTTATTTAGTTACAGTATAGAGGTACGAATGAGGAGGAAGAAACAGTATATGTACATGTGCAAATATGTTTAACATCTAGTCAAACAATGCAATATGGTTTATAGGAGATAACTGTACATGAAAGAATCTTTTCATCGGTTAATATCGAGATCATTTAGCCTGAATCTTAATTTCTGCGTCACTATTAACTGGATATATGATTATAAACTGCAAATAACACATCATAACATGATCATTAATTATATATTCAACTATTCTGCTGTAGGCGGTGTAAAAGGGGCACCCATTGGAATAACCATCCGGTTGAATGAAAAATGATTAATCAAAGTTAAGATGGTTTTGATTGAAAAAAAATTTAAAACATACTCAACTTCAAAAGATCTTTGTTTTTATACCACTCTTAATAATAACATCACCAGCTTCATCCAAAAATTGAATTCACGTTGGAAACAGAAAAAGAAGATAGGTTCAACTTTTAGACTTAATGTAATAAGGGTCTAGTACAGGTTATTTCCAATATTAAAAAAAGAAAATCATATTTAGAAAATTGAAATTTCATGTAAAATTAAAATATCTCAAAGCAGAGAACATCTAGGGGTTGCCAGATGTTTTCTGTTTATCAATAACAAAATGTAGCTTGAGAAGGGTGATATGATATTATAGCTGGCATGGTTAAGATGGTTTCAATAATTTCACAAAAGTTTCTTGTACTAAAGGGAATCATAAGCCTGTCAAGATGAATAACCAATATAGTACGGAAAATGAATGCAAGCTATATGATAAATGTTAATGTTAACCATCTGGAGATGCTTAAGTAGTGGGCTTATTGTAGACTCACTGTAGATTTTATATGGAAGTTATAAACATCTTTCTTTCATAAGTAACATTAATTAATCGGGGTAAATCAAGACGTAACGTAGTATCTAACCATCAAATTGTAATTAGATATAGAATTGATTATAGTTGAAATAAAGTGTATATTCAAGTCAGTTAGTAGTATTTAGCAAAGGACAGATAGGTTTAGAAATCCCCACCGAAAACATTCTGAGCTAGAGACCTCAAGGGAGGAATCTTTCTGCTTATTGATTTAACCATGCTTCCAAATTTATTAGTAATATCATTGGTACAAAATTAAAATCAATTAGATCGCTATACATAAAATGATTGGTTAAATAATTCGGAAATCCTTTCCTAATTGTAGTTTGGTTTTTAAGGAAAATTTCGCATTATAAATATCAACCTAAATGCGAAAAACCTTCAGTTATATATTTTAACTTGAGTTGTTCTCTTGATGAATCACATGACACTTATTCAATTGCAATTAATTCAACTTAATAGTTTCCTCAGACTGTGTTTGGTAAGAAGGGTAAATTTCGCAGAATCAGAGTTGTTTTATTCAATCAAAGTTTGTTGTTCTCAGTTTTTTATTCATTCAATAATACATTCAAATCAGTTCATTTAGTTTCGATTCCCTAGATCTTTTAGTTGATTTAGATTATCTAGGTTGTTTTATTTGAGTATATATTTTGATATTATACTTTTTATTCTTATTAGTAATAAAATTAATTATAATACGCTGTTTTTATTATCTTTAATTATCATAGACATTCTTTCATTATTATCATTATTAATTTAACTGTTATTTTTATTATTAAATTTTACTGTTGTTGTTGAGTACCAATGAGTTTTTCTGATCAATATTAGCGTCTACCATTTCACTTACCTTCCACTGTGTTAAATCTTAAGTGCCTTGTGAAATAAAAGGGTAAGTGTCAATGATATGTTTCACGTTTGTTTAAATCAAATGGCCACACTGTCAATAAATAAATAGATTGAGGATTAGGAATAATATAAAATCCTTAAGTAAAGTATTATAGAGTTTGATCAAGAGAGAGCAATGTTACATTAACACTAATACGTGACCATGATACAATAAACTTCAACATCTACAATAAACCCACGTTTAAAGACACCAATATTCTTGATTCATCGTTTAGATAGACCGTAGCCATAAAATAGCAGCATATCACTCAATGATTCATCATAGAGCATTTTCAATGCCATTTCAACAAGGACAACACCTCACTATTGGATTGGATACAATAAAACGAATAGCCATCAATGATGGTTTTTTTATTAGGTCAAATAACAAAATTAATTAACCAAAAAATGACTTAACGAGGGCCAGATGAAAAGTCCCTGAAAAATAAAACAGGTGGCGCCACAATCGAAAATCCCATGTGACTCTCAGAGAAAGTTGGTTGACAACTCTACTTTGTCCCATCTCATACAGAAGGAGGTGTCGGTCTTCCCTACTGAATGTCCACATTTCTTCAAATTTTCGTAGTCTATCTCGGAAGGTAAACTGATGCCTCAGCGAGAGTACCTCGCTCATCCTTAGACCTACCAGCAGGCGCAATTGCTTCTCCAGGCTGAGTCTTGAGGACCGTCCTATCTGACCCCCTCTCAGTTTGTATGCTCCCTCATTTTCTTTCCAATCTGAGTGACCCGTGTAAGGTTGAGCCTGTTGCCAAGGGCTAATCTGTTAAGGATCTCCTTGATGTCTCTCATAAACTTCGAGGACACAGTCGGGCATTTCAGTGCGTTAAGTACCGCTTGACTGTCTGAACAGATCCAGATGGTCTTATTTACCTTACCATAGCTGTGTAGTTTCTCCGCACATCTGTAGGTGGCAAAAAGCTCGTCTTGGACGATTGTGTTTGGATCCCCATCAGTTGGATATGTTGGAAGAACATTTCGCTAAATATTTCATTATTTTTTACGAGATGCCCCCTTTTGAAACATTTTTGCCTGAAACAAAAAAGCCATCACTGCAGGTGGTATATTTTCAACTATCCGAATCTTAATCTTCGACGGACAACATATCAAACATTATTTTTAAATTTCCCTAATAGTATATTCGAAGATCTTCACAATGACATTTCACAAATTGATATTCTTTTGCCGTAACACAACGCCAATCGAATCGTCACGTGTATAGTGTGGGAGAATATTGGACACTAAATTAGGTAAAGAATAAGAAATTACAGACAATCCAACTGATAGACATACCAAATACTATAAACAAGCAACAATCATCCTTATCCACTAAATTACTGTTAAAGTACCAAGTACCTTTCAGCTACCAAGTAGCCATAAAGGTTCTCAGTATTTTAACAATATTTTTAGCGGATAATGGTGATTGTTTCTTGTTTAAAGTGTTATGGTGTATCCACAGTGTAAACTCTTTTTTAGTTTATTAGACACACCAAAAGTGTGTACTAGATTTTCTTTTTAGGTTATTGAGGTCACAAAACGTGAATATGTCCAGAACGATCTCATTCGGTTAAAATTAATCAGAATCCAAGTCTACCAACCTCTTGTTGGCATTATTACATGAGTTTAATATAAGCAAGTGGTATCTTCCTTCGTTTTGTAAAGAAAACAGGATGATCAAAAGCCGCATCGCATCGTCTTTAGCTGTTAATAACGTAAAGTACCGTATATATAGAAGCTCGCAAGATTTTACAGTGACATCAAACCGTACATTATTTATAATAACACGAGGTTCAGGTAGGTACTAATAAGAATAAGTATAGAATGCTAGATGAATTCTTTGAATATTATTAAAACAGTTTTACCATTGATTTAATTACTTAATGACATGTCAACTTACAAACAGCAACAAATAACTCTTTTTCTTACACATGAGCTAACGGAAATTTTACATCAATATGTAATAGGTTATCTGATTTCCCAGTCGAACATATCGTCAAGCAGTCGCGGCTCACCTTACTGTAAAGAATTATACGAATTCTCTATTACGAAAGTTCACAATACAAAGTTAAAATAAAACAAGTTGAGTTAGGTTAATGGAATATGTTGATCCTATTCAAAAGCTTTGATGTAGTGCAATACATGTTATTTTTCTTGTTCAGCATACAGAAAGAACCTGTAGCTCTTGATGAACATCAGTTTCACGTGATTATATAACTCAGAGGGTAGTGGAAAAAGTCAGCAGGCTTCTAAAATGATGCCGGCAGCTCTAACCGTCAAGGGCAAACGCTCTACAGCGATGAGAAGAATTTTCTCCAATTGCTTGACCTGATGAATATGGTTCCAACAGGAGAGGGCAACAGCGCGTAGGCAAGGAACAAAAAATAAATATATTATGTTGACGAAATAGACAAATAAATTAGCTACCACGATTATTTTCTCTGGGGATATGAAAAGTGTTCCGTGTATGCAGATAAATCAACGACGTTGAACCACTTGGTAGCTAACATTATGAGTGTTATTACCAATGCTTGGAAAGTGGTTGAAAATTGGACTTCCAGGATGCGCTACAGTAGAACCAGTCGTGGGGAGATCATATACCCAAAATAATATTCAAACAATGAATGGCATACGATTTTCCATCAAATAAAGCCAAAAATATTTTTGCCAACGATTGTTAATTTATGTTTTCTATTTTCCGTTCATACCCTATGATATTTTAGGCACCATTGGCAACCGCTTGTGTTACAAAAAAGAAATGCCGATGTCACATTTTCAGTGCAAGTAGCTAGGCTATAGTGTATAGCCCCTTCCTCGTTTAAATGTTCAATTTGTGAAGGGGGGTTGTTGAGAAGTTGACGGGCTTGAATTTCTTCTTTAGAAGAAGGCCGGAGTTCTAGTTCATTGATTTACTTATTTGAATGAAGTTTCCTGTTCGACGAATTTGTCTTTGCCAAATAAAAAAGATTCAAACCTATTTGATTGTTTATTCAGCGAGCGAATTAAGCCAATATTTGGTAGTATACCTCGATCTTAGATTAATGTACTGACCGTTGGGATTCAATCGTGTGGTACAGTGTATCTCTCACTCATATATCTTTTACATAACTGGTTAATTCGGATTAACGTATTATGTTGTGTGTCCGCCTTTCTTATTGAATGATTTCCAGTCCGCGGTGGTCAATTGAAGGAACACTCAAGTCTCAAACCTTCGATCTTAACCGCAACCGATAGATATGTCTGAATGTACACTTATTAGTTACAGACTCTGTCAAAATAATTATAATTATTGATTTCGGAATCTGCCTGGTTTCTTAGAAGGAAATATAGTCAGTTAGCAAACTCCGAAGTATTAACGCGACTCATCGGGTAAGGTCTGACGTTCCTTTCTCTCCAGAGTTCAATTATCGCTCAGGTCTCAATCCTTCGGTCTTAAAGGCAACCGATAGATAAGTCTGAATGTACACTTAGAATATAAAGTGTTATGCTGGTATTTTAGGAGAAGGTTAGTCAGTTTGCAAACTCTGCAGTCTCAACGCGGCTCGTCGGGTTAGGTCTGACATTCCTTTCTTCCTAGAATTGGGGTATCATTCAGTTCGCAATCCTTCGGTCTTAAGCGCAACCAATAGATAAGTCTAAATGTACGATTTGTTATTTTGGACACTGGAAAAATAAAGTTTTATTACTTTCGGACTCTGGCAACAATAACTGAATAATTATTAATTTCAACTTGAAATATACTCACGCGTAATTACTCCGGTTATAACGAAATTCTCGGTTTAACGGGATCTGGATCGGTCAGGAGTTCGAAAGACAGTTCCTTTGCGTGGAAAATCGAACGCCCTAAATATACTCATCCAGATTCACCCTGGGGTGGATATGGCTTATCAACGCTCGCATTCCAGCGCTGTGTTATACATAACGTTGCACGAAGCTTGATTCCTTGATTTAGATGATTTGACGTCACCCAATGCAGTTTTACCTCATTACAAATGTACTGCTTTCGCGGTACAAACCCTCCTTCCCACCAGACTATTTCTCTCTACAATCGGCCAGATAGTTGGCGCACCGAACAGTGCGCGAAACAAAGCGAATAGCGTCGAGTATTTCGACAGACCGCTCTGCTGAATAACTCGAAAACGGCCCAAGGTACGGCAGTGAATTTTATGCCAGTAAATTTCGATTATAAATTCACCATTTGGCCTCTACACGAAGATATACCTTGTCACTCACTGCGACTTAAAAATAATTATAATGACCTATAAACATATTGTTGATATTTTATGAATGTATTTATTACGTTAAATGACCAAGAATATTTATGTATTGAATTACTGTAGGATATATGACTTTCTGCATGCAGTGCTCTCGTTCGACGCCGTTCAGATGACAGGTACCTATTTCCCCCGGGGCGATTTCATTGTAGCAACAGAGAGTTAACTTTAACATCAATTATCTTCACAGTATGCAGAAACACGCCCAAGATAGGTATTTACTTCCTTTATATTGCGCCGCTCTAATATCCATGCAAAGAACGTGCAAGATTTCAAGATCGATTTTTTAATCGCTCCCCTTTACTACGGGTTCATTACTTTCCAGGTTATATAATATTGTAAGAAAACGATGAACAGTTAGGAGCGGAAATGACTGCAGAGTGAAATGTAAGATATTTATGTGATCACGTTATATCTTATGATGACAACTTTCATATAGAGAACTTAACAGCAGGTGTTGATTGAAATATGAATTGTTACGTCTAGTTGTTACTTAGAAACCCTTGTTAAATAAGTCAAACATCTCAGTGAATAATCAACACAACATTGTGATGGTTGATTGTTTTGCTTTGCTTATGTTTTTCCATCTTTTTTAATCCTGTATACAAAGTACTGTGAAACGAAATCAAGTACAAACAATTCCTCTATATATTTTTCTACAATTTATCATACGGGTTGAATTAACAACCGACATAGTACCATTAAACTAGTAAAAAGAATAGGAATAACTTCGTCCTAACGACTTAGTTAGTACCGCCCACTGACTTCTTGTCTTATAAAAAATCAATACCCATAGATCATCAATTAATTTCTTTTGAGCCAGCGGTGGAATTTTGGGAGAGGCATTAATATTTTTCTTGAAGGTTTGGGGGTTATAGTCATAGGGAAAAACCTCACTAGGTAAATAGTTCCACAATTTCACTGTTCGATAGAAACATTAAGTCTGGTAAGAAGAAGTTCGGCAGGTCTCGAGCTTGACAATGAAGGGGTGACTAGTTCAAGCTCGTCTAGTCCACCTATCTAATGTTCAGTTGTACATATCTTTTTTATTTTGAAAGACATCGAGAATTTTAAAATTCGAAAGAAATTTACTCCATACGTGGGGATCTACAATTTATAGTTTTGATTAGGAACAGAATGCATATTTTATTCAGGTACATCCCTGCGAAATAAACTACCCTATATGGAAATAATTCTTGTAGATAGCTTCAAAAGCAGATTCAACAACCTACATAGTTGGAGATTCTGTGCAAGAGGATTCTCACACACGTCTCCAAAGCTAGCAGAGCCATTTCAGAACAATGGAAAAGAAATTCATCAGAATTATAAGCTGTTTATAGGCTTTTTCAGACACAACTATAAATTCTTAGGCACAATTGAGAACAAACAAAAACCAGGCTCTGCTGGCTTAAGATAAGCTAGAAGAGCCACCTGAAAATTCAAATTTGAGGAAAGTTATTAGGGGGCTAAAATTATAGGCTCTTCAATTATGACAAGAAAAATTCATGTTATCCTAGCAAACTGAGTGTTTCTTCTATGGCATCGGTTGAGATGAACTTCAGGTCGGCATGAGATCGTAAAATTTGATGAAAATAGAAAATCGTTATATAGGAATTGAATGGTATTTATAGGCTTTTTCTTTGGAGACAACTAGACATTTTCAGGAACAATTTTTTTAAGCACAGACTCTGCTGACCTAAGATAAGCTAGCAGAGCCACCTAAAAATGCACGTTTGAGCAAAGTAATTCGGGTGCCTATAAATAGCCTATAATTCCTGTGTAACTATTTTCGATTTTCATCAAATTTTATGATCTCATGTCGACTGATGAACAACAGAAGAGAATTCTGATGGACACCGATCATGGAAATATCTATAGAAAAGGGAGAGATCTCACACCTTATTACGATCTTCTAGAGTAAGATAGAATCCAAGAGCTTCAGCGTATATTTGGAAGTCGAACTCCAAACAGTGAACAGTACTTCAGGAAAGGTCGAATCTGTGCTTTGTAGATGTCCCATGAGAGGGTGCTGTTGGTGGTGAAACCGAGCATGGATATGGGAGACTTCATAAGAATAGTTTTACCTGTCATCATCATATTAAGAATTGTGGCATCCTCCTCCCTAGAGAAGGAGCAAACTTGAGTTTTGGTTGCATTACACTCTACTAGATTATCAGACCCCCATTGCAAAACATTTGCCAGATCTCCATTAATTGCGTCAACTTGTCTCTGTCTCACTTCTCTGGCTTCATTGCATAGTATATGGGCTCTAGATGAGAAAGTAGTATGAAGTGTACCATCATCTGCAAAGCTGTGGACGTGACAGGTGGTCACTTCCTGCAGATCGTTTATATGGGGCAGAAGCAAAGTTGGTGACAGATCCCTGTGGAATACCAGAGTTGATAACCATTGTATCGGAGGATACTCCGTCAACCACCATCTGGAGTGATCTATCTGAGAGAAAACTAGACAGTAAGCGACAAAGTTGAGGCGGCAAACCATATGACGGAAGATTCCCAAGAAGGCTTTGGTGCCTCTGTCAAATACTTTGGAAATATTCAATAATACAGCTAGCCTCCAATAGAGTTCTGCGATACATGTGATGAGCAGGCAAGCAGGTCTCCTCATGATCTCTGTTGATAAAACCCATATTGCCGGTCATTCACGATTTAAGAGCTTTCTAGGTATTGGGTGAACTTTAGAGAACACATATAATAGTGCAATGGGTATATAATTATTAGGAAGAGTCTTCTTTCCTTTTTTTGGTATTGGTTGAACTCTAGCTGTCTCCCAGCTGGCAGGAATAAGAATAGAGTAGCATCAGAAAACGTTGGATAGACATTAAAGACCACGCCTTTAGATCAGTCTGTATTTTCAAAAGCAGTAAAGTTTTGTTTAAAATGCACTTATTTTCAATGCATTGAACAATATTTTGGACAATAATTCAACACTGTAATGGGACAATGGGACTAAACAAAAATCCAATGATTTATTGCGTATGTTATTAATTTGATTTGAGGCAAATCATTTCAAACCATGATTAAATGTTGCATATCCAATTTCCTTATTACTGGAGTTGGGTAATTTTGGAGAAAGTGATCAATGAGTATTTATAGAAAAATACAGGACAGTCGATAATGATTCACTTATTAAAATTACAAGAGTTGCAAGAACTCAATCGTTACCTAATCAAGGTGTTGTTGCAGTAGCAACGGCTATTCCCGCATTCCAGTTAATGGTCGATGACCGAACAAGTTAATAAATCTACTCCAGATTCTCTATACCAGATATTAGCTGTTCATTTAATTCTACTAGATGCCATTACTTTAACTGCAACATATTTCACTCTCTAGCGATTTGCAGATAATTACAATTAACAACAAAATCGTTTCTTGGAATTAAAGCGAAACTTTTTTCACTTAATAATATACAATACAATAAAATAAAGTGATTTATTTGAATTTGAAGCAAATCGTTCCTATGATATTATTTGCAACATGCCTATCATAAATCTATCAATATAAAGTTAACTATTCCGAATAATATCTAAAGAATAAGTCACCCTTCAGTAAGCTTAGCTTCTAAAGAGCCAACTATAATATTGTTAGCCATGAAATTGGTCGAATTGACTGGGATACCGTTTTTTATCATAACAATGCGGAGGATTCGGTTGCCACTTTTTATAATATATTGAATGATTTAATTTGTAATAATATTCAAAACAGTCACAAGCAAATATCCTACTTGGGTAACATTACCCACCAAATCATTGATAAAAGAAAAACATGAATTCCGCAAATGCCGGAAAAAAATTAAAAATCCATAGATTATCAAATTTTTTCATAGTTAACCAGTGGCGGCTCGTGAGTTATGAGAAAGGGTGGGTACAAGGAAAAACTAGCCTATTTCTTGTACATAAAATCCATTCTCCTATTTTTTATACTGGAAAAAAAGTCTATGACTTTGTTCTCAAAATCCGGAATAGACTGAACGAACTTCTTTTCTATTGATCGGACCGCCAATCAGTCGATCTTCTGACATTGTGCTTCTCAGAAAAGTTTTAATGCGTTTAAGGGGGAAAATAATCGTTCACATCCTGCTGTCGACATGGCCGTTGTACAAATAATATCCAACAGTTTGCATATTTCCGTCAAAACCTTCTTTAGGTTGTTGTCTGTTATGAACACTAAAAGTGGCAAAATACCACCTACGTCATACATATCGCGCTCATAAATTGCTGAAAGTTCACTTTTTGATTGTACACTATCCAACATAGGTTAAGATTTCAAAGTTTCATCAAAACGCTTTGTGGAAATGCATGTCTATAATTTTTAAAATTTTCAGAATCAAATAATTTTGCTGCACTTAAGTGATCCCTAAAATCAAATCTGTCGCTAATTTGGCTTAAAATAGTATCACATACTCTTTTGCAATAGTAGCTCTGTTCTCTCCAGCTGTCGTTTTTTGTCTTTTCCTAGCAGGTTCTTCATTATTGCGTTCTTGATTGTCATTGTCAGTAGAATAATTTGCTGTTGGAATTGTTCAATTACCTTTTGCAGTTGAGCACTGTCAATTCCGCGCATTTGAGTCTGATTAAATAATATTTCAACATACGGCATGGAATATTTTCAACCAGTAGAGAAATTCCAGGCAATTCAAAATTTTCAATGAACCACTTGCTTCACTAATAGTAACTGAATCCATCCCACCTTCGTCAATAACTTTGTCTTAACATTCTTTGGAAGAATCCTGGTCTTCAAATAATGTGTTCACAGTTCGACTTTTGAAAATTCAGCGTGTAGCAATAGCGCGTGGTAATCTACGTTTGACCATTTAATTTAAGTATTAATTAATTAATTGATTTGATTTAATAATTACCGTTCATTTAGGTGATCGAGAAAAAAAGCTTGAAAATGACTGCAAATTTGCAAAGAAAATTTTACTTTTTAATTGCACTGTTCCGCTAGTTCAATAATTAAATTAAATTGATGCACGTAACAGTGAATATAATGTGCATGTGGGGATGTTCGTTTGATAATGGCTTGGACACCATTTGTTTTACCACTCATCGCGAACGCCTCATCGTATCGAATAATATCAACCATTTGCTGTTGATTAGAGGTGTCTGTAGTTTTATCGCCTCCAAAACAATGAAATTTACAGAATTATCAGAATAACACTTGTTCGGATGATGCTGCCATATGCAATGCATTTTCGGAATACTTCGCCTCAGTATACGAGCCGGCTAATACTCCTTCAGTCATAAATGAAATGGAATCACAAAGAAGTTTTACATCATCTCGAGAATAATCTTCTATAAAATGCTAATATTTTAACTCAAGAAACCAATTATTATAGAATATCTATCCTAGAGATGATTCACATAAAACGTGACTATAAGTCTGTAAATCATAGATCAGATGTTCAATCATCAAGTCAAATTTATACTAATTTAACCTTGCAAATTCTTACATGCGTTTTTATAATGTTATGAGCAGATTTTATGTAGGGTACGTTGCCTGTTCTAACTCTCGTGCACTCAACTCGATGGCATGTATTTCTGCTCGAAAAATAAACACCGAGACTAACAGATTAGTCTTCGGGCTGCCATCGTATATTCCGGCTCCACCTCCGCAGGGGGTTAGTCCCAGTATTTTCTACATGTTAGCTGTAGGACAATATACCTTAGCGCCTCTTAACAAAATATAAGTATACAGTTTACGTGGACACATACACTATCAGGTAATAAATTTCATATGGAAATGAACAGCTTTCTAATGTGAGATGCGGCCTAAGTTAAAATATACGTTTGAGATAATTCAAGCACAGATCAAACTATAATAAGGTACATAATAAAGTCATAATAATTACTTGGGAGTAGTCACGATACGATATACTTTCTCTAGTGTTGAATTTTTTTCAACTCAACGTACATTCAATAGTTCAGTTTAAATCAATTTGAATCGATTACAGATAAAATTGATATTTTGAGTGTTAATTGGTCTAGACTCCTTATAAAGTGAAAACGTGTTAAGGTGCTGGTGTATGCCCTACATTAAAGAATGCAGTCTAATACATTTAACCTAAATAATGGAACGATATAAAATCACTGTCGCAATGAGTAGACTCATAAGATTGATGACATGGCTGAGCTCTCGAACTCTTTAGGTGTTTTTTTTTTGGCAAGCAATAGCTAGACTTATCGAATAGAAAAATAATAAAACATCCAGAATTGCTTATGTCGTAAAGTCAATTTCGCCAAATAGGATTTACGTTAAGAAAAATCAATCCCAAATTGCAATATTACATAATTCCGTATTACAGTATCTGAATTAAAATAACTAGTGAATTTATTAGAAAATGGAAACTAGCTGACTTGAAGATGATGATCGACTTATTGTTACATTTCACTTTTATTTTAATAATGATAATAACTTTATTCAAATAGGACATCCTAATATACATACCTATTAATTAAATTACTTGAAAAAAATTCGAATGAATATATAGAATGTGTTTATATAACAAAAAACGAAAGGCAAACTCTAAAAGGGAAGTAAACATAATGGTACCTAATTTTTTTATTTTTTTTTACAATGAAGCTTTACCGTGTTTGATTAAGGATTTTTCCAAAGCATACAGTATTGCTACTAATTTTGATATCATTAGGTACCTCGTTAAATTGGTCAACTCCTTAAAAAAATGGAGAATGCATAGTACCTTTAATATTAGTTTTCGATATATAAATATTATTGACATTTCTCTAGCAATTATTGAAAGTCAAAAATTCATCCAACCATATTAATGTAGTTGCAATCAACGAAATAGAGGAATATCTATTGTATTTTTTAAGTTTATCCTCTATCCTGTAATTATTATTGTAATTGAACCTTGTTAACATCCAATGACTATATAATTGAAGCAAAAATAATCAAAACGCATTTAGGAACTTGTTATAGTTAAATATACTGCTACATAATAACTATTGTTTTGGTAAATAGTTTATCAACTTTGGGTAGCCCAAAACTCTTATTTTTCGTAATGCCTTAGATTCTGAATACAATTTTTTTACAGTCTGAAAGTGGTATAAAACTGATTTTAGCAACCTTTGGAACTTATTATTGCACAACTTTAACATTGTTTTGATGCTAAGTGCCCCTCCTAAAGTAAGCACGCAGAAGCTTAAGGAACTATGTAAGAGCAAGAGACATTGATATGACAATAGCTTAGGACCTTTTCAAGCTTATATAATTATATAACTCATATCATATTACAATCGAACCACAAGCCAAAATATTAACAATAAACAACTAGTTGAATTTGTACAGTATTTAATTTAACATTGTTGTGACTAGGTTGTCGAATAATGGTACATGTATATTGTATATTATTTTATATTATCTAATTAAAACACATTGTTTACAAGACTGACATTTTGTCAAAGATGTTGGTAGAGAAAAAATTGAACCAACCCAGTGACCCAGTCGACTTTTTCTACTGAGATAAGTGTGATAGAGATGCTTTAACTACAGGAAGTTCTTCAAAGGATATTGTTGTAAACAGTGTGAAAATTTCGGTTACAGGAAATGAAACTTGTAACAAAAACCTTGCAGGGACAGAGAAAACTGATCACAAAAAGAGACGTGTGAATATTATTACTAATAAAATACAGGTTGAAGACTTGAATCCAAAAGAAACTGCTTCAGAGTAAACAGATATCAAAAATACATTGCTGAAAACTGATATTTGGAGGATCAACTGCTCAATCGGAGGTTAACAAGATCTATGGCTTCGTGTAGAAGCCCCAATCGGAAACATGAAAACAAAGAAACAGTTGATGAACAAATTGGTCATAATTTGAGAGAAAAATCACATTTGAAAGCAGCTCACGTAAATTTCGAAATCGAAATCAAAAACCGAACAGCTCCAAGGCTGAAGGCAGCAGAATGGATAAAGGCAACTTGACATGTAAAGATGCCGATAAGAGATTTCCAGAATAACAGGTGGTTGCAGTCACAAATGATGAAAGAAAATGTTATTGTAAGAAACACCGAGTTGATAGCTATGCTTGTATTATTAAATTAAATTGGATGTAAGATAATGATGTTTGATAGAAACAAGTGACATCGTTTTGCATTGTACGTGTGGTAATTTCGTAAATTGGTTTCAGAGTAGGTATTCTAACCTATTTTCCACATTCACAACTACATGACCAACGATTCGGATATTAAGTTAAATCATATTAAAGGATTGTCAATCTTATTAGATACAGTTTGTACAGTGTACCAATGGGAACTAGCTTAATTTGTATAATTGGAAAGTGGAAGTGCAATTGGAAAGTACCCATATTGAATATGATTATGTATACATGATATAAATTCTTACTTTCTTGGAATTACTTGCGCTCTCATATTTAAATAGAATAATATTTCTATGATTTTTATTTTATTTCATTGTCTAAGTAATTAATCTACTTTTTAATTCAATTCAGTTGTAGGTAATCACGGAGCAATATGATTTTCATACATTCCAAAATTGACACATCATGTGATATAATAATTAAGGTAATAGCCAGATATTGATTCTTACACAACTACCTTACAGATATTGCTATACAAAGAATACACTCATAACTGGAGGAAAATATTACAAATATTCAACAAGTTAAACTCAGTTCACATTTAGATACTATAGATATAATAATTATTCTTGACCCAGGTATGAATTATATATAAAATTCTAGGGAAATAGGTCACACTAACACATATGCTTATTATTTCGTCTTAACGTACGTTTCGGTCTCACGACCATCATCAGAAGACGTATCACTGTATAAAACGTGAATTCGTAAAACTAATTGTATCACCACAAGGCGTCCTTATCGCACCAATTTCAATTAAAAATGCCCACGTCGCCGAAACGAACAGAAACACGAACAATCGAAATTATAACACAATTAATGTTTTAAGTATATAAATTAAGAATCCGCTGCTAAGCAATATTCTTATAAGATTTATGAGGTAATAGAAAAAGGTTGTCAGACCTCATTAGAAATATTGCTATCCAAGCATTCTACCTAAAATACACTTTTAACGTTATAGAAGACACATGTAGGAATTTGCAAGGGTTTTTGTTTCTTGTACTATACTTATGGCCATACATTCTTTTTTGTAAATATTGCTTAGAGATCTCTGTATAAGTTCCATCGCAATTTAACGAATTTAATTGGTATACTGTGTGGGTCTGTTCATCTTTAGGTATTAAAAGGTTTCTTTAGCAACGAAGTTCGTGGTTTACTAAAGAAGTTTGGTCTCAACAAGTTATAAAAAAAGTGTTATAAGCAGCCTTACAAACCATAACTTTGATGATAATTTCAAGATTTCACACATTCAGAATAAAAGTAATAAATTGAATAAAAATATAATATAATATAAATAATAATAGAATAATTTTTTTATTTCAATTAGATAAAAATATAAACGTAAATTTTTAATAATGAAATTAATAGCTTCATCAATCAAACTATTTAAATAATATTAACTAATAATTTATATATAATAATAAAAAAGTGAAACTTAATTATTATTAATATATAAATAAACATTCCAAAGAGCTTAGGTCAAACATTTTTTTAAAATGTTTTATAGCATTATTTGTTTAACGGCACAAATTTTGTTAATACTACATTAATGAATCTAATTTTAAAAGTTAAATATATACTGCGATTTCGGTAATAAAATTTTTAAATTCTAATTACGTGATAAATAAATGCATTTGTAAATTAAATAAAAATATAAAATAATGTAAATAAAAATAGAATAAAAATCTTATTTTAATAAGATAAGAAAATAAACGTAAATTTTTTTTAATGAAATTAATTACAAGCGCTGACATTCGAGTTTTGTCCTATGATATATATTGGTCAGACAGGAAGCACCTTAAAAAAGGGTCAAAGAACGTAGACGTGGTTTCATTATTAATAAACGGATTCAATTGTTGTGGAACATTTAATTATGGAAAAACCATAACTTTAATGATAATTTCAAGATTTTACACATTCAAAATAAAAGTAATAAATTGAATGTTCTGGAATCCCTAGAAATTGATGAATAGTACGATATCTTGTTGAAAGATAAATAAATACTTAATAATTCTCCCTTGTTAAATTTGTATAATTACATTTTCCGTTTGCTATCAGTTTAACGTTTAATCACTCAATGGGTTAAACCCAATTAGGTAAAATTCAAATAACCATGTATCCTATGATTATCATTAATGTTATATAACAGGTAGCTCTTTTGTTGTAAGTTAGTACTTTGTTATATTTGTTTGAATAAGCTATTATTAAACTAGTGAACATCGAACTGTTAATAGTATTTTATTTAAGATAATGTATGACTAATTATAATTGATGTAATTGTCATGAATCTGGATCGTTATGAAGTCTCAATAATGATTACTTCCACGGTGAGTAGGTCAAACAGTACTTCACCTACAGCCGATACGGTAGAATCACCCACGCTACATACAAGTTGTGTCAAGAAAGGCGGTTTTATTATGATGATCAACTTGACCTTTCCTACCTTATCCAGGAGACAGATTACGAATCGTGTTAGTTATTCTAAAACAATTTATCTTCTAATTTCTGGAAAACTAGGTCGTCTGGAACGGTCTGCCTAATTTTTTTATTTTCAAATCTTGTTCATGTAAACGTTTAAATGCTTAAATTATTACACGGTACCATGAGCTCAATGTATACAGACTACTTCTTCTTTATCTTGCAGTACTGTTATTTGATAGTATGGACATCATGAACACTTGTGGATTACTGATTTTGTGATAACTTTGTTTTTCATTACATAATCATAGGTGAAAATAGAAGTTCCTATTCGCTATATTGTAAAGCAATCAAATATTGACAGTTCGATGGAAAAATCACATATTTGATTGCTAACTTCATTAATAATTATGTTACAGCGTACAAAAGTTTAGGATGAGACAGTAAAAATATATATTGGGTCTTCTGGAGTGTATTGGGTCTTCTGTGTTCAGAATTGGGCTAGGAGTATTTAACTATTTATTCCTCTAATAAACAATAAAAGAGTAGGAAATAATCACCAATATTCAGTGAAAAATCTCTCCTTGCTTATATTATACTCAACTGAAGCAAGTTTGCAAGTTTAATCGTTACTGAGAATGTCAGTCAAATAAAAAATGTAAACAAGCTTTAATGAACTGTGATCAATTTATCCTTTCCCTCACTTCTGTCACCAAAATAGCTTTCGGACATTCCTGTGAGACTAATGTAAATGATGGTAGGAACAGAAAATATATAGGTAATGATTTAGAAATCGCTACTGAAAGACGTTATATTATACTCTAGGTTACATTGAATTGCAAATTGTCATCGTTGATTTTATTGGAATTTTACCAACCGCTGCTTATAGAATAATCAATAGGGTGTCATATGCTATTGCAGATTAGAAGCATCGTTAGGTATATAATAAATTGTGTTACAAGCAAAATTGTGTTCTTTACTTATTAGATATATAAAATAATACTAATAATTGTTTAGATTGCGATATGCTGAACAAAATTTACAAAAAAGAATGTATGGCCATAAGTATAGTATAGTAGAAACAAAAACTTCTTCCACCGCCTTTGCTAAACATTATTTTAATTATAACCATCAATTCGTTTTAAAAATATTAATATTTTATCGAAAGAGACCAATTATTAAAAAAAATATATCCTGGAGATGGTTCACATAAGCCGTGATTCTAAGTATGTTAATCACAGAACCACCGTACAGTCATCAAGTCAAATTTATACAAATTTAGATAATTACATAATTACAAATTTCTACGTATATGACATTTCTTCATTCTCTGACAGTCATGGCCAACTACATTTATCAAACATAGAAACGCCTGATTGACAAAGGTGGAAAACTAGTATTTCGTAAATAAATCGAAAACAATAATATTAAGTTGCCCTAATTTTTTGTCCATTTAGTCGAGTCAAATAGGTATTTCATTACGAAAATCGAAAGATATGAACCGATTTTGATGAAACAAAGTGCATTCGATTCGGGATGACGTCTAGAAAAAAGCTTACCGGTTAGTTTTTTGTGCAAATTTGTTATTTTTTTTTAAACGAGAAATTGACCAATTTTCTGGCTAATTATTGGGAAAATTTAGTCGGGGGTTTTCGGGGTCGCTGATTACGATTCTGAACTCAGATTGGCCAAAATCGAACTCCTCAGCTGGTAATTGGCAGGTTTAATTGGACGAAATTGACCAATTTCCAAAATTTCATCAGAACTAACCAGAAATCCTCAGTTAGGGGTTGTGGAGGTTGTTGTTTTATGTTAAATGTTTAAAAATTTGTTAAAAGGGGGTCGTTACTAATTTAAATCATAAACAAAATCGAATTCTTATTTTTTAATTTGAAATAAATTCCCGCTCATTTAAAATTTTTTTCTATCTTTTCTACTCAGTCTTTTCATATTCCACACAGTATCTTTTACATATACTATGGACATATACGTCAAGCAGATGTGGATATCGCAAAAAATATATGAACTGTACTGTTGCTTGTGCAAATTGTATAGGAAATTGTAGTAACAATTTCAGTCTGATCAATCCAATTTCACCTGGAGATGACGACGAAGACGATGACAATGATGAAGTAGATAATACCAATGAAGAAGAAGGCATTGAAAATATTCAAACACGCAATGACAATTATTATGATTATGATAGTGACGATGAAGATTGATTTTACTTGTACTTACTGAAATATGGATTTTGTAAATAATATTCAATTGATTAAAAATATTGTAAATATGTATATGCTGACAATTACCAGCTGAGGAGTTCGATTTTGGACAATTTGACTTCAGAATCGTAATCAGCGACTCCGAAAACCCCCGAGTAATTTTTCCTGTCTATTTGCGATGAAATTAAGAAAAAATGATCAATTTTGTCCAATTAAACTGGCCAATTACCAGCTGGGAAGATCCATTTTGGCCAATCTGAGTTCAGAATCGTAATCAGCGACCCCAAAAACCCCCGAGTGATTTTTCCTGGCTATTTTTGATGACATTTAAAAAAATGGTCACTTTGGCCAATTAAAGTGGCCAATTACCAGCTGGGGAGTTCGATTTTGGCCATTCTGAGTTCAGAATCGTAATCAGCGATCCCGAAAACCCCCGACTAAATTTTCTCAATAATTAGCCAGGAAATTGGTCAATTTTTCGTTTAAAAAAATAATAAATAATTTGCACAAAAAACTAACCGGTAAACTTTTTTATAGACGTCATCCCAAATCGAATGCCCTTTGTTTCATCAAAATCGGTCCATATCTTTCGATTTTCGTAAGTCGGCCTGTTTTAATATCTATTTGACTCGACTAATTTGGAAATTTAGAATTTTTGGAATTTTTTGAATCAATATTTCAATATTTTTTGTGAGCACCCTGTACCTACTAAGAGAATGAAGAAACTGTCAATTGAGTATGGGTCTGCATCTGTAATTTTTTCTCTAAAATGGTTCAATTTATAGGTTATGATGGGCAGAATGCTTGCGCTATAAATTGAAATTTGAGTTGTCAAAGCGTTTGTGAGAGATATTATTGACTCAGTGTAGTCAGTTGTCAATATGGAGAGTTTGTCCAATAAACCCAGTCTCGTACACTCAACCTGTATGTTCATATTCATACCTGGACAATCCTAGTAGTTTTATTAAAATGTACATTAATTTTTTATGCACAAATATACTATAATAATTTCTTGTTCATCTGGTTATAAATGAAATCAAAAATAAAAATTAATAATTAAAACTCTTGACGATAACTTCAAGTTCCCTCTTTTCATTAAAAAAATTGTAGTGAAATGAATAATACAATTTGTAGTTACTTTGCTTACCTTCTAGAGGACCGATTCAAACCAGGTAGAAACGTACATGTCTTTATGAAATGATTCTCAAATACCCATTACTAAGTTAGTGTCGTAACTGTATTTAATTTGACATATGCTAGATGATTAATCTTTATGGAAAACTGTACAATATTGTGTACACAGAATACAATTACTCCATTACATAATGGCTCGTTTGAAGAAGTGATTGCTTTCCTAAATTACTTATAATTCAAATTTTAACAAAGGAGTAATTTTCATTACTAGTGTGTCGTAAAGCTTCACCAACAAAGGTGTGTAGATAAAAATTCATCCTGTGGAAAGTGGTGCTTCAAACAGAATGTACCGTTATTGAATGCTTTTGAGAATTCATTCAAGACACGTTTACATTATTTTTCAAGAATGAGAGATATTTTCTTTAAAAAAATCGAGTTATCGATCATATAATAGATTATACCTACGAATTATCATTTTCACTGAGAGCGTATTACTTTTTTATGCATTAATGGATAGTAATAAAATAAAACACTTTTACTCTGTTTTTTATCACATATATTATAGAAACAAATCATGACTATAGTTTCGACACTAGCGTGTCATCTTCAAACGATAATAATGTATGAAAATATGAATAATCTTGGTTATTTCTGGTACAATATAAGATACAGATATCAAGTGGGCTTTCGGTTGGGGAAATACATTACTAGAGTGTATTATTGAAATTGGATAATGAGGTAGAATTAATATTGTGATAAGGGAATTTTAATGCGGAGGTATACTAGGACGGCACAAGAGGATTATGGAAATGTTTACGTTATCAAGACATCAAACAGAATTTCTTTTTCTCCTGATATATTTGCTAGTACATCCATCCCACCAACATAAACTATTTCCAAAAAATACATTTATTTCTTCCAGAATTGTAATATATGACTGGATTTCCACAGAACACTTTACTGCATCTCCAATTACCAAATTTAAATTGTGAGCTGCAAAGTGAATAAAGGTGGCTTTCGGCTGTGTTTCTTTTATTAGAGCCTGAACTCCCTCATACACTCCGCTCATAACAACTGCCCCATCGTAACCTTGACCGCGACACTTTTCAAAGCTGAGTTCGTTATCTTCTATTAATTTCAGAATTTTTAATGATGGTCCAGTGGCTGAATGATCATGCACTTCTGTAAATTCTTGGAAAGATTCTTTTATTTCTTTGACATTGGTTCACCATTTACATTTATAGCATATTTCTACGTATCTAATAATATTACTTAATATTACTTAGGTCTTGTGTTGTATCGATCATAACAACAAATGGAGCTTCTGGAACTTTTGAAATAATACAGGTTTTGACTTTATTACTTAAAATATTAATTATTTCGACATTTGTTGTACTTTCACATAGATGTTGCCTATTACATTACTACATTTAAAAATATCCATTGTTAGCCCCAGGGCTCCTTAGGCCCGTGGGTCCCCCCGCACTGCTTCCTTTTGCTGTATGGTAGTTCCGCTGCTGATAAGAAAACATTCAATTGTCGTGATGACCTTTGAAGAAGGTTACAACATCATCTACATATCTGAACCAATAATGAATTATTATAGTTTCTTCAAAATAAGACATGAAAATATCTGCCAAAAGAGTATTTAATGGGGATCCCAAAGCTAATACATTATTTTGTGTGAAATCAACCATAAAAGTTGATTTTTCTCGAAAACGGTCAACTTTAGAGCTTATAACCAGGAGTACCTTTTTTGTGTAGAAAACATTGGCGGTTCTAATGGTTGTCGCAAAACCTTTTTTTTTCAGTGGCGTAGAAGTTGGGGAGAAAAACACCCACTAGCCCTTCAAAATCTTCACCAATTATGAGTAAAAAAAAAAATTTTATCACACAGAACATAGCTTACTATGAGTAGAAAATTCTTACAAAAGCTGCTTTCTGTACGATAAACGGTTCCGGAGATATTCGCAAAAAACGAAAATTTTTTTTCAATTTCAACACCCGTATCTCGAAAACGAAGCCTTCTACGACATATGTTTATCGAACTTTTCTTCTTAAAAACACTTGTTCTATCTCCTGTTGCAGTTTGGCTACAAAAAACTGACTCACCCTGTATAGTATGTTTACTTGGTTAGCCGAACATATTTTGAATACAGGTCAAACCATTTCTCAAGAAATTTTATCACTTTTAAAACACAGTACAGACAAATATCTAGGTAATTTAGAAGGGAAGTCAAAGTATAACTGAAAAAGCATCAATTTAATGAATTCAGATTTATATCCAGCTGGGGGTAATCCCTTACTTACACTACTAATTCCAAATAGTATCTAAATAGGCCCAATTTGTTTTTTTAATTTAGTCTACTCTGATGATGGCTACTTGATAGCTGAAAGATCCTCAATTTTAGTGGATAAGGGTGATAGTTTCTTATTTATAATTTTAATTTAGTCGATTCTCTCATGATGCTAACGAGATAACCATAAGATTTAAAAATTCCATAGTGAAAATGGTGTTATGCTTTAACTATTAGTAACAAATGACACAGATATTAACTCATAATAATAATAATATAGATTCTTGACCCAGATATGAATTACATATAAATTCTCGGGAAATAGGTCACGTTAACACGTATGCTTTATATTTTCGTCTTTACGTACATTTCGGTCTCACGACCATCATCAGAAGACTTATTGAGTCCAAAACGGGATTTCTTAAAACTAATTGTATTAGCACAAAGCGTCCATATCGCACCAATTTCAATTAAAAACGCCCACGTCGCCGAAGCGAACAGAACCACGAATAATCGAAATTGTACCACATCAATGTTTCGAGTATAAAATATATCAATAATCCACTATTTAGAAATATTCTCATAATATACAAATGTTAGTATAGTCTCTTTACGACTGAAGAGCAAAACTATTATGTCAAGTATCTACTTTCGAACCAGATGTTAAGATTTATGAGGTAATAGAAAAAGGTTGTGATCGACGTTATTGGAACATTACTTTTGAGCATTCTTCCTAAAATGTACTTTTAACATTTAAAGACGCATGTAGTAATTTGCAAGAGTTTTGATTTATTAAATTAGTATAAATCTGACTCAATGTCTGAATATCTGTCCTATGACTTACAGATTTGGAGTCACATTTTATATGAATCATCTCCAGAATAGATCTTTTATAATAATTGGTTTCCTTAGTTAAAATATTAACATTGTTGTAATCGAATTGATGGTTAAAATTAAAGCAGTGTTTAGCAAGGGCGGTGGAATTTTCAAATTTTTTGTTTCTTATGCTATACTTATGTCCATACATTCTTTTTTGTAAATATTGCTTAGAGATTCCAGTATAAGTCGCATCGCAATCTAAACAATTTAATTTATTAAAAGATATTAACTGAGTTAATGAACACTACAAAGGACATCAAATATTGAAATAAATTGTATGCAATTCATGTAATTTCTAGAAATGTGGAAACTTACAGAGAAAACGCAATTTGCATAAATATGCATGTCAATAACAATTCAACATAATGAACTTGACACTAGAATTAGGATTTCGATAAGTCAACGTGGAAATGTGATGGAGTGTCAATGTCAAGAGCTGTTGTTGATATAGTCACGAACTTCTTATACATGATACATTATGTGGGTCTTCATGTTATGAAGGCACCGGCATTTGTCTGTAGTAGGTCAGTATTTAGCATTACGACGCCGCTAGTATCGTCTTCACGTTTGGTAACCAATTACATGAGAGCTCTCTCGCACAAATTATTCACGCCGTTGGGTTGACATATTTCTACCTAGAATTATATGCTGCTAATTCAATTAATGATTGAATTGAGTGAGCATGAGATCCAAGTGAGATTTTATTGTACGAGGACAGTTCATCATTTAGTGCTACATATTCAGCAGAAATGAACTTTTTTTTTACATGAAAACCTGGACGTGGCTGCTGCGCACTCTGACAACATCTCAGCAATCGCGCCAAGAAACATAATCCGTTAATTGAAGCTGCTCCTCTCCAACGGTCTATAAGTGGCTTCAGGTCCCCAAATCGTAGGTCCTAAGTAGCCTTATTGAACCAAGAATGACTACCTTCTGCATCCGGTCGATCAGAATCTGTGCAGGGTTCTTGCAGACTGGAATGATCTTTAAGTTGGAACGCAGCGATGACCGAGTTCCGCCCAAAACACCGATATTCAAAACCACTAATACGACCTTGTGGCCTGGGTTTATCGTGCGGAGCTCGAACAGGAAATCTTGCTACTTTGTCCATTTTTCCTCCTGTTTCAAGACTATGTTCTTCTTTGCCGGAGCAGAGAATTCGATGACATACATAGTCTTATAGTTTGTTTATAGAGGACAACGTCAGGCCTATTTGTTTGTATGGACCTGACGGTCGGAAACTGATAATTCTAGTAGATCTGGCATTTTTTGTTTCCGACCACGGACTCAATATCTCCTGGCATGTAAGATAGCACTGGATGTTGATCTAATCTGTACGAGGACCTTAGATGGTAATACAGCACTCGTAGAGCCGTATTATGGCGATGGGTGTACGCCGAGGTCGCTTTTCCCGAACATGCCGACAGCAGGTGAAAAAGCGCCTCAGGCGCCTTTCGGTAAGCCCTGCAGCTGACATCAGGAACCTGCACACCCATCACGTTGCGGCGATAGATTAATGTGTTACTTAAACCATCTTGGCAAGCTGCGGTAAATCCCTCGGTCTGGCCCGACTGACCTTAGGTAGCCGAAGATCAGCCTGCTTGACAAGCCGAGCGTTTCGATATTTCTGTAGAAATCACCGTGTATCGGGTTGTCAATATGTCGCCTGAGCATAAGATCTTGCTCTGCGGTATTTATCTGAGCTTTCAGGCGAGAAGGTTGCAACTCGAGGATGCCCTCTATTTGGGCTTGTCGACGAATGTGAAATTCGAGACCAAGTTATTCCGCAGCCTTAACGATAAATGCTCCAAACTCCGGCCAATTCGTGACTGTTGACTAGGCACAGAAGGGAGTACGAACTCCTAAGAACTTCGATGCAGGCCCTCCAGACTGAGGAGTCTCCTACCTCCCCGGTGACGTGGGAATGCGATAAACGTACGAACTAGGATGCAAACGGTGATGGATATGCATCATTTTCCAGGTGTCTTTGTCGAGTCTATGCAGCTCATCGACCGTCCATTTCACCACTCCAAAAGAGCCTTGTTCTCACTTGAAGGCTCAGACGACCAAATTTTTTCGACAAGATTTCTGTACTTGCCGCGAAGAGTCACCTTTACCTGGGAAGCGTCATAATTAAGAAGGTGGTCAATTCCCAGGGATCGATAGGTCTCTCCAGCACCAAGGTGCTTAAAGATGCTTCCGTCGGCAAGATGCATATTCTCGTGGACTTCCAGAGTTCATCCTTTCCTCAAATGAAATACTGCGCACTTGCCCAATCCCAACTACATGGCGTCTTGTGTATATTCCTGAACCACGTTTTTTCCCCAGAGGCATACAGTTTCAGATCATCCATGTAAAATGCATGGGTAAAATGATATGTGATCACTGACTTCCCTCACTTTGTTCGCAAAATAGATGAAAGAGTATTAGATAGGAGTATTTCTTGTGTAACTTTACCAACCAGGTTTCTCATGACGTTGATATTTCTTGAAGTTTAGGAGAAATGTAGTTTACGTGATCCTGCCATGTTTTCAGGTGAGATAATTAGCCTGTAGTACCTGTTGCCTAGGCCCCTCTGTACGCAAGTATTTGCACAATTACCAATAATGATTGTTCATTGTATCCCCTTTGTTTCTAACCTAACTTTGTTAATATAGAATGCAAATATTGTAATCGCGCTAATCTTAACACTCATAACAGCCAATAATGATTGTTTATTCTACCCCTTTGTTTCTAACCTAACCTAACCTACTAAACCTAACTTTGTTGATATAGAATGCAAATATTGTAATCGCGTTAATATGAACACTCATTTATAAGGATATTCTGGGAATTATATTGAAACCCGGAACTCAATTTACGTGGTACGAGTTTATCAGTGAGACTGAATATACTTAGGAATATGAAGATGGGGCTCAATTTACGTTTTCCGACCAAGAACACGAAATATCCATTGGTAAAATTGCAGTTTTAATTGTCTAGATCTAGAACATAAAAGGTCAGGCAGCGGTTTGGTTCTTCACACATTTCCATAAAGAGGAAAGAAAGTAACGTGCATAATTCTTTGTCGTTAAGCGTGTTACATGATGAGCTCAGTAAGGATTGTAATTATTCGTAATTGACGTAATAATTGACCATAACTTCGTTATATGTGCAATAATTGTCCACTCTTAGAGCCTTTGCTATTAATTATTTACTGCAAAATGTTTTGATAAGTAAAAATGTGTTCTGAATCGAATTTAATTCATAGGAATTAATTTATTATATAATGTTAGCGATTATGTGATTACATTTGATTTGAATAAGATGCCATTAAGATTATCCAATATTAAACAGAAGACACTATACATATTTTATAGGTCAGATAACCACAGTTTGGTTGAAGAAACATCATAATGTCGTCAACTAGAATTCTCCGATAATTATGTAAGAAGTAATACTTATTTGTTCACACTTTCATCACATTGTTAGGAAGATTCTTTTTTCATTTAGGATGTGGTTTCATAATACATTGGCATTCTAAGTTAATCACATTTTATTATGTATGTCCACGCCATCGAGTTTATTGAGTCGAAACTGAATATTGACAAAACCCAGATTGAGAAATTAGAAATAATTGACTATATGAAATGCAAACGCATTGTACAAACCACCGCTACAAAAGCCTGTCCACAGGGAGGTGTTCTATCTCCGCTTCTATGGTGTCTAGTAGTCGTTGGACTCTTGGAGAAATTGGAAGAGGCTATGCCCAAGCCTATGCCGATGACTTGGTTGGCGTCACTATGCGAGTTGCAAAACACGACGCTCAGCGTAGTGGACGGCTGATGCCGCACGGAGGGGCTTAGAGTCAACTCTGACAAAACGGAAATTGCAGGGCCGGATTTAGGAGTGGACAGAGTGGGCAACCGCCCACGGACCCCCACCGAGAAGGTGCCCCACCAAGTATAATATATTGCAAACAATTTTGGCTTGCAACAAAAATGATAATAATGAGCCAAAAACGTCTCAATGATCTCCCGCTTTGAGTAACAATAGTTAATTAATTGACATTTGACGACTTGATCGGCGAGAAAAGTGCAAGAAGTGCCTTTGCAACGATAATTAATATGTGTACAATTGCATTATAATTTTGTATTGTAAAAATATTTTGTGGCATTTAATATTACCGTCTACCCTAGGGGCCCCCACCAAACTTGTACCCACAGATCCCTACCACACTATATTTGGCCCTGATAAATTGTACTGTTTACCAGGAAACGTAAGCTGGGCACACCGCCAGATATTACCTTCTCTGGTAAGTTTTCGGGAGTAATCCTACAATCTAAACTGACCTGGTGCGAACACCTCGAATATAGAGTGCAGAAGAGCTTTCACCAGCATATGGGAATTACAGCCAAAGATTCTTTATGGATCTATATCGCTTTGATCAAGCCTATGGTCATATATGCTGAGGTAGTGTGATGGTCAGGGGCAAGGATTGTTATGTCCCAGCGCCCCATGCAGGCTTACGTGGGTATATTGAGCGGTGTGAAGTCGGCTCCAACGAGGGCCCTTGATGCTCACGCAGGACTGTCACCTCTACATTTATATAAAAAAAAATGAGGCCTTGAGAACGGCGTATAGGCCTAGGTCACTGAACCAAAAAGTACTACTCTCGTGGACACTCAGCAATTTTAAATTAGGCAATCTCTAAGTCCCCATACTAGAAATGAAGCGAAATAGCATTATCCTAGTCTCACTTCTCCCAAAATCCTCATCCCGGATGGAGGACATTGAAGTAAAGAAACACCCTACTGCCACCAGGTGGCTTCTGGAGCGGGAGTGTACCTAAAAAAGCCAAAGGTCACTATCTCAGTGACTGTACACGCTCACTGCTCGGTTTTTCAGACGGAGGTCTACGCAATATTGAAACAAGGCTTGTCAAAGGATGCAAAGATACACTAGCTGAACTAGCCCAGGAGAAATGAACTTCAACTCATCTGGGAGTTAAAGGAAATCAAATGGCCAGAAGAAGTCAGTGTTGGCAATATTCTGGGTTTCTGGGGGGCCACAAAGCTGCTAGAATATAATAGAACTGAGTGACCTAAGCGTATTTGAGGGTTAAACCTCCTTCCCTCAACTGATGATGATGATTACGAATTCATTCATTTATCACCTATTGGCCTTTACCAGATAATAAGGACTTCCACGAAAAATTCACCTAATGGATCGAAAATCCTCAACTTCTATTTTTAGTCTCCATCCTGGTAGCCGGCAAGATCATTCCAAGTTCATTGAGAAATTCAATGAATAATGGTGCTGGTGACTCTTATTATTAATAGTAAGAAAATACTAGTCAACAGTATGTTAACTATTTATGGTGGAACGGCATGAAAAACAAACATCATGCAGGAGATTAGCTTATTTTGAATTTTTGTGTGCCTACCTATAATAAGCAGACAATGTTGTTCTCACATCAAAACAATACCATACTTTCTATTTTGCACAATGGGTAGATTAGGTTTACATTGTTTATGATCTATATTATATGTATGTGAATTATACTAAGCCACTTATTGGCATAATAATATAATGAACTAGTTTACAAATATTATAGGAGTTAACTTGTAATTAATAGGTTTCTCACATATTTAAACTAATCACCTCAATGAAGACAGATGTGTTTCTTCAACTTAGGCAAAGCCGGATTAAGGCAAAAGAGAGCCTGTGACCAAACAATTTAAGGGTCCCTGAAAGTTCTTCTTGGAGATAAAAATGTAATTTTTTAGTATTCACAAAACCTACCACGTGTATAAAAACTCAACAAAAAACAACACGTAACTCATAATAATTATTATCATGAAGTATAATAAAGATGATTTTCACAATGATTTTTTTCAAGATTCAAAGTAGAACCTTTTAATGATTTCATCAAAATTCAATGAAGACAAGAGGTCTTCTTTAATATTCATTGAAGTTAAATGGGATATTGGGATAATCTGACTTCATCCATAACTAGCTCTGTTTTTGTTTTTTATAAGTGAAAGTTTTGAGAATAATCTTTCGGTTTCACTGTTGGTTATTGGAATGAATAAAAAAATTCTTAGTGCTGTATAAATTTCCGGAAATACTTAAGAAATCTCTTTCAATAAAAAGGCTTAAGAGGAAAGGAACTCTAGTGATAGGTTCATTATTTGATGTATTCAAATATGCCAAGAACTGGAAGAGTTTCGTGAACCAAATAGTCTTCTAAATCGTCAGAATAATAAAAATTGCTTTTAGCAATGGCAGTTATCCCTTCAGAAGAAAAGATGGTTAACTGACTAAAGAATCCAAAAATATCACTCATTTCTTTGAAAGCTATGTTACGTTCTTCAAGCTCGGATATTATTTTATCTATCGTCGATAGGTACTATTCTACGCGAAATTTGTCTTGACCTTGTCGTGTTATTTCTGTTGCGCCGTTCTGTTGAGTTAGGTTAGTAGGTTAGGTTAGGTTAGAAGAAAAAGGGGTACGACAAACAATCATGATTGGTTAGTATGAGCAGGGCCGAATTTAGAGGTCTCGGGGCAACAAAGGAGTGGAGGTCCCCTGACCTCAGATTATTTTCCAAATAAAATGAACAATTTTTTCAGTCGAGTTTTTCAATGAATAATTTATTGTGAAACCAAGTAAATTCTTTTAGTATTTAACAAACATATATAAATATAATAGGAAACAAGAATTAACTGAAATTAAATTTTGGCGTTAATGAACGGAATCTTCCGAGCTTTCTTCGCCGAAAAATCGTTGATGATTTCGCCGAAATCCAGTTCCCGAAGTGAGTCACTTTCAATGCTCAGACGGTTTTGTCCCATCGTCGTTCGAAGCCTATTTTTTATAATCTTCATTTTTGAAAATACATATCGCAATTGATTTATATATATACAATAAAAAAAAGAAAATAGTCGATACACGAAATCGAATGCCCAACCTCCGAGGCTGCGGGCAAGTACCACCCCACTCAGCCATTGAGCCATTGGGATACTCCCTCAACATGGGTAGTAAATTGCAAGTGCTCATCAGGACCATTTGAGATTTTGATATTTTACTGATTGCCTGATTGGAGTGAACAAATATAGATCAATGATTATATTGTTCTTAAATATTAACATGTTTGTACAAAGGTAAAGGTAAAAATAAAACTGCGAAAAAAAAATATCAAAGGAAAAGCTGTTTACTAGTGTTTACCAGTCGGAATTTAAAAGTCTATTGTGGGGGCCCCTCTTTTGTGGAGGCTTTTTGTGGAGCTCCCCTAAATCTGGCCTTGAGTATGAGTGTTAATATTAGCGCGATTACAATATTTGCATTATATATCAACAAAGTTAGGTTAGTAGGTTAGGTTAGAAACAAATCGGGTACAATAAACAACCATTATTGGTTATAATGAGTGTTAAGATTAGCGCCATTACAATATTCACACTCTATATCAACAAAGTTAGGTTAGGTTAGGTTAGGTTAGGTTGGAAGCAAAGGGGGTACAAAAAACAATCATCGTTGGTTAATGTGCAAATACTTGCGTACAAAAGAGTGGGTGGCCTAGTAGTATATGTTGCTGGTACTATATGTTGATTATCTGACCTGACAACCTGGTACATGCCAGGTACACAGCTTACGTAGACCTTAAAAACAAACGAGACTGAATTAATAGCTGCCGGACTCATTTTACGTCAGCATATTGTATCTTCCGTATCATCTAAGTAATGTGGTAAATCATTCGAATCTCCGGGTATGTGGGGCCTTTTTGATGACGGGGCATAGGGGTGTAGCACCCACGCCTTCCCCCCCCCTTAATCCATGGTTGAACTTGGGAATAAAAAAATCGGTCTATTCAAAGAATAATCAATTACGCGTGATTTAATTAATATCTTGAAGAATTGTTGATATGAAGAAATAACTCATTTCTGTTTTATTTCGCTTTTTCTATAAATGGGAGAGGAGAAGCCGTACCAAGAAGTGTAATAAATTGTTTCAGTGAAACCTTAATTATTCAAGTACGTCGACTGAAGTTTAGCATGCGATGATACAGGATATCCGCACAACAAGAGTCTACAATAAACACTGGTGGGTCATTTTATTGAAATCGTTTAGCGCAATGCGATACGCCTCTGGGAATGAATGATAATGATAGTAATTTCAGTTGGGTTCCCATTTCACTTTGCAACTTTACATGGAGAAGAAATGATCTACATAGATCTTAATAGAAAGTGTTGGATCCCAGATGGATAGCTCTAAGAAATTGTGATAGTTTAATAAGAATGAATGATTTGCTTCATTTTAATATTGTATTCTGCGAATTTTTGGGAAATCGGTTTTTACTAACTACAGTGACTAACATTTGTGGTTAATTGTCTAGAATACGTCCTTCTACGCTACATAAATTTTATGTATACTCACATGTTTTAAACACTTTAGTAATCCATTTCAAACTCTCTTCTACTGTGCAAACTGATCCTTATGTTACAATTTATTTTTTTTAATTTAATGTTCACGGTACGTACGACACTGGAACACGCACATTGTAACACAATTTATTTGAGTTTTCTTATCCACCTTCAGAAAGCCTAAAATGATTATGCACTACCTAAACGCCGAAACCATAGATACATTTAAAAATTAAATTGTGACAAGGATACATTTGCACAATATGAGATAGTTTTAATAGATTGCTAGTAGTAGTTCCTAGGCTCTAATTGAAATATTGATCTATGCTGAGTTACAAAGCAAGTCTTTTTTAATAATGTAAACTTGCTCAGCGCCTACTAAATTAAATTTGGTAAAACAGAGAAAGTGTAAAGAACATACATGCATGAATAAGAAAGAATATCGTAGGTACAAAACTCACCACATAGAACACACCATGGAATAGTCAAAATTTCTCTAGCGGAGGAGAATTACCTATTTGTAATCTATTAAATATGTTTTGGTGTTACGACTTTCTTCATTCCTTTAGACAAATGCCTGATTAATTAATCACCTGCCACTATTTATAAGACACCACTGTTTTCATTTGATGTTTAATACAATTTCAAACAAAAACGTCCTGAGGTAGGTTTATCGAAAATCTGCAACTATTTTAAATGTATTTTGCTATTTTTAATATTTAGTAACATGTATTTTCAATAATATGAATTACAATATATAATATTAACTATATAATATAAGGGAATGATTTATAAATAAATACGCATTATCACAGCTAAATAATATTCTATTGAAGAGAAATGTAGCTACTAGATCTTTTGATATATTATGTTGCAGGATAAAAGTTACCAGAGAAAGTGATTCAGTATATAACATCGTATCTTGTAGATCATTTACCACCTGTCCAATTACTTTTCACTTCCCGATCAGAATATAAATACACTTGAAACGTAATTTTTAGATTAATGATACATTATAAAGAAGAAAGTAATCGTTCCTGGTAAAGTGAGAAAACTAGTATAACTTCAATATTTTATTTTTCTTCCAGTATTGAATGTTGCCGCTGGTAAAGCACCCATGCAAGTCAGCACAGAAGGTGGTGGAATTCCACAAAAAGCCATAGATGGAAGTACAAGTGCATTTTTCAATGGCGAAACTTGTACACTTACCAAAGCTGAGAAAACGCCATGGTGGTATGTGAATCTTCTCGAGCCGTACATGGTCCAACTCGTGAGATTAGATTTTGGGAAACAATGTTGTGGTAAGTCTTCAAGTATATTCTCCATACATTCAACATGAAATATGGGTATTTCATGTTATGGCTCAAAACTGTTCAAGACTTTTTGTATGAGACCTCTACTAAACTTCAGAAATTATAATTTTTCGTTTTTCTTTGGTCAAACTATAGTCGAGTCAAATAGGTATTAAAACAGGCCGACTTACGAAAAGCGAAAGATATGGACCGACTTTGATGAAACAAAGTGCATTCGATTAGGGTTGACGTCTAGAAAAAAGCTTACCGGTTAGTTTTTTGTGCAAATTTGTTATTTTTTTTTTAAAGAAAAATTGACCAATTTTTGGCTACTTATTGGGAAAATTTAGTTGGGGGTTTTCGGGGTCGCTGATTACGATTCTAAACTCAGATTGGCCAAAATCGAACTCTCCAGCTAGTGATTGGCCACTTTAATTGGACAAAATGACCATTTTTTTTAATTTCATCAAAAATAGTCAGGAAAAATCACTCGGGGGTTTTTGGGGTCGCTGATTACGATTCTGAACTCAGATTGGCCAAAATCGATCTTCCCAGCTGGTAATTGGCCAGTTTAGTTGGACAAAATTGATCATTTTTTCTTAATTTCATCGCAAATAGACAGGAAAAATTACTCGGGGGTTTCGGAGTCGCTCAGTACGATTCTGAAGTCAAATTGTTAGTTTTGATGAAATTTTGGAAATTGGTCAATTTTGTCCAATTAAACCTGCCAATTACCAGCTGAGGAGTTCGATTTTGGACAATTTGACTTCAGAATCGTACTCAGCGACTCCGAAAACCCCCGAGTAATTTTTTTCCTGTCTATTTGCGATGAAATTAAGAAAAAATTATCAACTTTGCCCAATTAAACTGGCCAATTGCCAGCTGGGAAGATCGATTTTGGCCCATTTGAGTTCAGAATCGTAATTAGCGACCCCAAAAACCCCCGAGTGATTGTTCCTGGCTATTTTTGATGAAATTTTAAAAAATGATCACTTTGTCCAATTAAAGTGGCCAATTACCAGCTGGGGAGTTCGATTTTGGCCCATTTGAATTCAGAATCGTAATCAGCGACCCCGAAAACCCCCGACTAAATTTTCCCAATAATTAGCCAAAAATTGATCAATTTTTCGTTTAAAAAAAAAATAACAAATTTGCACAAATAACTAACCGGTAAGCTTTTTTCTAGACGTCATCCCGGATCAAATGCACTTTGTTTCCAAAATCGGTCCATATCTTTCGATTTTTGTAATGAAATACCTATTTGACTCGACTATATTCAAATCATCGAAATTTCTTGAAAGACTTGATGATACTCCCAGCAATAAGCATATTTTTTAAATGCAAATATGAAACTATATGAATACTACAACTCACCGTATCAAAAATAGCATTTCTTCAGGAGTCGCGAAATCATGATTTCCATCATTTGACCCGGAATCTACCGGCGCCCCAGCTAAGAGCTATTGGTTCCAGTTCGTTATCAATCCAAGCATTAAGACTATTCACATAGCACATCATGTAACATAATAATAAACTTTTAATGCGGAAGAGAATTCATTAAATGTATCCATTGAAAAATTACACTTTCTGCACATCACTATAATAAACGAAAGTGAATTGATGTCACGAAAACTGTTAACCGTTTAACACGTATGAATAATTACCTTAATTTTTTATTAGAAATGAAATAAGTTCTACGGAAGCTCTGCGATTTATGGAAAAGTGATTTTGGTACACTTGGTTGATTGTATCGAATGAATTCGTTGTCGGCTACGCTTCATTGAGCAAATATTTCATAATTTTCCTAATTTCTATTCGATACTGCAATACTACATGAGAAAGAAAAAATAATTTAGAGAGTAGGCACAGTTAACTTTATGGCATTTGATTTGTCACAGTTTGGTGTTGATAAGTCTTACAGTTGGCATCAAAACAAATGGTCAATTTAACATGGTATGTATGCTGAACAGAAACGTATAAAATCTAGCAAATTTATTTCGAATGCCCTGTACGTTACGAAGAAGTGAAGACATAGTCATTTTTACAACCAATATGTTTGAACAATTTCCCTAAAGAAGGGCAACACTATCTTCGTGAAACTCGAATTGTTCAATTGACTTGACATTTCATATTCGTTCGTAAATCTAAATTTTAATGATGGAATTGAACTTCAGAAATACAGAAACAGTTCTTTTTGGAATTATAAGTCTACCTACATTTAGGTGTAGTGCTGTGAAAACTGCGAAAATGCCGAAACCACGGTCATGTAGTGATCAATAAATATGCTCAACATTACCATTAGAGACAGAGTTGCTGTAGCAGCTTTACAACTGAGTGTCTCCAGTGTCGATAAAATCGCAGGCAAAAGAAGCCAGATGTCGATTATCATGGCGAAATGAATCGAAACAGTTTGATGTTACACTTAGTGAATTTAGAGATACCATCGTTATGGATAATGATATTTATCGCAGTACGGTAATGAATAAAGTTCCAACAACCGCCTCCAAGAAATGTGATAGACAAGAATGATTGAGTAGGGATAATATACATTATGATAACACATTATTGAAACCATACTTGTTAGGGTTGGTAAAAATGGTCAAGGTACAAATACGTAGCTGATACGCGAGCTGGCAGATATGGGCATCAAATACTTCGTCTATCCCCTTAACTCCATTGAATATATTTTTAATTTTTTCAAAAACCTTTCCTCAGTGGTATTGAGTTTTTATTTAATATGAATTAATAATAACAAGTTGAAGCTGAAAGTTGGTGGTTCTGGACGTCCCGAGCGTCTTTTTTTGTAGTCTGCATGGTACGTACTATTGGTTGGTATTGGTTGAGATGGAAGCGTGATTAATTTTATGTTCAGTGCACTTAGCCAAAGATCCTTGTACACTATCTATCCCCTGCTACGTTTTTCAAGGGGGCATTTGGATATCCAGCTGCTCGACAGAATCCTAAGATGTTTTCGCTTAGATCTTTGACGACTCCAGTCTGTTTCCTTCGCATCTCATACAGAAGGGAGTGTCGCTTCTCCCCACTGTATGTTTAAATTGCATCATGCTGGAGATAATCCTGATGATTGCTTCAGTGTGTTGAGTGCCGCTTGACTGTCCGAAAAAATCCAGATAGTCTCATTCATCTTACCATAGCCGAGTAGCTTCTCCGCACATCTGTAGATGGCTAGCATCCCGGCTTGGAGAACTGTGTTGAGATCCCCCATTCGCATGGAGTACCCATCAATATATCTAGGACCGCAAAAGCCTGCTCCGACTCTTGTTTGTTCTAGACCCATCTGTATACCAAATTTTGCAGTGTTTGGTATGTGGCCATTTTCCCATTCCTTCCTCGACAGGATGATGACCCTGAAATGCTGCTCCGCTAACCACAGGGCTTTGATTCTGTCCTACAGTTCTAACTAGACGTGCTTAGTCTGAACTCCATCTCTTTAGGGAGCCATTGCAGCTAAGGCTATAGACCACCATTATTGCGAGATTCCTTAACATCATTGATAGGGGTCGCAAGGGTCTCAATGCTGCAGTCGGTGTACTATTCCTCGTGGATGTGATGCCTCTGAGGAAGATTCCCCGTATTCTGTAACCAGTTCGGATCTTTTCCACCATACGAGGACTGCATGACCGAGTCTTGGGATAATAATAGCTGAGTAGATCCACATCAGCTGTTAAGGCTCCAAACCCCACTTCATACCAATTGCTTTTACACTACCAAAAGATTACCATAACATTTTGGCACCTAGACAGATCTGCCCATCCGATAAGCATGCTGTTACTTGTGATGGGGGTTATGCTTTAGAGATCCTGCTTCAAGATACAAGTCTACAAACCTCTCTAACGTTTTCAGCAAAAACGAATGTAAGGCTTATAGGCCGTTTACATAGCTCTTCTTACCCGCTCTAGAAATGAAGGTCACATGAGTTCTCTTCCACTAGTACTGATATCTACTATGGAGTGAAAGAATCATTTGCCCGTGTTTATTTGAGAATGAAGGTGGAAACGCTGTTACTGCCAAAGGTGTACTCTATGTATGGTTCATACTGACCTTTTTCAATGAAACCATCAATTTGATCTTGAATCATATGGGACTTAAACAGGATGGAGTCACATAGCTGTTACTTCACTTTAAGCCTGAATAATTGTCAAAATAACACACTTTACTTGAGTTTCACTTATAGTTAGAAAACAAAATTAAAGTGTTTTATTTTATCAATAGGATAAATTATCGTGAAGTAACGACTTCCACTATCTATTTTTTTTCACTCCACAATTCCTGGACGTACTACCTTTAGGGGTGACATCCACTGGTCATCAAGGTCATACGATCAAAGCCCATTAGACTTTTTTCTGTGGAGTTATTTGAAATGAAGCGGTTATGTGACCAAAACTGCTATGAATACAGAGCTAAAAGGAAAAACTAGGAGTGCATTTACTGAAACAGGGCCGTATTTATGTGAAATAATTATGAAAAGCGTGCCGTTGAGGATATTTGGCGACGTTATTTTAGACATCTTACTGCTAAGTCCCTCGAGCATTGAGCCAAATGGTGCAGCAGACTGTCAGCCCAAGGAGGACCAGAACCAGTCCTTGACATATCTGCAAGCACAGCTAAAATAGCTATATTATCTTGGATTGAAAGTACTGGCACATCATACTAGTTTTACCCACTCTAAATCCAAATCTTTATGAGTAACATAAGATCAATTCGTTGTTCGGCCCAAAAACTTGAACCCTATCTCTACTGCTTAGTTTTTAGTTCACTGATAGCTATTAACTTCGGTTCAATATTTCGTTTTTATTAACAAATAAACTTTCAAACCGTACTCAAATCATTTTTTTGTTGACGATCAAACCAACAAACTTTCAACAGGTTGCTAAAAAATATTTTCACCATTATCCGTAATCTTTAATCAAACAAAGGACGAGTTGAAGATCCTTGCATAATGAAATGACGTAAAGCTTGCCGTATAAGATATGTTTACTTTCCGGTAGGATTGCGTAGGATTTGGAAATAACCGTTTAGATATTGTGTGTATATTAATTTAAAAAATGAATAAAATATAAATGGATCGACCTTGTCTTGTAAAGAAAATATATAGTTGCACCATTGTCGTAGACCTTTTGAAGATTATCTGTGTGTAGGTTTGCACAAAATGATTGGTAACATCCTGTGATGTAGTTATGTTTATTCATAAATACTTAGAAAGTTATGATTAGTATTTAAATCCAACAAGCATTTAATGTATGAAATTGAGATTAATTGGTTGGCGCAATTATAAAGTTGCGTATACTTGTGCAGATTAAGATTTCAATTCCCTTTTTAATACTTTAAACTCATTGTAAATAATTGTGTCGTTTATCAATGAAAATTCATAAAATAGGTGTGAAAATGCATGTAGTTTGAGAGCAAGGTGAAAAATCCCTGAAAAATTAAACAAGAACATAATCTCCTTGTATTTTTGAACTATTCAGCCATCAATGAAACTATAAAGGTTTGATTGCATGCATACCCCGAACATAAAACCACATTTTCAAGATTCACTGGGTTACCCCTTGGACGTTATCTTGGATTTAGGTGGGATGGTGGTCATAGAATTTATTGAAACACTTGTGGGACATTGTTGTGTTCATCGTCTTAGAGAAAATTCATAATAGATGGAAACGTGGTCATATAATTGTAATGTGTGATTTTCGCGAAAAATTGTACTTAGAAAAGGGACGTGAGGGATGTTTGTGCTACAGATTAACTGATCACTAAATATGATGGAGAAACCCTCCTCTATGCGATGCTACTTCGTCAATTTTGAAGATTTACGAGTACTTTCCGAATCATATTCTAGGGAAAAATAATGTAATATCACAATCTATGTATATAAAATTCCAATACCTCTGGAATCTTCGAAACTATAAAGCCTACAGACTCGGAATTTGGTAGATAGGTTCCCATTATGACGTAGGCACCCGCTACCAACAATTCAACCACTAGAGGGGAAAAAGGGAATTATATTTGACGTTTCTTACAGATCATATGATTATATGGAATTATACGTGATTCGTAATGTTCATATTACAGACAGGTCATAGACTAATCACCGCTCAGACTATCCGTAACCGACCATAGAACATAACAAGTCATCACGTAACGTTTACATGACAGACAACTGATGCATTGACAGTCACACAATGTCGGTAGCAGAACACCCCCTAAAATAGATAACCCTTTCAATTCGAATAAACTTTCACGTGATATACAATATAATTTGACGTCTTCTCACGCATTTAGCTATTTCTAATCATTTGGAATATGCTTTCAAGTCTTGTAATTGGGGGAATGAAATAGTGGCGACGACGGCTACGCCGTTACCTGTTCCTACTGGAGTTTGCTGTTTCTGCAAATAAGATAGTAGCACGATATTCCACCGCTGTTTCTTCTAATACACTGATAAATGCATAATTATAATTAATCGGCGGGTCATCGTCAGGTCATTGTAAATACAGTCCAATAAGTTATTTGTCCAACGCATTGATGCAACGTTGCCATAACCAGGCTGACATCAGTAATCGTCACTTTGACGTGGCCTAACGATGCCATTTTAATGAAGTAAATACATTGTACTTGAACATTTGCCAGCATAATTTAAAATCAATTTGATTTTATTTAAATGTAGAGCATTATCCTGTCCTTCATATCCACTCATCATGAAAGTATATTTTTAATTTTAAATATTAAAAACGATATGGTCAAGTAGTTTCATAGTTTATTATCATTCAACGCTCAATGAATTAACATTAACCCAATTAGTTTTTTATTCGACTGTATAAGACTATGGAATGAAATGTGTATAAACATAAAATGTATTGAAAATAGTTGATTTATTGCGATACGAAAAACTGTTTGCTGGTTCGTGGCTGAATGAATATATCGAACCGTTCCAACACAAACACTTTCCTACAACGCTTAACACGTACCACTTCAAAAAATTAAGTAGGTAATGAAGTTAGAAACATTTAAATTCGTCTAAACACAAGAAATCACTTTTTAGAATTTCAATAAAGCTTACTTTCGATTCAAAATCTAAAAATACGTGTAACAAAACAACAGTTTATCAAAATGAGTAGAAATAGAATTCCTTAAGTAATCTACTTGATGGAAAGTTGAATATAGGTAAGTTTGTTGTGTTTTCACTCTGTTTTCGAATGTCTTCGATCAGTAGATGCCAAATTGATTACTTATTCTTCTTGTGCTTCCTACTGCGGGCCTACTTTTTATGGCTTATTTGCCGATCCAAAGTTTTACAGACCTTTCATCCAGCCGTAGTACAAGTCTGAGATCCAGGGGTTCCTCCTTCCTTTCGTGGACTTCTCATTTGGAGGAGCGCCTGGTTTTGTTTTACAAGTCATTTAAAATGACCTGGTTTGGAAGGTACCCATAACATGCCTTTCCTCTGTTTGGGTAGAGCCGAAGACCTCACTCTCCAAGGGTTTTGAAGCGGCCACTGGCTTTCACTCTTTGGAAGCGCTACCCACCATCAACATACACCTATTCCACACACTGGTGGATTGGAATCTCCTTCGGAAGGACGAAGATTACATCCCTCACGGTCTCCCTGAACTCCATGACTTCATCGGAAGCTAACCTTGCCTCATGGTTGCCATCTCGAAAGACGTCAACCTGCTGCAGAGCCCTGCTTCCCTATAGCCACTTGTGCATAGCTACTGGCTTAGTCCTAGGGGGCCTCGGGCGCTCGCTTACGCGTTTATAGTCCTGCGGGGTACAATAAGAGCAACGAGGGAGTTTTAATGTCCTAGTTCCCTCCGGTCCACACAAGGAGCCTTATTTGGTAAAGGCCTTCCGTGGAGCATTTGTACTACGCGTGGTTCCAGGGATACTGTCGTTAGCGTCGGAGCCGAGGAGAGCAAAGCCTCTTTCTTTAGGACAACCCACTTATCTTGAGCCGGTTCTCTTTCATCATATTCATTAGGAGTTCTTCGAATTGGGGACACGACTTAGAAGGCCCAAGCAAGGAGCCAACACCCTTGTAAAGAGTCCCCTTGTGAGGAAGGGAAGGGAAGGAAGAGAACCCCTGCAAGGAATCCCCTTGTGAAGATGGAGGGCTGATGAAGACTCCAGAAAGGAGCCCTCTTGGTTGGTCCATGTGATTTTCCCGAGAGTATTGGCGAAATTAAAGTCACCATCCGCAGATCTCAGGTACACCCGACATTTGACACGGATTCTTGGCGGAACTGTTTGCGACCTATCACGCAGACCATTCAGGAAGCGGCAGGGTATGTTGACACCAAAACTTGAGGAAGATTTACTGAGCGCCCATTCTAGATCGGCTGTGTTCTGTAATAGCCGCGGGGCCAAGTCTGACAGTTACCGTCATTGTCTCTTGAAGCCTACCGACTGATTCATCCGGAAATCTTGTGTTGCCAACTATTAAAATGAAATATTACTGGTTTGACGAAGATAGCACGTCACTTCTATATTTTTTTTTACTTAGATGAGGAGATATCTTGCATAGACGCCTAAGGGGCCCGTGCCCTGGGTGTGCCGTATTTTTACCGACTAAAATCCTCCCCCGTGAGGTTGATCCTCCTTCCCAGAGAAGCCCCACTTCTGCTGTCATTAGTGTCCAATTGTGCCCTCACATATTGCTATCTTCTCATTAGTCCGGTGTATTCTATGAAATTCAGTAGCCTGATGTAGGGGATACTTGTGATTTCCGCCAAGGTAGTTTTATCGTCGTCACGTCACATGCATAGGTGTCTCTTCTTCCACGCTGCAAACTCAGTATGTGGGCTGATCTATCAGACCCATGTCCGGTCAGAAATGGAACAAGATTCCGTATTTCTTGTCTGCTGAATGTCAGTAGATTGTCCACTCGTTGCTGCTAGAGATCTCTCATTAGTCGCTTGGAATGCGACATACGGGGCAGTTCCTTCCAATAGGCCCGGTGCTCTGCGTCGAGCCATTTTTGGATTACAGATTTTGCTGTGGCATCAGAAATACCACAGGTTAGCTATGGTCCATCCAAGAATTGTTCCACCCCCGCTAGAGCGAGTGCGACGGCAGTTTCAGTCCCTCCGCGTCTGTTTTCCTCAGACTCTCATACGAGTGAACTTATATTCAGGGAAATTGTTCAAATGAATAGGTTGTACTAAATTACTAAAAATCATTTTTTCTTATCGTGCACAGGGCATATAATTACCTACTTATAGTCCGGAACTCAGTCCATACACATATCGGTCAAAACACTAGGTTCTGTTATAGATATCGAGTGAAACACAAATCACAACAGGATATTGAATTTGTTTACATCCTTTTTGATTTGAGTACTTGTACTTGTCAAGATCGATTAGTAGAATCGAAGTAAATTAACTCACGTATTTATATATTATTGAATTAGAATGTTATTATGTTGTATTTTAGAAAATAAACTTTCCTTACAGGTTCCAACAACCCAGCAACCATAGTGGTTAGAGTGGGCAACAACCGCCCAGACCTGGGAACAAACCCCATATGCAATCGTTTCACAGGTTTCCTCGAGATCGGCCAGCCGTTATTCCTCCCTTGCAATCCTCCAATGCCAGGTGCGTTTGTAAGTGTCCATTTGGAAACGCCCGCCGTCAGTCAATTATCTATCTGCGAGGCATTCGTTTACACAGACCAAGCTCTACCCATCGAAAGATGCCCTCAATTCAGAGACCAACCTCCTGGCAGCACGGCAACTTACAACGGCAAATGCTACGTATTTTACAATCGACAACCGTTGAAATTCCGAGATGCCTTAACGTTCTGCAGAAATAGAGGTGGCACGCTGGTGGACGAAAGTAATCCCGCTCTACAAGGATTTATAAGTTGGGAGCTCTGGAGGAGGCATAGAAGCGACGCAAGCGGGCAATATTGGATGGGAGCGATAAGGGACAAAAAAAATGTTTCTTGGAAATGGTTAACAGGAGAAGAAATTACTGTATCCTTCTGGAACCTTCCCGTGGGCAGCGGTGATTGCGCACGATACGATGGTACGAAAGGATGGTTATGGTCAGATACGGATTGTAATATGCATTTGAATTACATTTGCCAACATCGTAAGTTGAAAAGCATTACTTCTATTTCAGATGGATTTTGCATTACAAGAGCATGACTTTTCGCTTACCACACATGTAGTATCTTCAAGGTGAGGATAGAAAATGTGATGTGAAATATCGACTCTTTTGTAACCCAAAACCCGTTCTTTTTTGATTTATAATACTTCTTTGAGCTATGTATAGAACCGTTTCAAAATAATGTAATTATTACTGCAGAACCCAAAGCGTGTGGTCGGCCGGAGCAACCGCCAAATTCAACGATGCTTGCCGAAAATTTCAATGTGGGAACAACGATCGAATACGAATGTGACAAAGAACATATATTGGTGGGCCGAAAATCTAGGACATGTTTAGACACAGGATTTTATGATGCCTTCCCTCCCACTTGCAGGCGTAAGTTTATTCAGTAAATTATATCAAATCATTCACTCAGTACATCACTTAGAGAAGTAGCTATTTCCTACTTTAACAGTATAATCATCCAATCATGATATCTGTAAAAGATTGTTCCTTCAATTATAGGATATTCGATTAATGAAGCCGTTACTATGTGATAGTTTGCTTGCGAAGGTTATATATTAATCAAATATATATTGTATAAATAATGAATAAGAAAACATAGATCAAGAAGAAATAGAGTTATGGTATCCCTCAGGTATTGGTACCGAATCATATCCTGATATATATTTATTTGTAAAATGGGAAACAACAATGAGCAAAAAGGTTTCCAACTGAAATGTAGTAGAAAACGAGCAAGACTCGACTTCGACGCAAGTGAAAAATCTTAAGAAAGCACCTTATATCTGACAAAGTCGGCATATTATGTTGTTGTTCGATTAAATAGTTTGAAAACGTGGAACGTGGGTTTTTGAATCTACAACATTGTTCGAATTTAATTTCTAGACTGCCATAGAAGCTATTACAAAACGAACGTACCTATCAACTTATAAACTGTCGATTTTTCAAAGTTGTCTGTTTTATTTTTAGCGTTGAATATCGAATTTGAAAGTTTTTTTTGAGGTCTGAATGTAACGCATCTTTTGAGCATAAATGTCTTATATAGGTATAAGTGCCTATCCAGTTTTTCTAGTTTTAAGGGATGAAGACGACTGACTGCTCCACCATTAAAATATTAATAAAACGAAGAAAAAGTTCAATCATAACTTGAACTACATACATTATATTTTCATTCGTAATATTTATTAATCCTACGAATTCTGCCTAAGACAATCATGGCAGACTAAAGAACTGCAATATAATAACAAAATGCACTGGCAGCTGTTCGACATTATAGTCAATAAACGTACATACATAATATAGTAAACACCGTTATGAATACTGCATTTTCTAACGTAATATAAATTGTATTAGACTATTAGAGTGGCTCCTGCGTGTTTGCTGTGATTGTCAATATCAACGTTACAATCCATCATCCAATTTAAATTCAACCTCACTGTGAAGCTTCATGATTATAAAATATATATTATTCACAGAAATTCAGTGTGGGTACCCAGCAGACATAGCCAATGGGGAATACATTCTAGTGAATGATAGTGTAGGGTATTTGAGTCGAGTTGTCTACACTTGCGAGGAAGGATACCGCCTGTTGCATAGGGCGGAGTTACTTTGTGACGTCGATGCAAGATGGAATGGACCACCACCACGATGTGAACGTAAGTATAAAATACTAAATGATTCTAGTTAGTTTTGGAAGAGGATACAACATTCGTAACAAAGCTTTTAACGAGATGAGATACTTACAGCTCATAAGGTTTAATTTCGTTGAAAAGTAGAACTATTATCATCATTTGTGTCTAAATCATTTATCTTGCTGAAGTTTTGTTTTTGTTGTTCCTACCGTCTGAATCAATACTAACAATACAAACCATTTTTTTATGAAAAAACTGGAGATACCATTGGATTCCTTTTGAAAAAATGTGTGAAGGATGTTTTTACAGAAACAAAAGATATTTATAAATAAATAAGTTACGGGGATGCGTCAAAAATGCACAAAATTGAAAACCACAGTTCAAGATATCGATATGCGGTTTTCCGTATTCACTGTCTCACAAAAATCCAGCTCGTAACTTGCAGGTAACTGCTCTAAGAGAATAGTTATCACCGAGGAATCCTAAATCATTTAAATTCTATAGATTGCTCTATTTTCTTAAATAAATAAAGATTCCATACCGAGACCTTATAAACATACAAGGTAACGATATCCAATAGTAAATAAATAATGTTATTGGATGTTAGGAAACGAAACATCAGCAGGGTCGAGTCGTAAATAGTTGAAGTCAAGGCATTACAGAATTGAACTGATTTAGAATTTCTCGGAGATAACTCCTGCATCATTCCATTAATACGATCGGAGTTCCATCAATGACTATCAACGCTGGTGTTCCACAGGGATATATCTTGGCACCAACTTTGTTTCTGCTTCGTATCAGCGATTGGGAGTGACATCTTGTCCCTTCCACAGCTTACGGATGATGGTACAGTTCATACCGCTTTCTCCTCTAGAGACCCTATATCATACAATGAAGACAAAGACAAATCAATGCAATGATTGGCAAACATTTTTAAAATGGGGTTCTGATAGCCTAGTAGAGTTTAATGCAACTAAAACTTAAGTTTGTACTTACCTAGGCCTATCATGTGAGGTCCTTTGGGAAAACTGCTTTACAGGAATTTGGTTTTCTTCACTGTGTTAAGAGCTACTTTACTTACACCCCAGCAGCTCCTCATGATCTACAAAGCACAGATTCTACTCGAAGACAGCTAAATCTTCGGGTTGGTGATGTCATACTTAGAGTTCATTGACCTCTCTAGAACATCGCAACAAATGTCCTTATCAGAAATCGAGCGATTCCAGGTAGGCAGAAGAGCCCAGACTGGTCACTTTTTCGTTGCCAGGTTCGAGACTTGCCGAACTTCTTTCTACCTGATTCCATTTTTATATCGAACTGCCTAGTAAGGTCTTTCCTGATGCCTATAACCTGCAAACTTTGAAGAAAAATCCCAATTTCCAACTCCTCTCAACATTCCATCCCTGATTCACACGATGTTCTACGAACCTTACAAGAAAAATTAATTTATGCTAATAAGTTGTTACCTTTTTTTAAATTTAACTAATTTGTGCATATATTTTTTCAGTTATACAATGCAATGGTGCCATTGAAATTGAAAATGGCAGTTTTGAATTGACCAACAGTAATGAAACCGTATTTGGGACAATTATACAATACGAATGCAACGCTGGTTTCAAACTTAAAGGACCAAATCAAATAAGTTGTTTAGCCAATGAACAATACGACGCATTACCTCCCACATGCGAAGGTACATATTTAGAAAATTCTCCTTAATGTAAAAACGTAAATCTGTTTCTGCACGTAATATTCAAAATTCTTCACTCCATTTGATTAATTTTGTTTTTCCTTTTTTTTCTAGAGGACGTAGTATCGACGCTACCACCAATAATCATAAAAACTACAAAGACAATAACAACAACACGTATTCGAACAAGGCCTACCCGTCCTCCTCCAACCATCCGTGGAGACAATATGGACATATTGAAACTAAATAGAACGAAAAGACCTAAAATAACCACTACCTCAACACCGGAAACGACTCACAATCACCAAATTATTGTAGTTGGTCATCCGCAAGACAACGAAATCGCCAGTAGTTCTAACATTCAGCATGGAGAAACACCCAACGTGAACGTTCCTTTGCATGTGGATGGTGAAAGGAGGGAATCGTTCGGAGCGAAATTGAATCTGGGAGCTATAATCGCTCTAGGAGCTTTCGGAGGTTTCGTATTCCTGGCAGCGGTAATAACGACGATTGTAATTTTAGTTAGGAGGTAAGAATTTGGTTTATATAAATCATAAGCGGGTTGAATAAAAATTACAGCAAAAGTACATAGAGTGGCATATACGCTAGGACAAAAACGATAAAAGAACTAGCACAGGGTGTAAAATATAATTATATCTTCTATGAAGGTAAGGTACGGTAAGGTACCGCTGATACATCTTCATTATTATTTTGAAAACATCACCAAATATCATTATCATGCAGGCAAAATATCATTTGTATTTTGAACATCCTAGAATTTATATTAAATTTCACAATATATATTGAATAACTTTCTATATACATTGATCAAGTTTTATATATATGGATTGTAGAATGTAAATCTATAGAAGTTGTGAGAAATATATATAAAGTTTTAGCTTCGTATATTCGCCACTGGAGGCGCTCAGGCTAATATATTACAATATATATAAGCAATGACAGGGGCACTCAAAAGTAAAGTTATTCCCACTTATTCTGTTCTGTTGAATAGAAACCTACCTGTGAGGAAGTATATAAATAAATATTCTCAATTCATTATCTCTACTTTGTATCCAGTCCGATTACCATGTGACAAAACAATTTTTGATGATTTGGTAAAAAGATTTCGTAGCTCAAAAGTGCAGAAAGATGTTTTGAATGATTGTATTTTTTTATTCTATTAATCTAACCTATTTTCACTGATTTTGGAAAGTATAACCTTCAATTGTGTAAGCTTATGAAATTTATTGACACATTAACATATATAATATCTACATATTGAAATGGATTCGAACATTTGGAAAAAAAGGTTTTAATGTATTTCTGTTTTACGAAACTCTCTTTCAGTAAATTCAGTCTGGTTTATGTATCAATCAATTTATTAATTATAATATGTATATAGAGGTCTGTCCCAAAAGTATCCGACTTGCATTCATATCTTCGCGCCACAACACTCAGGCGACCTCTGTAGGGTGCGAACGTCACCAGTAACTCCTAACCTTCTCCTCAGATGCCTTAGTTCCCGCGTAGCGTGTATTTGTTTACTACGTCCTTTTTGCGTTCGTTGGATTTTGTTTATTGCTAAAAATGACGGAAGGAACTGAACAGCGAATTTGCATAAAATTTTATTTTAATCTTGGTGAAAGTTGTTCGGGAACTATTGAAATGTTACAAAAAGCCTTTGGAGACGAGTGAATGGGCAAAACATAAATAAAAGAGTGGTATAAGCGGTTTAAAAGTGGCCGCATATCTGTTGACAGTGATCCTCGTTCTGGTCGAGCTTCGACGGAAACAACATCGGATAAAGTCGAGCGTGTGCGAGTTGCGATTGGACAAGATCGTCGTTTGACTGTAAGGGAACTATAGAAGATGACCTTGGAATAGCAAAAAGTACTGTTTGGCGAATTTTAACCGAGAATTTGGGAATGACTCGTGTGTGTGCAAAATTCATCCCAAAACTGTTCTCAGAACAGCAATAAAACCTTCCATTAGAAATCGCTCAGGACAATCTGAAAATGATCGATAGTGATGACAATTTGCCGAACCTAATTGATAATTCCCCATACTAAAATATTAGCCTGAGCGCCTCCAGTGGCGAATATACGAAGCTAAAACTTTATATATATTTCTCACAACTTCTATATATTTACATTCTACAATCCATATATGTAAAACATGATCAATATATATAGAAAGTTATTCAATGTATATTGTGAAATTCAATATATATTCTAAGATGTTTAAAATATAAATAAGTAATAATTATGGCACAAACGACGCCTCATAGCTCAACCTCGAATTTTTATATATTGATGCTTCCTCTTGATCTCTTGTAAGGTATATAGCAGCTCAGATTGCTGTAGAAGTCAAGAAGCCTTAAAAATATTATTTGAGAAAAGGATACATGATGTTACTTGTTTGAAGTATTCACAACTAATCTTTGAAGGTGATGTTCGTAATGATATAATACACCAAGCTATCATTGAGAATTAGACTGTTTGACATACACAAAGTTTGTCAAAATTTTCTAACGCTGAAATTCTGAGACGCATCATAGTCAATACTTTTCCTCGATTGCATGAAGAAACAAAAATAGTTTTGACTAGTTATAAACTTCTGACAATATATTTTCAAACAAATTTTCAAATTTACCAAAATAATTGTTTGTGACAATCAGCACTTTGAGAATCTAATGTTAATGTTCTCTGAACAATCGAGAATATGATGTAAAAAGTGCGGTGCCGAATGAGGGTCTTGAGGTACCTCAAACTGATTTTATTTATTTATATATTCAAACAATATAATAATAGTAATAATTTGTTATGTTGAAATCAAATTGCCATGGAAAAATCGCTCTCCAAATTGTTTCCCAACTTTATAAGATATCCCAGTATAATAAAATTAATATAAATGATTATTTTAATAATGTCCAAGTTTTTCCTTTGACCTGAAATGTTCTGCAGTGCGGGTGCATCGGCTCGGTCCTCTCACCGACTGCCAGATGCCAGCGCGATGCCCTCTCGCTGGTATACCCTTCTGGCCCTTCCGTTTCCTGATCAACAAATAGGCCGCAGAGAATTCTCCCGTAACTACCGGTCGCATCGTGCTGGATACTTCTCCAACCCCATCTAACAGTGCCACACACACACATGTAGACAATAACCAGGTACGACACGACCCGCACTGCACTGCATGTCCCTTTAAGTTCAAATAGCACTTTTCCGCTCACCCTAATTGTAGAGTTCTTCAATTTGCTTTTTTATTCCAATCTGTTTTAGAAAATGGGAGCCGGCCTCGACAACAGATGGTAAATAATTTATTCAAATTTTTTTTGAACTAAGTATGAATCTTGCAAATTTGGTTTCATTTATTCACTTTAAAAACCTTATACTCATAGGTTACTGCCCATATTTCAACAAGACAATCTTTCAGGCATGAATCCAAGATGCAGGACTGATTATCGATGTCACTGACATCCAATTTATTTTTCATCGGAGAATTTCCGATTCCTTTTTGTAGTTATATGGATGATCGAAAAGGTTCAACAGTCTATAGTTCCATTTCCTTCATCAGCTCTGTGATCAGATCTTCTGCTTCTGGGCTCATAAAGTTTGACATATTGATATGCGAGTTAAATCTGTTTGGTAATGTGACGCCATACCAAAACCAAACGTCCCGCTTTTTCACCGCCCATCCTGCTAAATGTCCCACTTGTAAGTGATATGTCTGGATTGTCCCGCTTTTGTATAATTAGTATGCATTTGGTAGAATATATAAGTTAAGCTATTCTAGAGTAGATGGCAATATGCCACTGATATGTATTATAATATAGGTCAGTGGATTCGCCTGGATTTATTGAAATTTGACATACAAATATGATAAGTTAAGATATTATAAGCTACATGGCGCTCTGTCTTATGAGCGTTACCACACTTGCTGTGACGCTGTGAGTAACATGCCTAATTGCCTACTATGCAGCTTGCTTAGGGCAACGAGTTCTATACTAGACCTCGTTGGCTTAGGGTCGGGTTGTACCACGGTCGTACATACAGGTCTGGCGACTCGTATGTTTGACATGAGTCTCTTACGCGTCGCCAAACTCGTAGTCCCTCGCTCAGCCACTAGCTAGCTCTTGGATCGGTAAAACGATTTCTTTCCGGAATCGCAAGCAGTGTTACTAACTATTCTGATTTGAGAGAGGAATAGAACTGTTACTCTTGTCAAAATGTATTACTCACCTTAAAAATAACTTCCCCTTTTTCGTTATACATGCTCGCACTCATAAAAGACCTCGTTAAAACGATTTCTATCCGGAATCGCAAGCATCCACTTTTTTCGCATTTCCGCATCTTTCGGCACTTTAAAAACAGAAGTTTCTTGCTTTACACTTTTGTATCACTTTTTGCATTTCGGCACAATGCACAGTTTCGTCATTTTTTCTAAAAACGCAGGTTTTCCTTGTTTACAAGTCAACTGACAGTTGTCAGAGAATATTCCTACGTGACGACTTTTGGTACTACGCGACAGTCGACGCTTAGCGAACTCACTTCTCACATAGGAAACAGCCCCGAGTTTCCAGACCTGTATGTACGACCGTGGTACAACCCAGCCTCAGTCAAATTTCAATACCATTGTCACAGACAACGTAACGAGCCCTTACCACAAATTAAAGTTATTTATGGTATATGGTCATGTGAACACTGAATAGAAGTAAAATGGCAATTCTAATTTTGATGAAATTCAAATTTATTTTTAAATATTTTCAAACTTTCGTTATTTTGGCCTAAGATTTCTTATTGCGCCCCTCTGTTCTTTGTTTCTTAATTGAATTGCCCCTGTACTTTGTCAGTAGAAAAGGAATCTACAACAAAGGTTGTTAATTGAAATTCTGACGCATCATAGTCATATACTTTCCTTGATTGCATAAAGAAACAAAAATAGTTTTGACTAGTTATAAACTTCCGACAATATATCTTCTTTCTTCACATTGATATAGAGTACAATTTTACGTCTTTCCATGCCTTCAGCGGTTTTTACTGATTTGAAATATGCATTGAGTCTTAAAACTTGAGGAATATTAGCTATTAGCTTAATTAGCTAGCTGTTACTATGTACTACGAAAAGAGAGATTATAAAGAATAGATAGTATTTTTCTATCAACAGTTGAATTCGTATCCATTATAGTGTCAGTGGTCAGATTTGGTTTTATTTTCAGAAATCAAAGTGCCAAACATTACCGTCACCGTGCCTCTCCGGATTGTAACACTGTGGCATCGTTCGATTCTTCCAGTTCCGAATCTCGAAACGGACTGAATCGCTACTACCGTCAAGCGTGGGAAAATCTACACGAATCGGCCGGAAGTAAGACCGGCTTGAAGGCCGCCGCCAACGGTGGTAACCACTCGCCACTGAGAAGAAAAGAAACCTTGGACGAACCTTTTCGTAACGGCGAACGTCACAGGGACGGTTCGGAGTTAGTAGTCACGGAAGCGATCAACGGGAACAAATCGACCGAAAAGAAAAGACATCACCACCATCATCACCATCACGACGGACGTCAACATAACAAAGAGGGAAGGGAATGGCGTGATCCCCGTTCACCACCTCACAGAGACCATAAACGATATTGACAGCCTTGCATGATTATCACGGTACAATTGGAGGAATAGGCAATTTTAAATTATTTATTTATTTCATCATCTTATCATTGTTAATAACCAGTAAGATTTATCGCAATATTAACTTATTTATTACAGAAACATCAGCATGGTTGAAAGTAGTCTTTGAGATGATCAATGAGTTAATTTCTCATTTTCATTATTCACATATTTTATAATCAATTTCGTATTGGCATCTCAAATAATGTCTCAAAATAACATGATAACATTTATCTTTGTAAAAAAGTTACGTACCTAAGTGTAACGCCCTTTTGACCCTGCTTGGAGTAGGTATGGATAATTGTGTTGTTATCAGAAATTACTGTTGGAGCGGCTTTAGCAATTATTTATTGTTGTTTGTTTATCCAGTGCTAAATGAATTAATGTATTCTTTGGTACTACTGCACCAAGTTAATGTATGCGGAATAATTGAATTAAATGTTCCATGATTCATTGATACTCATGGTGAATCTATTTATCCAAACCAGTGATAAAGATAACAATTCATCAAGGCAATGAATACACCCAAATTTTTTGAGGTTGGCTGTCTGTCTGAAATGATCAATGTATATTGTCAAGATGACTTCTTGACTGATTCCCAACTATCTACTCTCACCTAGTTGTAACAGGTTCAAGGATGAAAACCTGTTTCATCTACCTATTTAGAAAGTGACATGAAACAACAAAAGGAGTACCAGATACTAGTTCTATTTTGGTTAATAAAACCGAAGAGGTCTAATGATCCTTGAATAAAACCTTAATTTTCCATAATATCGGTATTTTCATGATGCAAATCGAAATGGGATGACGCGTGACGTGATTTCCACCGTGTCACGGCGTGAGCGTGATACCGATACCACTCAAAGCATAATCACGGAAACTTCGTGGGTACGCGTGACCAAAAATAACTCGGGTCACGTTATCACGACGTTCTCATGACTCAGTTTTTTTTTACGATGAAATTGCTCGCCAACTCGTAACATTCAACGTTGCATGTTGCTGACTAGCTGTTCATGCTAGCTAGAGTCGACAAGTAAAATCTGGGAGATCTTTAGAGAAATCACTTTTTGTCTTGAAAATGAATCCTTGTCGAAAGGGAAAATTCAAGTTCTTGTCGTATCGTGACGGTAACTCTAAAGCTGACCCAGACTTTGAGAAAATTCGACAGGAATTGCAGATATACCTGAAAAAGAATTGGGGCTAATAGAGTATTATATACTTCAGGGTGAATTTTAGAAGCGAATGAATGTTGAGTGAAAATTGATATAAAAATAAAACATTTTTACTTTGTTTTGTTATAAGTAATTAACTAACAAACGTCAGTATACTGTGTACGACACAAAACGCATAGTAGGAAGCCATTTTGCAACCCACTTTATTCAGTCACAACACTCTTATACACGCTTATCTACAGGTTCCAATCACACGAGGACACCTTAGGAACAGGTGGAACATATAATGTTCTATAATAGTTAAAACTCTGTCTAATTCTAATATTTATCACCTATCACACTCAATACCGGCTACAACGAGACTGTCGTAAGCTACGTCTTTTCTCTAAGCCTCTTGTTGATGACATCACTTACGTTTGTACTCAGCACTCACGCCTTGTACTATATAGTATAGGCTTGACTGAGCGTGAGTCTTTATTGACGTGATTTTTTGTGTGCGTGAGTGATAGCTTCAGTATCATGAGCGTGTGTCAAAAATGACGCAGGTCCATTCATACATCAAGTAAAAGACCTGAATAATAATACTTCAATTTATTTGAAAGAAAAGTATACGTTTTATGGGAATGGTTTTCAACTTAATTTTTTGATGTACATCCTCGTCAAACGTGCATAATATTTGATTAATTATTATTTCGTTTAGTTAGAAACAAAAGTCCCCTTACATTTTTCTTAATATCTGTAAAACGATAAGAATCTTGGTGATGATTAGCCCTTCTGAAATGCCTTTAAAACTATTTATCTTCGCATTCTAGAGAGCAAGAAATGATATTGAAGAATCGAAAATTTTGGAAAACTGGAAACTCTTTCATTATAAAAGATATTGCTAAAATCGTACAAATTTCTCACCAAATAAATTTTGATAACACCCGAGTCTTAGTCAAATTAGGTACATCCTAATTCAAGGCCAACAATGACTTTTATGACATCCGTAGGTAATACAAGTCATACGACTTGATGCATTGATCTTTCGATGATCACCGAATCCTCAAATACTTACCTGAAATCGCACTACACGACAATACTAGTATCAACAGCTGTTAAATCTGATACATGTGGATCCAAGGCAGTGGCGGAACTTCAATTTTTTGGCCCCCCCGCAAAATATTATTCGGGCCCCTACTACAAAAGAAACACAAATTTTTATAGATATTTTTATTAAAAAATAACAAAAAGGAACAAAACTGCATTATTAACAATTAAAAATTAACAAAAGAAAATATATTCAAAATTTAATATCCTTCCTCCTGGATTTCAAATTTGCAAAATCTCTAATTAAATCTTTTATTTCCATATTTGAATTGAAAAATAAAGCTGAAAATATAACTTACCTACTTTCACAGTTCACACTTAATATTTATTTAATATTTTGTAACGAATTCGAGTTGAATGCAAATTTCAAAATTACCCACACATTCACAAGATATAGGTATCTTAAAATTAACAAACTTAAAATCTAATAGAAAAGTAGAAGAGGGGGGAGTTTACAAATTGGTAGGTTTTTATTGGTGACAGGAAGGAAGTGGTGGAAAACATGCTATTACTGAGGAATGTGTAAGAAGAAAGGTTCAAATACTTCAAATGGAAAAACCCGAATTGTCGATGCGCCAAGAAATGGCCATAAATAACATCTGGAGAGGTATCATAAATAATAAATATTTGGGTTTGTATAGTTCTGAAAACATGAAACAAATGAACGTACCTACCGGAGGAGAGGAGACAGTGACGAGACGGTTGTAAAATTGGGAAGTACATACATAATTAAATAATATAAAATTATATATAGTGGCGTTAATTAGCGACGTAACACTGTCACTGATCAACCTACCCAAACAATTTTCGACAAGTGCTCTGAAGAGTGTCAGAGAGGGGCCTTTTTCTTTGTTTTCAGGCAGCCGAGTCAGTGCGTCAAAACAAAGTAATGACAAACAGATGTGGGAGGTTGCAATACTTGCTAAGGGTTTTAAAATGTTTTGTATTAGAATTGTTTTTTTGCGCTTGCTGGTAAAGTCGGTTATCAGTTTCGAGAATGTTTCACTCTTTTCATGATGCATTTGGGCCCCTATAGCTCTGGGCCCCCCCCGCGTTGCGGGGTCCCGCGCATTGTAGTTCCGCCACTGATCCAAGGTGGCTAAAATAAAGCGATGTATGGGGTGAAACAAAAGAAGCCTGCTTTTCGTTCTGTTTCAGTCGATAATCGCTACTATTACTCACCGATTACTAATATTTCAGACATTAATATGAAAAATTATGAGCGATTCACGTTTTCCCATATAAAACGAGCGGGTTTCTTTTCCTCCACTTGTTGAGTGATCGTGTTCAAATATTTAAAGCATCGGCAAGGTGAAAGATGCTAAGTATACGAAAATGCTGTCCAATATACCCCCTAACTTCTAAAAAACAGGAGAAAGGCCAATATGTGAACTATAAAATTAATTTTTAACTAGGTTAAACGTATGACTGATATTATTTGTAGTTTCCCTGTTCTGATTTTAAAATTAGATTAAGAGATAACATATTAGGGAAGGTAACCAGATATTAGTGCCATTGAATTAGGCATCTTTGTGAAAACGCAATAATCAAATCGAAATTTGTATACAATCTTTGTTTTGTGCGTCATCCAAAAAATAATAGAATTAAGGTATTGTAAGGAGTACTTAAATTGTAAGATATGAGCGCTAAGTGATAAAATATTTTGTAATATAGTACGTTTAAAATAATATATTTATGTTACAAAAATAAACAATAGTGTTTTATTTTATTTGTTTTTTTTATGCGAACAGATATAAAACTTATATAAGACACGATATAGCGCCAAGTTTATTCCTAAAATATAAGATACGTTCCAAAGTTAGAGACGAAGCCAACTGTCGATATGGTTTGCGATTTCTACTCTGGCAGCTTTTAATCCAGGCAAATCGGAGTCCCTGGGTGTGTACATGTCTGCACAATGAGCGGTTCCTGAAGGAACACAATAATAAATATAAATACAGCATGTTTATTCATCATGACTATGGATTAAGCTAAAAACCTTCAAAATTGCATATTCAGTCCCTTCAAACAAGGGTTATATCAGGTTAAGTGATCGATCCACAGTCCGGGTTAGATTTAGTGAAATCCTTGATAGTCTAGAAGCTAGAGCATTTATTTAAATTTATTTTGAAATAAAGCCTCTAATAAAAAAAATACAGGTGATCAAAGTCATAGATAATTTGAATACGCATCGAATGAGCCAAGGTAGAAGTCATTGACCCGAGATAAGGCCGATTTTGTGATTTTTTTCGGTTTACAAAATATTTTTTTTTGAATAGAAAAACAATTGTAAAAATATTTTGTTTGAGTGGAAAGCGCACTGGTTTTTTTTTTCGCCACAATTTGAATTTCGTGAAAAACCGTAAAACAGCGATTGCACGCTGAAAAATGCATTTTTTGACTCAAAACAAAATGCATTTTGTAAATTTTGACAAACATTACCTAAAATAACAATCAAATCACATTTTGCTATAAAAGTCAAATTTTTGCGGAATGTTTGACCTCGGAAAATTGGAGAAATTTCAAGGTTCGAATATTCGAAAGATATTTTGTTTGCGTGGAAAATTGGCATTTTTATTCTACTTTTCACTGGATTTTTTGTCGCCAAAATTTCAATTTCGCGAAAAACCGTAAAATTGCGATTGCACGCTGAAAAATGCATATTTCCACGCAAAACGAAATGCATTTTGTAGGTTTTGACAAATGTCACCTAAGATAACTATCAAATCACATTTTGCTATGAATGCCGAATATTATAAAACTCGAAATACTGTTAGAGCTCTTTAATACGCGTATTTGGAGCTACTGTAGATCAATTTTGCTTCAGTAGAAGCCTAGATATTCATGTAAACGTGTTTGGGCCTGTAGCAAACCCAATTTTGGGCCCAGCGTAAAAAACAAAATTCAATGGATAGTAGATGACTTTCTCTATCTGAATCCAAAAGAGTGACCTCCTAGTCATCATTGAAAAAAAAACTGGAGCGAGTCAAAGAAAAAAAAATTATCATGCAAACTATCATTTTTTATGTGGACATCACTTTTTTAGCGTCACTACAGGAATTTTCAACTATTTTTCCCATTTTTAGGGCATCCAAAAACATAAGATAGCATATAAATAGTCATATCAAATTTTAAAATCTACTTTTGTTACTGTGCGACTGCACTATAATTGGTCAAAAAATTAACATGCTCACCATTTTGTGGCTAAAACTTACGGATTACAAGTTAACATGATGGCACCATGTCAAATACGTTCATTTGAAATCAAATAATGATATAATATGAGTGCCATCAATTTTTGCCCCTTTTCAACCAGGTTTGGGAGGGTCAACTCGCAGTCCATTTTCGGTCCCAACTATTAAGGTATTTAGGAATTAGAAATCATCATTAACTTGTCAAGCACGTTGAAGCATGGGAGAAAACGTAATACATGTAAGTAGATGAACTCCGCGCGTTCTCGACCAGGATATCCGGTCTCCACTTCCGGTCTAGCTGTCGATGTGCATCCGGTGCATGAGCTCGTCCTTATCAGTTTGAAAGGATGTAGGTGATAAGGATTTTATTTTATTTGTAAAGAGTATACAGGGTGTGTTCAAAAAGTGTGTCACATGTACAGAGTCACGTGACTAACACATGGCAGCATGGCGGTCCTAAGGTCCAACTGTCATGGCGGCCATAAGAACCAACTGTCATGGCGACCATAAGGTCCAGCTGTCATGGCGGCCATAAGGACCAGCTGTCATGGCGATCATAAGAACCAGCTGTCATGGTGACCATAAGGACCAGCTGTCATGGCGGCCATAAGGACCAGCTGTCATGGCGACCATAAGAACTAGCTGTCATGGCGACCATAAGGACCAGCTGTCATGGCGACCATAAGGACCAGCTGTCATGGCGACCATAAGAACTAGCTGTCATGGCGACCATAAGGACCAGCTGTCATGGCGACCATAAGGACCAGCTGTCATGGCGACCATAAGAACTAGCTGTCATGGCGACCATAAGGACCAGCTGTCATGGTGACCATAAGGACCAGCTGTCATGGCGACCATAAGGACCAGCTGTCATGGTGGGTATAAGGACCAGCTGTCATGGCGACCATAAGGACCAGCTGTCATGGCGGCCATAAGGACCAGCTGTCATGGCGGACCTAAGGTACAGATTGCTTCGTAGAGATGTCGCCATCAAGTGACAGCTGTCATGGCGGACCTAAGGTACAGACTGCTTCGTGGAGGGGGCTCCGCCACCTCTAGGAAGCAATAAGGACCAGCTGTCATGGTGGACATAAGGACCAGCTGTCATGGCGACCATAAGGACCAGCTGTCATGGCAATCATAAGGTACAGGTTGCTTCGTGTAGGTGTCACCACCAAGTGACAGCTGTCATGGTGACCATAAGGTCCAGCTGTCATGGCGACCATAAGGTCCAGCTGTCATGGCGAGCATGAGGTACAGTTGTCATGGCTACCATAAGGTCCAGCTGTCATGGCGACCATAAGGTACAGCTGTCATGGCGAACCCAAGGTACAGACTGCTTCGTGGAGGGGGCTCCGCCACCTCTAGGAAGCAATCTGTACCTTTGGTCCAAAGGTACAGGCTGCTTCATGGAGATGTCACCACCACGTGACAGCTGTCATCGAAGGTACAGAATGCTTCGTGGAGATGTCGCCACCACGTGACAGCTGTCATGGCGACCCTTGGGTACAGGCTGCTTCATGGAGATGTCGCCACCATATGACAGCTGTCATGGTGAACCAAAGGTACAGGTTGCTTCGTGTAGGTGTCACCAACACGTGACAGCTGTCATGGTGAGCTAAAGGTACAGAACGCTTCGTGGAGATGTCGCCACCACGTGACAGCTGTCATGGCGACCCTTGGGTACAGGCTTCTTCATGGAGATGTCGCCACCATATGACAGCTGTCATGGTGAACCAAAGGTACAGGTTGCTTCGTGTAGGTGTCACCAACACGTGACAGCTGTCATGGTGAGCTAAAGGTACAGAATGCTTCGTGGAGATGTCGCCACCCCGTGACAGCTGTCATGGCGACCCTTGGGTACAGGCTGCTTCATGGAGATGTCGCCACCATATGACAGCTGTCATGGTGAACCAAAGGTACAGGTTGCTTCGTGTAGGTGTCACCAACACGTGACAGCTGTCATGGTGAGCTAAAGGTACAGGCTGCTTCGTGTAGGTGTCACCACCACGTGACAAAGACTGCTTTGTCATTGTTTCAATCCGGCGACCATAGTTTACGAACGATGATGACGTCACTGCTTCGAACCGATGACAGTAACTGATTCAATCCGGCGACCATAGTTCACGAACGATGATGACGTCACTGCTTCAAGCCAATGACAGTAACTGATTCAACCCGGCGACCATAGTTTACGAACGATGATGACGTCATCATCGTTCACGAACTATGATGGTCAGATGAGGAATGAAATGCGAGTAATAATAATGATACTCTATGTGTAAATGTGAATAGTTGGAGGTTATGATAAAGATATCCAGTAAGTTTGTAAATGTGTCATTATGCATATATCTTTTGAAGAATACACACGTATACTTAGAAAATTTGTGGAGAAAGTTCATGAACTAAGAAGAGACTTGAATTTTTACGAACATAAAATAAAAGTTATAAGACTGTTGAATACATTTACAAGTGCAAAAAGTGAAGATAATGATGGGAGTGGGGATGTTAAAAACAAATTTCGTGATTCTAACCACAATTCTGAATGGTATTCTATACGCAAACGTTCCCCAACACGTGGAGCGCATTTATATTTGTCTGAAGGATGTTGCAACCGATGGTGGTGGGGGGTGTAACCGTACCGAATGGATTCCGATGAATTTTAGAAAAATCAACGATAATCAATTAGAGGTATTCGCATTCAACATTCCTCAAGATAATCGTACCACCATACATTATAAACTTAAACTTTTATTCTTTGATCGGAGTGAGGGAGATATGGCTGAATGGCAATTGCTCCAACAATCATCATGTTTACCACATGTCATACAAAAGACAATATCAACACCATCCACACGTACATCATCCTCACTAGACGAAGAAATTTCTAAAATTTTCGCAATTTTGTATGCAATTTTATCTTCTTTATCAGTACTAATGTTGAAAATGTTTGTTAAATATGTAAAGAAGGCTATTTACCATGTAAATAAATGATTGTATGAAGATATAAGTGTTTTAATAAAACAAAAGGAATGATAATTATAATAATATATTGACATTATCATTTGCTAGTTCATAAGCTTTATTTTTGTGATTGATAACACATTCTATCAATGACTCGATGTTGATATCACTAATCAATTGTTCACCCCCCTCTTCTTCTGCGGCATGAATAATATTTCCTCTTGCATACCATTTCAAATCGCGGCGGAAATTCTGTTTCACTTCGTTACCAATATCGATAGCATGAGATATGTTAGACCATTTACGTATTAATCGCATTCCCCGATTTTGTAATTTTCTGTCGGCATCACGCCAACCATCCTCCTGTCGACGCATTAGGTACCATTCTGGTCTCATATCATTCGATGTTCGATATAATCCTAAATAATATATATTATATAAATTTTATTATAAAAAACAAAGTAATTACCTAAATTTCGTCTCTTTCCAAAATTTATAGGAGGTGGAACAATATTTGGTGCAATGTTATTCCGTAAGGTGATAACATTCATTTGAATTTGTTGAGATAAGCGTTGAGATCGTTCATTCGCAAGACATTCACGTTCCTCAGCTCTTTCACGTTCTTGTTGTTCATAGAATTTCTCGTACTCACAATATTTCATCATAATAAATTTCATTAACGAAAACAGTTCACGTAACTCGATGACTTTAGGAGTTCGCATTTGCATCAATAATGATTCGAAATCAATAGCATCTAGAACATAATATTTCTTTCGTGCATCAGTCTTATCACAAATTTCTAAATGGTGTATATGCGGGTTTTTCCTCAACAATCTTGTTATAACACCCTTTTTAGCATGATATTTTTTGCCGCGATAACCTAACCAATCCAATAGATCTTCATTCATCAGAACGCGTTGGTTTAGTTGAATATTCCAAAATAAATAGTTTCTTTTATCGTTTCTTATATCGATCCCAAATTTTAGACACACTTCATTAACTGTTAACTTAATAAAATTGTTGGTGGACCATGTAGCCACATTTGAATCACGAACGCACGCTGCTAAGTTCATTTTTATAACTGAACATTTTCTGAAATGATTCTCTCTTACATACGTGAGAACGTGGACGTGAATAGTGAGGGTGGGGGGTAACTCTCCGTTTCGATATCATTGCAAACGTTGATAACTGACTGATAACGTCACTAGTTGTTTCAATTTGTTTCATTTCCAGCAACCGACTACCATAGTTTACAAACTATGATCGTCGGATGTTTACATCACCACCTACCGTTTGAAAAATAAAATATCAAATATAATAATAATAACATTTATTGGGAAAGATACATTTTGATAGTACATCATTTAGAACATAAATTATAACATTATGATTCATCACCTGGTTCTTCACACCAAATTCCGAACTGATCCTGTAATCGGAGAATACTCCATTATACGATCGTTAATGATGATGCAATAAGCCCTGGTGTTTTTGGGGAAATTCAGGAAACTTTCCATCTCTAGTTTGACGTCAACTGTTGATGACTTTATAGCATCGTTTTGTTTTGAACAGTCAATCACAAAAATTGCTCTATTCTTGAATGCTATATAATCCAACATGGGTTCGCTTATTATTTTATTTGAAAATGATTTCTGGAAATCATAGTACATCTGGTATGCTTCCACGTATTGCTGGTCGGTGAAATTCAATTTCATTGCTTCATATGGATAACACTCTGAATTCAAGTATAATTTAACATTTAGCAAGTTTATATTATCGAAATATGCACTGTGCTTAACAGGATTATTTTTTCGATCAGTTTGGAAAGCTAGAATCACATATCTGGGTCGTTCCAAATTCATTGAAGTTTTAACAGCCCAAATGTCGCGAGTGCTCTCCTTCATCAACGGATTTTCATGCAGATCCCAACTACGGAATGGAATCAAAATAGGCTTCTCAGCACTCAAATTCCCCAACATTTGAAATTTAACTTGATCACTTGGAAACACATGTCGCACTTTTAATGCTATCGTCTTCACATTTATTTTAGCCGTTTTCGTGCCTGTGCTATTAGTATAGCAATCGTTATCGGTTCGAGACCTTATCAAGCGCAGCTTATGTTTTCCACTCAAAACTTTGTTATAGTCAATGAATAGGCCTAGTAGAAAATTCAACGGTATCCATAAATTGATTTTATTATTGTAGACTGAACTCAATACATCCTTAAATGACCATCCAGAAATAGCTAGAGGTATAGATTCATGTTTGGCATATGTTAGATAAGCTCTGATGGTGCTGACAATACCAGGATCGCGTACTTTGTCTATCTCTTTTCCATTCAATTCATAACTGATATATTCGAAGAGAAACGCTCCGAAATTATTCGTTAGTTTACATTCACCATCACCACTTGCTTCTGGCTGGAATTCTGCCTCGATGAATAAAGCAGACGAGGCCAAATCTACCAACACATCTTGTTGATTGATTAATATCTCAATTTCATCGCTGTTGCCAAAAGATGTTGTGTGGGGATAGTAGGTATGAGTTTCTTCTCGGATGATGTCTTCATTGAAGTTTGGCTCGTTGAATATTTGAAGTTTTTCCGACATTGTAACCAAGGGACTTCAAAAAATTGATATTTTCCAATGATAGTGATGCAGAAGCAACCTTCTCCCTCGAGCTCGTTGTAGATAATGACTGATGACCACTATGGAGATGTCTTTTATTGCTGAAATCCAAACCCATGTTCTCAAGTGATGGCTACTGCAACCTTCTCAGTTGAATTCCTTTCATATAATGAGTGGTGGTGAGTATTGGATTATTATTTATTGTTGTGAGGTATAATCCCTAACGATCTTTTTCAATTCCAATCGTATAATAATTTCTTCTCCACGAAAATTTACCGGTTTCCAATTCTGATCTAAAATATTCAGCGTGATGTTATCGAAGGACGTCTTGCTGATGACCGGTAGATAAATAAGATTCTTCGGCTCTATATCAATGGAAAACCCAGGTGGTACAAGAGGTGAGAACTCATATATCGTATGAGCTATCTTATTGTTATAATATGCTCCTGCGGTTAAGTTACACTCAACACGTATTGTTTGAACTTTGATTATGTTTATAGGTCGATCAGATACGTGTAGTTCGCGAGATGTCAATTTCTTTTTGCTGAATCCCAACAGTTCGCTTATACTATCTTTAGGAATAAAATTCACTTCAAAATCACTCTTCAGCTCTGTGTGTAGAGTGTTGTTGTTAGATTTTATTGATAATTTCCGGTCACGTTCTTCTTGCTTCACTCCTATCCCACAAACTGCACTTTGTATGAAATCCTCGATGTCTGTCAACTCGTAGGACCCCGTAGGTATAGTTACTACTTCTTCCCCACCCTTCACATTTTTATAATAAAATTTATTAAAACCTTCTTCAATGTTCGGAATGCTATTGTACGTATGCAAGCCAACAAGTGCGATAGAATAATATGAATGAGGATCTAGTTCTATAGGTGGGTGGAAATCTACAGATAAGCGGGAGCTCTTACCCGTGATAGTGAACGTCTGAGACATGATTGATGCAAACTTTACCAACAATCTATTTATATACTAATAAATGCAGGGTTAGTCGAGCACAACTGAAGAGTTAGAGAGGAAATCTAAACATAACTGACCACAATTATAAGTGTTATATTGTTGAAAATTGTCGTGATTGAATAATATCTTACACTTTTTGAAATAATCCACTAGTTCGCGAGGGGGGCGTAAATTGCCAAAACTATCATAATATAAAACTGTATCACCGACTTTATTAAACCCAACCCAGTGAGTGCCTCCATTGTCCGAGCTATCTAAATTAACTATTCCACGCTCGTTTTTCCATGGTCCGTTGGATGGTAGTTCATCACGCATAAATACTCCTCTAAAATGGGGAATTTTCAGAGCTTTTGCTAGTTTTCGTAGATCGAGATCGGTCAGAGGTCTTCTGGGTAGGTTTACTGACAGTTTTTTGGATGTTTATTTAAATATAGACCAAGACCTTTGCGATACTTTTTCAAATATAGACCAGATCCTTGTTTCCCCAAAGCTATAGCTTCCATTGTTTTATTATGTCTTTCCGTTTCCTCCAAGGTTTTCCGAGCTGCTTTGCTGTCGTTGACGGCCTTAGCGATGCCTGCACCACCCCCCGCCAATGCTCCAGCAGCTGATAAGCCGGCAAACAGAGGTATTAAAAATGGTAGAAATCCTCCAGTCTTTGGAATAGGAATTACTCTTGGTAACCGAACATTTTTCCGACCACCCGCTTTTTTGAATTGTTTTCGTGCAACTTTCAACGCTGTTTGGGATGTTTTCTTCAGATTGGATGAGTCAAACTTATTCTTCATAACTTTTCTCACCCCATCGACAATTGCACTTCCGAACCCAACCTTCTTTCTCATACCCATTCCCAATTTCCTCTTTGCCTTCATAATTTTATTTACACCGAAAGCGGCAATCCTTTCTCCAAATTTTGTGTCTTTAGATTTGACACGTTGCCAAGCAGCGTTCTCTAATATTTTATCCGCCTCGTGACGTCCTTCCAAACTAGCGTTTCGCAGATATGAAATATCGTGTTGGCGGCAAGCTTTATCGAGTGGATTGATACCTGAATCTCCTCTTCTCAACCGTTCTTCTAATTTTGTACCGGGACCACAGAATTGATAACCAGGAATATGAAGTTCAAACGGGAGCTTGTTTATAAGCGTATTGAGAACACCTTCTCCTACGTACGCTTCCATACAGACTGATGAAAATTCAAGATTGCACCGTTATTTAACGAGGGGAGGGAGAAAGATCAAAGATCTCAAAATAATATTTTTTATTAATTTCAAAATTTTCTCAATACAAAAGACTTAAGTATAATCTTAACAATATATGTTTCAAATATTATAATCTTCACTCTTGATTCACCCTCATATTCACGGAATTTTTGTTCTATTATAATAACCATACCCTCGAGTCAATAATATTCCAGCTATTTGTTTGTTCCTAATAATCTCCAAATGATCAATGATGGATTCATTGAACGAGATCCGAATTATTGATCCAACTGTTGTGATTATTATCTAGACCCAACCATTTCACATACTGTTGACCCCTCCTCTTTCGTAATATTTTTTCGACTAAATACACATCGGGTTGTTTTGTTTTCTGTAATTCTTCCTCGTAGAAACAGCCGCTGATTGGTGCGTTGGTCATATCTTCTAGTAGATATGTGACCGGGTTGGTAATTTTTACTTTGATGATTTTAAATAATTCCGTACTCCAATTGGGCGTAAATCCCTTCTCAAAAATATGTTTAGCCTTACTTATTCGTACCACATCTCCTACGTTGAATTTGTGAGGCAGAGCTAACTTGATGTGTGAGTAGGATCGCTTCAATATCTCGCTCTCAATCTGTTTCGTCACTTTTATTGGAGCCATATTTATAGTACTATGTTTACGTTTATTATATTTTTCTGTGGTTTCTTCAAGTATATCAAGCCATTTGTATTTCCCGCTGAGACTGAAATGTTTGTAGAGCGATTCCTTTAACGTTCGAATGACACGTTCAGCAATGGCTGCTTTTTTCACACTATACGTATTATAATGATTGATATTATGTTTCTTCATTAGATCGTTAAAGTGTTTATTGAAGAATTCTTTTCCCTGATCGCTTTGCAGATTCCTAGGCTTACGATGTCCTTCTAGCAATATAGAACTGACCGCTTTCCGAACTTCTTCGGCTGATTTTGTTTTCAGCGGGCGTGTCCATAGAAATTTCGAGAAACAATCGATCATAATCAAAATGTATTTGAATCCTCTATTTTCACGAGCGTAATTACCCATTTCTGCCAGATCCATTTGCCACAAATCATCCAAACCTTTTATGATCGTTCTGCGTCGTTTGAAATTCTTCCTACTCGGCTTATGAAGCTCATGCACAACTTGTTCTCTACTCATCTTATCAATGTGGAAATCTAGTGTAGAATTAATTTTTTGGGTATATTCACAGGATTTGGAGATATACGTTTCACAGAGCCCTGCTTTGTTGTTGTGGATGATGAGGGTCTCTTCTTAGAAGGTTCCACAGATGTCATCCGTCGTTCTAACGCCTCCACTTTACTAGTAATGTCATTTAGACGCATGTTCACACTGTTAAATGTGTTATTGATCTCTTTCAATTCATTTCTGTTTTCCCTCACACTATCACTGATTGTTTTATACTCTGATTTTATATAGATCCCCATTCCATTATATTTATTCTGAATGTCCATCAGATGTTTATCAATGTTGAGAATAACCTTGTCATTCGTTAAGTTATGTTCATCCAGATCCTTGTTGATATCTTTGATCAAATTATCAACCCTAACATTGAAGGTATCTTTAAGACTGGTTTCCGTTTTCAGATTCAGTTTGTGTGTTAATTTATCCACATATACTTTATTTGCAACATCTCCATCATCATTCGGTGATTTTACGTTGCACAATCTACGATTTTCCATATCATAACTTCCATCGCTCGTTAGGAATAATCCTTGTCCGTGAACTTGTTTGAAATTATTATTAAATACATTTGTATCATATATCCACATGGAAGAGGAGGCTCTGCCAAACTTATCCATTGAAACCATCTTTATAACTGAGATGAATTTGTCTTACACCTGGTTTTTGTTCAATTACCCCTGCCTCTATCAATTCTTCTATTATAGAGATTATCTCATTGTGATGATTATGGTTACCTGCATGCGAGGATGCAACAAGAAGTCTCAGTCTATCCACAATTTCGTTAACGTCATCCCAATAAACATATTCGATAGGTTTCTCGTTATATTCAAGCATATCATTTTTGATATATGCACTTCCAGTGTATGTTTTGGCTCTGGGTCTTTTCATGGAATTAATCAAAGGTTTCAGTACATTTTTGTATTTTACAATGTTTCTTATTCGATCAGCTGGATCGTTATTACGCCTATGGGCACTAGTCATTTCCATCATTTGACTGTAATTTTTCCCATCTTCCACAGTGTAAGTATCAGGTAGAACATCTCTATAAAATATCAAATTATACAGTCCTGTGGTACCCTTGAACGGAGTACCCTTGATAATTATATTACTCTCACTATCAATTTCTATAGGTTGATTACCCATGAACCATTTGTCTAAAGTTGAATTATATTGCAATCCCATTCTATCATCGTATTTCTTGACATCATCATCCAATAGGAATCCTTCCAAGTAATAACGTGCTAATGTGGGGTATTGTTGCAGAAACTCCTCTGTAGCCTCTGCATTATCTTTCTTATGTTTTCTGAATTCTTCACGAATCTGATCGATAGTAGGTTCGAGGGTAAACACATCCTCCTCAGTATTTTGGGGGTTATATACGAACTCTTCCCCTTCAGTTACAATATTTGGGATTGGTATGTTCTCCATTTGTGTTGCTGTAGAAACAATACTTTTAGGTTTAACCAACGAATTTTGTTTGATTATTTCAGCATTTTTCGCAATTTCCTCCAGAGGTTTAGATACATTCCTGAACATATTATCTAGAATCTCATCATTTTCAGCTTTACCCAATTTCACAGCCATATATTTTTTCCTCACAACGTTTGCTAACTCCCAAATTTTTTTCTTCAATTGTTGTTTTTCTTTAAGCGTGTTACTCACACCCACGTCCATGCTGAGCGGGTTGTCTATTTCAAATGAAAGTATATATACATGTTAGATGTATATATAACTATCAAAACCTTTGCGATAACGTCCTTTGTTCATATCACAGTCTTTGTTTATCATAAGGAATCCATATTTATCTTTCCAACATACGCTACATATCTCTTTGAATTTTTCGAGTGACATGTCGGTACTTATATGATCGGTGAATATATGTTTCAAATTGAGCTCATCCTGTTTGAAAATAATCAAGCAATTGGCATTGTCGCGCAATCCATGTTTTGGACATTTAGCAAAAGACTGGCAAAGATAGAAACTATCAATTGAGTTGTGTCTCCCTCTTGAAAAATAAGCACGAATTTTCTCCTGTTTCTCAAACATCACGTCATCGAATATTATGATTGAATTAGGCCTCGCTTCTGTGGGGTCTATGACCTCATCACTTTCGGTACAAGGAAAATATCCAAGCCCCTCAATTTTCTTCAATGTCTCCTTTAGTAACTGGTATTTTGGTTGGTGTAAAGACTTTGAATATATGTACACGTTTTCAAATTTCAGACCGTTTGCATCTAACAATAGAGATAACATCACATTTGTTTTCCCACAATTACTTGGACCACAGATTATTGTTCGTAGAGTATTAGGCAGCAAAGAGCTGTGACGTTGTGTTTGTTCAACATTCTCATTGCTTGACCCTAAGTTCATAATACTCAACGAGTCTTTTTGCTTAACAATCTTCATCATGCCTGAAGGCGAATCGAAATCATACTGGAACATATGTTAATAAGCATTTGTTTATATACTAGATGATGATGTTATATTGTGTATGTCTGATCGCGCGGTTAGGTGCTTCTACGGTTCTGTCAAAATCAGGTATCAAATACATGGTAAATAGGTATGAATGCTGGAACACGTGTCTGAATGTTGAAACACGTGTCTGAATGTTGAAACACGTGTCTGAAACACGTGTCTGAATGCTGAAACACGTGTCTGAATGTTGAAACACGTGTCTGAATGTTGAAACACGTGTCTGAATGTTGAAACACGTGTCTGAATGTTGAAACACTTGTCTGAATGTTAAAGCATGTGTTGAAACATGCGAAAAAACATGTGTATGAATGTAATACAATCATTATGATTATTCACAACGTCGCTTGCGGGTTTTTCCTCATTTACATGTACCCCAGGAGAGTTTTTCGGAAAAAAGTTTGAAATTCTTATTCTACGCGTTAAGACCTTTCATTTGATACCCATGAAGCCCCACTTAAAAAAATAAAAATTTCAAATCCTTATCGCGAGAGATCGGTCAAACTGATTGACATATAAATAGTATATTCTTATTCAGCACATCACGTAGATTCTGAATATGCAATAAAATGATCACTTCCGGTTTCACTTCCGGTGTAACAATGTGTCGAATATATAACCCACTTCCGGTTTAACCCTGATGATGACGATGTTTGACAGTGGTGATGACATCTTCATGAAGCAGTCTGTACCTTTTGGACCGAAGGTACAGATTACTTCCTAGAGGTGGCGGAGCCCCCTCCAGGAAGCAGTCTGTACCTTAGGCCAGTCATGACAGCTGTCACGTGGTGGTGACATCTCTACGAAGCAATCTGTACCTTAGGTCTACCATGACAGCTGGTTCTTATGGTCGCCATGACAGCTGGTCCTTATGGCCGCCATGACAGCTGGTTCTTATGCTCGCCATGACAGCTGGTCCTTATGGTCGCCATGACAGCTGGTCCTTATGGTCACCATGACAGCTGGTCCTTATGGTCGCCATGACAGCTGGTTCTTATGCTCGCCATGACAGCTGGTCCTTATGGTTGCCATGACAGCTGGTTCTTATGGTCGCCATGACAGCTGGTCCTTATGGACGCCATGACAGCTGGTTCTTATGGACGCCATGACAGCTGGACCTTATGGTCGCCATGACAGTTGGACCTTAGGGCCGCCATGCTGCCATGTGTTAGTCACGTGACTCTGTACATGTGACACACTTTTTGAACACACCCTGTATACTCTTTACAAATAAAATAAAATCCTTATCACCTACATCCTTTCAAACTGATAAGGACGAGCTCATGCACCGGATGCACATCGACAGCTAGACCGGAAGTGGAGACCGGATATCCTGGTCGAGAACGCGCGGAGTTCATCTACTCATGTATGTTGATTATTTGGAAAATTCCGTATTTTCCTAGAAATCTACGTTTCATCAAAAGAGACAAATATCTCCCACATTGAAATAGCCTTATTTATTCAAAAACAATGAAACCTAAAATGACTAAAGCCCCTGAAAACTTGTACCGGGATATCAAAAATTATCTTGGTCAAGGGTGGTTGTGGAATCTAAAACGTGTGTCTTACTTTACGTATAAATGTCATTTTATGTCATAATTAATTTGAAGTTTCTAAAAGTGCGAAATTTCGCAATTTTATACGAATATTGTAATACTCAAAAGTCTTTAGCGCTTTGGACTCCGGGATTTTCACGTGGCCTATCGAAATTAGAAGGTTCGAATTATCTAAAAAGATAATTGCATGAACGCCAGACGTCCTATGTAATTAGCTACGAACGAAATTATTTTGACATATGCCTCGAGGAGCTCGCTGCGCGTAAGTTAGAGTTTATACATTCTACCTCGGTCTTGTTAATTTGGGGCCGGCGCCAGTTGTAACAAAGTGTTTTTGGCTATGGGCCGCTAGCTTTTACCCGCTTCGTGTATATTTTAGTCGCGAGAAAATTCCCTTTGGTACGTCGCACGTTAGACGCGCGTAGCTGAGATCTGAGAATAGTTCAAACTGTTTTAATTAAATTTTCCTATTTAATGGACATTTATCGAAAAAGAAGGGCCGTCGGGCACGGTCCGATACCTTATCTAATACATGGAGCGAAAACGGCACGCGAAAAGTCGTCGTAAAGCCGTATTAGGTACAACCAGTTTGCACTTTTCTAACTCGCGTGCTACGGACTTCTCACGTGACGTTTTTGGCCCGGATTGTGGCTATCACGACCTCTGAAAAGGTTCAAAGTTCACATAATTATTTCATAATTTGTAGTTCATTATTGTTTTACAACTGAAATAAATAGGTATGAAATTTGTAGGTTATTGATGATGTCAGTATCACACTGACATAATTATTCCAAACGTAAAGTAAGACACACGTTTTAGATTCCACAACCACCCTTGACCAAGATAATTTTTGATATCCCGGTATCTCCAATCTATATGCCCTGATGTACTGGTTAAGTCAGTGGTATTATGGTTCTAATGGGCAACGGTTATGTTGCTTGAAGACTTGAAGTCCCATCGGCAGTTTTATTTTTCTCCATTTATTTATCTTTCTTTAAATCATTTGGTTTCAAGCGTCAATATTTCCTGATCCGTAAGGTTGCCGCGTTATCTGAAGGTTTTTTTGTTGCAACTGAATCGTTCCGAGAGATATTCTCTTTAAAATCACCTTGACTTGACATAATTTGGCAATTGTCTTCCAATTTAAAGCCAAATAATAGAATAGAACGATATTAACGCGACCTTTACTATCGACCGATTTAAATATAAATGATCGACCCTTTTTTGAGGTTATAGCTAATTATTACTAATTAATCATCAAACTATTATCAATTACCAGAGATCTTATAAATAGAGAAGCAGATGATTGAGATGATTATGTTATGATTAACTTACCGTTTATGTAAATAGCTGGTGCTCCTTGATCAACAGTTTTAGTAATGCCAAGAGCATGCCACGGATCGATTGATCCATGTACAAAAACGACGTTAGTTACTGCGATATCCAAGGCCCCATAAACTGTATTTGTTCGTTCAACAGCTTGATTCAAAAAATTTTCATTGTATCGAGATCCAAAAATATCTTCACATTGTCTAATATAAAATTCGACCGGGAACTGATCTCCAAAGACTTGAGGTTGATATGAAGACGATTGATAGAAGCCGAATTCAGTGCAAGTTTGATAAGTCCATTGGCGAGCTGGAAGGAAATAAAAAAAAATAAAAGTTATGACCTTTTTTTGGCCAGATTTTGTGGTTTTTTCACGTTTTTTTAAATTAATTTGAAAACGAAGGCTTTAATCGAATATACACTCGAAATCAAAGTTGTAGATAATTAAAATACGCGTCGAATGAGCAGAAGTAGGTTGGAGGTTATGAGCCCGAGATAAGGTCCATTTCGAAAAAATTACCTGGACTGCTCCGTTACCAGGTCCTTTACCTTGTTATGTTTTGAAATAATCGATTGATAAATAAGAAGTTTATCAATCGATTATTCCTTAGTTTTTGATGATAGACCCAAAATTAGGCCTTGGAGGGGCCCAAACACATTTTAATCGATATCTCGACTTTGACTGAAGCAAAAAAGATGTGCAGGTGCGCAAAATACGCGTATGAACCAGGGCTATCAGCACCTAAAATTTGTTTTTTTCAGAAATTTCCTAACCTCAAAATTTTTCCAATTTTCCGAGGTCATCTTTTTTGAAAGACGAGCTAAAATTCGGCATTCATATCTCGACTTTGACTGAAGCAAAAAAGATGTGCAGGTGCGCAAAATACGCGTATGAACCAGGGCTATCAGCACCTAAAATTTGTTTTTTTCAGAAATTTCCTAACCTCAAAATTTTTCCAATTTTCCGAGGTCATCTTTTTTGAAAGACGAGCTAAAATTCGGCATTCATATCTCGACTTTGACTGAAGCAAAAAAGATGTGCAGGTGCGCAAAATACGCGTATGAACCAGGGCTATCAGCACCTAAAATTTGTTTTTTTCAGAAATTTCCTAACCTCAAAATTTTTCCAATTTTCCGAGGTCATCTTTTTTGAAAGACGAGCTAAAATTCGGCATTCATATCTCGACTTTGACTGAAGCAAAAAAGATGTGCAGGTGCGCAAAATACGCGTATGAACCAGCGCTATCAGCACCTAAAATTTGTTTTTTTCAGAAATTTCCTAACCTCAAAATTTTTCCAATTTTCCGAGGTCATCTTTTTTGAAAGACGAGCTAAAATTCGGCATTCATATCAAAATGTCATTTGAAGGTTTTTTTAGACAGTTTTGGTCAAAATCTACAATATGCATTTCGATTTAGGTCAAAATATGCATTTATCAGAACGCTATCGCATTTTTACGGTTTTTCGAAAAATTCAAATTTCCGCGCCAAAAAAAAGATATTAAAAATAAATAAATTCAGTGAAAAGTAGGATAAAAATGCCAACTTTTCATCTGGACCAATTATTTTTACGATTTTTTTTCGGTTCTAAAAAAATATTTAAAAAAATCACAAAATGGGCCTTATCTCGGGCCCATAACCTCCAAATGACTCTTACTTGGGCTCATTCGACGCGTATTTTAATTATCTAAAACTTTTTTAAAACCACAAAATCTGGCCCAAAAAATTACCATAACTTTTCGAGCGGCAGCGATAGAACTTTTTAAGTATTTTTCCCGTATTCAGCACCCCCAAAAACATAAAGTAACACCCAAGGCGTCTATGCAAGATTTTCCCCCCTCTATGCAAAAAAAAACATCAAACATCATTAGCAATATCAAATTTTTCAGGATTTTCCGACGATTTTCGTGACCATGTGCCTGAACTACAAATATAAAACTATTGGGTGAAAGATAAAGTAATTATAAGTTATAAATATTTCATATCAACATTGAATAAGATGGATGAACCTGTATTATATTGTTAATAAATATATTACATACCTCCATTGGTGTTCCAACTTGGTTCAGCCAATTCTTTCACCATGGTATTATAATTATAATCAGTACAGGCTTCATCATTCGCCTCTAAAAGTAAGGCATTTACAGCTGCAAGTCTTTCTACAGGTGTTCCCAATTTTTGGTTAACCATTATGCCACACACATCATCTATCGTTATATTACCAGCTGCAGTTGGTGTTATACGATTGTCTTTATTATATTGAACAACTCCAGCAAAATTATCTGCAAGTGTTGCTATGAAATTCGAAATGTGTTTCTTATCAGATGCGAGTTGTTGAAGTGGTTCACACAGTTTGAAATCTTTGTTCAATTTTTCTTGTCCAATTTTCTCTTTTATCAGCATATTTACTTGGTCATTAGCTGCTTTCACAGTTTTTACACACTCATCACTATATGTAGCTAACGATTCATCTACCACTCGGAAGTAATCTGGAAACAATATGATGCAAGAAAATTGCATAAAATGAATCTAACAAAATGATACTTACCTTGGAAATCAATTTGAGCCAAAAGGGGTCCACTGGCAGATACTGCCCCATATACTAAATGAGGATATTTATATCTTAACCAAGCTGCTAGAGATCCAGAATATGAACCCCCAAATGCTATCCATTTCGTTGAACTTTTTAATTTATATGTATCTTGCATTGCTGTTATAAATTCAGCTGCATCAGCCAAAGCCTGTTCACTAGTTAGATATCTCAGATTTTTGATACTTATATCTCTGGAAAAATATATTGACAATGTAGATTCACTTTATGAAAACAGTATTGTCATGAAACACATCTTAAACAATCATTTATGAGTTTAATAATAATACATTACTAAACAAACATTTGAACTCATATGTGTTATAAACAAAATCTTATATCGCATTTCAAAATAAAACATATGATTGATGGCATTAATGCTATTCTATTATTTGTAACGAATGTATCACTCACTTAGTAGGATGACTTTCTCCATAGTAGCGATGTTCCAACTGAAATAATAAGGCACCAAACTTTTTGGCATAAGTACTCCAGGCTCCTGCAGTCATCCACTTGATAGAAGCGGCACCTTCTCCTCCGAGCATCAAGAATGCTGGACCACCTTCTTTATAAAATTCATCATTAACATAATAACGCTGCAACAAAATTATAATTATTGAATAATTACATTTATGATTTGTACTCACCTGTGGCCACGTTCTATTATTATTAGGATTGGAATGATCAAGATTCTGAGGAAACCACAACGTTTTGACCGTCTTACTTTCGTGACAAGCTTTGGGTGCTTGTAAATTTCCTCCTGCTGAACGCCCTTTGTGGAACATTCTGTATGCATTTAGTTCGCATATCAACACCAACAACAACACGAACAATAACAGCTTCATGATTTGTATTGAAACGATATTAGAACAAGTTTATTATATTTGATTTTAGGTAATTATTTGATGTCCTATATTGAGCTTACTTGGTATGGTTATGAAAAATCATTACGGATTTTACTGTTATAAATACAGTATGTTATCTCAAGTACGAACATTAAACATTTGTTGGAGATAACACAGGGACACGTTTGTTGTCGACGTTGCCCTTTGCTTTGATTGTTGAACTTGAATAACAAATCAAATAACTATCGTTCAGGTTCAATGGAGTTTGAGCGGTAAAATTTGAATGTATTTTGTATAGAAATCAACAATTCTTCCTTCTGACGAGCAGTACATCTGAACTACTTTCACTGAGCTGTACTGTACAAGCTGCTTATGCTGAAATTTTTTCAAGCATTATGAAGCAGGCACAATTGTCGAAACAGTAAACCAATGAAGGCTTATTATTTTGGAGATATTGAAGATTTTGAAATATTTCGGCAGTGAGCAACACTTTAATCATGGTATGGTATCCATATTATGGATGGCCTACCCTAAATATATTTCACATTTCCGCAACTTAATAAAATTCGTCTAGATTATGACCTACCAGAGTTCGTACTAACAATTGACATAATATCGAATAGTAGCTGAATTGAAGATTACACAATTCTATAATGTATAAATAGAGTTCATACAAGTTGAACTAATTTACTCCAGTTTCTACAATACATGTATGGTTTAATTCTTATTCAGACAGTAAACTTTTAAATCAAAGACCCAGCCAGTTGCCTATAAGGCTTTCCTTTTCCTTTATGGCTGCTATCAGTTCTGGAAATTCAGAATCAAGTGGGACGTACATGTCTGCAGTATGCGCCGTGCCTGTAACAATATACCAAAACCATCATTTTCATGTCTCAACTTTAAGGCGAAATGGAAAAGATTCCCTTGAATTTATTTGAATAAGAGATATTGAGAAAGTTATTTATAGGGCACCGACTATTTCTTACCTGACTAACTTGCTTACCGTTTATATAAATTGCCGGTGCAGCTGGATTTTGTGTTTTAGTTATACCAAGAGGGTGCCAAGGGTCGATAGAACCGTGTATAAAAACTACATTAGTAACTTCAATACCCAAAGCACCATAAAATTTATTTGTCCTATTAACTGCATTCTCTAAGAAACTTTCATTGTATCTTACATTAAAAATGTCTTCACATTGTTGAATGTAGTATTCGATTGGAATTTGATTGCCAAACACTTGAGGTTTATTTGTAGACGTTTGAAAAAAACCGAATTCTGTGCACTTCTGGTAAGTCCATTGACGACCTAAAAGATGAAAGTATAATTAGAAAAATATTGCCGCTTGGGACGACGATGCAGCTCTAGCAAAAATATTACATTTGTAGACTTAATATACCTGTTACTAGTATAAAAAACAATTAATAAAGCGTAACATACTGTTCTTACTGCCTTGGCTACTCCATGTTGAGTTGGATACTGATGCAATTCGATCATCATAATTATATTTCATGCAACTCTCGCCTATAATTCTGGTAGTTACAACGCCAAATCTTTCTTCGGCAGTACCTATCGATTCATTAACCATTATATCGCAGATATCGTCTATGTTAGGCGTGATCCCCTGGACTTTATTATATTGCACTACTCCCCCGATTACATCAGCAAGACTTTCAAACAACGATGAAACGTGATTCTGATTTTCCACATGATTTTCCAATAGATAACACAAATGTAAATCTCGATCTAATTTTCGTTGCCCTATCGTATTTTGCGTTAAAAGTTTTATTTGGTCAAAGGCATCTTGGAAGCTTGTAACACATGCATCACTATGTGTGCCTAACGATTCAGCGACCACTCGGAAATAATCTGAAATAACGAATGGATAGATATATTGATAAAAGGAATGACGATTAAATCACATATTTGTTGATCTTAGTTCGTAACCAAGGTAAACATGAATTATTAATCTAAAATTGTATTCAGCAGGACAGCTTAAGCTCCCAATCTTGGATTAATAGTAATTTTGTTTTGTGCAACCCAAGTCTGTCTTAACCCAGCCGACATTCATCCTCCTACGTGTTTATACAGATAACGAGCGGGTGAATTTACATTTCATTAGGCTCCCATAACATTCAGTGGCAAATCTCCTTCATAGACGGCGCTAATATTTAAATATCGCTTAATCTATATACTACTAGCTGCTATACACCAGATATAATACCTATATACATGGCGTTCTCCGGGTGATATCAGCCTAAAAGTTACAGACGAGAAATAAGTTTGTCATCTCGTAACTTACTGTCTTCATCGCCCCGCTCGAAAGTTGACTAGTTCGCCCGGCCAGGACCGAGTACGGAAGACACTCTTGTTGGCCGTGAGATGTATTACAATTTCGATTTCGTGTTTCTGTTCGTTTCGGCGACGTTGGCATTTTAAATGAAATTGGTGTGATAAGGACGCATTGTGTTGATACAATTAGTTTTAAGTAATAAGGTTATTGAAATAACAAGTCTTCTGATGATGGTCGTGAGACCGAAACGTACGTAAAGACGAAAATATAAAACATAAGTGTTAATGTGACCTATTTCCCGAGAATTTATATATAATTCATACCTGGGTCAAGAATATTTATTATTCTCCTTTATATAATTATACGGATTGAGAAAATTGTGGAAATACATATATCATGTTACTCCACAGCATAAATAAATACTGTCGTTACTCCACGGATGGCCGTTCTAAAAGAAGGAGCCACTGATCTAATTTGGACATTGTCCCATAGATGACAGTACTAAATACACCATATTTTGAAAGAAGAAGAATAGTGAAAATTATCAGATCTCTCCAAACGTGCTGATTCAGTTTTAATATTGTCCAATAGACAACACTACTTTATACTATGTTCTAAAGAAGAAATCTGTTAATTATCAGTTTTACCCAAACCTACCGATGTAATTTGCTATTGACCCATAGATGTCACTATAGCAGTAGTATAAACTATTTTCTGAAAAAGAAAACTTTCTGAAATTGTCAATTTGTCTTAGTTTTGTTATTATCGATAGATATCACTACTGATACGTATATTTGTAATTATTATTAATTATTGCTTATGGATTTAGATGAACCTTCCTGATAATTAATAGTTTTCTTACAAGACCTATTCCCAAAACACTTCATCATCGCCGCAATAATTATTGCACCGTATAAATCATCAATTATTATTATTTTAAAACAACTTCAATTTTCATTGCAACGCAAGGGCAACTTTATATTGAAAAATAATCATTGTAATGAAATTTAATTACCATTACAAATCTTAATAGTGATTTTATTTATATAATCATCGATTATTGCCCATAATATCCACGCTAGTCTCAATTCAATAATCAAAAACAAGTAATTATTCAAAAGCTGATAGTTCGACATTCGAATAGGTACTAACCTTGGAAATCAACTTGTGCCAGTAATGGACCACTGGAAGACACTGCTCCTTGAACCAGATGTGGATGTTTGGACCTCATCCAAGCCGCCAGTGATCCAGAATAGGAACCACCAAATACTATCCACTTTGTCGGAGTGGGTAGTTTGAATTTATTACGCATTGCAACGATAAATTCGGCGGCGTCGTCAAGGGCTTGCTCACTAGTTAGGTATTTCAAATTTTCAAGACTGATATCTCTGAAAAATACAGCTTATTCATACAAGATTTGTATGGTTAGATTTTAAAACTAGCCTTATAATCATTTTATGATGCCATATTTTCCATACTACTACACTATACTCTCATCGAAAGTGCTTTGATTTGTGGTGTCTCTCGAAAATGTTGAGTTGAGGGGAGGGGCTTAACCTCCAGATGCACCTAGGTCACTTAGTTGGGCGCATTGTGCACCTCGTGGTCAGAAGCTTATACTAGTCTAGCAGGTTTGCGGCCCGTCAGAAACCCAGAATATTGCTATAGCTGGATTCCATAAGTTCTTCTAGGAGCAGAACTTGTGCTGGGTCGGACTAACATCGCCTGAGGGGTGTCAGAGCAGGACAATCCAATAGGATGTGAGAGGAAGTTTCTTTCACCTCTGTGCATTTCCTACATATAGGAGATCATCTGCGATACCTACAGCATGAAGATATTTGTTAAAACGACAGTGACCCGTCAGGATTCTACACATGTCTTTGATGTCCCTTCTGTTCAGAGAAAGGAGTTGCTTTTATTCTAGACACAGGCTCTTGATGGAGGCTAGGCTAGGCCTGCCTCATACGTGGTGATTCTCGTTATAAGTCAGATTACTCTTTGTTCAGTTGGCCCAGAAGGGGGAGACCCCATGCAATTTGATAAAGTGACCATTGAATCCGGTTCGACAGGGGCGCCGGACGACCGAAATGGCCAGGGAGTCGACCATTTCATTTCCTTCAACTCCAATGTGTCCAAGGACCCAGATGTGTTGAACTTTATTTATCCTGGCTAGTTCAGCTAGTGTATCTCTGAATTCTTTGACAAGCCTTGATGTGACTGGAGGACTTGAGACCTGCCAGAGCCGACCGGTAATGTCACTGAGATAGTAACCTTTGGCTTTTTTAGGTACACTCAGCAGTTTTGCCTCGCCGAACTAACTAAAGGTGCCGGTGATTCTCGCAACAAACCAGACCACTCTTTTTTCAGTTGCCCCAGAAGGGCAAATTTTGATAAAGCGACCATTGGTTCCGGTCCGGCAGGGGCTGTAGACGACCCCTGCTTGGCAAAGGAGTCGGCCATTTCATTTTTGAGATTTCGGGAGAAATAAGATGTATAGCTGGAATCATGCTATCTTGTCTTATTTCTAGTATGGGACATTTAGATATTGCTTCACTCAAAATCGCTTAGTGTCCACAACAGTAGTACATTTTGCTCCATTGACTTAAGCCTTTTAACCTATACGTCGTTCTCATAGCTGCTGCAGCTTTTATCTTCGGTTGTAATCCCCATGTGATCCTGAAAGCTCTCCTGCACGCCCAGAGGGACGCAGAGGCCTTCTTCGCTAGATATCGAGTTGTTCACTTTACTGCAATCTGTCAGCAAAACCCCAATGATCATGAATTACCAGATCATGGAATTGTATGTGTCATTGTAATTAAATTGATAACAAGTAAATAGCAAACCTAGTTTAATTGAAACAGTCTGGATTAATGTCGATGATGCATCAATCAAATGGAAAGGAACCCGCAAAACATCTAGCAGATTTTCATTTCTATTGAAACGAAGAACGAAATCAAATATTTTAAGAATAATATTCGGAAAGAAGTAATTTGTTTCTATACTATAACGCACACATATCCATAACACTTGTTCAAGTAAATAAAAAAATGTAGTGTTTGGTATTAGTGTTACATTGATTGCCTCCGAATATTTGTTTAATTTGTTATTTGGTAACTTATTCCTCTTCATCGCAATATTTATCTTGTATAGGTACTCACTCCGTAGGTCTGCTGTCTCCATAATAACGATGTTCCAATTGAAATAACATAGCACCAAATTTATCAGCATATTCTACCCAGACTCCTTCGGTCATCCACACACGAGAAGCTGGCTCTTCTTTTCCAAGCAACAAAAAAGCCGGACCTCCGCGATAATATTCGTCATTAACAAAATATTTCTAAAAACCAAATTTTTCAACAAAGTACTTGTATTTGGCACATTCTAGATACTAACCTGTTGCCATCTCCTTTCGTCGTTAGGATTGGAATGATCCAGAAGTTGAGAATACCACAAACTTTGAACTGAGTCGCTTCGACGGTAATCTGTTGGTGCTAGTAAATTCCCTACCAAGAAACTTCCTCTTTGGTAGAAGCACCAGGCATTAGGTTCCCATGTCAATGTTAACATAAGCAGCAACCTTAATGATTTCATTTTGAAACCTTCCAATATAAATTATAATCGTAGAAAGTATCCACTTATCCCAGATGTAACACAGACTAGTTTCCAATTATTGGTTTAATAAAAATTTTCAATATCATAAATTATAACAATGCATTAATATTTTTAATATCTTATCTTATCGGGAGATAGTAAGAATAATAAATTTGCGACCGAATTATGTTTATTTCAAATTGATGCATGTCAACTGATAAAGCCGCAATTCAAATTGGTGATATCTAGTCTTCACGGAATGTCAGTTACCAAAAAATTCACCAGGATCTTTGGAAATCTTGTGATCCAACTGGTACTTCCATCTCTCCCTTCCCTAGGGATTGCAGGACCTTGACGTGTGCCGGGTACTTTGTGCCTTGTGCTGGTGGGAAGGCTTACCTGAGCGAGGGGATCCTAAGGGGTCACGACCTGTATGAATGGTGGCCCAGCCGGAAAGCTGATGTCCCAGCACGTGAAGACGAATGACTGTGACGACTCTGCTGTCAATGCGAATGAAGGGAGTAGGCAAGGCCGAATTCCGGGTTATGACCTGCCTTGGATGTATCCTTGGGCACATTCAAGGGAGGATGGCAACTCCTCAGAACAAAGAAGCAACCCTCCATCTACTAAGATGGACATAAACCGTAAACCGCTTGCCGGCACGACTCCCAGCCGGGTTAGTGCTGGCAAGGGGCACGGGGACCTTGGCTTAAACGCCCGGGTCGCGTGGTGAGTTCACTCGTTCACTCTAACACCTTTCTGACTCTCACGGTAAGGTGCCCGCCAAAGGGATGCAAGGCTGAGGGGAAGCCCAGTCAGTAGCGACCGACCCTGGGGCACCAGACGACACCTCATTGTATAAGCCTTACCCATGCATGCCGGGCTCTGCATGGGTGGACCATTATTTCCCATGCCACTAGTGGGACCAAAATGGAAACCAAAAAACAAATAGAAAAACAGCAGAACCCCACAGCCTCCGGTATGGCAACGCAGGGAGCCATATGAACCACAAGGGACACAAACTCTCAGGCTGCGCCCGCCGGCAAACAAAAAACCTCCATCTCTCGAGCTTAAACCTCCATATGTGAATACCGTGGTACAGTATTAATTCATCTTTTTGAAGCTGAAATATATTTTCTTAAAGGCTCCGGTTTTTGTCTTATTTTAGGACTGGAAAAGTTCACGGCCAAACCCAAAATTGCGAAATGAAATTGAACAAACCTTTGGTTCGAGCTTTTAATTTCCACAAATCGAATACAGTTATGGCTACTTTAAGGTAAGACAAGGATAAATATTATTGTTGTCATGAGTGTCCATATATTTTTATAAATTTTGTCAATGCCTAACAACTAATTACTGGAGTGTGTATTTAATGCAATTTATTTTTGTAAAAGCTATATTTTATCCTGTCTCTTAAAATTCAATTGAAGCATTACAAAATTTTAACAGGAACAAACTATTACTTAAGTTTAAATCTGGAACTTATGATAACTGTTCCCGTAGAAAAGCATTCCAACATCGAGCTGAATAAATAAATCGAACTATAGCTGTATATCTCGATTTTAAACGATTTTCCGGGCCTTTTCTGCTAGAAAGAGTTTTATATTATGATGTTAGAGAATCAATGTTGTCAAATTAAGAAATCGTCCAATTAATAAGGTACACAATAAAGGTACGAGTAATGTCTACTCCAATTTAGGTGTGAATATGAACAAGATAAGAATGTGCTATTATCAGAAATTGACCGAAGACCGTACCATCGACAATTTTCAATTATGAGTGGTACTCGTTTTCTCATAAAAGAAGGTACACCATCCTCTATGACAGAATTAATTTACTGGTAATTGACAATCAGAAATAAAGGTGATTTGAATTTAATTAATTTGATGTAAGACAGCAGTTTTCAACATTTTTAAGAATGCACAAATATTTCATACGTATAACAATTGAACCATATATTTCAATGCGCACGCATAGACTTATACAGTCTACGAACGTACACTACTCCTTAAACACAGAGATACATTAAAAACTAGACTTCAACTTCAAGTAGATCGAATGAATCATAGTTATGTCTTGCTTATAACCGGAAGGATATTGTAGCGCTGTCGGCCATCTTTCTTTTTAGTAATTTCAATAACGTGACGTGAACGAGACTTTGATTTTGACGAGGTTATTTCTACCAGCAAGAGGTAAGTTTTTGTAAGTTCGTTTAATCATTTCTTCAACATTCTTCAACTACACAACATCATTATTTTTGAGATATCTTTTGTGTTACCAAACTAACCCTACTGAATTGTTGACAGCATGGCTCCCAGATATGAAATAGCAGTGGGACTACAAAAAGGTCATAAAACCACCAAGATTCCTTCCGGAAAGACAAAGGCCGAAAAAATTCGTCCTGCTAGGTTGAAAGGTCACCAGACAAAACATTCTAAATTTGTTCGAGATCTTATCCGTGAAGTTGTTGGTCATGCACCTTATGAAAAGAGGGCTATGGAATTGTTGAAAGTCTCCAAGGACAAGAGGGCTCTGAAATTCCTTAAGCGTCGTTTGGGAACGCACATCCGTGCCAAAAGGAAGCGTGAAGAATTATCAAACATCCTTACACAGATGCGTAAAGCTCAAGCTCATGCTAAGTAAGAAGTCCAATGTAAATTTTCTTTCAATAAAATTATAAAACTGTTTTAAAGATTTTTTTTACAATTCAAGAAGATAGGTCCAGTTAACATTTACGATCTAGGTTTTGCAGCCTCGAGTAGAAACTGAATAATACTGATTTCAGTATTCTCTCACTTACGGGGCACTTTCAAATAGGTTTAAGAATTGTAGTAAGTAAATTATAATCTTTTTTTAGTAGTGTGTATTGATGTAGCATTTAGGTGCAATACATTTATTTAGGAATTTATTTATGAATTTTCCTATATACAATTACCTTGTGTAATGGTGTTTTATTACAAGAATTGAGTTTGATCATTATTACAAAAATTATGAACGATACAAATTGAAATTAAATAACTTAGTCAACCAACAGTACTTCTGAGTCAGCAATTTCTACAACTGCTTCGTCCCAAGGGCCATATATGTTTTCTTTATACTTTTGGTATCGAACAAATAGAAGGGGGCATATAATATTGATAAAGGTAATGGTAATTACAAATATTATGGCAAATAACATAGATATCATTGCTAAAAAATATAATATACAAGGAATTAAAATGAAAGAAATCAAAACGGAGTTGTTAAGGCGAAGCCTTAATTGAGGGAACAACACAAAAAATTGAATTGCTATGGTTATTAAAATGAAGGCCTGGTGAGCAGATGATAATCTTGAGGCCAAACATATAGAAGCAAATATGGCTGCACTTAATGATACACTATTTGAAACAATCGTTGCACTAACACCATAATCAAAGAAAATTAGACGTATAAGTAACATCAGAAAAGTCATTGTATAAATTGTGTCTGTACTTATTGTGTCAGTTAAAGTATACAGCACTGGCGAAAATAAATGTCCAAACACCATATAGATGAGTAAGGTCCTGAAGTCATGTCCAATTGTACTGAGCACTGGTTCATTACCCAAAATTAATTTGTATATTATGAATCCTACCAATGTTAAACTATTCAGGACCCACAATATAATATTAGGAGGAATCAATTCGTTGAATAAATATAAATACACAAGCACAAATCCAACAACAGAGCAAATCTCTTGCACCAATAAATTTGCGCCGTATAGTGCTTCGCGACTGGTAACTTCTTTGAAATCTATATTTTTCTTCAAGTCCCGCAAAAAATTATTTTTGTCTGTATAATTATCTGGAAATGTCTGATTTTTGTATAAAACTTTCTCCCACGTTTCCTTGTTTGGCATATTAACAAAGAGCATTGTACATTAACAGGCTGAAATCATATCTTGAACGTTTGGAAGAATTAAAAGATAATAATTTTATAATATTTGAGGTTAATATATTCATTCTTTGGAATACAAACTAGTGGTTCCATAGAATTGGTCACCTATTATTTTATTCTGTGGTGTAGAGAGCAGTACGTTGGGATCTTAACAATAAAATAACTATTAAAAGATTGATTTTCATTAATTTAATAAATAAATGAAACATATATAGTTAGGTGTAGTTTAGCTAACACCGTGGCTTCTTCAAACGAATATCACGATGTTATTTTATTTAAGTTTAGAATAGATTTTCATCACGTAATGACTGATTCTGTTCAATTCTTACAGAATGCTTAGTTCCGTACTGTAAGCTTAAGCGAAATCAGAATTTGAAAGTTATAAGAACACATTCACATTAATTACTGGCAACTGGAAACGTAGAACATTTACTCAAATGCTACTTTTCGGTATTTGTTAAAAGACTAATCCTATAATCTGTGGTGAAAATATAAATTCTCAGACCAAAACTATAGTCCTTAAACATGTTTGTTCTTAGAATGATTCTTGATCCAGGTACGAATTACGTTTGAAAACTAGTTCACGTAACTAAAGACTAATCGCAAAAAACGAACGGAACACATTTTCAATTATTCGTGTTTCGTTCGTTGTTTCGACATAGACATTTTTAATTGAAAATAATGCCATACAGACGCTCAATGCTTAGTACAATTATAGTTTGAGGAATCTCGCGCTTTAGTGACGTGAATTAGTTTTAGAGCGTCTTGTGATGATCGTCGTGAGAACGAAACGTTGGTAAAAACGAGAATATGGTTGAAATATGTTTTACTGTGACTTATTTCCCAAGAATTTACATATAGTTCTTAGAATAAATAGTGTATTAGTGCACTACATATTCTAAGCATAGGTAAAGATTCCTGTACCTCCAGGCACAGTATAAATAAATAACTTTATACTGTGTTCCAGGATATATGTGTACTGTAAATATACTGTTTCATTATCAATTATTAGTTGATTGTTGATTTGACGTTTGTCATTTGTCATTTCTTATTTCATCACAAAACAACAAAAGCTGTAGGAGAAAATCTGACGTGTACTTAAATTTTGTCATTTTATGTGTATTTAAGCTTCATTTCAGTAAAGTAAATATTATCATTCCGCGAATATGGTTTACATAGCTTCAGGTGAGTGTGTCTGGGTGCTAAGAGAGAAATGACCTAATTGTTTTCAATTTTTTAGATGGAACTGTGCACGAAAACATGCCATGGGGCTTCAAACGATTGGCGAACATATTTAATGGAGCAATCGGTTTCGTAATCTTGTTGTAAGTTGAGATGGTTTATAAAGAAAACCAATATTAGCTGCTTAGAAACCTTAGGTTTATGCGATTATGAATGAGATTTGCTTTGTTCTCATTATCAGTAGCAATTAAATGTTGAATGATATGTATCAGGGAGTGTATATCATGTTGTCACTAATTGTTTTCAGTTTCCAAACTCTTGTTGGTTTCGACGGCTCAAGTAATTATCGAAAAGTGCAAGCAGGAGGTTCATCATATAGAGGAAGTGGTGGTGGTGGCGGAGGAGGAGGAGGAGGTGGAGGTGGGGGAGGAAGACCATTTGGGTAAGTCTTCATAGGAAACGGCGATAATTCATATCTGTGATGTTTCGACTCTGAGTTTGATTGTTTACACTACAGGTAGAACAATCAAAGTTTAGATATAACTGAATTTCAAAAGCAATTGCATCCGTTGTTATTCTAGCTCCTAACTGGTTTAGCTATTATTTCTGCCATGCATTCCAAATATGTAGTATCTAGGCATCTGTAAAATAACACAATATAAATGATATCAATGTTTTTAGGCCTGGAGGTGGTGGTCCATCGAAGCGGATAATGACTATGAGGGATGTAAACCCACCCACAGTTGGAGGGTGCGCTGGTGGATCATGTGGTAGTTAATTTAAATGGGTAGATTCATATAACATTTCCAGTTTCCATTGATATGTTGTTATGGTTTTGGAGAGGAGTACATTGTATAATATATTTTCGTTACTAATTTTACTGATATAAACTCATGATTAACTGAATAATTGTAATTATGTTGGCGCAAGTATCAATAAATGTTAAAGTACAATGTGTTGATTTTTTTATTGGAAGTAATCCGCAGTTAATTTGAATGTACATGCTATAAATGAGAAACATTCACCCTTTTTATCCCCTAAAAGCTGTAGTACTGAGAACCTTTCAGCTACCAAGTAGCCATCATCAGAGTACACAAAATGTGCCTGTGGTGTAACACTTGAATCATAGATCATAATAGAATAGAATAGAACTTTATGTACAAGCAACCAACGGAATTACAAAATTTTACATTGTAGTTAGCAAATGTGTCACGATAGAATGAAAATGAAATAGGTACAAAATTTATTCATCAGCATGATGGGAGTTTTTTTCCAATAAATATATTTTTTCAAATGTTTACTAAAATTAATAAAATTTCTTTAGCTCTGTTATAATATACTATGGAAAGCTATTATAGTATCTACAACCATTATAAATGAAGTTCTTTTGATATAAGGCAGTTGTATGCTGATCATGAAGGAAATTAGACGTGTATCATAATAATTGAACTACACAGTTCCTAGAAAATAGTGTTTGATTGTTATGAATAAAACAAAAAATGGTCTATGGTCAGTACCTACCTAATTAGTTAGAATTCAATGGTCAGTACCACGGTCGTATATACAGGTCTGGAATCTAGAGGCTGTTTCCTATGTGAGAGGTGAGTCCTCTAAGCGTCATCTGTTGCGTAGTACCAAAAGGGTGACGCATGATTAGAGGGATGTTCTCTGGCACGTATACGACCGTGTTTGAACGATAAGGCGCCTAATCCTGACATCCTGACAACATATTTCGATTCATGCGCCAGATGGTCGCTGAGCGAGGGACTACGAGTTTGGCGACATGTAAGAGACTCATGTCAAACATAGAGTTCTCGTACCTGTATATACGACCGTGGTCAGTATCGACCACGGTCGTATATACAGGTCTGGGAACTCGAGGTTGTTTCCTATGTGAGAAATGAGTCCGCTAAGCGTCATCTGTTGCATAGGTGGCGCGTCAGTCAAAGAATGATCTCTGGCACGTATACGATCGTGTTCTCACTTAATAATGTGATTGTTACCATACTTCGATCCAAGCGCTAGCTGGTGGCTGAGCGAGGGACTACGAGTTTGACGACATGTAAGAGACTCATGTCAAACATACGAGTTCCCAGACCTGTATGTACGACCGTGGTACCGACCTACTCTATTTTATACTATGCACATTGCAAATCATAAATTTGACCACAACCAGTCTCCGAAATTATAAACAAAAATTAAAAATGACACCATTCAAGTTAGTGACGGCATATTGTTGTGTTCACATAGAGCAACATGGAAGTCCAGGGGGGCCCTCTACTTGAGCTTATATAATACATCTATGGCTTACGCGTCATAACTACTACTTACCTACATATGGATTACATGTATATGTTACTGTTGAATTCTACTCTATATTCGAACTTAAAACTACTTTTATCAAGTAAATTTTAATTGTGGGTTTCCTGTTATAGTATTAAATCAAACGGACCTCTTTGTATCAGGTTCAGAGAATGAAACATGGTCAAATAGCATATTTCAAATGTTATTGTTCAAGAAGTCTAGGATATTGGACTTCTTGCTACGTTTATTAAAATGAAAGTCGATGACAATTTTAGTTGGCATGCATTATTGATATGCAAATTGAGCGATTAGTAAAATAAGTAAGAAGTGCAATCGTCATGTATACAGTCTTCTGATTGTCATGCGCCTCTAAACTTTATTACATGTATTTTAAACTAATACAGTAGGTATTTACTAAAGCTATTAGCTTTAGCTGTATATATATACTTATTGATTGTCTTGGGGATACCAAGTGTGAACTTCCAACTTCAACGATAAAAATTAGTTTGTCGGTCTGCAAATACAGCGGCCATTAAAATCTTCCTTGAGTTAGACACAAAGTTAAATTTATGTTTCTTTAACGCTTTAAACACTGTTTATAACACCGGCAAGGTATCACGCTATCTAAAACTTTTTCCCGTGAAATTGTTTTAGGTGTGGGAGAAATATATGATTTATAATTACAGTTACCCATTTGGTGAGATAACATAGTACTTCATTATCTTCTAGACTCGTCGAAAGTGGAAGAATAACACAAAATTTGATTAAAATAATGTAGAGTGAGCGGTACATGTATACATCACAGTATAAAGAAAGTACGGTTGTGCCATCTATCAGACAATATCGAAATTAAATCAGTAGGTTTTGAGAAAACTGATAATTTAAAACAGTTTTCTTCTTCGCCAACTGCTTTAGCACAAAAAAGATAAGATAGAATCCACAATCAAGAATTTCAGGCAGTACGAGGTGAATAAATGTTGATGGATATTTCAGAGAAATAAAGACAAGTTTCAATTTAACAATTTGGTTTTATTCTTTGTAGGAATTTTAATTTAAACAAAATTATTTTAAGCAATTACAATCTTTGCACGAACAAAATGAATATAATTCTATTGAAAAATTGAATATAATGCAACTATAATTCTTGATAAATTGAATACTGAATACAGAAACACACGTCACGACAAAAGGATGGAGACGTCTAGATCGTTCAAACACTGTAATATAACGATACGAGCAATACCTTAGCACAAGTTTGCGAGACAAATAACTAAATCAGCAAGAACAACCAATATAATTCCACGACTGATTATGCTATCTTTCCAAACTGTATATACAAAATTTATTAAATAAATAATGAAATCTGAAGGAATGTTTGAATATTAAATTACTTACTGCAGTTATGACAATTTATAATACAAGGTATAAAAAAATGAAAGGTATACTCAAAAATTATGATTAGTTAGATGAAATTTGCAAAAGAACAATTAGATAATAATTTACTACAACAGTACACTGAAAATGCTTGTAAAATCTAAATGAATATTCTGACCAAGAAGTGACCGAGGTCTTACTCAGAGTTCTCATGAAACAGTAAATGAGAATTTCGACTTTATTTAAGTTCACCTAGATCAATAAGTATTCAGTCACCTCACAAAAACCAGTCTAAAAAGACATAACATCATAAGTGATTGTGTGAGGTCACAGAAGGGCAATTTGGAGTACTAAGTACCACGCCGTGAAGTGGATAATTGCTATGTTAAACAAGTCTTAGGGACCAATCTGACTACTATCTTGACAATTATTATTCTAAATAAGAAAGGAATATAATATTTTTATAATATGAATGATTATCTAAATAAGATTCAATCAAGCAAAAAGATCTAGTTGGCAACACGACGTGCTCGGTAAGTTGTTTATAAACTCATTGCAAAATACTGTCAATCAGAGAATCTACATATCTATAATTAGGCTTAGAAACTAATAGACAACAAATTACATGAAATGTTCTCTGTCGGCAGCAATCTAACAATAAAGCAAATTAATATACGAAAAGAAGATCTAATTAGAGACAACTTACCGGGCCTGATGCCAAAACTAAGATTATTTCGTTTCCGTTCCCCAGTCCACCCTAGTTTCGCGAGACTCGCGACCTCCCACAAGTCCCAGCGCTATATAAATCAACGATCGATTATCTATTGAAAGATAGATGACACTTATAGTCAATACAAGTTTAATAATTTAAAACTCCGAGTGGAAACTGTTCTTTAGATTAATACAGCTTTCTTTAGACATTGTAATGCGTTACAGGGTGTTAAGCGATCTAACTCAAAAAATAATGCATCTATGAAAAATCGCTGGATAACTTGTTCTACTGAAATATAATTGCCTTAGTAAATCTCATACATCTTTTGAATATTATAATTACAGGTTGCCGGTTTCATGTATTAAAAGTTTGTTACTTTGTTGCTGTAGGCCTGCGACCTCCGTCCGGTTATAGCGGAGTATTGTTTTCACACGATTCAACATAATATTAGTTCGGATTTCGGTATTATCAATAGACTCAAGATATTGTGGTTGATTATCTGAGCTGAATAGGCACTGGGTTTTCTGATGAATCCATCTAATCCTGTGTCTAATAAATTACATCAAACAAGTTAGTGTCATTGTGTAAACTACTTCGGCGTAATTGATGTGCTCCCTTTATAGAGCAATATAGGTTAAACACCGGCAATATAATCCTTCATGATGTTATTGATCTCCTTCATTGTAATGTAATAGTTGACGAATGTATTGTACTTTGGTTGTTTAATACTGGTTTATTTCCACTATCACGATTAATTTCGAACATTAGATTCAAACTCATCAACGAGCCAACGTGATAATTGCCGAATCAAACAATTGGAAAACCTAAAGCTGCATTATATTTCATTTCCCTACAATTTGAGGAAAGTCTATTATTATTAACAAATCTCAAAGTCATTCGAGCATTTGGTACGAATAATGTCAAAAAAAAACGTTTTAGAGACGAGGTCAGATCTACTTTTACTAAATTAAATATCTTAACATTACCTTCTTTGTATATATATTATTGTCTTATAGAAGGAATGTCTAACAGCACCCATGTGTTAAATAGTGATTTTCATAACTATAATACCAGACAATGTAACAATATTCGTACTGATTTTCTAAGACTAAGTTCTAGTAAATATAGTTCAAATTATTATGGCAAAATATTTCTAAATAAATTACCTGAACATTTTAAAGCCTTACCATTAAAAAAATTTAAAATGACACTTTAGGACTTTTTATCTAAAAATCCGTTCTACGATTTCAATGAATTTTTAAATTTCAATTTTTGAGTATGCAATATTTTTCTAATATAACACCACGGGAAAAATTCTTTCGCGTTTTCCTATCAGTAGGCCATATTTTAGCATATTTTAGCTTATTTTAACATATTTTACCATATCCTAACTGATTTTAATATATTTTCACGTGCTTATTCTACTTAATTTAATTACTGAATTTTTTAATTACATATTACGTATATATACATGAAAAGTGTAAACTACTGTATAGCACGCAATAAACTGATTCTGATTCTGATTCTGATTCTGACATGACTGCTTGTTCGCTATTGTCCAGTGTGCACAAAACGTTGTAATTTCAAATCAAACCGTCTTCGGTGCTGTAGTAGTTGGCACGGCGACCTCTTCCTCCTGTCGACCCGGTTTCAGTCCTGGGTTACGGCTGAGATATTTTTGGATACATTTAGTAAATATCTCAGGTAAAAACTGGTGAAATTCATTACGCAAGATAGCATCTGACCGTGCCTACCTTCGGATGGATGTAGCAGCTATAAACTGAATACAAAAGTCAGTGTGAAGTCATCAACAAGAAGCTTACGAAGCTTATGACAGTATCATTTAGTTTTAATGACGCGTAGTGGATATTGACTGTGACAGTTGATAAATATTACAATTTGACACAGTTGTATCTATCTATCGGAAAATTATATGTTGCACCTGTTTCTGAGGTGCCTCGCGTGATTGGAGTGTATTTTGACCTGTAAATAAGCGTGTATAAGATGGTTATGACTGAATAAAGTGCGTTGCAACATGGCTCCTTAAGTGAATGGAAGCAGCTGATGTGGATCTACTAGCTATTATTATCGCAAGACTTAGTCATGCAGTTCTCGTATGGTAAAAAAGATAGAAGCTTTTGGACACAGCCTTCCAAGCCGAGATGCTTGCCATCTACAGATGTGTGGAGAAGCTACTCGGCTATGGTAAGAGAAATGAGACCATCTGGATCTGTTCGAACAGTCAGCGTCACTCAACGCATTGAAAAGTCCGACTGTGTCCTTGAGGCTTGTCGGGAATACCATGGAGATCCGTAATAGGCTAGACGGTGAAAACAGGCTCAACCTGACCTGGATTTCGGATCACTCAGGTTGGGATGGGAATGAGAGAGCGGACAAACTGGCCAGAGACGGAGCCGGATTGGACGGTCCTCAAGGACCCCCTTACTGGATCTTGCGGAACCATCTGACACTTCAACATGCTTCAGCATGGAGAAGCATTGACGGCTACCGATCTGCCAAAGCGCTGCTTGGCAATGAGGGTCTAAGGGTAAAGCATCAGGATAATCTCTGAAATCCTTACAGGTTCCGGAAATCTGATGAAATTTATACATACAGCAGGGAAAAGCGACACTTCCTTCTGTATGAAATGTGAGGGAAACAAAGTGGAGTCATCAAGCCACTTTATTTGTGAATGTCCTACGCTCATTTGAACTAGGTTTACCTGGCTGAGTCCGGGGATAACCACGGCCGATGACATAAAGGATCTAAGCATAAAAAAAGATCCTAGGATTCGGTCGAGCAGCGGGGTATCCAAATACCGCCTGAAAAATGGGACTGAATTTCAAATTCCAAGATGAGTGTGTGCTCTCGTAAAATCATCTCACTTCAGATGTTACAAAAAATAAATTTCTGAAGAAGGCGAAAGCCGAAACGCCTCATTAAGGTACGTCGTTTAAATTGCTGAAGACATTTTTTTTTCTATGGTTTTTATGGTCTGAGAGTATTTTTATATTCTCCTCTCCATGCTAATGCATAACATACATTTTTCAATTCATAGTTATAAGAAAGCTCGTAATTCTAGGAATACATAAAATTGTTTACTTATTTTCTTTACTAGATATTTCATACTATTTGCCATTTCAAGCGTATCTTTCCTGAGTTGTCACATGCAATGTCTTGTAGATGAGGTATGAGTGGAATAAGTTTAAACGAGATTGAGTTATTTAATCAATATCGATTCTAGCCATTTATTTTTATGGAAAATAGCAAAGAATTGATGTCGCTAGTCTTTTTATATTCGCAAAAACCTTTTATAATGATCGAATATTTATTGTGGGGTGATTTTACCACCGAATGTTTTGGGATGGCAATATTTACATGAGGCAGTTTGCCAATAAATATGGGCAGTTTATTAATGAAATAACTATTGTGCTTGGAATTCATGTTACGCATTCAAAATTACCAGTGCAAATATTAATGTTTCAAGGAATGAGTTTTAGATTCAATTTACAAATTATATAAATATTCAAATGTTTATTTACGTTATTCTACACTTCATAACTACATATCATATAATGTTATTAGTTTAGTATGAAAATAAACATTCAGTAATAATAATTTCGCTACTGAATTCAACGATATCATTTTAATTTTTAATTGTTTATTCAGGCCCTGTAGTGTTCATTCCATGTACCCAAAAAATACTGCTTATAATGTAACCAAGTAGCAGAAGCTACAGTCGATGACGGTTTTCACCTAAGAAGTTTTTGAACTGGCACCGATTCTTGAAAGACTTTGGGAAGATTTACCGGATGCACGGAAATAAATTTTTGGTCCGGTCCCGGGGTGCGTAGTTTCCGTGGGGGTGGAAGATGACACCTCTTCTCTGGAGTGAAATGTTTAAATGACTCCAGGATTGGATAGACTAATGAATTCTAAGCAAAACAGGTCTTGTACGCATCTATATTAAGTTTTTTGCGGTTAATCTATTCTTACACAACTGATTTGCAGTAAACCAAAGTTCAGCCATTGGCTTTACCTCAATATAAATACATATCAAACATTTCTGTATTGGTATAACCTTTAAATTCAAATTTAGTAGATTTCTGATACTTTCAGATACTAACTGACTGTCACATATGACGTTATTTAGTTAAACGGTATAAGCCTATTTTGTATTTTTTCTTAATTACGAGTTTTCATCAAATTTTGCAGCATTTTACCGCGTAAGGTGAGCTATATGCCAAATCACAAAGAGTGATTGTGTAATTTTAGTCAGGAACTCACATTAAGGAATCAAAAATTATTGAACAATATGAGTCATAAAAAGATATGACGAAAACGAGAATGACCCTCGCTCTTAGGCACGCCTACGAAGGAAATTCAATGTGGTTAATATTGCACAAATATAGTATTTATTCATACTAGGCATACCCCGGACCTGGCGATCCACCACCCGCAATACACTTCAGTGTTGCCAGTTGCGCGCTTTCCCACTAACCTTCTAAGTGACAGTTGCCTTACGGCGACCTCGCGTTCTACTACCCGCCATGCATCTAAGTGAGTTGACAGTTACGTGCTTTTCCCTAAATTTCAATGGCCCAACGTAGTCAACCGATATAACTTTTTTAATTGTTAAAGTTTAGGGCACATCTACAGTCTAGCCCCCGTTCGAACGATGATATATTAACAACCACCCTACCCTTTAAATTTTCTCTATCGAACTCGTTGGATACGCTATTAATATCGCGTTCCTAAAAAGTAATTAAATCAATATTTGACGTCATCCTTAGTTAAAAGTTAGATAATTTTTAAATCGATTTCATTCGAATTCAATCTTAACAAAATAGAGCAGTTCGCAGCAATCTAAATTCATGATTTTTCATGTAAAATTATGAAACAATTACGTCGATATATTTTTTACCCTACTCCTCCCTAGTTCTAAACGTTCCTGATATAATTAATTATTTTTGTTTGCAAATATAGTTGGAGTATACTCATTTACTATTTTGAATTTCATGATTTTATCTTAAGCTATTTACAAAAATCGATCTTCTGGGTTCACCCCAGAGAAGGGCAGAAAGCATTCTTCAACCCTTGTTCAGATGAACTTTTTATCAGAAGAATCTCCTCCTGAATTTTGTCGTGTGAACTTAGAAACATCCTGATAGATAAATACTCATTAGCAAATTGGACAGTAGAGAATTTGGATGGATGGAATGTATCCACTACTAATAAAATTCAAGACTAATGCTCTATATTTAAAGAGGATTGAGTGAGAAGGAAAAGCCATTTCCTGAATTTGTTTTGCTACTAACAAATAGACGCACGTCCACTTGCAGTAGGTACATTTTCAACTACACGTTTCTGATTCTATTCCAGATGCAATTACAAATTCGAAAAGAGTCTGACTGCAACATCTTACATTAAGTGATTATACTACATACATAATGGATTGTCTGTTTTGCATTTCCAGGGTCGACATGATTTATGAATATGTATCCAGTTATTTATATTGTAAACATAATTCAAATTCCAGATGTACAATATCCTGTGTACATAGTATATGATCATGTTCCATTGAATATTAATTTATGTTGAAGTCTGACCCAAGCAAATATATTTCAATGAGTGAACATAAATACTGAAAACTCCAAGGCTACCTTGTGTTAACAGGTCATTTTACGAAGTAAATTTTCGTGTTCCACATCATTGACATTAAGTCTTAAAAAGTTTCGCTTATGGCTTTATATTAACTTCAAACAACGTGCGACAAATGTCTATTTGAGCTGAGCAAATAAATGCAAAAAATATGGACAATTCATGTTTACGTATAATTTAATTTTCCACTTAAATTGTGACTTATGTAAACCACTTTTCAATTGCGATGCAGTCATTATCAAAGACATAAGTAAACAAAAGTGTTTATATACGTCTTTCAAAAGGCTGCATCGTGATAAAAAGTGCTTTAGGTAAGTTGAAATTTGAGTGGAAAAAGGGTTATCTCTAATAAGTATGAAATTATCATCCTTATCCACTACAAATACTGTCAAAGTACTAACGACCTTTTAGCTACCAATTAGCCATCATCAGAGTGAACTAGTTACTTACTATAGCATAGTATTATTCCCTTTTTGTAGGTGTGTCGCTTGGAGCTAAGATAAAGGGGGAAATGACATGTTTTATTAGCATAGTAGATCATTATCGAATTATATTTATGGATAGATAGCAGATAACAACAAAGCAAACCTTTGAATAACCCACTAACCTATAATTGCTGCTTGAGGGTATGAAAAAGGGGCAACTAATATGATTAAGGGGTATAGTACGCCGCTATCGACTTAAATTTGTAGGATAGGAACCAAGAAAAACTTGAAATAACCCACTAACATATATCTTCCACTGAGGGTATAAAAAAGGAGTATAGTAGGTCTCTATCGACGTAAATTTGTTGGTAGATAACCGATAGGAACCAAACGAACTTTCAAATAACCGACTAACCTGAAATTGTCGCTTGGATTATAATTGCTGCTTGAGGGTATGAAAAAGAGGGAACTAACATACTTTATGAGTATACCAGGTCGCTAATATCGACGTAAGTTTGGATAGATTACTGATAAGAACCATGGAAACCTTAAAATAAGCCACCAACCCATAATTGCTTCTTGAGGGTACGAAACCACTTTCAAATAACCGACTAACCTGAAATTGTCGCTTGGATTATAATTGCTGCTTGAGGGTATGGAAAAGAGGGAGCTAACAAACTTTATGAGTATGAGTGGTCGCTAATATCGAAGTAAATTTGTGGATAGATTACCGATGAGAACCATGCAAAACTTAAAATAAGCCACTAACCCATAATTGTCGATTGAGGGTACGAAAAAGGGAAAACTAACATGCTTTAGGAGTATGGTAGGCCGCTATCGACGTAAATTTGTGGGTAGATAACCTATAAGAACCAAACAAATATTTGAATAACACACTAACCTATAATTGCCGCTTTAGGATACGAAATAGGGGAAAGTAACATCTTTCAAAGAACCCACTTACCTATTATTAACGCTTGAGGGTACGAAAAAGGGAGGTTAACATTTAATAAATAAAATCTTATTGAATAAAAAGTAAATGCTCTCGAAATTGGATATTACAAAATGATGAACAATTTAATACAATCTGAGGATATCAAGTATACACACAATTTTTTTATATTGCAATAGTGAAAAGCAACCGGACGTGATAGCCGTCTCGTTGACTGAATTTGAAGTTGCAATAGCTATAAGGCTCATATAAGCGAATGGCCCAGGGCAAACCTGATTTAACCAGTGATTCAATGTTCTACATTGAACGATTCACATAACAGTTTGGCGCGTCCATCCGGGGCCACTTTCCGAGTGCCTCGATCCAACTCATTTGATGTCTTGTAATCGAAATATTAAACAAGAGAAAAGGTTCAGTAGTATACTGCATATGTACATATGAATTTATTGAAGCCCTGCACGTAACTCGACTCCAAAAAAACTCTTTTGTAGTGAAATCGAAAGTGTCTCCACATAAAGGACTTCCTCGTTTAGATATAAATGTTTATATCCGAACTCTCAGATATAACCAATTTATTCTTTACCGACCTTTGTTCCTGTCAACAGCTTGTTATACAAAAATTAAATAAATTACCACGATTTCTGGCATATTTGCGGAGAAATTAAAAATTGCTGTCATTTACAAGAAAGGGGACAAGTGTTTACTAACTATAGACTCTACTCACAGCGCCACTATCCAACATAATAAGATCTCCGATCTAAAAAAATTGTACTTAGCCGTCTAATAAGCTTCTGGGACAAACTCAACATCATATAAGACAACCAAAATAAAATAAATCTACTTCGAGAGCCGTATATATAGCCTCGTGCAGAATAATAGAATCACAAAACTGGAACAGCAATACTTGACTTGTTTGCTTTTTGACCTATCCAAAGCATTGGACAGTTTAGATCACTAATTTTTAGTAAAAAACTTGAATTATATATACTAAATTTATTGAAGTCATATAAAAAAATAGGTCCCAGAACATAATTGCAACGGCGGAGAATTCAAATCCTATCAATTATCAATTGGAAGGGGGGTTCCACAAGATTCAATACTTGGACCTCTTTCATATATTATCTACACAAATGAAGTGCCTGATTTACTAAATGAGTCAACAAGCCAGTATGCAGATGATATTGTAGCGGTATTGTCTGAACCTATTATGACCTAGAAGTGGAATTCTTTCAAACGCTAGATACGCTGAACGAATGGTTCACCTAAAATTGGATCAAGAAAAACGAATGTAATTAAATTTGATAATCATGCCCCGTTTCTGGTCAGTTCGTCCGCTCTCTCCTCTCGCTCCCTTTCCAACTAGAGTGACCCAAAATCCATGTCAAGTTGAGGCTATTTCCACTGGCTAGCTTGTTAAGGATCTCTCTTTGGTATACTTGACAAGTCTCGAGGACACAGTCGGGATTTTCAGTGCGTTGCGTGCCGCTTTACTTCGCTCTGCCAACGAAGTTCACTGTTATCTGCAAGAACATTCGTACAAAACGTCAAGAGAAGAAACTTTTGTTCTGGATAATGATTTCCGAAATGGAATAGAGGTTAGGATCAGAAGAAACTTATAGACTCTGTTTGGGAAAAATTAAGTTCATTTGTTCTCTTAACAACTTTAGTTTTATTCCTGAGAAAGTAATGGTTGATTTTGAAATTGCTATTCATAATGCAGTTCGTCAAGAGTGGAAAACGTTACAATTATTGGTTGCCGCTTCCATCTTGCTCAGTCTTGGTGGTGTAAAATACAAAAGTTGGGGTTAAGTGGTGGATATAAAAACAAAAATTGCGAAACTGGAAATTGGCTTCGTTATTGTTTTGGTATGCTATTTTCAAATCCAAATCTGGTAAGCTTTTTTTTGTTTTACTTGCGCTAAAACCAAGTGACGATAAAAAAATAACTGTTTTTATTTTTGTTCACCGAATATCTTTTAGTTCATGAATGTTTTGTTAAAATTTCAAATAGAAGTGTACATAAAATGTAATAGTGTAGCTACTGCTTGTAAATCTGAAAACTCAGCGACAATTCGGAGATAAGATTTTTTTCAAAAATTATTGTTAGATTTGAAACAGCAAAAGATAACTACCCTCCATTTTGTTAAATTTTTGACATAATCCATAAAATATGAAGTTATAATAAAGATTCTTGACTAATTGTATGAATTATATATAAATTCTCGGGAAATAGGTCACATTAACACTTATGTTTTATGTTTTAGTCTTTACGTACGTTTCGGTCTCACGACCATCATCAGAAGACTTATTATTTCAATAACCTGATTACTTAGAACTAAATTGTGTTAACATAAAGCGTCCTTATCGCACCAATTTCGTCTAAAATGTCAAAGTCGCCGAAACGAACAGAAACACGAAATCGAAATTGTAACACGACAATGTTATAAGTATTATATGTCAAAAACCCACTAATAGTAGAACTCTCAAAAAATACGAACACATTTCATCATAGTCTATGAACAACTAACAAACGAGACAAGTATTTACTTTCGAACCAGATGTCACGATTTATTAGGTAATAAAAGAAGGTCTGGCCTCTGAGATTTACTTTTGACAATTCTACCTAAAATATACTTTTATCATAAGGACGCAAGTAGGAATTTGCAAGAATATTAATTAATTAAGTTAGTATAAATATGACTTAGCGTTTGAACGTCAGTCCTATGATTTACAGATTTGGAGTCACGTTTTATGTGAATCATCTCCAGAATAGATCTTTTATAATAATTGGTTTCCGTGGATTTCTGATATATAATACTTATAACATTGTTGTGTTACAATTTCGATTTCGTGTTTCTGTTCGTTTCGGCGATGTTGGCATTTTAGACGAAATTGGTGCGATAAGGACGCTTTGTGTTAATACAATTTAGTTCTACGTAATCAGGTTATTGAAATAATAAGTCTCCTGACGATGGTCGTGAGACCGAAACGTACGTAAAGACTAAAATATAAAACATAAGTTTTAATGTGACCTATTTCCCGAGGATTTATATATAATAAAATATGAAGTATTATTATATAAATTGTCAATGGTTTGCTTCCGAGTGTTGTGTAAAATTTATTTATTATAAGTATTTTATATTCTTGATCACATGTTAAAATTTTTTTTATTAGACTAATTTAGTGGATAGATAAAGTAAAACCGACCTATTAATTTTTTCGTGAACGTAAAAATATTATGTGGACCAAAATCGGACGACAGAATGCCATGTTTACCTGTGTACTGTGCCGAATTTCGAATCCTTAGATGAAGATGTGGGACGCAGGTCCCAAAAGTTTAGTTATGAAAGACTATACACGTTTTCCAAAAATTTTTGAATCACGATCCATCTATTTGGAAATCAGGGCTGAACGCTTATTGAAATATAGCAAGTTTTTTTTATATCAGCGAATTTCATTCATAATGTACGAATTATGATTTGTTCAAAACGATGTTCTAAAATGTTTACATGTGGCAAATTGCCAATATATATGAGGAGCGATGATGTGAACCAACCTACATAAATTCACACGAAAATTAGTAAACGTTTAGAAAAAGTGTCACAAATCTTGTTCTGTCGCATGCGCGATTTCCGAACTAATAAGTTCGCAACGCTCTCCAAGTTTCGCCATATCGAATCCGCGCGTTTGTCAGGTCAGAAGCAGAATTTGTATGATGAAAGATTGCTCAATCGGACGGCGTACCAACGCGACTACATTTTAATCTCGTCAATCTTACACCATATGGAGTGTCATTTACGATCCGTCCTCCCAAAAACAATTGTTCTAAATTAGAAAAGTGATTTTTTCGACTCGATTATTCTAATTATCTCCAAATTGTAGCAGATTTTGGAAAGTTTTCAATTTTTCGTTAACCAATGTGACCGCTTAAAATGCATCGAACCACTTCGAAGCGGTTAGAGAACGCACAACAGAATTAAATCCGCACCTTGGGAGATTGTATTTTTAATTAAAACTGAAGTGCTTTAAAAAATACGAAAAAATACTCTGTCGCAATGAATGCGACAGAGGTCCCGATTTATTGTGACTTGAAAGACTTAAAAATGAGTTACAAGAAATACCACATTTACTTAGCGATTACTGTGTGCATTTTTGGCTCAATTACCAACATTTTAAATATTTTTGTGTTGAATACGAAAGTTATGAGAAGTTCTACTAATTACATACTGATGGCTTTAGCTGCATCTGATCTTCTTGTCATGCTAGAGTATATACCTTTTGTATATTTATTCAATTACGAAGTGTATAATATGTTTCATTTCACATACTCCTTCGCCGCATTTATTATTTTCCACGCTTTCTACACGCAAGCTTTCCACTTCACATCTTGCTGCTTGACAGTCATCCTGGCAATATGGAGATATGTAGCTATAAAATTCCCACACCACAACCCTAAATATTGTAACGAGTACCGCACGAAATGGACTATTTTATTGACATACATCATATGTCCCCTTGTTTGTACTCCAGTTTATTTTTCCATTCAAATATACCGCGAATGTGTTCCCACAGATCTTTCGGGTAAATTTTTACCTCCTGACAATTTCACTCACGTAAAACACACAAATCAAACAATTTATCGTACGAACTATGTGAACGAAGTGCTGAAAGACATAAGTTTCTACGTCTATGGTGTTATTATAAAACTCATTCCGTGTATTCTATTGACGGTTCTCTCAGCTCTTCTGATAATTGGGCTATTGGAGGCCAAGAAGCGCAGGAGGAACCTGATGCAATCAGGACGGGAGTCCACTAAAAAAGTCGTGAGTCAAAAGCACATCGAGAAAGAAAAACAAGCCGATAGGACGACAAGAATGTTGCTGGTCGTTCTGCTTTTATTCCTTATGGTTGAATTTCCTCAAGCAATATTCGGGGTATTGAATCACCTGATAGGGGAAGAATTTGATGCACAATGCTATCAACCTCTAGGTAAGTTGATTTATTATTATAGGATTGTAGAGATGGTAAAATCCAAAAGCCAACACGTTTTCATTCTTCCCTAAGTGGGAGGAAGGGCCTTTTTACCTGTCATCTTTTACTGCTATTTGGGTCCCCAGCATTTATGTCATTTCTGACTAATCAAATTATGAAATGAAACAATTTATTGTCTAATTTCCGCAAGATATTTTATTTTTCAATAAACACGACCGGTTCGACTTTTATTATCAAGTGAATTTAGAAACAACAGGTAGATTTATTTATACATGAAGCTTACAGATTTAGTAATGAGGAGGGATTAAGGCCCAATTGACTATAAGTGTATTATTCCGGGATTTTGCACAGTTTAACTTCCCTTTGTTGCAAGAATGAAGGAGTTTGCGATTATCTATTGTTATTTTATGATTTGAAATATTAATATGTTCGAAGATTGCTGATTTACTATCGCAGGAAATATGTTCTTTGAAACGTGATTCAAAATTGCCACCCACATGCTCAACATAGGCCATTGGGCACTCACCACATTCAATCCTGTAGATACCGGATTTTTTGTATTTTCTGTTATTTGTTTGGCATTAAATAGTAATTTGCTCAGGTTCACGCCGCTAGATAAAGAAGTTGTTATATTAAATTAAAAAAAATGGTTATTCATAATGTTTGATAATTCGCCAACATAACTAAAACATGCATATTTATTTTCTGGTGTCTGTTATGGAATATTATAACTGCCAAAGGATACCGCACACTTTAGTAGGGAAAGTGGCCCCCTATCGAATTGGCTGAATTTTTGATATGTTATAGTCCAAGTCATTCCGAACAAAAAGTTCAATGGGCACAACTTTTTCTATAGGCTGGTTTTGGCGCTAGAGGCCATTGAAAACTTTCATTTGTTCTTCATTGTTAAACAACACGAAACGTTATCCTGGATAATAATCACTTTTCCGAATAATCAAGATCTAAACAGTCATTAATATGAGATACTATTAGAAGTATTGTTCATTGATGTCACTATAGGTGATCAATTATACAGCGTGTTCCAGCTATCACGGTCAAAATAATACTTCAAGTTGATGATGAAACTCAAGAATATAACAAAAATTGGTCTATCATTTTGATAGGGTTGTGTCGAATGAGTACGTAAATACATCCGATAATTGTACTGATGCTCAAGGAGTGTGGCGGAGAAACTCCTTTTAGCGGGTCAACAAAGCCTCCATTTGCACATTCAGCATAAATATAATAGGAAGGAAATAATGGGCTATAACTCAATAAATATATTATATGTAACATTTAACTTAACCATTGAAACTGGTATCGTTGACCCAAATGAAAAACTCTCGACTGAACCCTAATAGTTCATTTAATGATTTACAGGGTATTCCATCTGAGAACATATCAATATGAACAAAGAAACAAGGAGAATATGCCATAAACAGTCTAAACAATCATAGGTTCTTCATTATTATGTCTCTCTGCAGCATCAGATACGGTATGAAGTATTTCGGTCAAAGGATACTTAACATTGGCAGCATGACGGGCATATCCAAGGTACCAAAGTACGCTAGCTACATGCGAACATGTACCCAATGTACGACTTCCTGATTTGCACATACAGTAGTACCCCTGAATTGGCACACCTTCCAAACTGACATTGTACTTGATCCACAGTTGGTATTTGATACTATTTCGATGACGAGATTTTATTCTCATCCTCAATAGACCTGGAATTTTAATACGGTCGTCGAATTCAAATAAAACGTTTCCCAAATCCTGTCTATTATCTTGTACATAAGATGGAGCTATTTTTATCTGGAAAATTCCGAATGTTAGTTCTCGTAGGTACTCCAAACTGAGAACTGGAAAATTTAGTAATTGGTTTTCCTCCATTGGAAACCATCTACCATGTCTTCGTAGCAGACCCTCTTCTTCTATTCTCAACTGGAGTTCATTTATTTCATTGGCACGGTTTAACATTATCTGAGCTAGCTCAGCATTGGCTCCTTCCATGGTAATTGGTTCATGATACTTATTGATTATCGCACATGCTATTCTGATATAGTCTCCTATATGCAGAACTTGTGGCATTGGTACAGTATCTCTGAAGAATTTGAACATATTCTTTATATGACCGTTTCTAGCTTCTACAATCCATCTCGTTTTCGTAACTAGTCTAGATGAATTTGCCTCTTCGGTTGTAAGCTGATGCTGTCCACCACCAAGTGCTACGGGCATTTTTACTACTATACCTAAGTCACCCAAGAAATTCTGTGCGTCACGGTATCCCCTATCTAACATGAAAATATCACCTTCTTGGAACCAGTTCCTCAGACCCATTAAATCTCGTTCATACTCATGTCTCAACATTGCCGCATCATTATTTCTTGAATCAGAGAAATAAGGGCCGTGAACATCTAGGATATAACCATTGGGAGCAACAATCAATGCAGGTTTCAAAAGATGGTAACCCTTGTGTACACAGTATGATTGACGTAATACTTGAAATGTCCGACTTTTGGGTATTTTTATGTACGTCCCGTCAATATAAGCTATTGCTCTTCGATAATTTGGTTCAGGATTGTAAAGGGTATTTGCAAAATCCGTAACATGTCTAGTAATATATTGGCCCCTCTCTATATGCTGATACCCTACATTTTGTGGAACGAATTGTTGTAATAATGATACACGCACTTTTTGAATTGCCAAGCTCACAGCTTGACGACTGGAATATGAAAACATGCCCATCAAGAATTGATCGGAAAGTCCTTGTCGTAATTTGCAGAAGAAACATAACAAATCTTTCTTCGCTATTGCTCTATTCTTCTGATGAATATTGACGCGATTGCAAAATTCAAAGAGGTCTGTAAACTGCACTTTTTTTATTGGAGTTAACGCCTGGAACTCTTCATCAGTAAAATTATCCTCGTTATTGTATTTATTTGTTGATTTATAGTTCAGCACAGCTTCTCGTAACGATACTAACATATGTTTGAGTTCATTACCTTTCAAATTGTATGGTCTTGTTATTCCTCTAAGCCCATTCATAAAAGGTGGCAGAAGATGTTCCTCCTCATTCAAATGACCACCACAGATTCTGACGCCGTCAGGTGCAAACATTCCGGTCTTCAGAAATACATCCAACCTACCAGAAGGTGACATTCTACCAAGATTTTCAAATCTACCACATACAAAACATGACGTATGAGAGGTTCGCAACAAAACTTTAAGTACAGTTGGATCGGGATCTTCTTCATAAGCTTGTATCTGTGAGAGAATACTCAAATGACAGTTTCGGCAAATCCTTGTCTGTTCAATAAAAGGTATTTGAGGCAATTCTAATTCATTCCTTCGACGTTCGGCAATGGCTCTGCTTTCTTCGTCCAAACGTACCATTTGCCTTGGTGTTCCATTGTACTCACAAACAAAACATTCAAATCTCACTGCGAAATTATACGCCATATTCAACTTTATATTAACATGAAGTAACAAACAAACAAAACCTTGCTAGAAACTTTGACATCATTTCCAAAGCCATCTACAGAAAAATGTGTTTTTCTGCAGTAAAGGGATGCAATGTTTTCATATTATCCAGTAGGTACCCTTCAAGTTCGAGAATGAATAAACAATTTTTAAAAGAAATCTGGACTATATTTTTATACAGGTGGGGCAATAGTGTGTCTTTCGATTTCTAGAGTTGTTCTATTGTGATATCGACTTGAAAACGAAAGTTAACTAGACAACAGAATCTAGCACAAGAATGTTTTGCATTTACAGGGCGATACGAAAAAAATCGGGTTGGAAGGTGAAGTGCATTATTTTAAAAAGAAATATCATTAATAATAATAATAAAAATAATGATAATGATATATATTAGTGAATTTTTCAAACATCTACATAACCTCCATTCACCACTACACCTACTATTATTGATTGTCTCTGAATCACTTGGACGTTACGACGTTTTGGTCGAAATTGGGTAGTCCATTTGCAGATGCATACCTTGAAAATCCCTGACGTTAAGATGATAGATTTAGAAAGAAAAAAAAGGCCATTTTATAGACAGACTTGTAATATTTCTCATTCTTTTTCATGGCCTAAAATTATTCAGGATGGTCGAACAATATTTTTCAGTAGGTACGGAACTTTTCGAATATAACTTTCAATTTCTTTTAAAAGGAACACTCCTTATATTTTTCGACTATGTGATGTAGAATACGGTGTAGAATAGGATTCATAAACATTTTTTCATTGTAGATCCCTAAGACGATTTGTAACCATTTTCGAATTATTGCACTTTAAAAATTGTAAGTAGCTGGAACACGCTGTATAATTGATCACCTATAGTGACATCAATGAACAATACTTCTAATAGTATCTCATATTAATGACTGTTTAGATCTTGATTATTCGGAAAAGTGATTATTATCCAGGATAACGTTTCGTGTTGTTTAACAATGAAGAACAAATGAAAGTTTTCATTGGCCTCTAGCGCCAAAACCAGCCTATAGAAAAAGTTGTGCCCATTGAACTTTTTGTTCGGAATGACTTGGACTATAACATATCAAAAATTCAGCCATTTCGACAGGGGGCCACTTTCCCTACTAAAGTGTGCGGTATCCTTTGTTTTTGTTCTTTACGATTACTGATTGATTAATGATGTGAATATGAATATTGTTCTTTAAAGCTATATGTTTAATTGTACGATTTCTGTCTTGAAATCTTTTCCTGATAGAGGGATAGAAAAGGTGAGCTGCTAATTTATGACTGATATGACTGAAAGATTCCATAGGAATCTTCGCATCAGTGAAGGAGTCTTTTCTTTCATATAAATATTGTATGAAGGTTTATTATAAAAACTGATCTATCTGTCTATTGGAGCCTTGGTAACCTACTGACATATCGTCAACAAAACGGTACCAGAAAAGGATATGTTTTTGTGTTAAAGAATTGTTCGTAATAGAATTTCAACAAAGGAGAGCAATTATTATAAAAGATCTATTCTGGAGGTGTTTCACATAAAACGTGACTCCAAATCAATAAATTATAGGACAGATATTCAGACATTGAGTCAGATTTATAATAATTTAATTAATTAACACTCTTAAAAATTCCCACATGTATCTTTATAATGTTAAAAGCATATTTTAGGAAGAATGCTCAAAAGTACATAATGTGATAGTTTTGCTCTACAGTCGTAAAAAGACTTTACTAACATGCGTTTGTATATTATGAGAATATCATCAAATGGTAAATTCTTGATATATTTTATAGGAACTTGAAACATTGATGTATTACAATTTCGATTCTTCGTGGTTCTGTTCGTTTCGGCGACGTGGGCATTTTCAATTGAAATTGGTGCAATAATAAGTCTTCTGATGATGGTCGTGATGCCGAAACGTACGTAAATACGAAAATAATAAACATGTGTGTAGTGTGACATATTTCCCGAGAATTTATATATAATTCATACCTGGGTCAAGGATCTTTATTATAATAAAGACATCTCAACGAATCTGTTGGGGAGTTTAGAGATTAACAGACTGTGTGAAAACCCTGAATTCAATACACTTAATAGCCAATTGGACCTCAATATCTCCCCGTTACTGAATCTGTGAACTGTATAAATAGATCTACCTGTTGTTTTTATATTCACTTGATATAAAAGTCGAAACCGGTCGTGTTTATTGGAAAATAAAATCTCTTGTGGAAATTAGACAATAAATTGTTTTATTTTATTTTATTAAAATGGATTTCCATGAAATAAATAGTTCATCACTATCTCTCATTTCTGATTATTATACAGGTTTTCGGTACTGCAAATGAGGATCGGTTTGCCTATTCTCCCAGGTCCCATTATTTTTCACTTGTTAACCTAAGGTTCTTGGATGAGGGCCACACATCAAATTTACCTTTTATTGCAGCAAGAGCGGCCGAAGCTACCTTGCTATGGTTAAGGTACGCTATAGCTACTGGATAATAATGTATTCTTCTACTTCTATTTCTCGAAAGAAGCATAATTAATATCATAACTAATACTTGTATAATTAATCACTTCAGCATAGCACATTTACTTGCATTTCAGTGTGTATTTGAAAATGTTGTTTATTATCGTAATTTAGAAAGGCACAGTGAAAATAAACATCAAAAATTAAACGGAAACGAGACCGAATCAAACTTGGCAAATCACGGTCAACAACTGGAATTGTTTAATTATTTTCATCGACTGCTGAAAATGCTAGTTAGCAAAGCCCACGTTACGGAAAACTTGTTTGTTTACCGAGAACTGGAGGAAGATTTACAGAAAGTTTATAATATAAGTGAATGTTTGAGAATAATAGATATTCAACTTGAATACATTAGGATACTTTCAAAGTTTGGTCGTTAACTATACATAAATTCATTCACATTGAATAGAAAAAGTGATGGAAATAAAAATTTGGCTGTTTATAACAGTTGTTCCACCACAAAGCGAATAATAATGTCAGCTCTGCTGTATATGTAGGTCAGACAGTGGCCCAATCCACAATAAAATACAATTAAAAATCAATCAACTATGTTAGTTCTTAATAAGTACTCGTATATCTATGGTTTCGGCGTTCACGTAGCGTAAAATCATTTTAACTTTCGGAAGTTGGAGAATTAACCCAAATTTACATAAAACTTGATTTAGAAAATAATGCTAACAAATCGTTTCACCACACTGTTACATTTTCGAAGCTAGGTGTTATCAACTAAAGCTAAATCTGAAATCATGTCCTCAAACATTCAATTTGATTGTGGTACAAATTGAGGGACAATGGTTTGGATGGGAGTTAATTTACAAAATTGTTGACAAGTGTTGATTAATAGGTATCGAATTTGTAATTTAATATTATGTTACTATAGTTTTTTGACTGTTTTATAATTTATATGGATTCTAGAATATTGAGTTTATGTCCTTTTTCTTGAATATGTAAAATTAAGGGAGGATTAGAGGAGATTCACTCAAATGTTGGTGGAGCCTTACACCGAAACTGCGTCCAGTTTGTCCTATGTACAAGGCATTACAGTCTGTAAGCTCCAGATTCCTTAATTTCATCTTTTTTATAGATTTTGAATTATTAGTATATGTATGAGTATAGATTATTTGTTGTTTTGAAGACGTTTTCATTTTGATTTTCAAAAATTGAAATATTTACCTAAATATGTTATACATGCGAAATTTGATTTGGTATTATTATTAATCTACGGATACATTAGGCTTAGGGCTTTTTTATTAAGTTTATTTTAAATGTTCGAATCTTGACATCATAACCATCATGCTTAGCAATATCTACGATTCTGTTTTATTCTAAATGTAACTTATCTTCACTCAATGGGATATTTACTAATCTATGTATCATTAAGTTATATGCTGCTAACTTGTGTTATTACGGCTGTAAATAAATGTTGTGTATGATGGTATCTGTGTGTGGGTTTGTGATGAATAGCGAAGGAACGGTAAATATTTGTACGTGAAATGGTCAGTTCTGAAAAGTTCAAGGGAAAGAAATTAAATAAATCTGGAGTTGTGATGACTGTAATGCTCTGAACGTAGAACTGAACCACGAACTTTTGAGAAGTTGCAGGTTCAATTTGATGATACATATAGTCTTTTCACTTCCCTGAAAATTTGAATGAGGAATTGAATATAACCAAGGTTATATCCATCAACAATGGATTTCAATCTCAAATTATATGCAAATTGCTTAATAGAAAGAAGCAGAAATTAACTTACTTAAGTATTTAACCTTTTACAAATAATTCTGATTCCGCATCAAAATACTTTTCTTTTGCGTATTTTGGTGTTATGAGTGAAAGTCAGCTTCAAACCCCAAAATGAACTTTGTTATAGTTTGTTAAATGCTTCAGATTAAAGGAATAAGTTTAATAAACTTGGAGTGTATAAATTAACTTGATCAGAGTGTGATAACTTCTACCTTGGTCGATCAAGACGTGATATAGAAATTAGATATAAGAGCATTTTCTATCTTTTAGACTCAATCAGATCATCAGATCAGATTCATCTTTCTGCAATCATATTTTAGAAACAGGGAAATTGAAATGATGTTGAAATTTTACATAACCAGAGTAGGGGTCTCAAATTAAACATACTAGAATCAGTAGAAATTTTTGAATCACTTGTAGTTTCCGAATTAAAATCTCCTAAGTACCTGACTAACTGTACCCTATTATCCTATTTTCTACTAAAAATTGTGTATTTTTGTGGATAAGGGAGATTTATACTTTTTATAATGTCATAGTGTATCCACACACCCTTTTATAGTTATTAATGATTCTTGACCCAAGTATGAATTACATATAAATTTTCGGGAAATAGGTCACACTAAGACATATGCTTATTATTTTAGTCTTTACGTACGTTTCGGTCTCACGACCATTACCAGAAAACTATCAATCTCTAAAACGGGATTTCTTAAAACTAACACCTTTTAAGAATGCAGTAAAGTTTTATTTAGAATGCACGTATTTTCAATACGGTGGCAATATTTTGGACAGATATTCTGCACAGCAATAGGATCTCCTATTTCAGCTACTATTGCTAACCTAGAATGCGTAGAGGAATCTGTAATAAATATAATAGATTTTCAACCCGTATTGTTCCAACGGTATGTAGGTAATTGCCTAATATGTGATCCTAATGATAAAATTCAGTACGTGATTAATAAAAACCTTTGATACCTAAAGATAAGTAAACTCACACAGTATATAAATGAAATAGTTTAGATTGCGATGGGACTTATACCGGAATGTCTAAACAATATTTACAAAAAAAAATGTATGGCCATAAGTATTGTACTAGAAACAAAATTATAACCATCAATTCGATTACTAAAATGTTCATATTTTAACTAAAGAAACCAATTATTATAAAAGATTTATTATGGAGATGATCCACATAAAACGTGACTCCAAGTTTGTAAATCATAGAGCAGACGTTCAATCATTAAGTCAGATTTATACTAATTTAATTAATTAAAACCCTTAAAAAATCCTACATACGTCTTCATAATGTTAAAAGTATATTTTAGGTAGAATGCTCAAATAGCAATATTTCTAATAAGGTCTGACAACCTTTTTCTATTACCTCATAAGTCTTCAACATCTGGTTCGAAACTGGATACTCGAACGTTATATTTTTTGGCTTCAGTTGTATTCAAACATTGCTTCAAATGACTCCGTATTTTATAAGAAAATCGCTAAGCAGTGGATTCTTGATACATATTCATATACTTGAAACATTAATTTGTTACAATTTCGAATACTCGTGTTTCTGTTCGTTTCGGCGAAGTGGGCATTTTTAATTGAAATTGGTGCGATAAGCACGCTCTTTCATGATACAATTGCTTTAAGAAATCCCGTTTTAGACATTGATACGTTTTCTGATGACGTTCGAAAGACCGAAACGTACGTAAAGACGAAAATAATAAGCATATGTGTTAGTGTGACCTATTTATATATAACTCTTTTAAGCTGCCGATAAGATAAGTTGAATCATGCTGGTGAATGATATTTCCATGTAATTTCTATGTTACGATCACATTCAGTTAACTGAATAGTGATAATTTTGCAATTAGGCTTAGTACTTTCGACCATTTTCCGTGGTGAATGATATCGTCTTTAATAGGAATCTAGAAAGAACAATATAATCCTTATCTTAATATTTTTTCCCACTCAACGAACATTAACAAGACTTGTTTAGTCACGGGTTCTAGAAACGAAAAGTCTGCGTGGGATTTCAATCTGTTCCACAGTCGGGCTTTTCTTCATCCACGTGAGAAAAATTCGTCATCTTCAATCAAATTAATGTTGTGGAACTCTGATATAAACTGATGTTCCCAATTTTTTTATCAAATTCAATTAAACTTATAATTCTGCTGATAATGTTGATTAAAGATAAGGCTAATTAATGTTCACAAGTGTAGTAAAATATCATGTGTAAATATATAATGCTGACATAAATCGAGAGGCTTGCGCTTTTTATAATTAAGCTGCACTCATCATGTTTATGCGTGTCAAGTTAACCAAGTAGAATATTAAAAAGAGCCAGTAGAAAGTATATTTGTTGATGAAAAATCTCAGCCGTATATATTTCTCATAAAACAACCCAAAGCAAACAACATTTTCATTGTAAATTCCAAGTGAAGCACTCTGCCTATCAGAAACAGCTCTTACGTTACCAATTATGATTTATTTATATTTATTTATATTATTCCGTATTTTTGTCTTATCTGATGTTTTGCATCCCACAGAATTTTCATTGCATATTGAAGTTCACTTAATTGCGCATTGGCTCGTTAAACGGAAGCGCTATTAAAATAACAGTAATACGATTCAAACGTTTATCAATGGATGTCTGCATGTACAGGCGGTCTGAAATTACCGAAGTATTACTTGAATTGTAGCTATTGTTGCATACAAAAACATAACAGTCATGAAGAAAATTTGGACCTACAAATACACCTACATAAACTTAGGGTTCGCATTTACACGATTTTACTTTAGTAAGGAAGGAAACGAATAAATAGGGAATAATAATAAGATATTAATATTATCTTGAAATAAATACTTTCTTGAAAAAGAATAACATGTTCATTTTAATGAATGATTTACTAATTAATCGTGTACAGTTGTAATCTCCGATAATTTAAAATACAAACTTAGACTTTCGAATCCCAATCTTCATAGACACTTCCTGTATTAATTCAATTCCCGAATTACAACATTTACTCAATAAGTTTTTCCCTGTGAAGTTCCATAAAAATCAAAACAAATCGAATAATTGCTTCACTAAAGGAATAAGAACATCTCACAAAAATAAAAAGGAATACTATAAGCAATACAAATTAAGCATTATCACAGAAAATTTCTTCAAGACCTATTCTAGAATCTACAAAAAGGTTACTGTGGCTGCTAAATGAATGAATAACAATCATTTTATTCTAAAGGCTCCTAACAAAAATAAAGCATCTTCGCAAATTATTCGAAATTGTACAAGAAATAATACCAAAAGTGAAAACATTTTTCAAGCACAAAATTTTCAAATAGACGATGAATCCGAAAAAGAAACATGAATGAAATAAACGACTTTTATATTAGCAACGGAAAAAGCAGTACAATTGATGTACTGGCTAATAATATAAAGGTTTCAATTAATCCTTCCAACTCACTATACCTATATGAAACCAATGAAACTGAAATCAAAGAAGTAATTGATAATCTGAAGAATACAAAAGCCATTGGCAATGACAAAATTCCTATTAAATTCATAAGCATTTTCAAGCTTCACTCACTAGCACTGCTGAAACATATAATTAACGTCTGTTTTTCAAATGGAATTTTTTCAGAATGTCTAAAAGAAACGATAATTTTACGTCTGTTAATAAAAGGTAATTCACTGATCTGAACAACTATAGATCGATTGCTGTTCTAAATAATATAGCAAAAATATTCACAGTAGAATATCGAATTTCATGATACAACATAATATATTTAACCCTAATCAGAACGCTTATATTAAGGGAAGATCAACAGACCGGGCCATTTATCAAATGATCAACAACATGATGAATTCTCTAAATAACAAACATAAAGTAGCAGTGTTATTTCTTGACCTATCCAAAGCTTTCGATTTTGTAAATTATGACAGACTATTTAACAAACTATTTTGTCTAGGTGTCGAGAGGTATTGCTTAGTACCCAATCAAAACGTATATTTCAAATAAAAAATAGTAATTACAAATAATAATGAATAATAATGAGTCTCATTCAGAATGGAATTGTACATTGCAGGGAGTTCCACAGGGCTCAACATTTAAACCTTTGCTATTCCTGCTCTATATAAATGACCTACCCAAAATTATTGAAAAAATAGTTTGTTTTGCTGATGACTACACTGCTACAATCACTGCGGAAACAGATGAAGCTTTACAAATTAAAATAGAACAGTCATTGCAAATTTTGAACGATTGGTTTGACACAAATATATTATAGACTTAAATGTAGAAAAAAGTCAAATGGTGCAATTTCATCCTTCACATGCACGTCCGAAGCAAATAAAACTTGAATGTAACAAAATTGCATTAACATCGATATATAAAATAAAATTCTTGGGGGTCTACATCGATTCTAGACTAACGTGGAAGAGCCATATTGATCAAATGGCATGAAAATGTTCATGCTTGTGCTACCGGTTGAGGGTCTTGGAAAATAATATGCTATAATTTTTTGGGGTGACTCAACAGACATTTATAGAATCAAAGTACTGCAAAAAAGATTTGTAAGAAATAATTTTAAACTAAAATATCGAGAGTCATGCAGACCATATTTTATAAGACACAGAATACTGACTATCTCTTCAAATCATATCCTAGATTTTGCCTTCTTCTTTAAGAAACATCATGAAGAGTTTTTTAAGGAACATAATTTGTTGCACGATTATGAAACTCGTCATAAACACATTTTCTTACAAGACCAAACTGCACTAACTCAGATCTATAGAACCACGAAAAACGAATCATCAGAATTTATCATCAGGTTCCCCAAAATATAAGGAATGTCGATTACAGGAGTTTTAAAAACACACTTAAATCACGTCTTATATAGAAAAATGTTATTTGTCCAAATCGGAATATTTTATATTCAGTTATAACTCACTTTTTGCAGCACTTCCTTCGAAAATACTATTTAAACATACACGTCGAATCATCTTAATTTTGTATTCATTAACAATTTATGAAAGACCTCACACATAATTTTAATGAATTTCATAACATCAAATTTGAATTTACGGAAGACATTGGTGATATACTCGTACATTTGATAAATACCAATACTTGAAACATAATTTTTGTACACACTTTTAATACTTGATAATGGGGTGTAAATATATGTAGTTAATATCTAAAATATTGATTGTGAGAATCAAACTGAAAATTGATAATCACATACTGTTATATTGAGTTTTGAATAAAAATGGCCAAGCTGCCGCTGGTCTATGAGTCTTGAAAATGGCACCGACTAATGTCTCATTATTTTAGATTAGCAGAAAGCTCCACGTTGGAGATATCATCCGCAGTGCTTTGTCTTCCTTTTCTGTAGCTTATAACAAATTCGAAATGTCACCTCTACTTGAAAATGTCTAAGCATGAATGGTACCGGCGTGTCTCATATGCATTGTTTTCCACATCGTGTGATTCATCCGTAGAGACTGTTCCCTATTTTATACAATGAAAATAGTACGCACAATATTCAAGTCGGATAACATACGAAGTTAATCTCACAGAGAATGACCGAGTTGTGTTGTTGTAATGGCGAAACTGTATTCTGGGGTAATTTGCATGACATTATGAGAGCGCTGAAATACAAACCCAATTTTATATTCTCTCATTTCAAGAGACATACTGTCATTGAATACATCCGATAGCATTTGGATTGTTGAAAGTGTCATCTTATATCTCTCTAGAACATCGAAGAAAAGTGGGCGATCTCTCCTTTCGCTATAGATAATATTTCCATGATTCGATGAGCTAAGCAAGGTCACACTCTCATTGCCAGGGTTGAAACATCCGGATACTCTTACATTTAATAATTATGCCTAAAACCCATTAATTCATAAGTAATCGAAGTCGTCTAAGGAATTCGATTACACATAATTATAAGCATATAGTTGATGTCACATATTGAACTAGATAAACACTTATGGTATTTCGAGGTACCTGATAATGCACTTTCCAACTGTTACGGTAATATACTATTGAATAATAAGGGACCTTGCCCAACGTAGGAAATAACATACAACAATAAATCATTATATGGATAGATAATTGATGCTACTGACATTCAGTACATTCATTTAAAGTCACTCTTGTCTAGATCTGTAATGTGGCATATCATTATTGCATTACTAGTTATTCTATTTCTAGTATTCTCTTCACTGTATACTGTACACCAGTGTGGAGTAAATCTGGCGAGAATAAAGGCAAAGTTGGCGAAAATTTTACGATGCTTAGTGACCCGGTGGAAAGTGTTTGTTAGGGTACCAATAACAACCTCCTGAAATTTCTATTTCCCAAAGTGGGTGCAACCCCTTTTTTTCTGGCCAAAAGGGGTTTTTTGACATTTTTAAGGGTAGTTTTGCAAAAAAAATTAATATCTCTGGTTGTATCTAAAATTAAGAAACCAAAGTAAAACCCTTCCATTGTCAATATCCAAGGAACTGCTAGTCCAAATTTCAAGTTGATCCGACCTCCCCCCTCCCCAAAATAGATATATATATATATATATATATATATATATATATATATATATATATACTCATATGTGCAAGAAATCTTGTGTAACGGCTAACTCGGTTATTTCTCAACCGATCTGGCTGAAATTTGGACTGAAGATAGGTGTTATAAACTCAAAACAAGTGAAAATATTGAATAGTTTTTCAGGAATTCAACTTTAAGTCAACTAATTAGTTATTTTTCAAATTAAGATATCTAATGTCATTTACATCCGATCTGCTTTGCGAGAAAATGTAGGTAATTGCATAGCATGAAACTCATTTTTTATTTATTTTTTTCCGGCCTATATTGGCCATTTTATTTTCGGTATTAATATCCCCAAAACTTGTGTCAAATTAATTAATTTGAAGTTTCTAAAAGTGCGAAATTGCGCAATTTTATACGAATATTGTGAGGTTCAGAAGTTGCTAGCGCTTTAGGCTCCGGGATTTTCACGTGGCCTATCGAAATAAGAAGGTTCAAATTGTATAAAAACACAATTGCCTGAATGCCAGACGTCCTATGTAATTAGCTTCGAACGTAATCATTTTGACGTTTCCCTCGAGAAGCTTAGAGCTTATACATTTTACCTCGGTCTTGTTATGTTGGGGCCGTTTCGTGCCCCGTGCGGGCGGTGCCAGTTGTAATAAAGTATTTTCGGCTGTGGCCCGCTAGCTTTCACCCTCTTCAGGTATATTTTAGTAGCTAGAAAATTCCCTTTGGTACGTCGCACCGTGCTACTCGCACGTTAGACGCGCGTAGCTAAGACCTGAGAGTACCTGTTTCTATTTTAATTAAAGTTTCCTATTTAATGGACATTTATCGAAAAAAGAAGGGCCGTCGGGCACGGTCCGATACCTAATCTAACTACATGGAGTGAAAACAACACGCGAAAAGTCGTCGTAAAGCAGTATTAGGTACAACCAGTTTGCACTTTTCTAACTCGCCAGCTACGTGCTCCTCACGTGAAACGTCATTCGATTTATCTCAAATTAACCAAAATGGCCAATATAGACCGAAAAAAATAATAATAAAAAAATGACTACCATGACATAAAACTATATGCGAATATCTACATTTTCTCGCAAAGCAGATCCCGATCGGATGTAAATGACATGAGATATCTTAATTTGAAAAATAACTAAAAAATTGACTTATAGATGAATTTTTGAGAAACTATCCAATATTCTCACTTGAAATTCAATGGGTAGTTTTGAGACCATAGCACCTATCTTCAGTCCGAATTTCAGCTAAATCGGTTGAAAAATGACCGAGTTAGCCGTTACGAAAAATTTCTTGCATATACTCATATATATATACATATATATATATATATATATATATATATATATATATATATATATATATATCTATTACGGGGAGGGGGGAGGTCGGATCAACTTGAAATTTGGACTCGAAGTTCCTTGGACATTGACATTGAAAGGGTTCTACTTTGGTCTCTTAATTTCCAATACAAGCAGAGACATTAATTTTTTTTGCTAAACTACCCTTAAAAATGTCAAAAAACCTTTTTTGGCCAAAAAAAAAGGTGTTGCACCCACTTTGGGAAATAGGATTTCGGGGGGTTGTTATTGGTACCACAACAGACATTTTCCACTGGGTCGCTAAGCATCGTAAGATTTTCGCCAACCATTTGCTAGATTTACTCCACTAGTTATTAAAGATGTCGTTGGACACCTTCTTATAAATTCAAACCCTACGATTCTCAACGAATCGGAAATTTTAAAACATTAAAAAAACAATAGTAACAATATTGAATGTTCAAATCGATACCCACAATCCACAATTGACCACTTGTCAACAATTTTGTATAATAAACTCTTACCCAAATCATTGTCTACCCCATCTATAAGTTTATGCCACATTCAGATTCATTCAGATGATTTCTAGTATTTAAGGACATAGATTCATTTAAATTTGCCTTTAGTTGACAACTCGAAGCTTTGAGAATGGCAATTTGTCGCCATTAATTAGAATTTCCAGTACTGGTGTAAATTATTCGCGTTCAGTGGTGAAAATAGAAGCTAATAGGGGTAAAAATTGCAGTAAATATTTCAGGTTAGATAGTTTTCTCAACACTCATTCTTCAAAACTACTATAAAACGGTTGTTATTGGCTAAATGATATTTTATTTTCCCACTAAAAAAATGCCCACAAACGTGTGTAACACCGACCCCAAGTATACTACAACTACAAGCGTATGCCAACCAACTACATTGATAATAATGCCGATCTGGCTCCAAACAAATTTGGTCTTGTCAGACAGCTCCCCCGCAGCTGCAACTCATCTTAGATTCTGTACAAATTGAAATACATGGTATGTCTCGATGGCACTCAGCTCGGTTACGATGAATCTAATACACATTACTATTCTTCGAATATTTGTAACCCTCTACTTCCTTAGATTGAAATGAGAAAGGAGTTGAATGGTGTGGATGGAGCTTCAGTGTAATAATATGTAATAGAGTATGAAATATCCGTCATCCTACAATCATAAAGCTCGCGCACAATGAACCGCTGAATCTTTATTTGATTGCTTCTTGCTTCCTGATATGAGGAGCATATTGGAAGTTTATTGTATTCAAAAGTATATCAGAACAGCTTAGCAAAGGAAACGTTCAATTGTAAACAACGTGTTCCCACTTGATTATATTCACACATAATTATGATATTAATATTAGTGTCGACATTAATCTAAGAATAAGTTCCAGGGGCCTGGTTCAGAACTACTGGAGAAATGTAAACACATTTAAAGCAGAAGGCAATCAAAATGTAATGGAATATAAGATCCTACAAAAAGGAATACTATTTAAGCTGTATATCTCTGCAGAGTATAATGACACAAACACTATTCGAATGAAAACCATACTTGAAATAATCCGGATACGATTCCAAACTAGTTTAGTGTCGAAAGAATTCCAAAACTGTTATAGAAAGAATTCTAAGAATGGTTACGAACCTGTTTCAATCACTTTGACTCCATTGTGGATTCATTTCGAACCATTTAGATTTCGGTTTGGTCTCAGCTCCAGCTGAGGAACAAGCATTTTTTTTGAATGTTTTTTTATATACTTTGACTACACGAGAGGGACCTATAAATTCCGAAGAACATCGTGTGAGCCAGGAGGGGAATGTAGGGAGAGGAGATTATTCTTCTTCTCGAAGGTTTGGAGGTTATAGGCATAGGGAAAGACCTCACTAGGTAAAGAGATTCATAACTTCGCTGTTCGATAAAAAAATGAAGTCTGGTAGGAAGAAGTTCGGCAGATCGCGAGCTTGACAGTGAAGGGGTGGCTAGTGTGAGCTCGTCCAGTCCGCCTATCTGGAATCTCTCCCAAGGTGGAACAACAGACGAGATTTATGATGAACATCGACCATGGAAATATCTATGATGTTCTAGAATCTAGAGATCAATGGACTAGTAAGCGTGACATCATTATTCAAACGAATAGCTCTTTTTTGGACAGAATTCAAGAGCTTCAGCGTATGTTTGGGAGATGAACTCCAAACATGTGAATAGTAGTAGTAGGACAGGTCGAATCTGTGCTTTGTAAATTATGAGGAGCTGCTGGGATGTAAAGTAGCTCTTGGCACGGAATAGAAAACGAAGTTTTTGTGAAGCGGTTTTTGCAATGGACCTCACATATCGTCCCATCAGAGGGTGATGTTGGTGGTGATCCCGAGCATAGATATGGAAGATTTCATGGCAATAGATGCACCTGACATCATCATATTAAGGATTGTGGGATCCGCCTTCCTGGAAAAGGCGCAAGCTTGAGTTTTGGTTGCATCAAATTCTACCCCATTTCCAAATCTTTGTCTGATCTTTGTTATTCAAATTGATGAAACAAAATCAAAATTTGCAATGTAGCAGTTAGTTGTAAGTTCATTTTTGGATGCTAAGCATCAACTGAACACAAGTGAATATACATCATCCCCAAGTGGATCACTAGGTTATTTATAAGTTGATTTTTGCATGCAGTAACGATAACTGCATACATAAGATAACATATTTTATTTCTGAGCGACAATTATATCTTAGTATGTTATTTGCAAGTTCATTTTTGGGTGAAAAACATCAACTGAACACATGAAAGAATATATTATATCATTTCCAAGCGACAAATATATCTTCTTATATCATTTGTTAGTTTATTTTTGGATGCAATAACATTAACTGAAGACATGAGAGAACATGTTTTATCTTCAAGCGAAAATTCCTGGGTAGTAGGTTATTTGTAAGTTTATTTTCGGATGCTGTTTTTATTTTTATTCTATTTTTTATACTGTTCACATATTTGGAGTTTGGCTCCTAAACGCTTCGTTTGATTGTTGATGACAAACTTACGAGTTCATTAACCTTTCTAGAAAATCGTAGAAAGGGAGGGGATCTCTCCTTTTTCTATAGATATTTTCATGATCTGTGTTCATCAGAAATCTTGTCTGTGGCTCCACCACGAGATTCGAGATAGGCGGACTAGACGAGCTCAAACTGGTCACCCCTTCACTGTCAAGCTCGAGATCTGCCGAACTTAATTTTTTTATCGAACAGCGAAGTTGTGGAACTCTTTACCTAGTGAGGTCTTTCCCTATGCCTATAACCTCCAAACCTTCAAGGAAATATGAATGCCTACCTCCTCTCCCTACATTTCACTCTTGGCTCACACGATGTTGTTCGAACTTTATAGATTTCTCTCTCGTGTAGTCAAAGTATAAAGAAAAAAAAATGCTAGGTATATTTCAGAGCAGGTAAGAAATATGAAATTGTATATTCCCGGAAATCACAGGCAGTCAAAACTATATCTATTCCGTTAAAGAGTTTCTTGGGATTACATTACATCAAGTATCAGGACGAAACCACGAGGGCAAGGTGAAAACTCCCTGAAAAATGATACAAGAAATTATTTATTTGGCCAAAACATATTTTAGTTCTCAACATAATCTCTTTGTAGCTCGATACACTTGGTCCAAGGTTTTCATAATTTTTCGACCCCTTCCAAATAATACGATTTTGGCAATCCTTTAAAATAGGCGTTTGTTTCAGCGATGACCTCACCGTTAGAGCCAAATCTCTTTCGGCCGAGCCATTTATACAAATTTGGAAATAGATAAAAATCACAGGGGGACAAATCTGGAGAATATGGTGGATGACCTACGAATTCGTAGCACAATTCATGAAATTTTGCTATTGCGACTGCGGACCTGTGCTCTGGTGCGTTGTCCTGGTGTAAAAGAACTTTTTCTGTCCAAATGCGGCCCCCTTCGCTTTTAATCGGCGTCGAATCGATCCAACAGCTCTGCATCACTCACGCCGGTGATCGTTTAGTTCTTTTTGAGGTAATCGATATGGACGATACCGTGTGCATCCCAAAAAACTGTCGCCATGACTTTGTTGGCCGATAAACCCAGTTATGCGCTTGAACATCGCCAAACACTCCTTCGAAGTTGTCACATGGTCGCGTTTGTTGTCAACAGACAACAAATGCGGAACCCATCTACCAGATAGCTTCCTCATATCCAGAAGTTTATTCAAAATGTTCCGTACCCATTCGGTTGAGATGCCCATAGCCTCAGCATTCTCGTGCACTTTAACTCGCCGATCGTCCAATAACATACCATGGATTTTATCGACGATTTCTGGCATTGTAACCTCAATTGGACGACCAGAACATTCGGTTTACTTTGTGGTCTTACTACCACAACGATAATCAATAAAGTGAAGAGTCCCCATAATGTTTGACAAGCGATGCTTTCGTTTGAACGCAAGAACTAATGTTTCATCCAGAAGCAAAATTCACTTTTTTCCATGTTTACAAAAATCCTTAAGGTTGCTTGCTTTCGATGGGTGTCAAAACATAACTGAATGACATATCAGTCTGAAAATTTCAATGCGTTCTAGTTAAAGATGGTACATCACAAATGTCACATGGGATTTTGGTTGTGGTGCCATCTGTTTTATTTTTCAGGGACTTTTCACCTTGCCCTGGTATATCTGCCCGTAAGGATGGAAGAGCAAATTTTATCAGCGTTTTTTTTTTCATTTACTTTTCATGTGGAAAATCAAATTGAAATTTCGACTGATCAACTTCAGTGTTCTCTTGCATATAAAGCACGGCTTCTATATACAGCTGTCAGATGTTCTATTATGATTGAATGTCAATCCATCATGCATTACAGGCAAGTTGGCTGAATGTGGTGAATGCGGCAACGTTCTGCCGCTGAAACATTTAATTAGTAGAATAGTGACAGCATAACGTAGTCGAAGATGAATGCAACAAAATCTTTTATGTTCTACCAAGGGAAATATTCCATATTCGACAGATTAATATCATTGCGAATGTGTCGCAGGTACATTGCTCAAGCAGCTTTTACCAGAATTACCTACACGTGACATAACGACAACGCTTTGCATGTAGTAAAATACGACTCTGCAAAATAAAACTGTCGGTTTTTAGCTCAGTTTCAAACAGTTCTTCCGTGTTTGCCAAGTTGGGGAGAATAACATATTACCTTCATTAGCCAACGCAGGTGGTGTTTTTTGTATCTACATAGTGTTTTTATTACAAACCGGAGATCATGATACAAAGAAGGAAAATTTACAGCAGTATTATATTCAGATTTTTCGCAAAATAGGAGGCAATTCTACAACTTAAAGTGGAAAAAGCTGTGATCAATCGATCAATTGGCTCCCCTCACTTGTTAATGCTGGTTAAGTTGGATTTGCTTCAATACTTTTGATTACTCAACCAATTAATGTGCAATAGATTAAAACGTATAAGAAGAGAAAGAATATTTTTATTTATTTATTAATTACTGCTTACATGAATCATACATATTAGTATAATAAAATGTTCGTTCATAAAAGACACCTGAGCTTAATCGTATTGTGTCAACAGCTTCAAATATTTGAATATTTGAATATTTGCAAATATTAAATATTGGATAATTTGAATATTCAAATAGGATCGTGAACAAATACTTGAATACTCGGATACGAAAAATTCCGACCCCTATTACATACTAAATAGTTTTTTTTTGCGTAGAGGAGGGGAAATCTTGCATAGGCGCTTCGGGGGCCCGTGCCCTCGGGTGTGCTGGATTCTTACCGACTAAAACCCCTCCCCTGAGAGGGGGCCTCACTGCACTGCGGTCATTAGTGTCCTATTGTTCCCTCACATATTGCTATCTCCTCATCGGTCCGGTGTATTTTATGAAATTCAATAGTCTGATGTAGGGGGTACTTCTGATTTCCTCGGGTGTAGTTTTATCGTCTCCGAGGTATGTCCGAAACAGCACATGCATGGGTGTCTCTTCTTCCATGCCGCAACTCCTGCATCTGGGCTGATCTACCAGACCCATCGTGCAGAGATGTTTTTTGCATGGGGCTTGTCCGGTCGCTTGGAGTGCGACATACGGGGCAGTTCCCTCCAATAGGCACGGTGCTATGCCTCGAGCCATTTTTGGATTACAGATTTCGCTGTGGCATGAGAAATGCTACAGGTTGGCTCTGGTCCAATCAGAGGTTGTTCCCCCCGCTTTAACTTGACTGCTGTTTCAGTTCCTTCGCATCTGGTTTCCTCAGGCTTCCATACGAGTGTCACTTTATTGGGATTGTTTACTAGTGTCTCTAGTTCCTTTACACAATCGAGTACACATTGTCAGGTGATTGTGTATGACACCAGTGCCTCAAGCACTGTTAGGCTGCTCGCTATGATTCTGATTTGTCTATTCTCATAACCTCTCCCTCATAATTCGAACACATGTTGTAATTGCCAATACTTTTGCTTGGATTTCTGTGGCAAGTGTACCTAGGCTTAAAGAAATCATTTCTTCTTGGTCCCTCGTCTCGACTATTCCAGCACCTGTACTTTTTCGGTCTTGGTGCCTTCGGTAAGCCACAGGGAATCTCCTGATATTATATGAGGATTGCCTCCAGCGTTCTCCCGCCCATTCAAGGTTTGAATCGTGAACGGTACGGAAGTGCTGTGAACCTTAATCTTGTCGGATCTCATCCCCAATGACCCAGGCCTTTCCTTGTCCAATAAGGTCCAGAACTGTCAATTTGTTACTAATCTGGGTTCGGAGTAGAAGTATTTTTAGTTGCCTGCCTACTATACCTGCATGCTATTGGCTGACCAACATAAAATAATAGTGACCATTGTATGAAAGCAGTTTTTTTGAAGATGGAAACGTTCGACACGTTCCTACATGCTGTCATAAATCACACCAATGAAACGCGTTGCTTATCTAGGGAATAGATAAATGAACGTATTCATAAATGTGTTGGAATAAATTTACTCAATTTGAAATGTAATAGAACTAATCATGCAAATTACTACAACCATGATACGTTCAATTATTGGAATATTCTATGATTAGATTACTGGATATTATCAATGCCTCTCTGTGACACTAGCTGAAAGCATCCATTTATTCCGCAGTCCAACAAATTTGTAATATAAATTTCGTTAAGGTTACAACCATATCTAGTTACGGAGCAAACAGAGGGTTATTAGTTTGCCAACGACCCTTATTATATTTCATATTACATGGATCAAAATTGACTAATACAAAAACAAATACAATTATGTACTCAAGATGAAAATGAACAAACTCTACTCGATCTCTAGAAGTATGAAATTTCGAAGGACTGAGCTGACTTGAAACTTTCACAATAATAATGAGCGCGTGGAAAGAATATCAACTTACAAAACTTCATAAGCTAAGCTTGCCACTAAGATAATTAAACTAGAAGTTTCCATTCAATTTCCTTGACGTTCATTTCTTTGTAGGTAATTAGTTAACGCTTCATGATTTACGGGGCTATTTGTTGCAAAGTACATGAAAAATGGTTCCAGCATTTATTGCCTCTGGCAAAATTCAAAGTGCACTTCATGACTGACAGATCCATTCATAGATAATCGATGTATTTGACGTTTCTGACTGCTCGTAGATTGTTGACTAGGCACAGCCACGGTCGTACATACATTACATGGGTCTCTTACGCGTCGCCAAACTCGTAGTACCTCGCTCAGCCGCTAGCTAGCGCTTGGATCGAAGTGGTAAAACGATTTCTTTCCGGAATCGCAAGCAGTGTTACTAAGTATTCTGATTTGAGAGAGGAATAAAACTGTTACTCATGTCAAAATGTATTACTCACCTTAAAAATAACTTCCCCTTTTTCGTTTTGTGATACATGCTCGCACACATAAAAGACCTCGTTAAAACGAACTTTAAAAACAGAAGTTTCTTGCTTTACATTTTTGTACCCCGTTTTTCATTTCGGCACAATGCACTATTTTGTAATTTGTTTCTAAAAACGCAGGTATTCCTTGTGTTTACTAGTCACGTATGACAGTTGTCAGAGAATTTCGACTACTGCGCCATCCTTTTTGGTAGTACGCGACAGTCGACGCTTAGCGGGCCCACTTCTCACATAGGAAACAGCCTCGAGACCCCAGACCTGTATGTACGACCGTGGGCACAGCTACACTGATTTCCATAATTAAGATCTGTACACAACCCAGGCTATCCATGACAAACCACAGATTCCCATTGTACCAAGTACTGAAGCTTTAGTAAAGTAATTCTAACAGGATATTTGGTTCCTTTACATTCCTTTCGGGCAAAAGCTTAAAGAAAATTCTTAGAAGAATAGCTATTTGTTATTTCGAGTCAATGCAAAAATACGGGTAAGTGTCTTTCTACCCTCATAGGAAGCTATAAATCATTTGACAAAGACTAGAAAGGTTGAAGAAAACGAATGAGTATCAAGATATTTTAACCAATTAACATTGTTCTTTATGACCATTGAGTGAGATCTAGCAAATTAGAGTCATTTACTTCGGGCCGGATTTTATTTCGTTAGTTAACAATAGAGGTGCCCAGATTGTAAGCCGCATCAGGGCGTTTATGATTGCATTCAATTAACAAGTCAGTTTATCCTCACTAGACAGATATAGTTCTTCTAATCAGCTCTCTTTCACTCTCTATCTATCTGATGGGTTAGAGCCATGCTCTCAACTTACTGGTTGAGAAGGAAGGTAAGAAAAGGTTTTTAAAGCCGAAGTGGTAATAGTGCAGTTATATTTTAGACTCTTTTATTGTTCCTTGCTTTTGATGAATTCATGAGTCACTTAATATTTGTTTGTAAGACTAAGTAAGTTTAAATATTATGTCTAGTGGTGGTTAAGGGTATAAAAGTGAAGTCAAGTTTTAATCCAATAAAGTCTGTTAATGTCAACATAAATTCTTATACTTGGAATTCCTTTGGTTAATTTAGTTTCATAATAGTTTGCATCCAGAGCTGAACTTATCAAGTTTATTTACTCTTTTATTTTAGCGTTTATCAAAAATATTAAACTAACGTAGAGCTCAGTGAATATTGGTTGATTACTGGAAATCCCTTTCATATTTTTAATTGTTTATTATTTTTCTATTTATATTTGTTATCGTCTATTTTATCGAATATGTATAATAATGTTATGGATTGATATTCTTCGATTAACGTTACATATCGGCCTTATATACCGACCTACCTGTGAATAAGAAAAGTCTGAATCAAATGAGTATTATATGTATTTTTAAAAATCATCAAGTGTTCTTGGTTGAAGAGCTATGAGAAACTTATATAAATGTTCACTTTTCTTGAATGAACTCATTTCTTAATTAATAAGTAAAACTATTAAGTAAAAAAAGAACCAAGTAAATAGTTGAGAGGTTGGATTAATAAAGAATACAATGCACTAATCATGTTAAAAGTGATGTTACGGTGTATTTATATGAAGGGGGGAGGGGGGGCGAATATCAAAGTTTCGGAATGGTGTGTGTTAGCGTCTGAGGTGAAAACTAATGGTAGTATCGAATTTCTCATCCATATGAGTATATTATGACGCAATTATTACGGAATCGATGAGATCGACCAAATTCATTATTGTTCCGTACTTACTCCTTATGAAATTTACGAAAATGCGAAAATTTCAAAACGGTCATGCAACTAATGGGACTTATTCTATGGGATCTGAAAAAGTTGTGGATACCAATTTCGGGTGCATTATTCATGTTGAAAGTGATGTTATGGTTTATTCATATAAGGAATGGCCGAAGCTCAAGGTTTCGGGACGCTGTGAAATGTTGCCTCAGCGTCTGAGGTGACAACTAATGATAGTATCGAATTTCTCATCCATGTGAGTGTATTAGAACACAGTTATATCGGAATCGAGGAGATCGACCAAATTCACTAGTTTCTCATGAAGAAAATTTGAAAATGTCAGAAAGGTCATGCAACTGACGGAATTTCATCTACGAGATTTCAAAAGGTTGGGATACCAATTTCGGATGTATTAATTACGGTTTATTGAATTTAAATAAATATAGACAACAGAGTATGGGAAGAGAAACATTCATTACCATGGCGCAGTCGGTAGGATTCGAACCTATTATCATCAGCTAATCTTTACATGACAGGCAGCAGATACATTTACAGATTGATAATGCCATAACATACATATCATTTTTGCAATATGGCTTCAAGTCCTGAAACTCGAAAAATGATGTTTTGCCGGCAAATCCTACGCGGTCACTTGTTCTTAGGGTGTTAGCTGTTTCTGCGAGCGTAACAATATATGCGATAACGCTTACAAGATAGACAGCTCATACATTGACGCCAACTCATGTCCATCACTGACCACCAATAGCATAGATCTATCTCTGTCAATTCATATAAACTCCCAATTCAGCGAAATGTACCTACTATTACATTCACATTATATTTCACTGTTCTAATGTCATGACAGAGTATAATTTTACGTCTTTGCACACATTTACCTGTTTGTAATAATTTGCAATATGCATTTAAGTCGTGAAACTTGGGAAATGACATCGTGGGGGGCGAAGCTGACTTCCTGTTTCTAGGGGTGTCAACTGTTCCTGCAGGCGCATGGAAAAACTGCCGGAAGTATTGGGTTGTGTTGTCAATGGTCAATCTAGGGACTATTTACATTTTTAACAGGATATCTTTGTTGTACTATTTACAAATACCTATTGCATAAAATTGAAACCGAAAGTTATTTATTAATGCATTATTAATTAATATTCCAGAAATGCAGATAGTCGAGTAAATCACTACATAGGACTGGAAGACATTACATAAAAAGCACTTATAAAAGCTGTTCAGGAAGTATAGCTAGATATATAACAATTATTAATCGGTGGAAGAGTGAAAATACCTATGAATGTTTTATTTTATCACAGTAATAAAGTTGATAGTGTCGTTCGGATAAATTTGCATGAATTTCATTACATTACGCTTTTCTGATAAGTCTTGGCGTAACCAGCGATGGCTAAAGTTTCTAAAACGTTGATAGTCGGGGGGGGGGGATACGCCGAGATCGCTTTCCTAACAGCATCAGCATCAGTAAAGATGTCGCATTAGTATTCATGTACGTCAAACATCGACTTTAATGGGAGTAAACATTGTATAAAGGCGCCTATGCCTATATTTCCTTGCCGAATTCAACGTAAACTTGCGGGTAAATTGACTTTCGAAAACGTGATGCGTTCTTACATTCATCGTTTTCATTAGAAAACTTATCATGACCATACATATTTTTGGAAGAGATAGTATTTGAACCGAGCTAAAAACGATACAACATCTAGTAAAGCTGTTTCATACGAAAGAGGTTCATAAATCAATCTGAATATCGTGTCATCTGTTTTTTAACAAAGCACCAAATACGCACACGTCTCGGCAAATCTTCTTCGAATATATCAAAGAACGTTTTCGTTAAATTATTTATGGAGCAACCTCATCTGGGAGCTAAAATCGTGTCTTGTATGAGAGATGTTTGATTTCGGTAGATCATTAATATAGATTTAAGAACAGAAGAGGGGCCAATTAATACCATTTGTAATTTGTAACATTTCATAAGATATGAACCTACCCACCTTCCAAATAGCTTGCCATCAAGGCCAATTGTTTATCTCTGACTCCGTATCTCTCCAGTTTTGGGCAGCTCTATTCACATCCATTTGCGATTTGAGTCTTATTTGTGAAATATAATGTTATATTCATGAATATCCTTCGTTTAGCGATATCGAGTATAAGCAAGATATTTCAGAATCACAGATAATGAAAGAATATCTATAATGAAAGGTATAAGTGGCCAAAATTAATTCTTACATTTTGGTGATATTAATTTGTGGTATTTTTAGGATGACTTATGTTGTACATGATGTATCAATTCCCCGTTAAATTGAAATTTAGTTTTCATGGAACTGATATGTCTGGTATTGGTAAAATAGTTATTTTCCATCTGAATTTAGTCGATGAAAAATAAAGCATTTGCATTTTCAGGGGATAATATTAAAAATGTTGAAAAAATGGCCAAATAAAGCTATAATAGGCCACAATTTCTGACTCGGGGGTTTTGGGGGCTGCTGATCACGATTCCGGTGCCACATTCAGAATACGATGCACCTGGCAAATCGTGATCAGCGCCCCAAAAAAACCACGAGAGACGAGATTGGTCGCATTTCGGAGTATTTAAAAAAAGAATTCATGGAGATGACCAGGGTATCCTGACCACCAGGTTGCTTCTGAGTGTCATGGTCATGACCAGCAACTTGAAGAGAACTTCCCCTATAAGTTTCACTCCATTGCAAAAGATATTTTCACAAATTCCCTAGAGACGACGATAGTACCAGGATGTCCTGAGCGCCAGGTGCCTCGTAATTCGACTCTGGCACCGGAATCGTGATCAGCTACCCCAAAACCCCCGAGTGAGAATTTCTAGTCTATTATGGCTATATTCAGAAATTTCTTCAACATTTTTAATATTATCTCCTGAAAATGCAGTCAAAAAGATGCATTTCCTCTGTAAAAATCATAAAATGTATATCATGAAAAAATAAACTAGTTAAATATTTTTTAAATGACTTCTAGAATCGATTACAAAAAAATCATCAAAATCTTTTCTGCTTTATTCCCTCGACTAATTATATCATGTATGTCACACAAACATAAATTTATGGCTAAGTTAATTAAAATGTAAGAAATACTTACGCAACTTAATATGCAGTTTGTGTAGCATAAAGTTTTCATATACTCTAACACGAAGTTTAACAGCATGGGAGTTGTTCTAATGGCTGGATCTGGTCTAGATAATTAAAATTAACTTAGTAAATTGCACGAAAATCATATGGTGGAATACAACGTGAAAGATTGATTTCTGGAAAGATGCAGCAGAACATTATTATTCATATTATCTTCCTATGCTTCTAATTACATATTATATGTAGGTTTAGTGAACATGAAGGATGATTTAGACTTTTAAAAACATCATCTTTACGATGATAACAATTCTTTCCCTGAAACGGACACTTTACATATTTCACATATAGCTGATAAAGGCTGAAGACTAAATTTGCTGGAATCTTTGGAAATTTACAAAACCAAAAACAATATTCTACTTCTTAATGATCAAACAGTCCTAATTTATACACCATTATTCAAAGCTATCTAATATATTCATTCCACATATTATTGTCCTGATTAGCTTCTATACTCTGCAATTACCAAGCAACTCATCATTATTAGAATGTAAAAGCCTAACATGTAATCCGATAGTTATAAGTTCATGCATGACCGACTTTTACTATCTACCGATAAGTATATTCATGTATTTTATCTGTATGTGAATACCGCCTGAGGATGACGTAATAACCGTGGAACTTGAGTAACGGAAGTTACAAATGAAATTGTACATGAATGTATGCGTATGATTTATATTTACAACGAGAAAAACACTATTGAGAAGATCTTTTTAGTTCAGATCGATCAGTAACGTCGAAAACTTATAGTTCCAGGCAGCTGCTTTGCTATTCTCATAGATCTCATCAGTGAAACGAGAAAGTTTGCATAGTCACTGTTGAAGGTGGACATAATTAACCTTCAGTGCGGTAAAAAGACAGAAATTTACCACATTGACAGAGTTCTCGAACTTTACAAAAGTTACTGGGAATCTGGCGCACTCAAGTAGTTTCACATTCCACGTAACTTTTGTGGAGTTCGAGAAATTTCTCAATGTGGTACATTGTATACATTTCCAATTTGCATTAATCATCCATAAGTGGTTCAATAAGTTCCCGTGATATTTTCAGATATCGCGCTGCTGTAACTCATAGATATAGAAAGCGTTAAACCTAAAAATACCGACCCAAACATTTAAACTGTATCGGCCTTGATTTTATATCTCCACTGTAGTATGGGAATTCTCCAAATAGTCCAGTCAACGAAGCCCAGAATCATCCAGAGTAACTAAATTGTTTCGTAAGTCATCGATTTTGATGTAATAGGGCCCATTCGATTCGTAATCACCTATAAACAAAATCCTACCACATCCCGACTCTAGGGAATTGTTCATACGGCTAATAAACAAAATGAATAACAATAAATAAACGACAATATTTAAAAAAAATGGAAACTGCATAAAATGGCTGATTTGAACTGATTTATGATGCTAATACATATATATTCTTTCAATTGAACGGCAGAATCAATATTCATAACAATTTGTTAGTTAAAAATAAATAAACGAAAAAAAAATTGGTGCAAAGTTTGAGTTTTTAGTAGATTTCGGATAATTTAGTCTTGATAAGCACGAATCTTTAGTCAATATGTTCGTCAATTGTTTATAAAACATTATATCGTTAATTAACAAATTAACAAAAAAAAAAGTTGACCCGAGGTTGAGTGTACAATCAATTTCAAATAATTTAGACTTGATGAGCAAGAATCCTTTGGTCAATATGTTCGTGAGTTGCGTATAGAACATTATATTGTTAATTACCAACACACACACACACGGACGCACACACAGCATCTTCATATACACATTTCATATCGGCGGAAGGGGTGGGGGGCCTTAGTAATGCTTAGGAAGGATGCGTTACCATGACAACGATTTGTGAATCCCAGGGGTGTAGTAATATTTGGAGTAGGCCGACAAAACAATCAGGCCCGTAGTCAAAGGGGGAGGAAAGTGGTGGATCAACAAACAGTTTTGATTCAAATCCCGCGCCAATTTTTTTTGTTTAATTCAAAAATTGTTAATTACCAATCTGATATTTTATAAACATTTGACGGACATATAGACCAAAGATTCTTGCTCATCAAGTGAAAATTATCCGAAATTGACTTTAAGTTCAACCTCGTGTCAACTTGTTTTGTTTGTTAATTTGTTAATTAACAATCTGATGATATGCATTACTATTCAAAATCAGTCCAAATCAGCCATTTTTATGCATTTCCAATTTTTTTAAATATTATACTAGAATCGTCGTTTATTTATTGTTATTCATTATTTATTAGCCGTATAACCAATAGCCTACCCGTTTGGATATGGTGGTCGTTTTTTTTTCTATAAATCGATTGAGCCATTGTAGATCAAAATAGGTGACTTACAAAAGAATTCACGAACCAAAGCTGCCATGGACTAGACTAAAAGTCCAATTGTAAGAATTATATCTAATAAAAATATCAACGTTGCTAACGCACGCTTCGTCAAACTTCACTCGTTCCAATGATGAGCTCTATGAGAAGAACAAGCTGTCAGGAACTATAATTTTGTAACGTTACTGGACTAGAAAGACTTGATTGTTATCTGGAAAGCCAATATAAGATAAATATATATTCATATATTCGTTTATTTATTATTCTGTTACATTCGATAAACATGGAACTAATAGAAATTGCATAACCATTTTTCAATTTTTTGTTCCCAAATTGAACTCAGTTCATGCTACTAAAGATTGAACATCACGAAAAGGGATACCTCCGATTCAAATCAGTGATACAAATGAGTAATGACCTGATTAATTCTAATTTCCTTCGGGAAATCGTGATTTTAAAACTCCCCTAGAATATGTAGACAACGCTTAAATTTTGGATGGCTTTGTAGATTACTTGTTGAAAATTCATATCTACAGTTTTAATGAAAAATACACTTGAAATAAATTTTCACAAACTTCGTTTTTATTGAACAAAACGTGACATGTTTCATCACACGGTGGCTTTATCAAACAATGATGTTACAAACTATGGTTTATTCCTTAAATATTAAAATTAAGATTAAAAAGGAGGGTATGATTGAGGTACGTGTACAATAGGATAAGAGTTACTTACAAATAAATTTGGTAACGGAGTCAGGGAGTTTCAAATTAATGAAAAAAAAACCCACAATCAATTCATATCAAAATAACATTAAAAATTGTATCAAGGAATCCTCTGCAATTTTTGAAGAGAAAAATTATTCAAATTAACCATTATGAACCTTCATGCGCCAAAATTATATTCGTTACTTGAATTAAATAAGACAGACTTTTCCATGAGACCTGTGGTCAGTTACTACGACGCTCCGTCTACGAATTTATCAAAAAAATTACTGCAAATCTCAGGAGGACATCGTAAATTTGAGCCGAAAATTGACATACAAAATTCTAACGATCTGGTCAACAAAATAAAGATTTTACCTCACCAGCCAATAGTAAATTTACATCATTTGATGTCATCAACCTCTTTTCTATTATACCTCTTGGGGAAACATCACTTATAATCCAAACTATCTTGGAAAAAAACATACAAACATTGTTATAATACAAGAAATATTACGCATTCTCGAATTATGTCTTTGTCAGAATTGTTTTCAATTCAATAACAATGTGTATACTACTCAAGAAGGATTAAAAATGCGAAACACATTGAGTCCTTATCTGGACAAAATATATATGAATGAATTAGAATTAAACATCCACAAACACCCTATTATAAAAAGATTTATTTATTGGCATCGGTATGTTGAAGATATATCAACATGCTTTAATGGAACACAAAGACAATTAGATTCTTTCATTGAATATTTAAATAATCTACACCCCAATATTAAATTCACAGTTGAAGTAGAAGTCAATCAAACTATAAACTTTTTGGACTTAACCATAACTAAATTAAATAGCAAACATTCCATTTCAATATATCATAAGCCTTCACATACGGACATTATTATGCACAAAAATTCAAACCACCCCATAGATCAGAAACTCACTGCTCTTCAAAGCATGATACATAAACTTGTTACTACCCCTATGTCAGAATTAAATTATCATAAGGAATTTTCAATTTTAAAACAGATAGCAACTATAACGTCTATAACAAAAAAATTTACTAGAAAAAATTATAAGGAAGCAATGATGTTAGTTCACCCTAGTACAGACTCATAATTATTGATCAATAAGGTATGTAGGAAACTTTCTGATAATGTATGCAATTTACTTCAAAAACACAATGTCACCGAATATTATATATAAAACAACAAAGATGAAAATAAGAAAGATCAAGAATCAGGAGTACACAAGGTAGAGTGTGATAAATTGTATATAGGCGCGACAGGAAGATCTTTCAAAATTCGAATTGAAGAACATCTTAATTTGACACAAAGAGATATACAAAAGTTGTAAACCTTATTAAAGAAACTAATCATCATTCCAAAGATAATTTTGAGATTCTTCATAAGTCAGTTAAAAGTAAAGTATTAAACATCGTAGAGAGAATTGAAATTATTGAGTTTAAAAATACAGGAAACCTTTTAAATGATCAGGAGGACTTTACCAATTTTTCATTATTAAATTAATTTTTTGTAAGTAACTTTTATCTCCCTGTACATGTACCTCACTCATCTCCGCCTTCTTAGTCTTAATTTTAATATTTAAGGATAATAAACCATAGTTTGTAAAACCATTGTTTGATGAAGCCACTGTGTAGTGAAACATGTCACGTTTTGTTTAATAAAAACGGAGTTTGTGAAAATTTATTACATATATATTTTTTTTTAAAACTATATAACGTTTAAGTTATATATTATCTATAATTGCAGACCAGTAAGTTAAGAGACATCGCTTCATTTCATAAAAACGTGGAGAATATTAACCGTGGTTGGTTTCAACTTATCGTATTAAGGTCACATTGAAAGTATTTCCCCAATGTACATCAGATTGTACAAATTTACATACATTTCCCATTACAACGCTAATTTGACTGTATTAAGTAACATAATGTATGCGAACTATAATATTACATATTAATGGGATTATGAGACGAAATATTCCTAACTTTCGGTTAGTATGTGTTCATAATTAGATCTTCCCACCTCAACTTAACCCCTTCCATAATAGAAAATGACAATGTTACAAAATGGGAAAAATATGTTACGTAGTATGTTCAGCCTCACAAAAAAAATTAACAAGCTTAACTCAAAGTTTAAATGGTTGATTATTGAATTTTTCGGAACGTGATTGTTTCATTAATCAGACAAAGGATATAAAATTCACATTTTCGCTGACATTTCCGTAAATCCATCGGAAAGTTTTCGCAATATTCTTATAAATGTGTTTTATGAGGTGCAATTTTAAACATCTGCATGTTTAAATTTTCGTAGCAAGTAGGTTAATATTTCCAACGTCTATAAAATGTATTGATATCTTGGAAAACAGATTATGAAATTTATTAATTACAGAAGGGTGATGAATAAGTGCTTTGCTGTGGGCCAGGTAGCTCAGTGGTAGAAGCATCGATCTTCTAATCGCTGTGGCTGCCGGTCGCGGGTTCGAATCCAGCGACTGCGGAATTTTTCCGATGGCCTGAGAAAGTGGTGCGTCAAGATGCATTGGCTGTTAAGTCCAAGTGTCATCGTGACTGCCCTGGTTGCAGGATCGAGCCTTCGACACGAGTGTTTAGTGGGTATATCTGAGGTGATTAAGTTCGGGACTCAGGGACCCTCACACTACCTTATAGGATGTTACAGGACCATAAGGGGCCCATAAAGGGTTTCAAACACCTCGCACTCAAAAAAGAAAGGTGCTTTGCTGGCTCAAAGGAACGTTCGATAACCAGTAGCGTAGCTAATTCCCGCTCCGCCCCCCGCATATAAACTCTTTGCGCCCTTATATTTTCTAAAAAAAAGGAAGGAATATAACAAATATGCTTTGAATTTTAACTAAAAATAATCAACGTCTATTGATTATTAAAAATAATTTGTTACTTACACGTAATTAATAGTATATCTTATAATATATTATATACCAATAAGTATGCAACACTCGAGATTAACATTTTGATTTTCTTGTGCGCCCCTACAAACGTGCGCCCTTCACACTGTGGGGGTTGCGGGGGCGTTATCTACCCCACTGTCAATAACGTACCAAATAAACTATAAAAGAGTTCACACTGTGGATACATTACAACATTATTGATAACATATAATCACCCTTATTCACTAAAAATACTGTCAAGCTACTGAGGACCTTTCGGCTACCAAGTAGCCATCATCAGAGTAAGCTAAATTAGAAATCAAAATGTGCTTGTTTAAATACTATTTGGGGATAATAAAGTTAACAATGGGTTACCCTATGCTGGAGATAAATTGGAATTTATTAAATTACTTTTTCATCCCTCCTAAATTACCTAGATATTTGTCTGTACTGTGTTTCAAAAGTGAAGTGTTGAGAAAAGTAGTGACCTGTATTCAAAACATGTTCTGCTAACGCTGATTTTTCACCATTATTTTTCTTTATATTGGCAAATGTTCCTTATAACGAGTTAAAATGTTTCTTTTAGTTCGACCCACATAGAATTTTGAACACGACTGACAATTGATTCTGTGAATCCCGGATTTGTCGAAATCGGAAAATTATTAGATTATTGAACGTTCCGTTGAGCCAGCAAAATTATAACAAAGTTGAGAAACTTCAGCAAATTGCGTTGGACAATGATTACCTAAAATATTTGATTAATAATTTAATTTCTGAACAAAAAAAAAATTGCACCGTAGCTAACTAATCAAATTAGAGCCATTACCTTCAAATAATTCAATAAAGTTCAAAAGTTTCAGTTGTCATACTTTAGTAATTAATAAATTCCATACATTGCTTTCCAATTTTGCAATACAACCAGCTTATAGATGCAAGAACAAGCTAAAACACCGTTTAGCCAACATCCTTTATAAAGTTTCCGATTGCAACAAATCCGGAATTTACAAAATCAATTGTGAGTGGTGTTCGAAATGGTATTTGGGCCAAACTAGAACGAACGTTTCAACTCGTCATTTTGCCCATATAAAGAAAAATTATTGTAAAAAATCAGGGGTAGCCGAACATATTTTGAATACGGGTCACACCATTTCTCAAGAAAGTTTATTACTTTTAAAACACAGTATAGACAAATATCTAGGTAATTTAGAAGAAATGGAAATGTATAAACGATAAAGCAATTTATTAAATTCCAATTAATCTCCAGCTGAGGGCAACTTTTTGTTAAATTATAATATCCAAATAGTATTTGAACATCAGGCACATTTATTTCAATAGTATATTTTTGAGTGGATAAGGTGATTATTTTGTATCTACAGTGTTACAGTGTATACACAGTGTGCACTCTTTTATAATTTATTGTATAATTTCAAATTACTTTGAGTTAATGAATATTATATCCTAGTTAATTCTACATCCATTTTCTGATTAAAACGCTGACAATCAATATTTTAATTAAAGTATGAGAATTATGCAAAACAAGCGGCAATCCCATTTCGAAAAAAAAATTATCAACGAGTTCCATTCAAAATTATTTGATATTATGTGTTTCAAATGATGATAGATTTCTGCTTTATGTGTAACGTGGAACAAAAGGGCTTAGTCCTGTGGACATGAAGCTCTTAACACTGATCCATAATCCTACGTATTAGCCGGTTATCCTAAGCTGCTCTCTGAATTTTACTGTCTATTAATACGGCCGATATTCAAAACCTCTTGTTAGTAGTGACTATCCCCAAAGCATGAAATTTCAGAGCAGCCAAATCTGCATAATTGTATTACTAGATAACAACTTCATAATGACTATCGAGGGCAATATAATCTGTGACAACGGACCAATTTATTAAATTCCTTGTTCGTATGTTGAGAATTTTGATACGATTTTTGTGAAGTAATTAATTTGAATAAAAATTGAATGTTCTGTTGTTGTTTTTATTACCTATCTCGCTTTTCATATGTTGTTTTAGAATCAATCAGATACACATATTTCATTTAAAATACAAACTGAGACAAAATATCGAACTTATTCTAGAACAAAACCGTTTCATTCGAAACAGAAAAACTCAAATAGATAAGTTATTGATCAAATAATGTAATTTATGAAAACAAGAATTATATGTTTGACTGTGAAATGTATGTATAACTTATTAAAAATATCGATACGTACAGAGTGGTCCGAATTGGACATTTTTGATAGGAAACGTCAATTTCTAGAGGAGCTAGAAAAAACCAACCTACCTGTTACGAGCTAGGTTTTTGTGAGCAAGTGAATACCGAAAACCGCATATCGATATCTTGAACTGTGTAAGAGATACAGGATGGTTTTCACTTTTGTGCATTTTTGATTCATCCCCGTAACTTATTTATTTATGAATATTTTTTGTTTCTGTAAAAACATTCTAGGTATTTTTTAAAAGGAATTCAATGCTTTTTTTCAGTAAAAAAATGGTTTCGAATGTGTCATACATTATGTGACAGTCAATGTATCCGCCGTTTGTTATATAAGCGTTACCTGTCTTGCTGAGGGGTTCTGTGTTGTCTGCCTTGGACAGTCTGAACTATAGAGGTAATATACAAAAAGAGGTAAAAAGTTCGAAAAACGTCAATGTTAAATAGTTATTTAATTTAATTTGATTTATTAACAGGGAACTCGCAGTTAAGATTTAGAAGCATATTACAAGTAATTACAAGTTTGAATATAAACTGGAGATCACTAATATCATATAGTTCATATCTATGTAAGTAGTAATTACGTCGCATAAAACGTAGAAGTATCATATTATACTCAAGTAGAGGGCCCTTTCTACCTTAACATAGGGTAACTCTAGGGTAAATTTGAAAGGGGAGAAACGTATAGTAGAGTAAACCTATCAGGAAAATATGGCTTTTGTGGAAAAAGAAGACCGAAGCTATTTTTTAGAAATCGTTCAAAACCAAAAACTTCTGACCTCACCTTTGATTTTCCGAGAGAACAATTTATTTTTTCTTATGCTTATTCGTTTTTGAAATGAATTTCTCTTTCCAAATATGTATCATATCTGCTACTTTCCTTTTTAAACTTTTATTCATTGCTGTTTTTGAGATACTATAAGTGAATTATATTAAGATTAGGTAAGTAGCTAAATCTATAGTGTCATGCTTGAAATATAATACCTCCGCAACTACTGTCAAACAATTATCATATTTTATTCAAATGAAGTTTGTTTGAAGAAAGAGAAACAGAGGACACACTCTCACAAAATATAAATGACAATGATAATGATGATGGTGCTGCGGATGTAACAGTTTAAAATGATGAGAATCTTATGCAGTCAGCTGTAAGGGTATCACGTGATGCTGCAGCAAATGAAAAACCTGAATCGTCTTTTAAGAAACCTGCATCAAATAATCGGAAAATTGATTCTGTTGAATTAGAAATGATTGCTGCCCTGAAGGCACCATCATTCTTCAAAGGATTACTCCCTTATCTTGAATATTTCGATGAAATTGACACACTTGATTTTCAAATGGAGGTGCTGAAAGTCGTGAAGATAATCAGGCAGCGGAAGCATCCTTTTCCTTCTACATTCGAAACATCATATGCCTCTCCATCTAGTACTCCCTCGCTGGCCCCTCCATATGATAACAAAACAAAAAACGTAATATGAACCGTGTATGTGAATGGGTTTCGAACCGAATGCGCATACGTGTGAAACAGGTCTTATAGTCTAGGAGCCAGAGCGATATTGATGGTCTGAACCCGATGGCACTATGGTTTATCGTTAAAGGACGGTTCGATGATCAATTCATCTCACAGACCGAATTTTCCCCGGCTGCTAGATCTTGAGATACAGTACCGGCATTTTTTTTTACTGGAGGTTAACCCTTCCCAAGTTGCGGTTACTTGAATCTTATACACTTCCACCACGTGCCATCATTTTTTATCGTGTCCGTTTATCAGACCGACTAGTTAAAATTACACCGAAAATGGACTGCAATTTAACCCCCAAACCTGGTGGAACATGTTCATTGGTGTTGGCAATTGTTAACATACCCTATGCCATCAAAAGTTATCGGTCCATTTCCGAGTAATTGGCCATTATTTGGACCAAAAATGTTTCTTTTTTTTCATTTTGTGGATAAAACTTGCGGATTACAAGGTAACATGATGGCACCATGTTAAATAACTTTATTATTATTTATCGGAGGTCAAATAAAGATATAAAATTATTGCCATCATTCCTTGCCTATTTCAACCCCCCAAAAACCCATAAAACCACTCTCCAAAACAAAAAAAAAACAAAAATGGGCGTTTCGATTTTAAACCCTGCCAGAATCTCAATAATTGACTAATTTATCATAAAAAGGGTCATATTATCCATTTTATTCATATTTTTTGGGGGGTGGTTTCATTGGGTTTTGGGGGGTTGAAATAGACAAGGAGTGAATAATTTTAAATCTTTATTTTACCTCCAATAAAGTTATTTAACATGGTGTCATCATAGACCTTGTAACTCGCAAGTTTTATCCACAAAATGAAAAAAAGAAACAGTTTTGGTCCAAATAATGACCAATTACTCGGAAATGGACCGATAACTTTTGATGGCATAGGATATGTTAACAATAATTGCTAACACCAACGAACATTTTCCACCAGGTTTGGGAGGGTTAACTTGCAGTCCATTTTCGGTCCAATTTTAACTGGTCGGTCTGATAAACGGACGCGATAAAAAATGATGGCACATGGTGGAAGTGTATAAGAATAGCATGCTTTTCAAGTAACCGCAACTTGGAAAGGGTTAACCTCCAGTCAAAAAAAAATGCGGATGCAGTATCTCGAGATCTAGCAGCCGGGGAAAATTCGGTCTGTAAGATAAATTGATCATTGAACCGTCCTCTAACGATAAACCATAGTGCCATCGGGTTAATGTTCAGACCATCAATATCGCTCTGGCTCCTAGACTATTAGTCTGATGCCAATGCAAAAGTACAAAACTCAGTCGTTCCTCAGATATTCGGTTTAGTAGCCTAGTTTTGATCAGGCGTAAAGCTAAGAAGGTCGCTTGTTTGTCAGATTACTTTGTTATAACGTTAAGGTTCATGCGATTCTCTGAGCGAGTTATACTAGCCCCCTCTGTTTCATGTTATGCCCCAGTATAGCATTACCTCCAATTTTACTAGGTAGAATCCACTTTCACAGTTTATGATTTCGAGGACTAAACATTTGTTGAATATATATATAACCAAAACTTTCAGAAGAGGAACAAATTGTCAATATTTTGATTAATGCGTATTTTATGATAGGGAATATAATTTTTCTGTTATTATGTTCGTATCGCAAAACAAGTTACGTAGATAATAAAACCACATTAGTAATGATTTATTTATTGGGCTATTATGAAAATATTTCGCTTGATTTAGTGCCTGTATCAGAGCAGATTACGTTACGTTATCATGGATAACGTGAGTGTCATTTGAATATTCAAGTACGTAATATTAATTAAATAGAACATGTTCCGATTTATTACCTTATGCGATATTAGTTCAAGTTACCGCAGAACAGCCTACGTGTATTTTATTATGGATCTTTCACGTTACAGATAAATAAGAAATCATTTATAGTAGTCATTTTATGGATTGTACTTTTTTTTCCGACTTTAGGTTTGAAAATACATAAAAATAGAAAATTTTCCGTAGATTACGAAAAAAATAGTGGATGAAAACCTCCAACGAAGGAAAATGTCCTAATTTATATATATATATATATATATATATATATATATATATATATATATATATATATATATACGATTTTCCGTGTTTTTCCGGGAAAGAACACTTATATCTTCGAAAATAAGCATTTTAGAAGGAAAAGTTTCGTACAAAAGTTGTTCAGCATACAATTTTACATAGGAATTGTCTATTCTGAATCTAATTTTCATCGAATTTTCCAAGCATTGGATGTGAAAACAAAATATATATGAGAAAAAATTGCATCTGGCTTGTAAATATGGTATGATAATTTTATATTGGGGTATATATCGTTACTGTAAATGATTATAATTAAAAATTTTCCAATATTTGCCCTAATTTTCCGGGTTAGGAATTTTTTTTTTTTCAATCTTAGTGTATATGTCAATTTTTAGGTTTTATAGAGCTATGATAACGATTTTTCAGTTCATTTTGTCGTGAAAAGTCATTGAAAACGTACATTCGGAAAATGGAAAACGTTTTTTTAGTTAATTTTGTCACGAAATTCAATTGTTTTCGTTAGTATGTAGAGCAATAAGAAAAAACAAATTATATGAAATTAGAAAAAAATTAAAAAAATTCTTGATCTCCCGCGCGTTTAAAATTCTCGATCGAGCACCACTGCGTTAAATCTTTCGATGCGCTGGACTATGTATATAGCACCACTGCAATGAATTTGTGCGCAAGCGTTCAATCATATGATGCCCAAAATAACGCCACATGTGCTCTGTTATTGTATACGTTCAACGTTACTATTGATATATTTGATTAAAAAATCGTTTAAGTGAAAAACAATTTGATTCTAACAACCTCGTTTTTAATATTAAATTGTTTGAATTAAAATTTTCGGATATATATTTTCAATGATTTTTCACGATGAAACAAAGTAAAAAAACATTTTCAGAACCCTACAAAATATGAGAATTGATCTGTCACACGCCATAATAAAAAAAAAAAGTTTCTCATTTTCCGAATGTACTTTTCACGACAAAATGAACTAAAAAATCGTTATTAGAGCTCTATAAAACCTAAAAAGCACTGAGATTGAAAAAAAAATTAAAAAATTTTCCTAACCCGGAAAATTAGGGCAAATATTGGAAAATTCTTAATTATAATCATTGACAGTAACGATATATATCCCAATATAAAATTATCATACCATATTTACCAGCCAAATGCAATTTATTCTCATATATAGTTCTTATTCGAAAATATTTTGTTTTCCCATCCAATGCTTGGAAAATTCGATGAAAATTAAATTCAGAATAGTCAATTCCTATGTAAAATTTAATTTTGAACAACTTTTGTTCGAAACTTTTCCTTCTAAAATGCTTATTTTCGAAGATATAAGTGTTCTTTCCCGGAAAAACACGGAAAATCGTATATATATATAAATTAAGACATTTTCCTTCATTGGAGGTTTTCAGCCACTATTTTTTTCGTAATCTACGGAAAATTTCCTAACTTTCTGTATTTTCAAACCTAAAGTCGGGAAAAAAGTAACAAATCTCAAAAAAATCCATAAAATGACTGTACTATTAGCAGTGTATGATTAATTATTCTTCGCAAAGGTATCTCCATTTTGCTCTTTCATACCTTTTATTAAATTACCAGAATTCATTTTTTTATCGAACAGCGAATTTGTGGAACTTTTGCCTAGTGAGGTCTTTCTTTATGCCTACAGCCTCCAAAACTTCAAGAAAAATAAAAATGCTTATCGCCTCTCCCTACATTTTACTGCTGTATTACACTAAGTCCTTCTCGTGTAGTCAAAATATGAAAAAAATGAAAAAAAATCCCTAGAATTTATATATAATTCATACCTGGGTCAAGAATCATTATTAACTCTCTCATATACAAAAGATGAGAAGCCCTAATAATCCTGAAGGAATTCAAAACTGGTTTATTGACATAGATTGAGAGAATTATTCGCTCTGTACGTTGTTTCCTGACTTAGGAAATAATTTCCAATTGGAACCAATAGTTATTTCCCATAAAATATAGAAGAAGTTCGTGTATGAGTTGAATTGAAGTAAAGTATTTTAGAGGGCTGAAACATTGAAATAATGGTTATAATTATTTTTCCAAACTGCGAAAAAGAACTTGTTATCGAATAATTCTCAGATGTTGTTGATTCAATAATAAGTAAAACACAACATATTATAGAATATTCTTTTAGAGTTTCTGTCTTCGAATACTCATTTTCATTTAAGGCTAAACGCTTAGATTTTCTCGACTACACAAACCGTCGAATTTGGAAAGTTTAACAAACGTGTTGCTTAAGCGTTTACGAACGCCCAATCTCTGAGTCCAATCCCTGAGTCGATAAGCATTCTGAAAAAATGGCTTTCAAATATTAATATCCCCGATAGAAACTGCACAGAATAAGTGATCCTTACATCTATATGTATGGAGCAAAATTATTTTACTTTTATCAAAAATTACTATATACAAACAAGCGGATTTGCAATGGGCAATCCACCCTCTCCTTTTTTGACCAATATTTTTCTAAGCGAACTTGAAACCTCTTGAAAATCAAAATTGAATCAGTTTCTAAAAGTTTGGTGTAGATATGTTGACGACATTTTAGCGATTACAAGTAAAGATTTTGATTTACATGAATTACAGTAAGATGCACTGTCGAAATAGAAACAGATGATCAGCTTCCTTTCCTTGATATCAACATTTCAAAAGATGATAATCACTTGGATTTCGACATATACAGAAAGCCCACTTAAACAAATACCCCGGCGGATTCAGGTACACCATTTAGATATAAAATAGCTCCGTTTAATAGTCTCCTTCATAGATTATTGAACGTCCCTTTGAGCCAGCAAAATTATAATAACGAAGTTGAGAAAATCCAGCAAATTGCGTTGGTTAATGGTTACCACAAATCTTGGGTCAATAATTTAATTTCCAAACAAAAGAGGAATTCGGATGTTGCCAACTAACCAAATTGGAGCCATCACCTTCAAATACTTCAATAAAATTCAAACGTTTCATTTATCATTCTTCAGTAATTAATAAATTCCGTAGTTTGTTTTCTAAATTTGCAATACAACCTGTTTATAGATGTAAGAACAAGTTAAAACACCGTGTAGGCATCACCTTTGATAAAGTTTCTGATTTCGACAAATTCGAGATTTACAAAATCAGTTGTAAGTCGTGTTCAAAATGCTATGTGGGTCAAACTAGGAGGAACATTTTAACTCGTTATAAGGAACATTTTGCCCATATATGTCTCAAGAAAGTTTATCACTTTTAAAACACAGTACAGACAAATATCTAGGTAATTTACAAGGTAGGAAGTATGAACGAAAAAGCAATTTATTAAATTTCGATTTATCTCCAGCTGAGGGCAACCCATTGTTCACATTATTATCCCCAAATAGTATTTAAACAGGCACATTTTGATTCATAATGCAGTTTACTCTGATGATGGCTACTTGGTAGCCGAAAGGACCTCAGGTAGAAAAGTATTTTATAAGAAATTAAATTCTTATATTTTATAAAAATTAAAATCAGATGAATAGTACTTTTATTGGATAAGGGTGAATATTTCTTATCAGTAGTATTATAATATGTCCACAGTGGGAGATTTTATAGTTTATTAATCGCTAAATGGTTCATCACTTTCAAAACACAGTACGGAAATATCTAGGTTATTTAGAGAGGATGGAAATGTATAAGACGAAAATGCACTTTATTAAATTCAGATTTATCTTCAGTTGAGGGTAATCGTTTCTTTACTATTTTGATTCCAAATAGTATTTACTCACTTTGAAGATGGCTATCTAGTAGCTGAAAGGTCTTTAGTAATTTAATAGTGTTCGTTGTGGATAAGGCTAATTATTTCCTACTAGTATCAACGTATCATCAAGATAATAAATTAAATGAAGGAGAGAGAGAGATAGAGAATGGAATGTAAACGGTTATCAACGATTATGTCAGAAACAGAGAATTCCTTTGGTAACATCTAGCTTCCTCATTACCAATATATTAAATTGAACTGATACTTAATGTGTTCGATGGAAGTTTCCAACCAACCCAATTATTACATTATTATACTTTAAGCTTGCCATCGTCATTCAATTTTTCCAATACACTATAAATACTTGATGTGCTTACGGTGTTACGTTCAAATAATGATGTTCAATGAAGTTCTGAACTCAGAAACCCTAGTTCGTTTCGTTAAACTTCTAATAGAAATAAATCGCAAGTTCATTTCCGAACTCTACTAACAATGAATTGAAATTCATGTAATGAAAAGTTTGAGAATGAATGAGTTTTAAATACTGGAATATCTCCATCGAAAATGTTTCTTTCTTTGAATAAATGTTGATATTTATTTGAATTTGAAAACTTAAAGTTAGCATTTCCATGAATGAATACAAAATTAAAGATATCGAACTAAAGACAAATACCAAACATGTATCATTTGATGTTAAGAATCTCTGCTCAAGGGACAAACATGTATCATTTGATGTTAAGAATCTCTGCTCAAGTATTCCCACACAGCTTCCTATTAGTCTAATTGAATAACTTTTAATCTGGAGTAATACATTACCGTTGTTAGCACAGGAAATATTAAGTTTAATCTCACTTAGCATAAACCAAAATTACTGTACGGTTAACAATAAATATTACGAACAGAGCACCGGGTTTGCAAATATGTACTAGCAGAAATATTTATGAATTATACTTGAAAACTCAAATATTAAATTCAAAATTCCAGCAGATGTTTATATATTGGTATCGCTATGTTGCTTTGCAGGCAGTACTCGGCAAATAAGAATGCAACATATCTAAGTCTTGCGTACACAAATTTATTGAAATACATAAACTGCACGATTTTAAATTTTTAAGAGATCTGATATTTTGAAATGAGGATCTGATAACCTGGCAAAGTTTAATGCAACCAAAACCCAAGCGTCTTCTGCGGGACGGCGAATCCCAGAATCCCTAATATGATGATGTCAGGTACAACTATACTCCTATGAAGTCTTCCATACCCAATGCTCGAGATTCCACCAACAGCACCGTCCCATGGAACTATCATGTGAGGTACATTGCACAAACCGCTTCACAAACACTCAGTGGTGGCTAAAGTGCATTATTTTATTCCGCACGTCAGGCGCATGCAATGCTAACGCTCAACATTATGTTCCGGGGAATGTTCTGGAGTGTACATATTCCAAGTATGATTCGACTGACTACGGTTATTTCGCCATACGTGCTTACGGTTTGGGGCACAAAGCGGCGTATCTTCAGTAAACGTCTTGCCTTCATAGTGTACAGTGTGTGAATTCAATTCGAAGACGTGAAGTCTGGAGTGACGTACTCTATTATCAATGATGAAAATTATTTGTGTGCAAAATCTTTTAAAAAGCCCGCTATCATTTGAGGAAAAACTTTTAATTAAAAAGAAAGCAAGGCCTATTCCTGATCTTCAGATAAGCTACACTTCTACAAGTAAAACCCGAACTTATAATAGAGTATTCAACAAGGATATCTATGAAAAATACGATGAATGGGCGGATGTCCAGTAACAAATAAACTATTTTGTTTTATGTTCTTAATTTTTAAGAAAAAAATGTAACACGGTTACCATCTTGTATTCCTATGTTTACAACTAGGTGCATGAAAATTCCTAAAAATGTTGTTCTGTATCCAACTGTTAGGTGGCTTTATTGATGCCATTTGGATTGACCCGAAATTGCATGGTTCTAGCAATTGACAAACGATATTGACATACTCCAGAGAATTAATCGACCTGAGTGGTTCAAAATCATATTTGTTCACACAAAACAATGTTTATATCACCCATGGGCACATTAATTGATTCGAGTCAGTATAGATTGATTGAGCGACATTGGAATTATCTGTAAACAAACAGTTCGGATTATTTCCGTTGGCAAAAAAGGAATAAATTAAATGAAGGCTCTCTTCATGCACGTCGTTAGTAGACATATTAATTGGGGTCTTTGATATGCGTTTCATGAAACAAGCACATGGTTTTCGATTCATCAATAACTATTTGTCACATCATAGTAATCTGTTGACAAAAAACTGCTATTTTCTATCAACAGCATTAAAACATATTATTTCATTTACATAATTGCTTTTTATGTTTATCTCTTCATATTGGTAGATATATTATATTATACGTATTAATACAAAGTACTCTTTGACTGAGGTTATTACCTACCACCGGTTCCAAAGTGAAACCACCTCTGTCTCTCTGACTGTCTGTCTGTCTGTCTGTCTGTCTGTCTGTCTGTCTGTCTGTCTGTCTCTCTGTCTCTCTCTCTCTCTCTCTCTCTCTCTCTCTCTCTCTCTCTCTCTCTCTCTATCTGGTATCCTGGGGCAAGCCTACGATCTTATACTCTATAGTATCTCCTCAGTGATCTCCGATAAGCCGAAAGAATATAGATATTAACAAAATAAAATTGGCGGGAGGAGCGAAACATGTTGTACAAGTACTACGTTTGCTTTTGCTACACAACTGTGTTTTAACTATGCCAATTCAATGCTCCAAACTACCCTATGCAAGCTACACCTACAACTCCGGGTTTCTTTCTTTCACAATACTTCAAGCAAAATTTAAAGTAGGTTGCGCTCTTCTGGAGTCCATTGAATTCAATAATTTCTTCGTTGACTGTACACATGAACACTTGGCTTGATAAATCAATATAATCTCTATCTAATTATTTGAATTTAAATTGTTACAATACTGACACACAGGATATTAATTGATTTCGAAAAAATATGATATACTAGAAAATTACTTATAACTTTACAGAGAGAGATATTATCTCAACAATAATGTCAACAAGATTAAACATATTCTAATTACTTTGAGTGTGAAATCCAGGTAAAATATATATGACTCGAATCAATGCAAGCAATGGAATATTTTTTTTTTGCGTAGAGGAGGGGAAATCTTGCATAGACGCCTCGGGTGCCCGTGCCCCTGGGTGTGCCGGATTCCTACCGACTAAAACCCCTCCTCCGTGAGGTTGGTTCTCCGTCCAAAGGGGAGCCCCACAGCACTACGGTCATTATACTCCTATTGTGGCCTCACTTGTTTCTACCCCCTCATCAGTCCGGTGTATTCTATGAATTTCAGTAGCCTGATATAGGGGATACTTCTGATTTCCTCGGCTGTAGTCTTATCGTCTCCGAGGTATGTCCGACGACCTACCGTATATGCCGTGCACTGACACAGCACATGCATAGGTGTCTCATCTTCCACGCCGCAACCCCTACAAGTGGGTGATCTACCAGTCCCACCTTGTAGAGGTGTTTGTTGTATGGGGCGTGTCCGGTCAGGAATGCAACAAGATTCCGTATTTCTTGTCTGCTGAACGTCAGCAGATTTTTTGCTCGTTGCTGCTGGAGATCTCCGATCAGTCGCTTGGAGTGCGACATAGGGGGCAGTTCCCTTCAGTAGGCACGGTGCTCTATCTCGAGCCATTTTCGAATTACAGATTCCGCTGTGGCATGAGAAATGCCACAGGTTGGCTCTGGTCCAATCAGTGGTTTTTCCGCCCCCGCTTTAGCGAGTGCGACTGCAGTTTCTGTCCTTTCTCGTTTGGTTTCTTCAGACTCCCAAACGAGTGTTACTCTATTGGGGTTCACTACTAGTGCCGTTAGTTCTTTGACGCAATCAAGTACACATTGTGAGGTGATTGTGTATGACTCCAGTGCCTTGAGCACTGTCAGGTTGCTCACTATGATTGTGATTTGTCTATTCTCATAGGCTCTCTCCCTCATATTTTGAGCACATGTTGTAATTGCAACTAGTTTTGCTTGGAATTGTGTCGCAAAAGTCCCTAGGTTCAAAGAAATTCTTTCCCCTTGGTCTGTTTTCTCGACTATTCCAGCACCCGTACTTTTTTCCGTCTTGGTGCCCTTGGTAAGCCAAATGAAGTCCCCTGATATCATATGAGGACTGCCCCCAGCGTTCTCCCGCCCATTCACGGTTTCAATCATGAAAGGCACGGAAGTGCTGAGAACCTTGATCCTATCGGATCTCATCCCCAATGGCCCAGGTGATCCAAGCAATCCGAGGATGCTTCGGCCTTTCCGGTCAGCCTTTCCTTGGCCGATAAGATCGAAGCGATACGCTCCTCTTATGGCCTCTGCCTGAACGGCGAGGTGCATATGCTCCAACCTCAACAGCTTCTCCATAGCAGCCGTTGGTGTGGTCGACATTGCGCCTGTAACTCCTAAGCATGCCAGCCTCTGAACTCTGTTCAGTGAATGCTGGGAAAGCAATGGAATATTCCTCAAAGAGTAAAAACAGGCTGGGCAAGAAGATTAGCTTACCGAACGAGTAGGTGATGAAGAACTCTCCTTTTTTTCTAAAGGCAATGAAACCATTGGAGTGGGGGCCACCTCACTCACAAAGCTTAGACAATGTGTTTAATCCAGAACATCGGGGCATACCCCACCCATCTGTTATTGAAACGACCTACAGGAAAAATACTAGGCGCACGGACAGTCTTTTCAACTCCACGTGAATTTCTCCAGACTCAGGGAAAATGTTTCACTGACCTCGTGCTGTGCTTACGTTGCTAAGCATACTTTCTTGCTGGCTGAGAAGTCGATGCACCGGATAGGAGATATCGAATTAAGCGACACCCCGTCGCTAGGTCTGCCTGACTTCTAGTATGTTCTATCAAGATATAATAATTAATAGAACTTCATTTCGAATTAAATTGAATTACTTCAAAGAATTCAGAAGTACACGCAAAGCATTATGGTCACTTGTAAATTCTAAAGAAGAACACTCTACCACACCTAAGTACCTGAAAACATGTTGAACAATGGTATATCTTTAACAAATCCGAGAGAAATGTGCAATAAATACGTAATGATAAATTACCATAAAGTAAAGACTTCTACCATAGATTTTTTGGCATTTCCTTTTCTTGAGTTATGTAGTATGATTTTGATACCTCACTATGACATTTATGTGAGAATTGAAAATAAATGAAAATGATATTGATTATAATGCACGTTTAAATCTGGTTGTTCTTGAAACTCTACAAGGTAGTCGTAATATTGAAGTGATTACTTTTGGCTAGAAAATATTGACTAATTTACTTGTTCTCTTCTCATTTCATGTTCCAAGTTGTACTACTCGATGATAAGGAATTGCCATAGTTTCTCCAGAAATGCCATTTTTAATATATCATCTTCCAAGTTGAAAACTATTTTAAGACGTACTTATTGATTTTGCATTTTTTATGTTGTTTGCGACCTTTCTATTATTTGTTGTGAAAAGTATTAACTTTGTTGCTGGTAATAAATTTATTTAATGTTCTCATTGTGTTATATCAAGTTTATAATATTTGTCAGCAATTTGTGTTTTATAATTTAGCGGAAATATAGTTGTTTAATTTGTAAATTTAATTTGATATTTTTCATAGATTCCATAAATTTTCTAAATATTGGTAGCAACATATTTTTGGAATGATTTCTGAATTGTTGGTCATCTTTCAAGTTTTGCAAGTGGGAGAAAACTATAATTGACAGACTTTTATTCAATAAATGAAATGCTGAAAAGAATCTGCTTTGTTTGGTGGAAATATTGCCTAAGATTCTCCATATTGATAGTTTCTCCGACTGGGGAAATTCATATACTTCCTATGAGGCCATGCAAAGGGTGAAATTACAATTTTCGTAGTATTTCAATTATAAAAATTATCAACTAATAAAATTGTAATAAATCACAAGTTATTTGTTGTTATGTTTTCACGTTATGAGAGAATTATTCAGATTTTTCAATGCCATTGTAATACAGAATAAATCTTTGAGTGATAATGTTCCCCCGTGACTATCATTCAAAATTTTTCAGAGCTTCCTGTAAGATTTAGCAACTTTGAGCAGACAGAAAAAACTTCTCCTTTGGGATTAATATCTGAGAAGTTTCTTTTGTGAACATTTATCGCGAGCTAAATATGAAATTTAAGATAACAGTAATGTACATACTTTTGTGTTGAATCACAATACAATCAGTATCAATATTGTAATGAGGGTTATGTACAGGATTATTTCCAATATTAAAAAAACTAAAGAAAATTTTCATGTAAAATTAAAATATCTCAAAGCAAAGTAATGGAGTTAGCCACATGTTTTCTGTTTCACATCAATAACACATTTCATCGTGAGACATATTAAATGAATTTCTTAAAATAAATACAAAATCAGTTTCACACTCGCTTCAAGGTGGGTGATATGATACCATAGCTGATGGGGTCAAGAGGGTTGCAATAAGTTCACAAAAGTTTGATTTGTAAAGGAAATCATAAACCTGTCAAGATCAATAACCGATATAGGACGAGAAACTAATGGTTAGCTTCATGACAAATTTTAATGTGACCCATCTGGAGATTATCAAAATTGTACTTAAATATAGTCTTGATTATAGTTGAAATAATATGTATGTTCAAATCAGTTAGTAATATTTAGAAAAGGAGATGAGATAAGCAATATTATTGGTACAAAATTAAAATCAGGATCACTATAAGTAAAATCATTGGTTAAGCAATTCGGGGTTCCTTCCTTAATTGCAGAAAAAGGACGCATTATAAATATCAACAAAATGCGGGAAAACCTTCAGTTATATTTTCTAACTTGAATTAATCTCTTGAGAAATCACGTGGCACTTTGTCATTTTCAATCGAATCAATTTTAATAGATTATTCAGAGTGTTTTTGGTAAGTGGGTATTTTCGCTAAAATCAGAGTTTCAGTTTTATTCAACTCGAAGTTAATAATTTATTTAATCAGTTCATATTTTTTGGATTCCCTAGGTTCATCCTGGTTGGGAAATCATTTTTCTATAATTTTAGTTTCATTTCTTTAGTTCAGTTAATTTAGATTCTCTAGGTAATTTTATTTACTTTACGTTTCATTATTAGATTATTCTTATTAGTAATTTTATAACATTAGCAGTGAAGTTAATTATAGTATTCTTTTATTATCATTAAACATCATATTTTTTTTTTATTATTATCATTATCTTTTAATTGTTGTTGAGTTCGACTTTCTCTGATTAAAACTAGCGTTTGTCTCTGTATTTGAGAAAAGAAATATCTTTCTGATGACAGCTTTTGTAAATACAAGAAATGTTTTTTTTTCAATATTAGCTTTGCCGAACATATTTTAAATATAGTTGACAACCAAGAAAGTCTATCACTTCTAAAACACAATATTGACAAATATCTAGAGTAGATGAACTGGACTAGTTCTGCGCCAGGATATCCGGTCTCCACTTCCGGTCTAGCTGTCGATGTGCATCCGGTGTGTGGTTGTACTTATCAGTTTTGAAAGGATGCATGTGATAAGGTGTGAGATAAGGACAGGTTGTTTGTAAAGAATATACAGGATGCTTGTAAAGAGTGTGTCACATGTACAGGGTCACGCGACTATCACGTGACAGCTGTGTGTGTGTGGTCACGTGACCGGGAGTGGAGACCGGATATCCTGGCGCAGAACTGGTCCAGTTCATCTACTATCTAGGTAATATTGAGGGGATGGAAATGTATAAGCGAAAAAGCAATTTAATGAATTCAGATTTATCTCAAGCTGAGGCCAATCTTTATATACCGTATTAATTCTGAATAGTATTTATTTATTTTTGAAGTCGTATTTAGCTTACTCTGATGATATCCACTTGGTAGCTGGAATGTCCTCGATGCTTCAACAGTATTTTTAGTGTGAAAGGGTGAATATTTCTTATTTATAGTTTTATAGTGTATCCACAGTGTAAACTCATTCACAGTTTATTAATTACTCCCCTTATACTACATAGAGTGAGGGAAGTGAGAAGTAATATCCCAAAAATATTTGATTAACAAGCTTGAAGTCGAAATATCTATCCAAGCTCGTCAACAACAGACGTTCTGATTCAAGTCAATTTGAAATAAAATCAGATGATAAAATATTCAGGGGGAAGATAAATAAAGGCTTTAATTCCAAATGAGCAACGAGACAATAGCAATCGTATTCAATTCGGAAGCAGCCTTCAATTTGAATAATGAGAATGGAAGTAAAATTGTAAATAATCCAGTTTCCGTTTCTGTCCCACTGAATGTACATATGCACGAGGAATTTTGAACCAAATAATATTCATTCTGAAAATGAATACTCCGATATCCACATCCGACGAAGCAATCATTCGTTATTGATTTAGTTATGCGCTAACTTTTTTTTTTCTTCTATACTTTATCTATATACGAGAGGGAAACCGATAATGTTCGAAGAATATCGGGTGAGCCAGCAGTGGAATGTTGGGAGAGGAGATTGGAATTTTTCTTGAAGGTTTGGAGGCTATAGGGAAAGACCTATCTAGGAAAGAGCTCAACAACTTGGCTGTTCGATAGAAAAATTAAGTCTGGTAGGAAGAAGTTTGGCAGGTCTCGAACTTGACAATGAAGGGATGACTAGCTTGAGCTCGTATAGTCCGCCCATTTGGAATATCCCGCGGTGGAACAACAGACGAGATTTCTGATGAACACCGACCATGGAAATATCTAAAGAAAAGGGAGAGATCGTCCACATTTCTACGATGTTCTAGAGAGGTATGACAGAATCCAATAGCTTCAGCGTATGTTTGGGAGCCGAACTACAAACAACTGTCAACTGTCAACAGTAGTCCAGATCGGATTTGTGCTTTGTAGATTATGAGAAGCTGCTGGGATCTAAAGTAGCTCTTGGCACGGAATAGAAAACCAAGTGTTTGTGAAACTGGTTTCGCAATGGACCTAACATGATCATCCCATGAGAGGGTGCTGTTGATGCTTGTTGGTGCGTATCCTGCTGAATATTCATATTCTCTCGCTTCTTAACTTATCGCGTACATGACCGAATTCCCTAACGTGAAGAAGCAAAAGAAGTTTGGTAACGACAAACTACACGAGATTAATAGGTTCTCTAGTTTGCTATTAGTCACAACAGGTTTAATAATATAAGTTGCTTATGCAAAACGTTTGCATCTGCTGAAGTTATTACTATTTATTTGAGTTTACTCAACTGGATTCCGTCGTTTCACTTCAGATTTAGTTAAGATTGCACAAACATTCCCACGTAGCTTTCTCGAAGCACACATTTAATAGCCTGTTCTCATAAAATGAATTCAGTTTAATTGTATCTCAGGAGATGGCGTTTAGTGTTCAGATAGTTGTATCTCATAATTTTCTTTCTATCTTCATTCTATATATACTCTCAATGTCAGTTGCACCATCAAGTTATGAAAAAAGTATTATAAACAGCTTTACAGATCGGGTTGTTGAATTATCTCACCCAGAGGACCGTCCCAAAAATTGTTCGTTATACGCTGGAAATGAATGGCTACCTGAAAGAATTTTTCAATCCCATCATTGAAAAATGAATAAACAAAATCTATAATGGAATGCCATATATAAATATCATAAGCGGTAATACAGATAATTTTATAACATACATTCCATACTTTCCGGAGACCTCAGAGAAAATTAAGAAATGTTTAAAAAAGTAGGATACCGGGATATCAAAAATTATCTTGGTCAAGGGTGGTTGTGGAATCTAAAACGTGTGTCTTACTTTACGTTTGAAATAATTATGTCACTGTCACACTGACATCATCAATAACCTACAAATTTCATACCTATTTATTTCAGTTGTAAAACAATAATGAACTACAAATTATGAAATAACAGTTTTAGTAACAAGAAAAACTAAATTACAGTAATTGTTGGAAATGTCCCCCATAAAAAAACAATATTGTCTCGTGTAGTATGTGCTGTTGCACCGTCATGCTGGAAATAACCGTACCGAAGTTCATCATCGTTTAACTGTTGCACAAATTCAGCCAAAAAGTTGTGTGTGTACCTTTCCGCGTTGACGTTGAAATCGAAAAAAAATTGGCCCAATTATTCTTCTGCGAGAAACTGCTATTCAAACACCGATTTTTTGAGCATGTAGTGGCGATTCAGTAAAAAAATGAAGGTTATCATTGCTCCACATTCACATATTTTGAGAATTGATGTATCTCGAAAGGTGGAACCACGCTTCGTCAGAAAAAAAAGTTAAGTTCAGAAGATCGTCATTCATTAAATTATTGACAAACCAATGGCAGTAAGCAAGGCGTCTGGGGTGGTCTGCGGGCAGAAGAGCTTGATGTGCTCGCATCTTATATGGATGCATGTTCAAGTCTTTCTTTAAAATCTTCCGACATGTTACATAAGAAAGTCCAATTTCCTGAGAAAGATGTTTCAAAGGTTTTGCAGGCTCCTCTTCTATACGTTGACGAACGTCATTCTTCTGTACGAACTCTTGGTCTACCAGCACCTTTTTTATGAGTCACACAACCAGTTTCGCGAAACACTTCAACACAATTTGTAAGGCACGCATAAAAATTGTCCGGCAATATTGCCACGTTTGGGAAGTGCTCTCGAAAATTGTCCAAACACAAACGTTGACTGTATTGCCAATTTCCATTAACTAGCGCACCCGTTCGAAAATAGGCTTCAATCATGAAAATTTTGTGCTGTGTGATAAGAAGCATGATTCAAAAACTGGATTAGAAAATTTCAGCACAATGACTTAACAGATTCTGACACAACAAAGCAGATTCAAAAATTTGAAGTAAGACACACGTTTTACATTCCACAACCACCCTTGACCGAGATAATTTTTAATTTGTAGTTCATTATTGTTTTACAACTGAAATAAATAGGTATGAAATTTGTAGGTTATTGATGATGTCAGTGTGACAGTGACATACTTATTTCAAACGTAAAGTAAGACACACGTTTTAGATTCCACAACCACCCTTGACCAAGATAATTTTTGATATCCCGGTATAAATGTTAAGCATAAGTGTTGGTTAATATTTTTGTAAATCTAAAACCTTTAATACCTAAAGATAAACATACCCACACAGTATACAAATTGAATTGTATAGATTGCGATGGGACTTGTACAGGAATCTCTGAACAATATTTACAAAAACAATTTATGGCCATAAGTATAGTACAAGAAACAAAAACCCCACCGCCCTTGCTAAGCATTGTTTTGATTATAACCATCAGTTCGATTACAAAAATGCTAATATTTTAACTAAAGAAACCAATTATTATTAAAGATATAATCTGGAGATGATTCACATAAGACGTGAAGTCTGTAAATCATAGAACAGACGTTCAATCAATAAGTCAGATTTATACTAATTTAATTAATTAAAGCCCTCGCAAATGTCTACATGCGTCTCAATAATGTTAAATGTATATTTCAAGTAGAATGCTCAAAAGCAATATTTATAATAAGGTCTAACAATCTTTTCTATTACCTCATAATTCTTTAACATCTGGTTCGAAACTGGATACTTGAGCGTTAAATTTTTTTGGTTTCAGTCGTACTCAAACATTGCTTGAAATGACTTCGAATTTTATAAGAAAATTGCTAAGCAGTGGATTCCTGATACATATTCATATAATTATAACAATAATGTGTTACAATTTCGATTGTTCGTGTTTCTGTTCGTTTCTGCGACGTGGGCATTTGTAATTGAAGCTGGTGCGATAAGGACGCTTTGTGCTAATACAATTAGCTGTCTTCTAATGATGGTAGTGAGACCGAAACGTACGTAAATACGAAAATAATGAACATATATGATAGTGTGACCTATTTCCCCAAGAATTTATATTAATAGCAATATGTTAGTTAATAACTGAGGATGCCATTGTACGATGGAATGACTGTTAATATATTTTTATTGTAGATTTGAGTTTTATTCACATTCCATTATTCAATATTGATATAACGTAACTATAGTTCCGATCTGCAAGGATCGTTATCAAACGTATCTTGCAAAATACACAGATTTATCTCATGTTCTACGAGTAAACACTACTGAATTCTGAAACGAATAATGGATGCGAACCACACTTTATCACCTCTCCTCTAGAGTAAAATATGTAATTGGGTTTATAAGGCCAACTCAGCATCGGGCCCGTTATGGCGAGCGGCCAATTCTCTAGCGTCTACCGGCCATCTACGACACCGTCATTATTTTTGGGTCACTGCATGTGATTAATAAATTAAAACGACTTGTGCTTGTTAGTTCCCTTTCCCATAAGAGTAGATTTCGAATTAAGAGTATTGGTCGAAAACAACAAAGCCGTGCATATTTAAAAAAAAATTGTACTACAACGAGAGTAGTGGTAGTGGCTAAAATTGTGGAAGGTACTACAATTGAAGGTTTTGAATTCGGTCAATTTATAGGCATTACACTGTGGATCTAACAAAAGCTTTTAACTGTGTCTCACACAAATCGCATAAAATTATTGGATAAATTGGGATTTTACGACGTAACAGGTGTTTGCTTTTATAACTGTTACCTTCATATCTGAGCGAACGCAGTCCAATTGTCATGTGGAACAAGGCTGTGTCTGATTACATATGATAATACATGGTGTACCCCAAGGACCAGTTCTGGGGGTCGATACTTTTTATAATCTACAGTAATGATTTAATAAAATATGTCCATCCGGTTCAAACAGTACAGTTCGCAAACTTATTATAAAAAAGATGTGTTTTGAAAGTTTGATAACATCTAGTGGTAATATGATGAAACTATGTGATTTTAAGTAGAAATCATGTTACCACTAGATGTCATCAATTCCTTATAGTCATATTAACATCAAACTCTCAAAACACATCTCTTTTATAAGCTTTAAAATAAGTTTTTACCAATAGAGCAGTTTTGGGATGAATTCTGCACACACACGAGTCATTCTCTAATTCTCTGTTGAAATTCGTCAAACAGTACTTTTTGGTATTCCAAGGTCATCTTCTAGTTCCTACACAGTCAAATGACGATCTTGTCCAATCACAACTCGCACACGCTCGACATTATCCGATGTTGTTGCCGTCAAAGGTCGACCAGAACGAGGATCACTGACAACAGATGTGCGGTCACTTTTAAACCGCTTATGTCACTCTTTTATTTGTGTTTTGTCCATTCACTCGTCTCCAAAGGCCTTTTGTAACATTTCAATAGTTTCCGCACGATTTTTACCTAGATTAAAACAAAAGTTTATGCAAATCTGCTGTTCAGTCCTTTCCGTCATTTTTAGCAATAAGCAAAATCCGATGAACGCAAAAAAGACTAAGGCGTCTCATCGGTAACTAAGGTATCTGAGGAGAAGGTTAGGAGTTACTGGTGTCGTTCGTACCCTACAGAGGTCGCCTGAGTGTTGTGGCGCGAAGATATGAATGCAAGTCGGATACTTTCAGTACAGACCTCGTATATCTTTATCAAAAATTGTTATGTTAGTTAGTTAGTGTTTGTTTCCATTTAATTCAGAGAAGAACATATGACTTTGATTCATGGAATGCGTCTGCAGCCGACTTGTGTGTTTTTAAAAATCCAATTAAAACTGCAGAAAACATTGTTTCTAATTCTCTTACATTAGCTAACAACCACTTGTCGATTCATTAAAGGTGTAACGAATTACGGGAGAATTCATACGAAAAGATAAAACTTAAACCTTCTATACGCCTTGTAGTTTGTAACTCATACAGAATACACTACTTTCCTTATCTGTATTTTCAGTTCACTTCACGGAAGCAATTCAACGAAAATATTGAAGATTAGAAGCTAGAACACTGTAAAACTGACTATTTGTAGATGGATAAAACAAAGAATTCGGGGTAACTCGTTTTACATCTTCAAATAAAATAATTAATTCAATGAATTGTTGAATTTTTCTCTCCTGTATATAGATATTGAGTTGAATTTTTTCTTTTCCTCGAAACCGGTTTTATGCAATAGCGCAACAGATTGAGTGACAACTCGTTAAAAAGCATCCTGGTTGAAAAAGCTGATTGAAGAAATTTGGAATTAAACTCATTTATGGACATGATAGAAGAAAAAGATTTTGATTTTTCATTCGTATAGAATGTACAATTTTTTTATAACGTATTATTTTTACATGTTGAACACAAATTAATTTATTATAGTATGAGAAGAGATATGAGAAGAAAAAGTAATAAGATATGAATAAATTCAGTCGTCACTAACACGCTTATTCATTAAAATAACCTATATAATTTCCCACTTGGTCCGCCATTTATTCCTTTATTGAGTATATTAGGAAGAAAAACATTTCATACTGCATCCGTCTCTGTTGTGCAAACATATTGTCGTTGTGGTGACAATTGTTACTATTAAACTCTTTGAGTTTAATTTATTGATTATGAATTATATTTTTATTTTAATTTAATTTTATTCCGGCTAGCTTTCTTTATTTTGTTTTGATTTGAATTTATATTTTTGATTTGATTTCAATTTGGTTTAATTGATTTGAATGAATATGATCTTTTTTTATATTATATTATATGGAATTAAACACAATATTTCTGTTTGAATGTTAAATGTTTCTATATTTGAATATTTATGACTCTATGTATCTCAGGTTACAAATTTACAATTCAATTTTATGTTCTAATATTTCTATGTTTTAACCTCAAAAACTATTCAATATTAATACTTGTTTACAAAGTTACAAACGACAATCTTTCATTCTGATACACAAATAACAATACGATGTTGATATTATAAACAAACTTACTTTTAGTTTATATCCATTAATATGATTATAAATGTGGGCAATGTTCAGTTGATTTTATCTTCTTGATGATTTGATTATTCACTTTGAAACACAATGCTCTGCTTTGAGAAACTATACACAAGGTAAACTACGTTGTTACTTCTTTTGAAATTCAGGAACAGTTGATAAAATTGTTAACTTGTTTTATTCTTTTAAAGATATAAAACTTCTTCAATAATATACTGGAACGTTATCGAAGACTGACTATTATACGATGCTACTTATGAACTGTGGTTATTATAACCTTTAAAACTTTGTTCGAAGACTCAGGAAAACTACTTGATTCGTAGAAATAATTCACTTGCTTCGGTTACTTTAACTTGTCGAAGCTATGGAGACTACTTGGGTTCTCCGATGTTATCCAAAAACTAAGGTTATGGAATTATACTTGAGCTGCAGAAGATGCTTTGGATCTCTAATGTAAATGCAAACTGAACTCTTCTCTTTCCTGTTTCCTTTTTATAGGGCTTACAAAAGGACCAATTGATGTCATTTTTGACCAATGAACAATTTTCTTTGCTTATCAAGGATGCTTTGGTCATTGTTGAAAACTGACATAACTCTTCATTGTTGTTTGAAGTTTCTAAATCGTCTCGACCAATCAGAATAGAGGATTCTATAAATTTTGAATTATTGAAGATTTTCAAATTATTTAGAGTGATCATGCTTTATGTTATATGAATTAATATTGCCTACATTTTTCCACATATTTTGGTATAAGATAACCTATGATTAGGTTAATATTAACTTGATTATTCCAATATTTATATCAAATTTGACATTTGCTAATTCTTAAATCTAATACATAATATAAATTATCAATAACATTTCTATAACATTATAGAACTCAAATTTCCTAATTCTATCTTAAATCTATAACATATTTTAATAGTTTGTGCTATCTTATGATAGTCTGGGAATCATTTCAATTATGATTTCTTCTTTCGTATCACTGTACGTTTATCCACTTTCACTGTTTTCTTGTTTACACTTCTTATTCTATTTACATTATGGTTTATTTTGTTCTACATTGTTTAATACCTTATACTATCTACAATTTAACTTTTAATAATGTTTTTAATTCCATATTTTATATATTTTATTATTGTTTAGGAAATGAAACCATAACAATATTTTATTAATTGTACATTTTCAATGGAATGGGATGATTAAAACTCATGTTTATTAGGAACGTCAGTTATGTACCCAAAATTTTGAAATGATCCGAAACGCTTTTTCAAACATTGTTTGAAATGACGCAAAACGGTGATTCCGAAAAAATTTAAGGGGAGATAATACTTAAAAAGAACGTAAATAACTTGTTTTCAGCCTAGGGGGGACTTTACGCCTCGGGCCCTCAGGCAATTTCATCGGTGGTTACGCCACTGCTCGTGATACTCTAGATCCTCTACCCTAGGGAATGATGATTTGTGATTTGTGGTCACTGGCCAGTGAGGGAGGATAGTTATCTTCAACAGTTAACGCGATCAACCACATCCACTGATTTGTGTGAGGGTCTGATATTGTAGTTTATTCACACACGAACGATTCTATGCAATGCGGTAGTGGCCCAGTCCGTATGCAAGTCTGAAAACGTCAATTTCAGATGATGGAAAGTGAAATAACTTCAGCTCAACATTGCCCATCCAGGAAATTGATATAGCTTTCCTAAACAGAAGTTTCAGTATAACTAAACAGGAATATGACAAGACGATATTGATTACAATGAAATATGTCATGAAGGGTTGTCGACAAAATTCTCATCTATAACATACCTATATTTTAGTTGATGGACCATTAGAGAAAAGCAAAGTAAGTTCGAAATTCATTTCGTAAATTTAAGTGATTTCAAATTGTAGGTAATTATAACTACCATACTTACATAAACCTGGAGTCATCAGTGATTCTAAAATTCATTCACAAGGCTGGAGTTCAGTTCCGTTCGAGTAACAAGACCTGAAGATGGCACATGTCATACCTCCGAAACGTCTTCAATACCGTTATGGCCTCACGAGGAACCAAACCCCTGAGCGGAAGAAAACCTGGAATATTTTACATAGTTTTTGTTATTGATATCTTTATCAATGAATTGTTCTGTTTTTCAGTGTTTCCATGTTATTTTGAAATACAATATATATGAATATGAATATTAATCTGAGAGATTATTACTTTTGGTTCTCTTGGAATAATTCAATTTAATTCGAAATGAAGTTTTATGAATTATTATATCTTGATAGATCATAGAGATGTCAAGCAAGCCTGGCGACGTTCTGTCTCGTAATTTGATCTCTCCTTTTAAGAGCACCGGCTTCACGGCCAGCAAAGAAGTATGCTCAGCAACGTAAGACAGCACGAGGCCAGTGAAACTTTTTCCCTGAGTGAGGAAAAATTCACGTAGAGTTGAAAAGAGCATTCACGGACTGTTCCCACAGGTCGTTTTAATAACGTATGGGTGGGGTTTGCCCCCGGTATTCTAAATTAAACTTATTTCCTAAGTTCTACGCGTGGGGTGGTCCCCGCTTCAATGGTTTCATAAAAACTAACTACCTTCAGAAAAAAAGAGAATTCTTCACCACCTATTCGTCCGGTAAGCCAAATTGTGTCCAGTCAGTCTTTACTCTTCGAGAATTAATCTATTGTGTGAATTATTTCAAGTCATATAAGTTTTACCTGAGTAGGTACTCTCTCGCTGGTGAAAGTGGTAGAACTAGCGAAATTGGTAACTGTCTCCCAGGTTCCCACTTGAAGTGAACCTGAATTAGACCAGTCTTTAAATTCATATGCTATCATTCCCATAACCAGATTTTGGACTAATTCTATAATTGTTTGTTGTATTGTAACGTACGAAACTTTGTTAATTTTTGTCCAATATATATTCATCAGTTAGAAATAATTGTACGAAATTCTAGCCTGTCACTGGGAAGGGATCAAGGCATCGTAGTCAGAAACAGCTTCTAGGAGGGCTGAATTATACATCTAGTGTTGGCAGCTTGAACGAACCTTAAGGGTACATGGATCAACTAAGATCTTTGAAACCCGAGCAGATTCCAACAAGCTATTCTCAATTCATATAACACGTCGATGAGGTATTAAAGCTACCTGGGATAATAATACCCAGCTGACTGTTACAAGTGGTGGATCAGCGGTGAAAAAGGCTTTCAAACTTATTCACTTACCGAAAAAAATTAAATCTGGAGTTGACAGAAACATTGAGAACAGAAAAAGATTAATGAAGTTATTGAAACTAATGCGATAAAGACGCAAAGTGTTTAGTGTAATTAGTTTTAGTTTAATCAAGTGAATTAAATTTCGAACGTCTTCCGATGATGTTCGTGAGACCGAAACGTACCTAAAGACGAAAACATATTAAGCATATATGTTAATGTGACTGTTTTCCCGAGAATTTTCATATAATTCATACCAAGAATCATTATTAATCATTACACTAGCTGGTGAATATACGTTTAAATGTTTTATGTTTTATCTCAACAGTAGGTCAAATGTAATAAATTAGATACAAATGAATACATGCATTTATGCTATGTTGGCTTTTGCCAGACAACAATAATAATATCTTTCTGCAAATTTCCTCGTTCTACTCATGAGGTCTATGAGAGGAGCGAAACATCTGTCTAGAACCATTAGTTTGTAGAGTTACTGATCGATCTAGACTACTAGAGAGACTTTTTTGTAACAGTAAGTGTTACTACACTAATGATTCGTTTCTACTTTAAGATGAAAGCTCAATTCTTCAAATATAACAAGAAAATGTCGAATTAATTAATGTCTTTATTTGTCTTTTAGATGTTAATTGAAGTATCTTATTAACGATTTATATATCACGATTGAAGGATCTAATATACAACTTCGAAATAATTCATAGCTTCTAGACTTGAAAGGCTTCATTTGAAGTGAAAGGAAACGATATAGCCTGAGAAATAGTATTTTTCACAACTTTACGGTGTTCGCAGCACTAAGTTCATATAAATGCAAACAAAAGCAAATTCAACAGATTTGAAGTAATTAACTTTGTGGAGAACGCACTGCAGGATTTGACATCTACCCAACTGTATTGAAATGTCCACATTTCATGCAAATATATTTAACTTCCGGTTTCGTGTACCCCTGAGAATTATTGGATGGTGTGGCCTTTTGGTAAAACTTTCCACTTAGCTCCTTTATTGAACAGAGCGTAATGCAAGAACTTTTAAGGGATCACTCTTAAAGTGGTTTTCACTCTGAAAGAGAATGGTATTCAGAATTGAAGCGTTCATTGAGTGTTGACGACTATCACAGGTAATTGATGAGTTAGTTGTACGTTGTTTTGAAGTAGCTTGTATTGATTTCAAATGGAGTTCTTCAGTAATAGGTGGGTCAGTGAACAGTTTGTTGGATCAACTTCTGGTGATGAAAACAGTTCTGTTCTCCACACTAGTTCAAGGGCGCACAGAAAGAAGGAACAATATTCGCTCTGAGGATCAATTATTGGTCTATTTTACTTGAAATTCTCACCAGAATTTCTTGTTCATTGCTCAATATGTATGTGGCTTTGCAAATTGGAATACGAACACATTTGGTCAGAACAAAAAGCTTTAGCTCTCCTGGTTGAACTGTGGAAACACGTCTATGGTGAGAACCAAAACTAGGTATATTGATTCTAACAGGGAATGTGTTTGCATTCCACTTTGCATACTTTCCAACAGTTCCCCGTCGATTCTATCAATTGGCGTGGCCTTTTGAAGAACATTCTCAGAATGGTACACGCATTTTCCGGCAGATGAGAGAAATAGCCCGATAGAAGACCGGGAGTATCTTTGGCAGGCAACGTCGTTTCCGCTGGTCACGAGATAAGTAACCCTTCGGGGTAAAACAGTTGCCACTGCAAAAGATCCGATGAACTGGGCACCACATAACGTTTCACCACTAAAGCCACGAAACTGTGCTTTCTTATCTCAGAGTTGCTGGTTGAAAGGGATTCACGGACGTGGTAGACATATGCGGTAGGCCAAAGTTGAACGAGACCGACGATCGCTCGTAAACGCTGCTTAAGCTAGCACGAGTAAGCTAGTGGAACTAAGCTTCAGTAAACGGCAGACGGGGATAGACAGCAAGCACGGTGCCTAATGTACCAACATTCATGTAGGTTCTCTCTTAAAGTAGTCTTTGTCTTTAGGACAAGGCTGCCTCTGCGGAACGTAATGTAAAGGGCTAAAGGGGCGAAGCCGAGTAACTGGACAGTTGGAGACACACCGGTGGGCGTTCCTCTATGAAGGGGGTAAAATGATCCCAATGAGTACTAAGTACTATGGCCAATAGATTACCCTCCAAATTCAATCCGGATTGTTCGTGGTATAATCTGCCCAAGGGCTTGAGTTAATATTGCTACAGACTACTGCAAATCTTTGAAACTTTTCCTAATTACGATCTCTTGCAAATTCTATTGAAGAGTTCAGTTTATTTTCAACAAGGAAGGCAGTTTACCGTCTTCTTCAGTGGTTTTAAACGGCTGCAAAAATCTACCGTGCAAAGTAAAACCTTAATCCATCTTGTTTGACTTGTGAAAGCGGTAAGTATTTCTTTCAGTTTACTGCCATTGACTCGTGGATAAAACTAGGCATTTACTTTGTAAACTTATCCGAAAGCTTTCGATTCAGGATTTCCTACTAACATTAGAAAGAACATAGTATTCCAATAAATACGACTAGGACTAGGTAAAGTTGAAACACCAGCTACTTGTGAGTTCAGAGCGGTAGAAAAAATGGTGTTTAGCTTTTTAACTGGGTCATAAATCATTTCTTCTTACTTAGTATGCTACTCGTTGCTCTTAACTTCACGCAACGTCGATACCACTGAGCGTACAACAGCCCGCTGTTTTATAATACCCCATTCCAATTTCTTGATTATTTACAGCCGGAACATTTCTCTCTAGTATACTTTTGTGAAGTTATTTGTAATATAAGCTACACCGCTATCCAGCTCCTGCGTCTTTAATTCTCTTAGACGATTTCTAACAACTTACTGCAATAAGTTAAGTTGGCTTTAGTGCAATCGGGAAACGTGGGATGCACAATGCGATACTCAGAAGTTCAGAACTATGCGGAGACCGATCCATACTACATTGTTTTGAGAACAAGTTTTGGCTTATTGGATTGAGCAAAATATCTTAAATACTTAAGTAAAATATTTGAAGCTCGATTTATTTAAGATTAGAATGGATTTTCATTACGTAATGGGTGATTCTATTTAATATCCTCAAAACATAGTGCCCTAAGAGGTTGGATTTCTCCTGTTTATGGAACTTATTTAACTGAAGGCATCTCGCTTATAGAAGATTGACAAACATCGACAAAAATATGACTTCAATTGTTTCAGTTCGATATTGGTAACCGTAATTGGTGAAGTACGTGGCATCCTTAGATAGATATAGAGATAGATAGATAGATATGTTCAATGGTGGAAGGCAATATTTTATTTATTGAAATATAAGTAACTTCAAGCCTAAGTAGCCAGTAAAAAACTCATTGGAACTTTCTAAGTTAATGAATAGATTAACTTTCCCTAAAAATAGGAATTTTGGTATCTTTCGATGTTTCAAATATGTTTTCAAATATAAACGTAAAATTTTGATATCAAAAATTCTGGAAAAATCACATACAAATCGCGTATTAAAATCAGAGATAGAGAAAGATAGCCAAATGAATTTCCTAGATCTTACCCTCACGCACCATAATGATATCATTACTTCTAAAATTTATAGAAAACCTACATTCATAGATACAACTATTACCAATTCATCTTTAAGTCCTCGTATTCACAAATTAGCAGCTTACAACTCTATGATACACTTCATGTTTCTCCTGAAAACCTGAATGAAGAATTGAATATAATCAAGGTTAAAGCCATTAACAATGGTTTCCAACCTCAAATTATATCCAAATTGATTGACAGAAAAAACAAAAAATTAGCTTACTCAAGTATCTATCCTTTTACAAAAAACTCCGATTCTCCATCAAAATACGTTTCCCTCACATATTTTGGACATTTTATCGAAACATTATCTAAAAGTTAAACCTCAAAATAAATTGTCCTATTTTTTGTTCAATGCTAAAGATGAAACAAATGAGTTTAATAAACCTGGAGTATATAAATTAACTTGTTCAGAGTGTGATAACATTTACATCGGTAGATCTAGTCGTAACATAGAAATTAGGAACATACTCGATCTTTTAGACTTGTTAAAACAGATTCATCTTTCTCTAACCTTATTTTAGTAACAGGGCATAATTTTCCAAATTCAGAATCACTTGAGATATGTTGTTCTATAAACCTAATGGTTAGATGTGTCCCAAAGCATTCTGTTTGATGTCTTGATAACTTAAAATTTCCCATAATTCTCTTGTATCTTATCACAATATCAACTCTACCTCATTGTGCAATTTCAATTATACTATTCGAACAATGTATTTCCTCAACCACAACCCCACTTGTTATCTGTGTTATATTGTACCATAAATAGCCAAGATTATTCATATTTCCATACATTAGTATTGTTTGGAGATGACACGTTAGTGTCGAAACTATAGTCACTATTTGTTTCTAAAATGTATATGATAAAAAAACAAAGAAAAAGTGTGAGAGAATCTGAAAACTTTTTTCTAATATGTGTATGACTGGCTTCAACACAATACAAATGGAATAATTCTGTAAAAGTATATGATGCAATGAATTAATATGTATGCCCAAAAAACCTATTTTGATAACTGAGAATTTTTTCTTAAAAAATACAAGTCTTATTACATCTTTTTTGCAAATTTCAGAGGGGGAAGGGGCGAAAATTTTCGAAATTTCCTAGGGCGCCAGTAAAGCTTGCTACGGCTCTGAATAAATCAAGCTAATAGTCACTATTTTCAACGAAATGAACTTGGGTGGGACCACGGTCGTACAGACAGGTCTGGAAACTCAGGGCTGTTTCCTATGTGAGAAGTGAGTTCGCTAAGCGTCGACTGTCGCGTAGTACCAAAAGTCGTCACGTAGGAATATTCTCTGACAACTGTCAGTTGACTTGTAAACACAAGGAATACCTGCATTTTGCCGAAATGCAAAACGGGGTACAAAAGTGTAAAGCAAGAAACTTCTGTTTTTAAAGTGCCGAAAGATGCGGAAATGCGGAAAAAGTGGATGCTTGCGATTCCGGATAGAAATCGTTTTAATGAGGTCTTTTATATGTGCGAGCATGTATAACGAAAGAGGGGAAGTTATTTTTAAGGTGAGTAATACATTTTGACAAGAGTAACAGTTTTAGTCCTCTCTCAAATCAGAATACTTAGTAACACTGCTTGCGATTCCGGAAAGAAATCGTTTTACCGATCCAAGCGCTAGCTAGTGGCTGGGCGAAGGACTACGAGTTTGGCGACGCGTAAGAGACTCATGTCAAACATACGAGTCGCCAGACCTGTATGTACGACCGTGGGTGGGACTCATTAATAATGCGAATCTGATATTAATTCGTTCTATTTCCAAATAGTTTCACTCGACCAAGATTGATTTATTGTCAATTTCTTTATGCAAATAATGAGTTTGAATATCATAATCGATCCATCAACTTTTCAAACCACTGAGGCGCGTTAGTTGTTTAGTATTCCGTAACACTGATCATTAATTAAAATATAATCGCAGTCCAATCTTCATGTTAAAACCATAATAAAAGGCTCAGAATGCTTTATGGTCATCAGTTTTTGTTTTTGAGCTTAGTTCATATCTCGTCTGACTGGTTATCTAAATACAATGAAAATGTAGATTTTCTTTGTTTTTACTGGATGATATTGAATTGAAAATATTTCCATTAGTTCCTGCATATCTATTTAATAAGTGCTAGGAGATTTTTTCTAGTGTTGGGAATAATCGACATATTTCAGCAATCGATTAATTACTAATCGAGCTATTTAGATAATCTACTAATTTAGTGGTTATAAGCTATTTGAAATTTGCTCTGATGATGGCTACTTGGTAACTAAAAGGTTCTTAGTACTTTAACAGTAGTTTTAGTGGATAAGGGTGGTTATTACTTATCTACAGTGTTATAGTGTTTCCACAGTATGAACTCTTTTATAGTTTCTTGGTAGAATAATCTTTGCCATCAGAATTCGGATAACATCACATATTCATGTTCACCTAGTATAGATAAAATATCTATATATTAACAGCATAGCCGACGAGTTCGATAGAGAAAAATACAGAGGGTAGGGTCGTGATTGAGTAATCTTCAAAAGGGCCTGAGCTGTAGATGTGCTAAAAAGTCTAACAATTAAGAAAATCTATGTCGACACAGTGAGATGCATGTTGGGTGGAAGATGGCGAGGTGACTGTAAGTATAGAGATCGTATAGTATAGAGAAGTAAAGCCCCTATATAGCCTATGTATTCGTTGCGTACCAGTGGCGGCTCCTCGAAGGAGGCTAAGGAGGCTCAGCCTCCTCTCCAATTTATCTTAATGCTCATTCTCCATTTTATCTCCTGTTTCTCTGATAATTCTTTAAATTTTACAATCAATTCCCCGTTCTCAGTAGTTATTTTCAATCTGGCAACAGTGCCCAGAGGCTAGATTCTCTATATATCTCAAACGCTAAACATGTGTGCTCAACAGTTCAACACAGTTGCAGTTTTTCCAACCAGTCCAGTTGCTGCATCAAGTAAAACATTAGAATTGCAACGTTCTCCGTAGGCTAGCCTCTCGTTCGCCGTCGGTCAGTCGTATGAAATGCGACACTTGCTGGGACACGTGCTGCGTCAGATGTCGTTGTTTAGTGATGCCACGCGACGCGAAGTAAGGTTAGATTAAAATTTGTCTGTTCGGTAAATTATTAAACGTTAAAATGAGTGGCCTTTACCGGATTTGAAAGGATTAGTGATGACAGGTAAATATCAAAATCGATCATTTAATACTGATAATTATACAAAATATTTATGGTTAACGGGATCTGAGGTACACAATAAATTATATTGCTGGTATTGCTTGCTGTGTTCCTTGAACAAAAGGAGTATTCATCACACTTAACGCGTTTGCGGGAGGCCAAAATGACGAATTTAGGGGGCAATCAAAGCCCCCGAATTGCCCCAGAAATAAAGCTTTCGAATTTTTTTTTTTAATTGACAATTTTGGTTTGAAAATCTGTACTCGGAGGTTATCGAAGTCGCTGATCACGAATCCGAGTTTCGACTAAGATAATTCAAAAATTTTAAATGGACATTTTGCCTTGACAATATACTCGGGGCTTTTCCAGGTTGCTGATTACGAATCTGATTACGAATTTTCAGCAAAACAGGGTTTTCATGAGAAGATGACTCTACTTCCGGTCCGCCATTTTGAATTTACCTAATTAGATTCGTAATCTCCCGAGTAGGTATATATTTTCAAGGCAAAATGTCCATTCTGAAAATTTTTATGGAAAAAAGCTCCACTTCCGGTCCGCCGTTTTAAATTTCCTAAATGGGAATTGTCATTTTTGTTTTGAAAGCTCAATTTCGGGAGCAGTTCGGGGGCTTTAACCGTCCCTAACTTCATCTTTTTGCCCTCCACAAACGGATTAGGTGTAATGAATACACCTGGGGCTCCAAGGAACCCGATGCAAAAAGAATTTTTCAAATCCGAGCTACTCCTCATTTTTACACGTAACCCCGCATATTTACTGGACTATAACTAGAATTGTGACATACTCTATATTGATCTTGTGAAGGACTGCTCTTGTATAGCCTAGTGAAGGACTATCTTGTGCTTTCAGGTTCGTTGGGATTCGCAGGGTTAGAATTTATAAGAACGGTTCTAAGCACATCTTTAATAGGACACTTCTATACAATAATTAACACTTAGAGCTAGTAAAATAATGATTAGATGTAACATTACTGATCCAAACATCTGTTTTCTTAACTTCAATTGTCTACTTATATGAACATTCATTGTTTGAATGTTTTTTTCTTATGATTAGGCAAGGTTACTTCCGCTTATTATGAATACTACGTTTAGTCCAAACAAAAAACCGGATAATAAAAAAAAAGACATGTAGGTCAGAAAATTATGAGTGTGATTCGATTCGTGGGGATATCAAGATCATTCATAACACATAAAACCTCACCGGTCACTTTTCCTCTCCCCCTTGGCCCCCAATAGGGTAATTTCGAATTTAAAATGCACCAAGTAAGTTTTTTGGGTCGCTGAACACGATTCTGACGTCAGATCTACTTGAAATCAATTCTAGGGGTGGAAAATCGATCAAATTGGCCATTTTTGCATCCTTATAGATTATTTCGGCAACATAAATTATGTTTGGATTTTGAATCCACCAAGGGGGTTTCATTTTTTTCTCTGCCAGTGATAATAGGTTATACACGACAAGGCATGCTTCGAATCAGGTTTTGGATCATATTTTGTGAAAGATTGTCCCATTTCAGCAAAAGTTTCTATTCTATGGTATTTCTGGGAGCATCCACCTATCTCAAATATGTTTTACAGGATTCAAATCTGGACTTTGAGCAGGCCAGACCAACCTTCTCAACATAAGCGGTAACCATGCGAGCAGTGTGGGACCATTCATTATCATGCATAAATGTTGTGTTATATCCATGAATAAGCAGAAACGGTACAACATGGTGTTCTGGAACCTCTGTCAGGTCTCAGTGCGCATTCAGAGTTCCATTTTCGATGAAGACTAAATCCATACAAGCTTCAAAAGGAATTCCTCCCTATACCACAGATGACTGTCCTCCCCATATGGGGATGTTCGGCAATACACGCTTGAGCATATCTCTCGCCTGGTGATCGTCACACTCTTACATGTCTGTTCTAGCAAAATAGAGATTCATCGGGAAACACTACGCGACTTCAATCTACTGTCCAAGCCAAGTGTTCTCGTGTGAAATTCAACCTCGCAATCAGGTGTTCACGAAAATGCGGAGGCCTGCAGTTCTAGTTGGAAAGGATAATCTAGCATGAAGTGGCCTCTTAACAGCCTACTCGAGAGGAAACTGCCGAAACCTTTGGGTTTCGCAAAACAGTAACGAGAAAGCGGTTATCTTTAGCTGTTGTAGCCCTTCCTCGTCCTAATCCGGGTCTTCGAGTGAACTAGTCTTTTCGTATCACTGAAGCACTCTTACACACTGGAGAGACGTATACCACACTTCCTAGCATCTTCGCGCTGTCCGCTCCCATCTTCTATATTAGTGATCATTCGTGCCGCAACAACACAGGATTTATGGACATTTTAATGAAACGACAGTGAAAACACATTGAATTGAATCGAAGAATTTGCAATGAGAGATAAAGACGCAGTAACAAAAAATCTGCAGATAACGCATTTCAAGGATTTTGATACGAGGCCATTTTTTCTGTCGAACGCTTATCGAAACATGTGATTATTGTTTAAGGTTGTCTTAGTATTAAAAGAGGAACCATCGTAAGCTGAAAAACTACCCTGCTGTATTTGCCTGTATAAGTTTTGAGGAATTTTTGTTTCGTTTTTCCTCATAAATAAACGTAATATGTATACTTCTGATGTGTATTTTTGTGTAAAAGAGAGTATAATTGATTTTTTGCGTATTAATTATAAACCTGATAACCACAGGAATCGAGTCCCATGAACATTTTTCGGTTCTGACCTACATGTCTTTTTTTTATTATAGCTGAAATCCCGGCTCATTGCCTGGACTAGTTACGCAAGCAATTTGCAAAAGCAGCTACCTTGAAATAACTCACATAATTTATCTAGTTCAATACGTGACATCAATTGTATGTTTATGATTAAGTATAATCGAATTTCATATCGAACTTCAATTAGTTTGAATTCATGGGTTTTGGTAAATTCAAATGTAGTGTGTTATCCATACGTTATTTTATACATCAAACAAATACACAGGGCAACTTTACGAAACGTAATTAAACGAGAGGATATAATTTCAGGATGTGCGTATGAATCTCTTTTTGTTGAAATTTCTCGTGATACGTGAGCCTGCGGATAAGTTGTTCTATTGAAGTTACGCTAGCCTAGCCTATATATGAGAGTTTGTGTTCGGAAATGCAATCAAGAAAGTTAGTTAATTGAAGAGTTAACCGTCTGAATGTTTAACATGGGATAGTCGAAATTACCAATGTGCGAAACAACTTCGTTGTCAATTAACCCTGTAGTCGTATTCGAGACACTCAGATTATGTGATTTGATGAAAAAATGTCGATCTGTCATTGAATTCTGTTTCAGACAGTTTGTCAACGATTATCTGTGTTCTGTAGTTCCAAAATGTTTCAACAAAAGGATCTCTGGTGAGATTATTCACTATTTGGTTAATAGTTTGGGCGATATCATCTCAAAAATAGTCTAGATCGATTCAGACAGTCTGCAAACTGACATTTCTGCCTGTTAGCAGAACGTGGTTAACTCGAAGATAATAATTATATTTATATCTGACCGAGATATTATAAGCTTATATCGTCATAGTTACGCTATCAATAAAGAGGGTCATAACTCCCTTGGGACATTATAGATTCTACAATTCCCTCTAGTTCATTGAACTTGGTGATATCTCGTTGCTCATGTAAAGTCACCAACGATTTTAGCATTGACATTTAGTCCATAAAAAATTCAGACTATACGTTTCTGACTGCAACGAATAAACACAATTACTACCAAATCTACCGAAAAACATTCCTTACCAGTTCTTGAAAATATGCCAGAAATACAGTTTCAGTGGCATCTTTTGGCATAACATTTTTCCGTGTCAGCCACTCCAGATGTATGTTATTGTCTTTTTTCGATGGAAATAATGATTCTCTTGCTTTTTCAGCATTTTTCAAAATATCCTCCATTATATTTGGGATAGAAAACACGTTCTTAACGCAAACACAGCTTGATAATAAAGCTTTGTTTGTAAACAAGTAACATAGCAACAACCTAGCAACAACAAAACTCCTATAATCAACGGTACCTGATTCAAATATAGCGGGAAGGTAATGAATTGGTGCATTTATTCCGTTTTAAAAATGAACAAAATTTTATTGAATCGGTCAGAAATAAAATTATCTATGTACCACGAGAATTAATGAACCTTAATAACCTCAGGCAATTGGTGTCCCTCGGGCCAGAGGCCCTCGGGACGCAAACTTTGCCATCGGTAATTAAGGCCCTTATAATTCCCTTGATACATAAATAACTATTATCTTCGTGTGAAGCTTTTATTCATTATTACATTAACTCTGTAGATTATATATTACAAACATTATTTTGTTACCATGTCAATATAATTACATAGAACAATATTGTGTAACACACAATTTCCAACACTGCCAGAATTCTTATTTTTTTTTGGCCGATTACAATACTTCCCTTTTACTACATTTATTGAGGAAAGTGATGGTAGCAGAATCGTTGATACATTATTATAATATATCATAATATCATGATATCATAATATTCAAGTCCCATTTCACCACCTAGTACAAAGAATAATTCGAAAAATTCAACAGACCAACTATGTTTAGAGAATGAATATAATGAAGATAATTATACTTGCCAAAAATACAGACATTTATGGAATTAATGTAAACTTTCAATATAATTTTCCATACCAAAATGCTATGGTAACTCTTTGGCAGTGTAAGAGAGCAATTGGAATGAAGTGGGGTTTTCGGTGTGAGCAGCTGATGTGGATCTATTCTGCTATTATTATCCCAAGACTCAGTCATGCAGTTCACGTATGGTGGGAAAAATCCGAACTGGTTACAGCCCAACAACTTCTGGACAGAATACAGGAACTCTTCCTCGGAAGCATTACGTCCACGAGGAAGAGTACACCGACTGCAGCATTGATGGCCTGCTGGGCCATTCCTATCAATGGAGATGAGGAATCTTGCAATGATGGCGGTCTATAGGCTTAGCAGCAGCGGCTCTCTAAAAAGATGGAGTTCTGATCAATCCGGCACATTTTGGTATACGGATGGGTCTAGAACAAACACATGATTAGGTGCAGGCTTTTGCGGTCCTAGATATATTGATGGGTACTCCGTACGAATGGGGATCTCAACACAGTCGCCATCTACAGATGTGAGGAGAAGCTACTCGGCTATGGTAAGATAAATGAAATCATCTGGATCTGTTCGGACAGTCAAGCAACACTCAACACACTGGAAAGTCCGACTGTGTCCTTGAGGCTTGTCAGGGACACCAAGGAGATCCTGAACAGGCTATTCGATGGAAACAGGCTCAACCGAAGCCGAATCCCGGGTTGCTCAAGTTGGGAAAGGTGTAGTATAAGTAGTTTACAATAAGCATATTAAATAAATCATAGGTGTGTATATTAATCATGTGTTGTAATTGAAGTGCTTCGAACTCTGAACTGATGTGAATTATCTTCAGGTAGCTTAGATCAGCAATTTATTTGTTCAACGTATTAATTTAACTGATCGAATGAATTTTGAAAATACTCGTTAATATACAATTGAATTGGAATCATCTGTCAAACCGTTCCCTCCACGATATAATCACGTATGAATCTAATATAAGGGTTGTAAACTCCAGTCACTAGGGCCTACAGCACAAGGGCCATTTTGGACGGTCCTCAAAACCCCCCTACAACAGGGGTATACAGATCTCACGGAACCATTTGAGAGATGAATATGCCTGAGCATGGTGAAACATTGACGGTGGCCGAACTACTAAAGTGCTGCTTGGCAATGAGGTAGGCCTGAAGGGCAAACGAGACGTTCTCGCTGAGTAGGCAAAGCATTAGGATATTCTCCGAGATCTTTACAGGTCACGGAAATCTGATGAAATTCAAACAAACAGTACGGAAAAGCGATACTCCCTTCTGTATGAGATACGAGGAAAACAGAGTGGAGTCGTCAACTCACTTTCTTTGTTAATTTCCTGCGCTCATTCGGACCACAGCCGATGGCATAAAAGATCTAAGCGTAAAACAGATCTTAGGATACTGTCAAGCTGCGGGGTATCCAAATACCCCCTGATAAACGTAGCAGGGGATAGTGCACTGAACTTTTTACTAAGCCCGCTACCATCTCAACCAATACCAATACCGATCGAAAATGTGAGTGAGTTGCGTAATAACATCGCAAATAATGAAACTGGTCTACACAGCGAAGAAATAGCACACACACAGGTAAGAAATCGATCTATACCATGCCATTTACAAGTGGAAAATGGCTTGCCAGCATTGAAATTAATTAATTCTGATAGATAACTATCTGCAGTAAGTTCGCAGGCCACTCAAACATGCATTGGGCCGAACAAGTGCATCTACCCTGTTATACTGATACTAATTTATGCAATTTGCTCGATAGCATCATTAATCGTTTTGGTTTAATATAATTGGCACATGCTGAATTGAAACTAAGCCGAGTAAATTGTTTCTAATCGAGTACATAATCGTTTTGAGTTGAATTTATGTAATAAATTATTTTATGCTTGGAATGAAATAGAGCATTGGGGAACGCCCATTAATCCCCATCTTTATCGAATCTCGCTCGTACTTATTAAATTATTATACAACGCTCGATCTGACTCAAGCATAGCGTTGTTGAATCAATTAAACAGGACGTGGTGAGTGATAGTCAACACCGCTTATTATCGAGTCTGTCAGAAATTCCCCATTTTCGACTAGAAACTAGAGACCAGAGAACCTATAACCATTATTACGTAATACGATAACTGTTTTGAAATGTTATTTGAGTTCATCTCTAACTTCGAAAGTTTATACAGTTATTATCTCCTTCTCCAGTGAATGCTGTTAACGCCATGAAATTGAAATGAAATGATTATGTTCATTTAATATATCGAAATTCCTGAGAACTACCTACTCATATGCAACATATAATTTCTTTTTTCATCCCATTGTAACGGGTACTGCTTTCACTTCAATCACTATAAGTAGTATATAGGGATAGACGTAAATTGAGTATCTATTAATTGCCTTTCTATGCAGGTAAATTGAGTTCCGGGTGTCTTTAAGGTCTACGTAGAGTCCAGGCTTTACTTATGATCTTGAATTTGCTTTAGCGAATTCGTTTTCCGCTGCGCTTTTAATAAAACCTCTTTTGCTTATTATTATGGTTTGTTTCTTCTTCATTGCCCATTTTGGACTTAAGTACAAGGGCCGTTCTTGGCCTCTTGTACTTTGGCTCCAACGGCAAGTTTCCAAATTATTTCCTCAATTTTAGGTATCCCTGCATCCCTATGGAGCAGGTCGTTTGTTACGTAATGTGGTGCATATAGACAGGATCTGATTACCTTATTCTGTATTATTTGGAAATTCTTTAGTTGCATGGGTTACATATTTCGGCGGCATATGTTATTATCGGTCTTATCACAGAAGTATAGTTCTTTAATTTACTTTTGGTACTTAGTTTCCGTTTCCTGTTGAGTAACGAATGTAGGTGCTCCTCTATCTGATTTTCCTTTTTCTTTATGTTTCTTAGGTGGGGAATGGAAGTTACCTTCCCGTCGAGCGTTACTCTCAAGTATTTCACTTCTTTGACCAAAGGTATCTTTTTCATGTTTATCTCAATATATTTCGTCGCTTTGTGTTTAATGTCTCTCGTTGAGACCATTATCGCTTGGCGTTTTGTGACGCTCATTTCTATTCGCCATTTGTTGAACCACTCTTCGAGGTCGGTGATGTATTTATTAAGCCTTCCTTGTATGGATTTTATTTGGATGTATTGGCATAAGGAGCCTATGTCGTCTGCATATTGCACCAAGTCTACTCATATTGTCTTAGGTATATCTGCGGTATACAAGTAATCGAGTAACGGTCCGAGGATCGACCCTTGCGGTACACCTGCCTCTGCTTGTCTTTCTTCTGACATGATATCGTTCACCCTCGTTTTGAATCTGCGCCCCATGAGGTACGAATCTATAAGCTTCAGGTAGGCTATTGGTAGGTTGTATCTGTAAATCTTATGTATCAGTCCAGCGTGCCATACCATAGCATGCTTTGGCTACATATAGGGACAATGCACCGGTAGGCATTTTATTGTTGTGCCCTTCTATAATCTTACCAGCTATTCTAGCTATGGATTATATTTTGGTTTTCTATTAGCTAATTCAACCTGAATGAGTCTAGACCTAACTGCACCTAACCTAATCTAACCTACCAACATAACTTTGTTGATATATAATGTTAATAATATTGAATTATTTTTTTTGTCACCCGTGAGTTAGTGATTATCATAAAGTAGAATAATCTCATTCAGCATAATCATGAAGTATTTTCATACAGGCAGTAACCGTCAAATAAATTCTTTTCTCACCTATATCAACAACTTACACCCAAATATAGAATTCACATTAGAGATGGAGAATAACAAGTCCTTAAACTTTTTAGATCTGACAATTTCACATACAAATAATTACTTTTCTTTCGCTATTTATCACAAGCCCACCTACACAGATACCACAATACACAACACTTCTTTACATCCACAATCACACAAGCTAGCAGCATATAATTGTATGATACATAGATTAATTGATGTCCCATTAAGTAAAGATAATTTCCAATTAGAATTAAACAGAATCGTAGATATTGCCAAAAATAACGGTTATAATGTCAAGATAATTAATAAAATACTCCAAAATAAACTCAATAAAAAAGCCTTAAGCATAATTTATCCGCAAATTGATAATAATACAAAATCAAATTTCACATGTCTAACATATTTAGGTAAACATTCACTAAAAATATCTCAATTCCTTAAAAAACAGAATGAAAACGTCGCCTTTAAAACAAAAAATAACCTATGCTCGTATATTAATAACTCGAAATATAAAAAAGATAACTTAAAGAAATCTGGAGTTTACAGACTGAGATGTGACGACTGTAGTGCTTTGTACATGGGACAAACTGGACGCAGTTTAAGCGTAAGGTTCAATGAACATTTGAGAAGTTACAGGCTCAAAAAAGAAGACTCTAATTACGCAAATCACCTGTTAGAACATAACCACATTTCACCCTTAATCCTGATATTCTACATATTCAGGAGAAAGGACATAAACTTAATATATTAGAATCCATAGAAATATTGAAACACTAAAAAAACAATAATAATGTAATATTAAATGATCAAATCGACATATATAATTCACCGCTTGTTAACAATTTTGTAAACAAACTCAAACCATTGTCCACCCCCATCCCTCAATTTGTACCACATTCTGATCCCTGATATTTAAGGACATACTTTTAGATTTAGCTTTAGTTGATAACTACTCGCTTTGATAATGCCACAGTGTGGTGAAACAATTTGTCAGCATTTTTAAATTAAATGTTAGAAGTTTTGTGTAAAATTTGAGTTTTATTCTCCAATTTCCGAAGTATTTTCATATCATCTCGATTTTCATTATAAAATAAAATATATGAAGTAAACTCTCTATTCTTCAATATTATTTCTGAAGCTCTGGATTTTTGTGACGAAATACATCAGAATATACTCATTATAATGGACCAAAGAAGACAACAAAACAGACAAGTCTGTTCGATCGAAAAAGACGCAGAATCGCGAAGTGTGTAGGCAGAAAATATCATTTCAGCTCGTGTACAAAGTTGATGAAAATGAACCTCATTATTTTCATCAACTTTCAGCCTAATTACGACCGATAAACTAGTCAGTTGGAACAAATGAGAAGCGTGTGCGCACTTCCGTATCGAGAGCCCGGTATTCCGACGTTCGATTAACGGAAGTGCATATGTTCGGGGTGAATTTTGGGAAAGTGCGTATGTTCCTAGTGTTGTATACGTATTGAGGAAGTGCGTTGCCGACCACAGTAGAGTATATTTTGGAAAAGAGCACTTGCGTATTGAGGGACCGGTCTTCCGACTTCAGATTAGCGGAAGTGCGTATGTTCCAAGTGTACGTATTACGGAAGTACGTTAGTGACCACAGAGTATGTTTTGGAAATACGCACTTCCGTATTGAGAGACCGGTCCTCAGACATTCGATTAACGGAAGTACATATGCTCGGGGAATTTTGGGGAAGTGCGTATGATCCAAGTGTTGTATACGTATTGCGGAAGTGCGTTCGTGACCACAGCTTAAGTATATTTTAGTATATTTTGGAAATACGCACTTCCGTATCGAGAGACAGGTATTGCAACGTTCGATTAACGGAAGTGCATATGCTGGCGTACAGTTTAAAAAAGCGACGGCTTGCGCAGTGGCATAGTTGTTAACAAGATTTTTCGCAAATTGTATTTCGCAACAAATGATGATTCATTTGTTTTTACCTATTGCTACACCCAAAGCACCTTAAGAATCCAATTAAGTTGGCAAACTTACAAGTAAACGTAAACATCAATTATTAGGAGAACAAGAACAGATTAGTAATGCGATAACATTACAAAACAGATGAAAAAAAAATAAGATGTAGTGATCCAGCATCAGGCATTCAGAAAGACAGAGGTGCAAAATATATCAAGTGGAGGGCTCGGATTTATTGGAGAGTAGAAAACAAGTTGGATACGAGGGATCTGCAAAGAAAACTGGGGATACCGTGTTCCGAATCTAGGTGTCTGGAAATTTAGGCGTGCAAGTGAGTATGGATTGTCCACCATACTATTCACCAGTTTGTACAGAAATAAAAGGATTATATTCAGAAATACATCTTTCCAGAAATAAATCTTGAATATATCCTCTGATGGGAAAAACACCATCATCAAATCGATGAGGGAGAGAGAACATATATTGTTCGTGATAATTATAGTTTTATAGAATTAATAATGATTCTTGACCCAGGTATGAATTATAAATAAATTTATGGGAAATAGGTCGTCACACATATGTTTGTCATTATCGTCTTACGTACGTTTCGGTCTCACGACCATCATCAGAAGATGTATCAATGTTCAAAATGCACTTATTTCATTTTGGACCAATATCCGGTACAGCATTCAGATCTCCTATTTCAGCTACTATTGCTAACCTAGTTATGGAATGTCTAGAGGATTCTTTAATAAATTTAATAAATTTTCAACCCATATTCTTCAAACGGTATGTAGATGATTGCCTAATGTGTGTTCCAAAAGATAAAACTCAGTACGTGATTAATAACTTTAACAATTTCTACTGTAAATTTCAATTTACTTGTGAAATAGAAGTGAACAAAATATAAATTACCTAAATATGAACATTAGGCATGATTCAGATGGAACAATAAAAACATCCCGGCTTACTAAAGAAGTTTGGCCTTAGCGATATCTTCACTTTAATTCAGTTGCACCAACATGTTATAAAAAAAGTGTTATAAACAGTCTTAAAGATCGCGCTGGTTTGTTCCACCCAGAGGACCGTCCCAAAAATTTAAAAATTGTTTGTAATACACTGGAAATAAATGGTTATTCCAAAAATATTTTTTAACCTCATCATTAAAGAAAGGATAAACAAAATCTATAATGGTACGTCATATATAAATAATATAAACGGTAATAAAGATAATTTTATAACATTACCATACTTTCCGGGGACCTCGGAGAAAATTGAGAAATGTTTTAAAAAAAATCGGTTGTCTGTAAAGTCGGTTTACTGACGATAGTTGAACGTGACAACGTCATAAGAAAATACTGATGGAATGGTTTCATTTTTCAAAAGAAAATTTTAATTTCATTTGTTTGATAGATATTTTGTATGGATATAGAGAAGGAGGTAAATGGAAATCACAATTGAATTGATCAAGTTACATTTATTTGTACGCATAAATACAATTATGTCAATTTGGCTTTTGAAAAGCCCGCCTCAATGTGTTTGATATAGGAGAAAATTGTTCCCTTTGACGGCTGGCTGGTCTTACCTGTCATTTCAGACACGTTGTTATGATATATGGAAGATTTAACATTTATGTTTTAATTTTTTGAAATCATAGCTACGCTCGATAATTATTTCGATCGAATAGTACAGCATTTGATTTTTTACTCATCGTGAAACAGTTCTGTTAACTTATTGTTATAGTTTTGTCAATTATAGCATAGCCTACAATCGCTGCACTAGCGGACCGATGCTATTTATTTTAATGATGAAAGCACGAATATTCGACAATATATCACTGAACATATATTTAATATCGGAAGAATCATTACCTTTATCGTCGCAATTATCGTTGCTATAAACAATTGACATCACATTCACTTTTCACTGCACTTACGAAAACATGTAAAGGTATTATTGTATAGCAGCTGTCCACGCGCATCGCATCGGTCACTCAAGTAGAAGAGCTCGCTTGCACTTCAAGCCTTAAATGGAACGCCTCAGAGCGAGGTAACGCACAGCCGGTCAGAGAGACCTAACGGCAAATGAGTCATGTTTTCTCGTGCGTGCAGCAGACTCCATCGAATTATAAGACGTTGTCACGTCAAAAGTATGATATGAATGTTTCGCATAAACCTACCAACTGTGTTGGTAAATATTTTTCAAATCTAAAGCCTTTAATATCTAAAGATAAACAAACCTACGCAGTATATGAATTATATAGTTTAGATTGCTATGGGACTTATACAGGAATCTCTAAGCTATATTAACAAACAGAAAGTATAATACTAGGAACAAAAACTCAACCGCCCTTACTAAACATTGTTTTGAATATAACCGTCAATTCGATTACAAACATTTTAATATTTTAACTAAAGGAACCAATTATTATAAAAGATCTATTATGGAGATGATTCACATAAGACATGACTCCAAGTTTGTAAATCACAGAACAGACGTTCAATCATTAAGTCAGATTTGTACGAATTTAATTAATTAAAACTTAAAATCAAAATTTTGGTTCCAGTCTTATTCAACCATTGCATGAGATAACTTCGATTACTAGAAGTACATTGCTATGCAGTGGCTTCTTGTACATATTCATATACTTAAAATATTAATGTGTTACAATTTTGATTATTCGTGTTTCTGTTTACGGAGATGTGAATATTTGTAATTGAAATTAGTGCAAAAGCGATGCTTTGTGCTTATAAAGACGAAAATAATAAGCATATATGTTAGTCTGACCTATTTCCGCAGACTGTATATATAAGACTTATAGAATTTTTTGCGTATAAAAGTGGTTACGAAAAGGTTAAATTATTCACAGTTATGTTATGGCATAGAAATTAAATTAACGAACCTTCGTATGTAGAGTAGTCTCGACCAATGTAATTTATACTAAGTAAATGAATTCGAAATAGAACTTTAATAATTTTAAATAAATGAAATCGAGGTAATATTCAGTTGAAAAAGAGACACTGCAACGTTTCAATTTATTTAGAAACCTTATGAAAGTATTTGCTCTAAAGAGGAACTAATTTAGGGAATTGCTCTCGTGGCATTCCTTCACTTCGTTTGATGAATGTCAGCAAATAGCATTTAGAATCACAACTGGAGATTGAATTGATATAATTGAATACTGATACCTTATTCACTTGTTGCAGGTATCATCCAATTTCTCTCCGAATACCTTTTCCGTTAATGATGAAATATGTATATGCAATGGGCAAAATGATATTTTGGTGAGATTCCAGAGCCCCATCCGATAGTAAAACAATTTATAATTCAATATTTGAATATAATCGTTCCAATTTTGAGTGGAATAAAATTCTGATATTACCATTGGGTCACTTTAAAGTCAATTTATACCTTATTGGAAATAATCTGTATATATATACACAAATCACGTGACATACTATATTGCATGTGATTTAGTGACATGCAGCTGTAAGAACATACCCTATGTTCTGTTTTAACTTAAGAAGAAAACTGTTTCAAATTATCAGTTTTTTCCAAACCGTGGCCAAGAAGAAGTGTTGTTAGAGATAGTGTTCCCCGTAATCTCCAACAGTAGGAGAATAACAAACCACCAGCTGTAAAAAATGCAAAATTGCCAAACTGAAAGACAAATGTGAAGTTCTGTGTATATTAACTAAATTTGGCTATACAACTCGTCCCACTGAAGGTATCTACAACAAACACATGGCCGGTATCGATAAAACGGACTAGATGATGGCGTATTAGACTTTGAAGAGGATAACTCTTGAATGATACAACAATTACGGATATATATTCTCCATAATTGTTACTGATATATGTGTATTATCTCTTATCTCTATTAATTGCGTCAACCTGTCTCTGTCTCGCTCCTCTGGCTTCATTAGATGGTATAGGGACTCCAGGTGAGAAAGCGATATTGAGTGTACCATCATCTACAAGGCTGTGTACGGGACAGGTGGTCGCTTCCAACAGTTGTTGATCTGAAGCAAAATCAAAGTTGGTGCCAAGACAGATCCCTGTGGTACACCAACGTTGATAGCTATTGTATCGGAGGATACTCCGTCAAGCACCACTTGGAGTGATCTACCTGAGGGAAAAATCGATAGTTAGAGACAAAGTTGACTCGGCAAACTATATGACGGAAATTTCCCAAGAAGGCTTTGGTGCCAAACTAGGTCAAAAGATACAGCTAAAGATTCTCCATATTATTCAATAGATTTCTGCCATACATGTGTTACGTAGTCAAGCAGGTCTCCTGTTGATCTTTGTTATAAGGCAAATGGTTGCCTAGAACAAATGGTTTTTGCAAGTATCAGCTCAACGCCGCAATAAGCAGCATAAAAATAACCGTTTCAACTGGAACGAAATATTGAAGAAACTGCATCTTGTTGTGCAACGTGTCCCAGAAAACCAGCTTTATGTACTGGTATCTGTTCCTCTGAGTACCACAATAGTACATTGGGTATCTAGTAGTAAACGCAATACATTCGCGGACGACAATGTAAATTGTTAAGCCGAGGCCAACAAGCATTGAAGTCTGGGAATGTGCTTTTACTACGAGGTACACATACTGTCTTTTCTGAAATCGCAATCAACATTATCATGAAATAAGGAACTTTTATAAATGCATAACAATTTTTGGTTACCATCTTATTGCCTATGAAATCGTTTCCTTGACAATCACTGTTTGCTTATCGTTGTGACAAAAGTCAGAGACTCACTACTTGTTTCGGTTTAGTACCTACCAGTGGCGGCTCCTCGAAGGAGGCTAAGGAGGCTCAGCCTCCTCACCAATTTATCTTAATGATCATTCTCCATTTTATTTCCTGTTTCTCTGATAATTGTTTAAATTTTACAATTAATTCCCCGTTCTCAGTAGAAAATTTTTAATCTGGCAACTGTGGCCAGAGGCCAGATTCTCTATTTATCACAAACGCTAAATACGTGTGGTCAACACAGTTGCCGTTTTCCAAGCAGTTCAATTGCCAGATAGGGTAAAAGAGCGAATACGGCAACACCCTATGTAGGCTAGCTCCTCGTACGGAATCGTTGGTCGAATGAAATACGATTACTTGCTACCGCCCTTCCGCTAGAAGAATGGGACACGTGTCGTGTTCCGTTAGTTCTTGTTTTTGTACCGCGAGGCGAAGTAAGGTTAAGTAGTTAAGTTATAATTTATCTGATCGGTGAACGTTAAAATGATGAGTGACTTAGTTGCTGGGTTCTTAGAAAATCCATTTAGTGGATTAACATATGATAGAAAAGTGTTTTGTTAAAAATAAACGGCCTTTACCGGATTTGAAAGGATTAGTGGTGACGATGACGATGTTTCAAAATCGAAATACACAATAAATTATATTGCTTGCTATTTACATCTGATACAACTTCATGTTGGGGGCACTCGGGTTATGATGATTTGAAAAATTTAGCTCGTGGTATAGACAGACATGAAAAATCGCAGGAACATATTACATCGAGGATTAAGTTTAAATTAACCGGTAAACAGAATATTGTTAAAGGAGGAAAACATATAATTTGGTAGACAAGAAACTTCATTATAAACAACTTTAATTATGGAATTTTAGATACTATTAAAGGTCAAATTGAGATTCGATTTTCCGATTTACATGAATTGAAGTTTTTCGACTTGACGAATAGAAGATTTTTCGAATCTTTTTCAAAAGAGTTTCCCAATACACTTTTAGATAACTTGGTTCTAAAATATAAATTTTTTGATAAAATAACACTGCACAATGAATTATGGGTTATATACCTACTCGGATAAAGATATTTTAGGCCAGTACGACATTCACGCCGATATGATAAAATATATGATAGACAATGATTTACGAGAAGTTTTACCTCAGTTTTATAATAGCTATTTGTGTATTAAGAGCGCAAAGTGATATATTGTCGCTCGACAAAGAGAGTTACCGCGCGACGCAAAGCGGAGCGCGGTAATCTTTGGAGAGCGACAATGACACTTTGTGCTCGAAATACACACAAGATTTTTTCTACAAACGCAGTTTTCAGAAAAAAAAAAGAAAAAACACCAGATGCTTTATTCAACAAAAGTACATCAAGTACAGTTTATAAATTCTTGATTAATGTTGATTTAATTTATCATTGACTTTACTAAAATTGAATGTACAATTGTGACACTCTTTAATTATTATTCCTGAACCTGATGGACGATCAGTAGATTTATCTAACATTAATTCCCCCGAATATTGGAAATCTACAGAACGAGATGTAGATGGTCTTGAGAATATTCTCTTGGTAGTTTCAATCTTATTGTTGATTGAATCATCTATGTAGCCTTCTGCTACATTGTTACTTTTCCATCCACCATGTTTTTTCAGTTGTATTAGGTCACCTCCACCATTCACCAATAAAGTAGCAGAGGTTCGTCGGAGACAGTGTCCAGTATATAAATTATGCTCGGGCAATTTCAAATATTCAGCAATGTCACTGGGAGTCTTGCCGATTGTATTCATACCCACAACTTGTTTCATACATCTACCTTTTTCATAACGTAAAAATAGACGTTGGACAGTATTGTTATTCAGACAATGTTTTCTGAGTGCAATATATTTTTTACAAATTGAAAGATAATCAACTGAATTCTCTTCATTATGACCAACAATCGTAAAAACACGGCTTATTCTCGTTTTTGAATCGGGAATTCGGACTATTAAAATAGAATCCTTATCTTCTATGTCACCAATCTCCATTTTGACCAACTCATCGCGCCTGCAGGCACCAGCAATACCCATAATTAGAATAACCTATAAAAAAAACTGCAATTAATAGCTATTCCAAATGTCTATGCTAACCAAATTGCACTAAATTCAAAAAATACTAACCGCTTCTCAAACTACTAAGAGCATGAAATATTAAAATTTACCTTTTTTAGTAGATATTCTTCATCGGGCGCTTCTTGTAAAAATTTGTGAATATCTTCAGTGGTGAATGTTTTGGATTTTTTCGCTTTATATCCAACAGACTGTTTCTTCAGAAATGCGATAAGTTTAGGATACTTATTGATTTCGATGTTATTTTTAACATTCAAGCATGTCCGTATCATCGAATACGTAGACCAAAGAGTTGATGACTTACAAATCAATGATTTTTCTCCAAAATAAGGCAGTAATACGTTTTCTGAATACTTATTCACCTTCTTCGACTGGCACTACGTCATGAATTTACCGTATTGTAATTCATATTTCTTCCTTGATTTCTCTGGTAGGAGATTCAAAGTAACAATTTTTGCACTTTCTGCTACATCAGGAGGAGTGTTTGATAATTCACTGTCACTATAATCAATCATCATGCAGAAATACGTTGGAGAAGCGAGCGTTTTCGAAATATTTCCGCTTTAGAGCGCAAATGCTGTCACAAAATGACATTTCACGGAAAACGTCAACTTTGCGTTGAAATCTGAAAGCGTCAAAGGCTACTTTGTTAAGCGTTTGTAGAAAAACTACTTTGTTTGACAGTCACCATTCCTGTCACGTCGGCATCGGTAGAGAGATCATTTTCTACTCTCAAACGAATTAAAACTGACATGCGAAATACAATGGGCCAAAATCGTTTATACAATGTTAGTTTGATATCTATTGAAAAAGATTTAGTAAAACACTTAAAACAAAATGATACATTTTATGATAATATAATTGATCATTTTTCGCAAACTAAAGACCGTAGAATTCCGTTAATATATAAAAAAAAGTTAATAAAAATAATAAAAAAAAAACAAAATATGAAAAATTCCAAAAAAAATAAATAATATCAAAAATCCAAAGAAAAAAAACGAACAAAACATTTTTTGCCAAGAGAAACTCTACACCTCCACGTTGGTTCTTGCTTGGCAACAATTAATTTTGTCACTGAAGTAGCTGGTACGGTCGCTGTGCAAAGGTTAAATTCATTGGCTGAATAGAGTATATTTTTACAAAAACGTTTTATGTCCAGCCTCCTCTCTTAAAAAGTTCACGAGCCGCCACTGGTACCTACTTATCCCTAAAAAATATTTAAGAATATGTAAAATGAACATTGATGATGATGTCCCACACCTAGGTCGGCGAAATTTTCGGGAAAGTTTGTTGCTTAACAACGGACTAAAATACCAGATTAGCGTATTTCAGGGTATGAAGTTGCTCCGAGAAAGTAGGCATTCTTGAACGATTTCAGAAAAAGATATACGCTTTTTGTTTTATTTCAGTTCTATTGTGATTTTCTGATTCATTCTCTTGTCTTTTGAAATAAAATATTTAATTCAAATTGACGTTCGTTGTTTTGGCAGAAAATTCTATTGATTTTCCATAATTTAATTCAAACTGTTTAGTAGTCGCGAGTTGTTCACAGCTTGTTTTCTCTGTACTTCCTTCTTTCACTTTCTATCAGTGACTTTCTAATTAAGTTGGAAATTTCAGAACTGGAAGAGATTGCATGTAGTTTCTACCAAATACCAAATAGCAGGAACGTCAACTTTGGGTACATTGTAGCTTATGAAACTTCCTAACTGTAGAGAGAAGCTTCTACTATTTGTGCTTCTATTAATGCCAATTTGATTGCATTGCAATATTCCTGGAACTCCTAATTAGGTTATTCTAGCTTTCCTCATTGAGACCATATTCCGCAGGAAATTGTTAAGGACAAAGTAATTTAGTGGTCTATTTGGACGTTCTTAAACATGTAGTACTCTTTGCATGATTTACATTCATCATATCTGTTATGAACGGAATATCGATTACATAATGCAATTATGTAGATAAATTGAACCAATTTGCGTTTCATATTCAGTTAGTGAATCCCTATGGATTCTGTTACATACTTTTTCATATCATTTTGATTTATCAAATAGCAAAGTATGTGAAGAAAGGACTATGAAATTTTATTATTCACATAGTAAACTTCATCTTAATAATGATTCTTGAGCCACGTGTGAATTATATATAAGTTCTCAGCAAATAGGTCACACTTACACGTATACTTATTATTCTCTTCTTTATGCATGTTTCGGTCTCACGACCATCTTGTTATGTCCAAAATGAGATTTCTTAAAACTAATTATATCAGCACAAAGCGTAAGTATATGAAATTTATCAAGAATCTGCTGCTTAGCAATATTCTTATAATATACAAACACATGTCAACAAAGTCTGTATACGACTGAAACCAAAAAATATAACGCTCAAGTATCCCATTCCGAACCAGATGTTAAACATTTATGAGGTGATAGAAAAAGGTTTGTCAGACCCCATTAGAAATATTACTATTTGAGCATTCTACCCAAAATATACTTTTAACATTATAAGGGCGCATGTAAGAATTCAAAATTAATATCAAAAATCCAAAGAAAAAAAACGAACAAAACATTTTTTGCCAAGAGAAACTCTACACCTCCACGTTGGTTCTTGCTTGGCAACAATTAATTTTGTCACTGAAGTAGCTGGTACGGTCGCTGTGCAAAGGTTAAATTCATTGGCTGAATAGAGTATATTTTTACAAAAACGTTTTATGTCCAGCCTCCTCTCTTAAAAAGTTCACGAGCCGCCACTGGTACCTACTTATCCCTAAAAAATATTTAAGAATATGTAAAATGAACATTGATGATGATGTCCCACACCTAGGTCGGCGAAATTTTCGGGAAAGTTTGTTGCTTAACAACGGACTAAAATACCAGATTAGCGTATTTCAGGGTATGAAGTTGCTCCGAGAAAGTAGGCATTCTTGAACGATTTCAGAAAAAGATATACGCTTTTTGTTTTATTTCAGTTCTATTGTGATTTTCTGATTCATTCTCTTGTCTTTTGAAATAAAATATTTAATTCAAATTGACGTTCGTTGTTTTGGCAGAAAATTCTATTGATTTTCCATAATTTAATTCAAACTGTTTAGTAGTCGCGAGTTGTTCACAGCTTGTTTTCTCTGTACTTCCTTCTTTCACTTTCTATCAGTGACTTTCTAATTAAGTTGGAAATTTCAGAACTGGAAGAGATTGCATGTAGTTTCTACCAAATACCAAATAGCAGGAACGTCAACTTTGGGTACATTGTAGCTTATGAAACTTCCTAACTGTAGAGAGAAGCTTCTACTATTTGTGCTTCTATTAATGCCAATTTGATTGCATTGCAATATTCCTGGAACTCCTAATTAGGTTATTCTAGCTTTCCTCATTGAGACCATATTCCGCAGGAAATTGTTAAGGACAAAGTAATTTAGTGGTCTATTTGGACGTTCTTAAACATGTAGTACTCTTTGCATGATTTACATTCATCATATCTGTTATGAACGGAATATCGATTACATAATGCAATTATGTAGATAAATTGAACCAATTTGCGTTTCATATTCAGTTAGTGAATCCCTATGGATTCTGTTACATACTTTTTCATATCATTTTGATTTATCAAATAGCAAAGTATGTGAAGAAAGGACTATGAAATTTTATTATTCACATAGTAAACTTCATCTTAATAATGATTCTTGAGCCACGTGTGAATTATATATAAGTTCTCAGCAAATAGGTCACACTTACACGTATACTTATTATTCTCTTCTTTATGCATGTTTCGGTCTCACGACCATCTTGTTATGTCCAAAATGAGATTTCTTAAAACTAATTATATCAGCACAAAGCGTAAGTATATGAAATTTATCAAGAATCTGCTGCTTAGCAATATTCTTATAATATACAAACACATGTCAACAAAGTCTGTATACGACTGAAACCAAAAAATATAACGCTCAAGTATCCCATTCCGAACCAGATGTTAAACATTTATGAGGTGATAGAAAAAGGTTTGTCAGACCCCATTAGAAATATTACTATTTGAGCATTCTACCCAAAATATACTTTTAACATTATAAGGGCGCATGTAAGAATTCGCAAAGGTTTTAATTAAACTTAGTGACTGAATATCTGTCCTATGATTTATAGATTTGGAGTCACTTTTTATGTGAATCATCTCCAGAATAGATCTTTTATAATAATTGGTTTCCTTGGTTAAAATATTAACTTTTTTGTAATCGAATTGATGGTTATAATCAAAGCAGTGTTTGGCAAGGGCGGTGGAATTTACTAAGTTTTTTTCTTGTACTATACTTATGGCCATACATTCTTTTATGTAAATATTGGTTAGAGATTCCTGTATAAGTCCCGTCGCAATTTAGACAATTTAATTTGTATACTGTGTGGGTTTGTTTATCTTTAAGTATTGAAAGTTTTAGATTTGAGAATTATGTCCCAACACACTTCGTAGGTTACTGCGCAACATTTATATCATACTTTCTTAAGCTGAAAATAATAGGCATATATGTTAGTGGGACCTATTTCCCGAGAATTTGTAAGCTTTATCTACTATGCCTAAAATTCTACAAATTTGAAATTATCATTTTGATGATTTTGAACGTGCCCTAATTGTTGGTATAAGAGAGGCCCGCCTCTCCAGAAAATTGGCAACCGCTTAGACTGTAGCCTGACATCTGTTTCAAGATGTTGGGTCGGATTATCAGAAGAACGAAGAGTGCTTAAGGCGTTCAATTCGTCGATTCTGCTAGTGGGCTCACGATGAACGAAGAAGGGTGAGACGTGGAAAACGGAGTACTCTGCAACTAGGTGTTGAACCCCATTTGCTCTTACCAGCAGATTAATGTTTTGGGTGTAATATGGTTTGATAGTAGGTCGCCTATAGTTTTCCATCGGGGCCAGTTTAATTGATCTTGTTCCAGTACCGTATATTTGGGGGTTGATCAAACCAATTATTCAATAAGATAACTCAATCATCTATTCAGCAAGGGGTATGATAATCTGTTTGGAAGAAGCTCCTGTACATTTGTTTCCATGGCCTGCATGCTGCCCGATCTCTCCTCGATCGAAAGTACTTGGGGTATGATCGCTATCAGACTGAGTAATTACCATGTTCTCCAGACAATCTCAATGATCTTCGGTTTCACATACAAGATGCATAGAATGATACACTCCAAGGCGTCAATTGATCATTTGCTTCAGTGTCCCTCACCGAATAAATGAGTGTATGGCATTACCTGAATATTTTCTTACTGTAGTTAATTTTTTATTGTGAACAATTTTTCTGCTGTACATCTCATGTGAAACTAATACTGGGTGTTGCTGTTTTTATTCAAATCTGGATGTATTAGACTGATTCTTCAGAATCAACAATAATAGTAAACTATAGGGGAACAAAATAACACAGACACACGACTACTAGAAAGAATGGAAAAAAATTGAACAAGATACATTTCGAGAAGTTTTTAACGATGAAGAAAGTGTATTCAATAGACTCAAATTACCGATTTTCGTTGTTTCAGGATAATATAATCGAGACATGCTCAAGATTTGATGGGTTCTCAGGCAAATAATTCAATTTCATCCAACATGTGTCCTTAGCAGAGTTGTTTCTGATTAAATTGAACCACACGTATGATTGCTCCCAACGAGAAATTAAATTTCTCATCAGAACATCTAATTCAATTACTACGGAATCAAATTATTCATCTCTAACCAATCAAAATCAGCATAATAGAACATACTAAGCATACATTAACATGCTATCGGAGACCTCTTAATTTCTATGGTGAAACTTGATCCAGCTTCATAAACATATTGGATTCACTGTGTTCATTCTGGAATTTCAAGTGACAATTATCTAGAGTAAAGTGGACTGAGTGTTAGAAGCGACTTCGAATAGATCAAACATGGCACAGAAGAATGATTAAAGCTTGTCAAGAGCAGTCTGACATTTCATTCATAACAAACCGAACTTGACAGAGCCTGAACAGTCATCAGTCGTTGACAATGTTAGCTTAGGCCATACTGGCTAAAACGTAACACATGTGTTTTACCTGAATTCAGTCTCGCCTTTAGTTAGGAGTATTGAAATAAGAGGTAGTAGTCTCTCCATCTCTAGACTTTTATGGGTTAGACTAATTTCTAACAAGTAATTGTTCAATTATTGACTGTTGAATTAACATATAATGTCTCTTCTTCAAAAAGTCCTAGGTAATAAGGAATTGGAAAGGTAACAACATCGGGATGAATGATGACTTGTGCGCTGTTTTTTGTGGTTATTTTTATTGTCATATCACTTGCTAAAAGATCTAAAATGTTCCCCTACAGTTATACAAGGTGTCCTCGAACTGCGTGGCCAAAATGAAACCGAAGATTCTTTGATTCGGAAAAAATTTTATGAGCCTTTTTACTTTTGCCTCAAGTGTCTTGTTTAGCCGGTAGAGGGCTTCAAAGTTGCAAAAATAATTTTGTTTTTTCGGTATAACTTGAGAACGTGATGGAGGACTTTTACAATATTTGGCAGGTGAGTTACCGTTAATAATAGCCGTTTTTCATAGTGGAGCACAGAGCCTTAGAGACCATAGAAATGGCTCAAACTTGAGGATGTAACGGGAAAACTGTCCAGAACTTTTTTGTGGTCAATGTAATTCACTCTATATTTTTTACCTATATAGCTTATTTTGTTTGAAAACTTTTTTACTCTTAGAAAATTTTGATAAAATCAACGGATTAGCTTGAAAAAATTAATTTTTGAGTCTCTGCAATTTTGGCTTACTAATTTTACTTGATTAAAATATCTTAGTTGCCTTTGATTTTCTAATGTCATTTTGGCGTTTGGAGAATTTATTCTCAAAACTGTCAGTTTTTACTTTGCTTTCCATAAAAATTTTATAAAATTATGGCTCAAAATTTCACTAACACTGAAATGGTTGATATGTTATTGATTTATGGACTTTGTCGTTGCAATGGCCGGAGAAGAGTACAAGTTCATGGGGAAAGATATCCGCACCGCAGAATTCCAAATCGGCAAACCTTTGCTAAAATCGAGCGGCGACTTCGCGAAACTGGCAGATTTGAAGCAAATCGCAGAGAAACTGAACGCAGACGGACAAGAAGGACGTTAGAGCTCGAAGAAGAGATACTGGAAGCGGTTGAAACTGAACCCAGACACGACGTTTGGGACTTCGTATTGGAGCCTCAACATCATTAGTTCATAATGCACTGAAAGAAGAACTGTTGTATCCCTATCATATTAAAACAGTTCAAGACTTATTGCCCATGGATCCAGGTCATCGGCTAGATTTCTGTCGGTTTATTGTCCAAAGACAAAACGCAAACCCCAATTTTTGTAGAAGAATTCTGTTCACGGACGAAGCTACTTTCACGAGATGTGGTCTTTTTAACCTCCATAATGAACATTTCTATGCTGATGAAAATCCTCATGAAACGGAAGTTACACATTTTCAGAATCAAACTAAAATCAATGTTTGGTTTGGAATTGTGGATAACTTTATTATTGGTCCTATTGTTACACCCGATCGATTGAACGGGGAGAGCTACTTGAACTTTTTGGAACAAAGGCTACCTGAACTGTTGAAGACTTGCCCTTACACATTCGTCGTGACCTTTGGTTTATGCATGATGATGCACCTCCTCAATTCACATTAGCTTTGAGGCGACATTCGAATGCGGAATATCCAGATCGCTGGATAGGTAGAGGACTCGATGCACCAGTGAACTGGCCGGCCCGCTCCCCTGATTTGACGCCCTGCGACTTCTTTCTATGGGGCGAAAGTTTATGCAGCTCCAGTAAACACACGGGAGAAATTGTTGCAACGAATTAATCATGAAGCGGATTTATTGAAGAATGATCCTGAAGTATTAGCCAGAGTTCAATTCAATTTCTTGAAACGAATTAATTTGTGTATTCAGGAAAATGGGCAACATTTCGAACAATTGATGCCTTAGCGATTTCCCAAAAAGTTTTGTTGTTTCTTTTAATTTAGCATTTGTTTTTCCTAAATAATCACATCGTTTCCCCATTTCTATTGTTTTTATTATTCGTGTTTTACCGAGATATTAACCATTTCAGTGTTAGTGAAATTTTGAGCCATAATTTCATAAAATTTGTACGGAAAGCAAAGTAAAAACTGACAGTTTTCAGAATAAATTCTCTAAATGCCAAAATGACATTAGAAAAGCAAAGGCAACTAAGGTATTTTAATCAAGTAAAATTAGTAAGCCAAAATTGCAGAGACTCGAAAATTAATTTTTTCAAGCTAATCCGGTGGTTTTATCAAGATTTTCTAAGAGTAAGAAAAGTTTTCAAATTAGATAAGATATCTACATAAAAAATATCGGGTGAATTACATTGACCACAAAAAAATTCTGGACACTTTTCCCGTTACATCTTCAAGTTTGAGCCATTTTTATGGTCTCTAAGGCTCTGTGCTCCACTCTCAAAAACGACTATTATTGACAGTAACTCACCTGCCAAATATTGTAAAAGTCCTTCATCACGTTCTCAAGTTATACCGAAAAAACAAAATTATTTTTGCAACTTTGAAGCCCTCTACCGGCTAAACAAGACACTTAAGGCAAAAGTAAAAAGGCCCTTCGAATTTTTTTCGAGTCAAAGAATCTTCGGTTCCATTTTGGCCACGCAGTTCGAGGACAGCCTGTATATAAAAACTGAGGCCATGAGAACGGCGTATAGGTTGAAGGGTCACTGGTTCAAAATGCACTACTCTCGTGGACACTCAGCGATTTTGTGTGAGGCAATCTTTAAATGCCCCATACGTCTCACTTCTCCCAAAATCCTCATCCCGGATAGAGGAGACTGGAGTAACGAGACTCTCACCCTACTGCCACCAGGTGAGCTCTTACAGATGGGTACAAGGTAGGTCAGGTTTCTGGTGCGGGAGTGTACCTAAAAAGGCCAAAGATCACTATCTCAGTGAATCTAGGCGCTTACTGCACGATTTTCAGGCGGAGGTCTACGCAATACTGACTTGGGCCATGGAAAACCTGCGAAAAAACTATGTGAATAGGCGCCTATAGATTTACACAGACAGCTTGTCGGCTCTGGAAGCTTTCAAATCACCCACAGTCACATCAAGGCTTGTCAAAAAATGCAGAGATGCACTGGCTGAACTAGCCAGGAGGAATGCAGTTCAACTCATCTGAGTCCCTGGACACAGTGGAGTTGGAGGAAATGGAATGGCCGACTCCTTGGCCAGCGCCCTTGTCGGGCTGGAGCCAATGGTCGCTTTATCAGATTGCATGGAGGTATCGCCCTTCTGGGCCAACTGAACAAAGGGTGGACTGAGCTGTGGCAAGAATCATCACGCATGAGGCAGGCCAAGTTCTTCATCAAAGAGCCTGTCCCTAGGCTCTCAAAGAATCTCCTTTCTCTGAACATGAGTGACATCAGAAAGATGACTGGAATCCTAACCGGTCACTGTCGTCTTAACAAACGCCTTCATACTATGGGCATAGCTGATGAACCTATATGTAAGAAATGCAGAGAGGCGGAAGAAACTGCCTGTCACATCCTGTTGGAATCATCCCTCAGATACCGACATTTCAGAGAATCAAAACTGCTCCCGGAAGATCTTATGGGAGCCAGCGCTGGCAATATTCTGAGTTTCTGGCTGGCCACAAACATGCTAGAATAGAATAGGGTTTGACCACGGGGCGCACAATAGGCCCAACTGAGTGACCTAAGTGCATTTGGAGACTCAGCCTGCCCGTCAAACGATGATGATGATGATGACGTGTCGTATACAGTATAAATAATAACATATGGAAATAATGCAATGGTGGAAGCCATTTCTTTGTGATAATTTATCACATTGATGTAATAAAATAAACCAGTTTTATTTTTTTTTTATCACATATATTATAGAAACAAATCGTGACTACATTTTACGATTCTAACACAGTAAAAGTATTCTACTTTATTATATCAATATGATGAATTATCACAAAGTAATGGCTTCCACCATTGAAACTTACACTTATAGTCCTTTTAATTCGCCCAGGATATGGGAGGGGGTGTCTTCTTATATCTGATAGAACATACACGTGACTCCTCCAGCTACACCCATTCTGCCCATATGGTGTCCTGTATTTATGTCTACTATAGTTTTAACAGACTTTTAGGACATAAATACAGTCGCAGCATTACCCGGTAAAATTGGTAATTTTAAATTTTTATTGACCGATTTCAAGTTCAGTCTCATAATAACTATATTGGTATGCAGACTTGGTAACATTTGAATCGATTCTGAAAGCTGTTATATTCCAGAGTGCCAAATCCATTTGTTGAATAATGTGAAGTGCTTGTGCTCAGAAAAATTCAATGCCGTTATATGAACTCCACTGAAAGTTCGCAATAACTTAATTCCGAAACTTCAGATTACTTACACTTTCTTCCTATTCCTTCAAGTTTTAAGACCTTTTGATTAATAGAAATGTTTGTTTCGTTCGGTATTTGACCAAACAATATTGATGGTACTATTTAATTGAAATTAAACACTTTGGTCTGACCGATAGTTGTGATTTATATGTTTTGGTGAAACGAATATAGTTAATGGAGTAATTTAATCTGTTCAATAGTATGAAGGAACTATACATTCAGCGAAAGTAAGAAGAATATTTCATAGTATTTATGTCATATGATCAGAAAGGTGAAAAAATAATAAGAATAAGAATTTATTCATCCAATAGATTACAGAAATTGAATATAGGACAAGTCTAAATGATATAATAATACTTACAAATGAATTAATGCTGGTCGCGGGTTCGAATCCTGCGACTGCGGAATTTTTCCGATGGGCCGTAGAAGAGGTATATAATATATTAATTTCAAACTACGTGGCAAATGACCTGGTCAATGCCAAACCAATTGAATTGTGATTGATTGAAGAATTGTTAATAATATTAGCGGTTCTTCAATTAATCACAATTCAACTTTTAAAAAAAAAAAAAAAAATGAATGAAAAACAATTTCTTACAATTTATTAAAGAACACTTAACGATAAAACACGAAAAAAACACACAAAAAATTAATATAAAATAACATGGTTATTTATTTAAAAATCTATTGAATCAAAATTGTTAATAATGAGATAATTTTTGAGCTGTTTTAAAAATGTTTGGTAATTTTCTTCTAGTTTTAGTTGGTTAGGTAGTTCATTATACAATACTGTGCCAAAATAGTATGGATTTAATCTACACAACTCCAATCTGTGATTCTCATGTTGTAAGTTCGCAAACAGCTTTTTTTTTCGTACGCGTACTCCACTGTAGTATGATCTTTCATAATTATGACTAAGTATAGAAAAACTTAGCAGTTGATGTGTAACTGCTGAAACGAATGAAAAAAACTACCCAATCACCTAGACTGAATCTTTTCCGTCGAGAATTCCTGATTTCTTAACGATTTTGAATTGTTTGTTCATGATATCAATTTCCTTCATTGACATTGTGGTTCATTTCAAATAAGACATATTTCGAAACATTGAGAGTGGGCTTCTATCGTCTAGATTTTTAGTATCATGTTCAGCATTATGAATTTGATATTGCTTTATACGTTGATGTAGGAATTAAATTACATGCCGGATTCTGAGTCGATTTCGGTCTAATGCGTTAAAATCATGGAGCAGATCCATTTACATGTACCATAATTTTGTTTTTCCCACCGCAGACATACTTCCCCCGAGTATTTTCTTTGATAACGATAATAATATCTCAGGCTAGACAAGTTTTTATCTATGGTACTACGATTACATGAATTGAAATAGGTACGTAAAAATTTATCAGATGTTGGTCTTCTTGAATCTGTTTGAGAATAAACCAAAGTAGTATTCAACATTTGAATATCTTGACATCATCATCATCATTTGAGGGGAGGGGCTTCACCCCAAATACACTTAGGTCATTTAGTTTCAGTTGGGATCATTGTGTCTCCCGTGGCCAGAAACTTATTCTATTCCAATAAGTTTGTTGCTCGCCAAAAGCATAGAATATTGCCAACGCTGGCTTCCATATGTTCTTCTGGGAGCAGTTTTGGGTCGTGGATGTGAGAGACAGTTTCTTCCATTTCTTTACATTTCCTAAATATAGGATCCTCTGCAATGCCGTAGTATGAAGGTTTTTGTTAAGACGACAGTGACCTGTTAGGATTCCAGTCATCTTTGCGAAGTCCCTTCTGCTTGGAGAAAGGAGTTTTCCGAGACTCTTTGATACAGAGCTTGGCCTGCCTCATGCGTGATGATTCTCGCCATCAGTCTCTGTTCAATTGGCCCAGAAGGGCCAGACCTCCCCAAGCAATTTGATAAAGCGACCGTTGGCTCCAGTCTAACGGGGGCGACAGACCACCCCCGCCTGATCAGGGAGTCGGTATTTCATTTCCTTCAACACCACTATGTCCAGAGACCCAGATAAGTTGAATTTTATATTTCTCCTGGCTAGTTCAGTCAGTATATCCCCGTATTCTTCGACAAGCCTTGATGTGCTTATTTACATAGTTTATTCGCAGATTATCCATGTCCCAAGTCAATATTGCGTTGACATCCGCCTGAGAAACCATGTAGTAAGCACCTAGAGTCGTTGAGATGATGACTTTAGGCTTAGGTACGCTCCTGTCTTAGAAGTCTGACCGACCTTGGACCCGCCTGTGAACCATACGAGCCCATCTGGTGGCAGTAGTGCGAGAGTTTCGATGCTCAAATCTCTTCTATCAGGGATGAGGATTTTGGGAGAAGTAAGACGTATTGCTGGAATCATGCTATCTTGCCTCATTTCTAACATGGGGCATTCAGAGATTAATTCAAATTCGCTGAGTGGAGTGTCAACGAAAGTAGTGCATTTTGGTCCAGTGATCTAGGTCTCTCAACCTATACGCCGTTTTCATATGGCTTTAGCTTTATATATAAGTGTAGAGCTTGTAATCCGGCTAGAGCTTCGAGAGCTTTCGTTGGAGTTGACTTCATACCACTCAATATACCTACACATGCAAGCCGCTGAAGTTGATCCAAGGAACGCTGAGACATACCAGTCCTTGTCGTCGACCACCACACAACCGCAGCATAGGTGACCGTAGTCATGGATCAATATTTATTCACGTTGGAGAGGAAAAATGGGAATTAGCTCAGTGGCACAGTCAATTGTACTGTATGTAGTACCTCTATAGAATTCGATGTTCAGAAATAACGGATGTCTCCTCAGACTAACATATATTAGTTTGAGGATATCTCCCTGATGGAATAGCGAGGATAATACAGAATGAACTGTAGCAAGGAAGGGTCGTCTCATTTTATAATGTTGAAGCTAGCCGGAAAGTGTTGCCTATCATCTGTCATCCTTATGGACATTGTTCAGTCATGATTCTACAAGTATAATAATATAATAACCGGCCCCTGAAATTGAATATTGCAATTCACTGAGTTTGTCCTGAGAGCACCAACATTTTGATAATAACGATGAATTTTATCATAATCACTGAGAGCACGATTCATCTTCAGTTTTTTTCATGTTTCATATTGTTATGTTCAATGTGTAGGTTTGAAATAGAATAATCTAATTGAATTTGTTTGTTGTTGTAAATTGGCGGATGTGCCAGGAAATAACAACCCTTAAGATAATAGGGTATCCTAAGTAAAGCGACAGTTGAAAGAGGAAACCCATTTTCAAGCAAGATGAAGGATGATATCCAGTTTAAGGATCCATCGTGGATACTCGGTTGCATTCGGGTGGGTATGTTCTTGATAAGCTATCGTATTGGGTGAGAGCAATTAGGTATTAGGATAGGTCAGTTATCTATGGTTAGCAGATTCGGCTGATTCAATTGATTAGCCCTTCTAGTTCAAAGGGCCAAGGCTTTGAAGGCCATCGAAACTTCTGGCGTAAGATCAAAGGAGCCGCTCCAAGTGTCGCTGCTGTTAGAATACCTATTCTTTGAACTCTCTTTTGATTAGTTGAATACTATTTTTTTCTTCTATTCTTTGACTACACGAGAAAGAAACATATACTGTTGCAAAAACATCGTGTGAGCCAGCAGTGGATAGATGGGAGATGAGGTTTGAAGGTTATAGACATAGGGAAAGACTTCACTAGGCAAACAGTTCCACAACTTGTTGTTCGATAATTTTGGCACATTATTTTTTTGGTTGTATCTCTCCATGAATTTGCTTGGAATCAATTTTTATATTGCTTCGGTGCTTTTGGCTTGAATTGATTCACGTCGCCGAACAAGATGAAGTGTCAACTTTGTTGAAAAAAAGAAAAAAATACACTATTAGCGAACATTCAAAAGCAACTAGATGGAACTGTTATTCTGACAATATAGATAACCATTAGAATATAAAATTTCACATTTTACGACATATGGCCACAAAATACTAATAAAATACACGAGTCCTGCCGAACTTGTTCCACCAGACTTTATTTTTCTATCGAACAGCAAAGTTGTGGAACTCTCTACCTAGTGAGGTCCTTCTCTGTGCCTATGACCTACAATCCTTCAAGAAAAATTTGAATGCCTATCTACTCTCGCAACATTTCACCGCTGGCTCACACGATTTTCTTCGAAAATTAAAGAATATAAAAATAAACATGAACATTCGAGTCTTGATGACGACATTTCGACAGTCATTTCAGGAGGCACCTTCAAGGCAGGCTTGAGGATTGAACTGAAACTGAGTCTTCTGGTTCCTGTAGCGGTATTTATTGTAGGAAAAAACCTTCACGATACACAGTTCACTGCCTTTATTCCGGAGGTTAACTCCGTTCATGTACTTGACCCTGTCGTTGTTTTCTCATGTGCGAAGTGAAATATTCGAGGATGGGTTAGGATTTGTATCGCTTCAAACATTTTTTGCTGATGGGATTATTTATTATCAAACAATTTCTCTCATTATAACATTCAAAAATTCATAAAGAAATACACTTCGCCTAAAATTTGGAATCAACCTGAGCCACAACCCCTTCAACCCCTCTCCACCCACCTCCTTATCCACTGCCTATCTTCCATATATTGAAAATATAACAGATCGAATTTCCAAAATTACTTACGTTGATGCTACATTTTGTTCCACCCTTCCGAAACTATCTTAGTTCTGCAAACCTATCGAAGATCCCCTTCCCTCTTTTTTCCGTAAAAGCAGTTTATAGAATTTCATCTACATTGGTGAAACCGGTCGTACAGTAGCTACCCGTTTGAAAGATCGTGAGCACTGTATAAAGCTTCGTGACACCAGTAGATTTGCACTTGCGGAGCATAAGTTTGACACTAATTATCAAATCCTTTTCGAAAATACTAACTACTAGCTCGAGTCTCAAGACTCTATAAGCGAAAAAATTTTTGAAGCGATAGAAATCCCAAAACATCAAACAATACAAAACCGTGACTCTGGCTGGGTCAGGTGCCAGAACAGAGTTAACCACCGAAATAAAGTCAGGGAACTGTGTAGCGTGAAGGTTTTTCCCCAAAATAAATACCGCTTCTGACCCAGAAGAGTCAGTTTCGGTTCAAGCCTCAAGTCTGCTTTGAAGATGCCAAATGTAATGGTTGGTAAAACATCTGCATCAAGTCGTGCTAGGTGACGCGGATACCATCCGGAAGCCAATAATTACTGAAGTACATGTTTAGAAATTCCGTAAGCATCCTAACATGTATATTAATAAGTAATCTTCCGTCTCAGTAACTTAAAATACCATTACATGACTACTGGTGTGATTTGTACTTATTGTTGTCAATGTTTGTAGAAGTAATAAATTGACTTTTATTATGTTTTATTGTACAAATCGTCATTGTTCTTCTCTTCTATTCTCAAACGTCGTATCGCCGATAGCAAGGAGCTAACAGAGAATAAGTCATATTGCCTTTAAATATCAGATTCGAAATGGAAGTACTTTTAAACATTGTCACTTGTAGTTTCCACTGGGAATACTGAGATTACACATAGTTTTGTAACAGGTCGTTGAAACGATTCCGGTAATTGTTTTCACATCTGGCTGATCGAATAACACCACCAGAACCTTCAAAATCATGATTGACTCTACCCATAGGCAAGCAGCGGAACTAGTATTTTCTGCTTTAATTAGCTCTAAAACGCCGGGCATTACAGCATTAGGAAGGGTTCACTTATGTATTCCTTGGCCCATCGTTGCCACAATTGCCGAGATAGCTGTTGAATTTGTTGGTGAAGTGACAGTTTGGTTTCCTTGATGTCTTGTAGTTCAGATCAACCATGGCATTGTAGCTTTCTCCAATCAAGAAATGCGCAGGTGGAAATACATAAGGAAAAGGATCGAAAGGATTGTAAGATAATGGATGAAGGGGTCGTGAATTGATGCACGCTTCTACTTAACACATTAGAGTACACAGTTATCGACATTTAGAAATTGAAATACACATTCCGGCTTCTGAGTTGCAACTTTCATTAGATCAGCTAAGATGTGGCATTTTCAATGCACAAAAAATATAGAAATAGACGTTTGGATCATCATTGGAAAGTATGAATTGATTTATCATTATCACTAAGTCGGCTGATACGTCTTCCTGTAATTTAGCAGCAACGAGATATTTCAAGCTAAAACTGAGGAGAATGACTGATGTTATTACGGTAACAAAATAAATTTCATCCTGATTCATAATCTTCAAGGAATCGTAGGATAATGAGGAGGCGTTCCGATGAAGGTCATTATGATGGAGCCATTATTCAACCTGTCATAGATTAGAAAATAAATGGCTATATCCGCAAGTTCACTGAGTCTTTAAAATCAGTGATTCCAACACTTTAGAGCGTGAAATCTATCGGAAAATGATAAGATATCTATAAAAATCGCATTTTCGTCATTGAGAGGCGATCGTTCACAGCAGATGCCGTTTATAATGGAAAAAATCACATTACATATCCATAAGCGAAGGAATTCATCAAGTATTGTATGATTGATATCGTATAATTCAAATCATTGTTGAACTGTGAGCCTCAAAAGCTAAATCGTTTGTCATATTTTATTTTTCGTAAAATAGTAATGGTCGTAAAACAAAACGTATTATATGCACATGTTTTGTAATCTGATTCCGGACAATTCTAGCTGGATCATTGGATATATCCAAAGCAATTGACCCAGTCTTCTTGAAAAACTTCCGTCATATGGTTTGCCGGCTCCACTTTGTCGCTTACTATCGACTTCTCTCTCAGATAGATCACTCCACGTGGTGTTTGACGGAGTATCCTCCGATACAATGGCTATCAACGCTAATGTTCCACAAGGATCTGTCTTGGCACCAACTTTGTTTCTGCTCCATATAAACGACCTGCTGGAAGTTACCACCTGTCCCGTCCACAGCTTTGCAGATGATGGTACACTTCATACCGCTTTCTCATCTAGAGCCCCTATACCATCGAATGAAGCAGAGATTTTAATAATCTAGTAGAGTTTAATGCAACCAAAACTCGAGCTTGCGTCTTCTCCAGGATGGCGGATCCCACAATCCCTAATATGATGATATCAGGTACAACTATTCCTATGAAGTCCTCCATAACCATGCTATGGATCACCACCAACAGCCCCTTCTCATGGGACGATCATGTGAGATCCATTGTAAGAATCGCTTCACAAAAACTCGGTTTTCCATTCCGTGCCAAGACCTACTTCACACACACACGCTTTCTCATAATCTTGTTATTATTTTACAACAATTATTATTGAGAAAATAAATTTACTCTCACTTTTACTTCACTTTACTTTACAATATACACTGTGGCAGTAGATTTCATCGTTTTTACAGTTTTTATTCCGAGTAATGACATGCTCTGTTGAGATAAACAAATAGAGGTACCTACAGCTTTATTTCTCAGTTTCATATACTCATGTAAAAAATGTATACGTTTCGCAGTTTACCACACAACGTAAATATACGTGGAATTAAAGTTCTGAGAAGAATTGTTTCTGTACTTTTGAATGCTATGAAAATTTAGATTCACAACGAATTGTGGTATTTATATCGGCAACTTTGTAATGTATTACCAACTGTTGAAAGGAAACATACCTGGTTTGACGAAGATAGCGCGGCAGTCAATTGGAGAGATTGTTGAAGTGGATTGGTTGTGAAAATAGGCAAGTATGACGTCATATCATATGTTCGGTGAACAAAGTATACGTTCTTCTGATGAAAACATTACACTTTGTTTATAATGGCATGATATGTTCCTACATGTAGCTTACCATTTTCTCTGTGTATGCCCTAGAGCTATTTCTACTGAAAGCGCTATACTTGTTTCTAGTATGACGAGAACAGAGGTTCCAAATTACTTCTGGGAAAATAATAAATTTAACTAGCAAGTGAACCGCAAAAGTGCAGTCAGATATAGAGAAGAACAGCGACAGTAAAAGGTAGAATTTTATTTACAAGTCAAACGTAAAACGGAAGTCAACGTGTATTATGTGCGCTCGAGATAATATTATGGCACATTATATTTGTCTAATAAAAAAGGATATTGTTTGGTGAGGAAACTTTACATTGTGGTTATGGCGAATTACAACGACACATTATCGTTAAATGTTTTAAAAAGAATAATTTCTCTACCGGGATAAAAAAAGTTAGACATTTTCCATGCAGAGTTATTAAATTTGTTCCATTTGAAATTGACCGCTTCCTGAAGAGTTGGAGAGTCTTTTTACGACAATATATTGTTTCAAGTGATCCGAAATATCCATCAGGATTAACACGCTCCATCATGAATCACGCAGGCTGTGGTGATAGATAACGAGAATATCCGCAACTGGAAATTTTGCTGGGGCCAGAATTCTTATGTGTATACAGGGTGTCCTCGAACTGCGTGGCTAAAATAAAACCGAAGATTCTTTGATTCGAAGAAAATTTTATGAGCCTTTTTACTTTTGCCTCAAGTGTCTTGTTTAGCCGGTAGAAGGAGGCTTCAAAATTGCAAAAATAAAGTTGTTTTTTCGGTATAACTTGAGAACGTGATGAAGGACTTTTACAATATTTGGCAGGTGAGTTACTGTCAATAATAGACGTTTTTGAGAGCGGTGCATAGAGCCTTAGAGACCATAGAAATGGCTCAAACTTGAGAATGTAACGGGAAAAGTGTCCAGAACTTTTTGTGGTCTATGTAATCTACTCTATATTTTTTAGGTAGATAGCTTATCTAATTTGAAAACTTTTTTTACTCTTAAAAAATTTTGATAAAACCAACGGATTAGCTTGAAAAAAATAATTTTCGAGTCTCTGCAATTTTGGCTTACTAATTTTACTTGATTAAAATACCTTAGTTGCCTTTGCTTTTCTAATGTCATTTTGGCATTTGAAGAATTTATTCTCAAAACTGTCAGTTTTTACTTTGCTTTCCGTGAAAATTTTATAAAATTATGGCTCAAAATTTCACTAACACTGAAATGGTTAATATCTCGGTAAAACACGAATAATAAAAACAATAGAAATGGGGAAACGATGTGATTATTTAGGAAAAACAAATGCTGAATTGAAAGAAACAACAAAACTTTTTGGGAAATCGCTAAGGCATCAATTGTTCGAAATGTTGCCCATTTTCCTGAATACACAAATTGATTCGATTCAAGAAATTGGATTGAACTCTGGCTAGTACTTCAGGATCATTCTTCAATAAATCCGCTTCATGATTAATTCGTTGCAACAATTCCTCTCGTGTGTTTACTGGAGCTGCATAAACTTTCGACTTCAAAGCGCCCCATAGAACGAAGTCGCAGGGCGTCAAATCAGGGGAGCGGGCCGGCCAGTTCACTGGTGCATCGTGTCCTCTACCTATCCAGCGATCTGGATATTCCGCATTCAAATGCCGCCTCACAGCTAATGTGAAATGTGGAAGTGCACCATCATGGATAAACCAGGCCACGACGAATGTGTAAGGGCAAGTCTTCCAACAGTTCAAGTAGCCTTTGTTCCAAAAAGTTCAAGTAGTTCTCCCCGTTCAATCGATCGGGTATAACGATAGGGCCAATAATAAAGTTATCCACAATTCCAACCCAAACATTGATTTTAGTTTGATTCTGAAAATATGTAACTTCCGTTTCATGAGGATTTTCATCAGCATAGAAATGTTCATTATGGAGGTTAAAAAGACCACATCTTCGTCCGTGAACAGAATTCTTCTACAAAAATTGAGGTTTGCGTTTTGTCTTTGGACAATAAGCCGACAGAAGTCGAGCCGATGACCTAGATCCATGGGCAAAAAGTCTTGAACTGTTTTAATATGATAGGGATACAACAGTTCTTCTTCCAGTACATTATGAACTAATGATTTTGAGTCTCCAATACGAAGTCCCAAACGTAGTGTGCTTATCCCAGGTTCAGTTTCAACCGCTTCCAGTATCGCTTCTTCGAGCTCTAACGTCCTTCTTGTCCGTCTGCGTCCAGTTTCTCTGCGATTTGCTTCAAATTGGCCAGTTTCGCGAAGGTTTGCCGATTTGGAATTCTGCGATGCGGATATCTTTCCCTTCTCCGGCCATTGCAACGACAAAGTCCATAAATCAATTACATATCAACCATTTCAGTGTTAGTGAAATTTTGAGCCATAATTTTATAAAATTTTTACGGAAAGCAAAGTAAAAACTGACAGTTTTGAGAATAAATTCTTCAAATGCCAAAATGACATTAGAAAAGCAAAGGCAACTAAGGTATTTTAATCAAGTAAAATTAGTAAGCCAATATTGCAGAGATTCGAAAATTATTTTTTTCAAGCTAATCCGTCGATTTTATCAAAATTTTCTAAGAGTAAGAAAAGTTTTCAAATTAGATAAGCTATCTACATAAAAAATATCGAGTGAATTACATTCACCACAAAAAAGTTCTGGACACTTTTCCCGTTACATCCTCAAGTTTGAGCCTATTCTATGGTCTCTAAGGCTCTGTGCTCCACTCTCAAAAATGGCCATTATTGACAGTAACTCACCTGCTAAATATTGTAAAAGTTCTTCATCACGTTCTCAAGTTATACCGAAAAAACAAAATTATTTTTGCAATTTTGAATCCCTCTACCGGGTAAACAAGACACTTGAGGCAAAAGTAAAAAGGCTCATCAACTTTTTTTCAAATCAAAGAATCTTCGGTTTCATTTTGGCCACGCAGTTCGAGGACACCCTGTATAGAGCAGAGAGGTCAGCAGAACTAAACACAAGTTGAAATTTACATGAACTTTATAGTTCATTTGCTGACAACTGCTTCATCCCACAATAACATTGTCGAAGTTTGATATCAACTTAGTTACATATTCAAATTCGACCTTTATCCCATTTGGGAAAATGGGATACACACTAGGCGAAGAGTTCCACTACTTTGCCGTTCTGGTAGGAAAAAGTTCGGCAAGTCTCGAGCTTGACAATGAAGGGGTGACCAGCTTGAACTCGTTAAGACCGCCTATACGGAATATGTCGTAGAGAAGTAACATACAAGTATTCTGATGAACACCGACAATGGAAATATCTATAGAAAAAGGAGAGATCGCCGAACTGTCTAGCATGTTCTAGAGAGGTTAATGAATTCGTAAGTGCGAAATCATCAATCAGACGAATAGCTCTCTTCTGGATAGAATCCGAAAGCTCCAGCGTAACTCCAAACATATGAACATTACTCCAGAATAGGTCGAGTCTGTGTTTTGTAGATTATGAGAAGCTGCTGGGATGTAAAGTATCTTCTCACGGAATAGAAAACCAAGTTTTTGTGACGCGGTTTCCACAATGGACCTCACATGATCATCACATCACATGAGGGTGCTGTTAGTGGTGATCACGAGCATGAATATGGATGAATTCATTTGAATAGTTCTACCTGACATAATCATGTGAGTCTTCTAGGAGAAGATGCAAGCTGAGTCTTGGTTGCTATAATAAAAATTGAGAATAACACCCACACTAACTGAACACATTGAATAACTCAAAATAAGGCATAGAGGAGACATCTCTTTTGTCAAGATATTTAAGTGAGTATGCCATGAACAATTTGAAACAAGATGAAGTTCCCGTTTCATAGTTTCGCCTTATTAATAGAGATTTGTTATTAGGGTGACCCTTTGCGGTAAATAACATTAAATTTGTTCTTACGCTTAAAGAAAAGATAGTTCCAAACCCCAGTATGTACTTGAAATTGATTTGAAGTATCTCACCATCATATTAACAAAGAAAATAAACAAACACTATTTTTCCATGTATATTACCATTAACTTTATCACTGCAGTTTCGACACTTGAATTGTCATTTTCAAACGATAATTACTGTGTTATCGTTTGTGATTTATAGATTAACTGCCTAAACTGCAATCACGTATCCTGAAAAAATTAGTGGAATGTACATGTAATAACAGTACACAACGTTTTGGTTTACCAGTTTGAACAATGAGAACACGTCCTCTAGGCTCAGCGAGCTATTTTGTCCTTTTCATAGGCTCGTCAGTGGGACGAGGTAGACGTGGAGTCACTGATCAATCACCTCCAAACGTGATATAATAAAACATCCTCAAAGGGTGTAGCGAACCTGGAAGTTCCACTAACGAGCCCATGAGAAGGGTGAAACAGCTGTCTGAGAATGTAGGACGTTTTGTCACTGTTCAACCTAGTGAACCTCCAAACTTTGTCTACTGACTGATAACACGAACTGTGTTTGTATCTCACTATGCTTGGAATAACAGTGTTTGTTCATTTCCTTTATAAATTTTCTATGCAATCGACTTATTTGTTCCTCTCGCTTTTTAAGCACATCGACTTTCCCTAAATGGTATTCGAAGGAATTAAAAGATATTATTTTTCAAAAGAGAGAAGCACACAGATAGCTCAAAAATACCCATTTTCCATCGGACTTTCAACTTCTTTCTCACTTAAGAAAGTAATGTGAACGAATTCAATATAACCATAACCATTTTTTCTTTCTGAAGAAATCAATATCCCTTCGGGGTGCTTCAGGGGCTCCATTTAGGGCTGTTTCTTATTTTCATCAACGATATAAAGTATGTCTTTCAGATATGTTGTTTTTCCCTTTTTGCCGATGATTTGAAACTTTTCTATGTCTTTGAATCTGTTTTACATGCTCTAAGAGTACAAAAAGTGTTAATAGAACTTTAGATATGGTGCAACGAGAATGGGATGGAGGTCAATGTTGATGAATGCTTTGTAATGAAGTTTTATGGAACCAATAGTTTTGTGGATTTCGATTATCATATCAATAAGCATATTTTATCTAGTGAACCAGAAATGGGGGATCTTGGTGTTGTTATGGACAGAAAGCTTACCTAATGCAAATTATGATTATATAGTTAATAAAGCACTTAATTCCTTGGGTTTTATAAAAAGAGTTTCTAGCGATTTTCATAACATTGTTTCTATAAGATATCTTTACACAGCATTGGTATATCCGCACCTTGAGTATTACTCTTCTATATGGTGTCATTTTTATAATCCTCATCGCATGAGGATTGGAAGGGTTCAACATAAGATTTGCTACCTATACAATGGATATAAGATTTAATGACTATAAATTCAATTACGACTTTGTTAAATCTATTCTGAATATTGAAAAATTAGCATTATGTAGAAATCATAATGATCTAAAATTTTTATTCAAGCCTATTAATGGGTTAGTTAACTGTCCTGATTTACTATCACAAATAAATTTCCGCATTCCCTAAACAAATACCCGCTCGGCTAATATTAATATATTTCACATACCATATACCAGAACAAACTACCCAATGCATCCTCCATTTTGCCGTAATTTATCTACCGCAAATCATTATTCAAATAATCTCAATTTTTGGAATATTCCTTTAGTTGCTTTCCAATTAGCTTTAACTGGCTCAACATAGATAATTTATGTAATTAGGAATATATGTATATGTCTGTGTATATTTCCAATGTAAAATCTTTATTTTATATTTTTTCTATTTGTTTTACTATACATTATATTTTACTAAGTTTGTTATACTTTGAAAGGGTTCGTCCCGTTAATAAAAGAATAGATAAATAAATAAATATAACTTGCTAATATAAAATTATCTTGTGTATTTCTGACTTGTATGAAATATTAAATATGTATTACTAGCATCAAATAAATCATGCATATTTGCCCTGTTCAGTTGAATAGTAAGAATTACTTACCGACGCCATATCCCATAGCAACCAATCAATAATCATTGTTTACTATTCAAAACTCAGACAAGGTTAGAAATTCGAAATAGCAGGGTCGTACAAAAATAAATTGAAATGTAGACAGCGCCTAAATAAATGAGTTTTTGTTTTGGTAACGATATAAATGAACCTACCTCATGCTGAATGTTTTTTCTGTCCAATATACCATGAAGGATTCAATTGTGATGTTGATTTTCTAGTCAGGAATGATATTTCTAGGGAAACTGTTCGGTTTGTTGGCAAATTGGTTGACAAGAACTGGCAAATATAATTGTTAATATATCATTCGATTTATCAAATAAACATTTTTATACGCGACCCAAAATTCCTCCGCCAGTCTATTGTGTCTATTATTAGTGTCTATAGCAATGTGCTGACTTGATTGGATAAACTCCGTAGGAAGCCATAAATAAACAACGAAATCTCTACACAAAGCTGTTACTTTCTATGAAAACTGGAGCTCTAAATTAAACAATGCTCTCCCAGCTTCCAATATCAGACATATGAGTTAGACCAAAAATCGTATATGGCATTTTTCTGAAGACTGTTGCCAGAATACTTTTATTTTATCTTTTAAGTACGAATAGATGCTTCTAATTGATTGTTTGATAATAGAAAAAAATCGGTTTGGGCTCTAGCAAATACCCTCGGTAGTACAAGGTCTGAACGCTCGATCGTGACGTCATAAGCCAGGGACTATGTTGTAGCTCGTCACCTGTATGTTATACGACACAATGCTGCAAAACCGGTAGTGAAACAAAAGTTTTATTCATTCTTTAGGAATGTTTAAACGGGGTTGCCAGACGTGAACTGAGTCCTTAGTTGCACCCCATATGCTTTTATTAATGTACAATATCATCTAATGGTTCTATTTGAAATTTCCCCAGCAATATGTATTTCAAACTGAGCTCATAGAAGCAATACGAAATTATTTCTAAGATTCCGAGAGATGTGTGTGGCCATGCAATATGTTTCGGAGTTTTTAATTTATTCAAAGCCGAACAGACTTACACGTATCTTACCAATTTGATAAATTTCTTGGAAACTTGATTTCCGAATGATCCACTGAGTTACCTTTGAAGATAGGTTCCTGGAAAATGTCCTTTTATCGTTGCCTTTTGTGGGGAGTTTTTACATCATTATTTTTCACCAAGTTAATATAATTTTGATAACTAGGCTGTGGATTTGAAATGATCTATATTTAAAGCCTTGTACTATATAGAGGGGATTACTCTAGCACTCTTGTTGCTAGGTTGGTAGTTCTAACTATTGCGTCAAGTATAAATTTGGCCATTCATACTGGTATCACTATGATTACCGTCAGATGGAGAAGGAAATGCCATGGACCGGCTAAGACAAGACAGAAAGCTGACACCATCGAAATGAAGTCAACAAGGGGATTCAGGCATCTATAGACCTTCTGGTATATAGACTCCGCCTTACTTATTCTACGTATAGAGAGCTGTGTGTCAACATCTGGAGTATTTCGCTTGGGTCGGTCAGACAAAAGCACAATTTTCTAGAGCTTTTGTCACACTAAGTCGCACTGAAAAGTCAGTCAGCGACGTGCAGCTATAACTACGAAAAGATATATGCGTATAGCATTTAAAGTCGCCCAATACAATTCAGGAGCCTAGTGTCAACAGCCGCCATGATGTACTCACCTAAGCAATTACACAGACTGATTTTGTTGTTGTTGTGAGGTGGATGAAACGCTTTATGGGCACCTTAGGGGCCTGTAACATCACATAAGGTAGTGTGGGAGTCCCTGAGTCCGAATTTAATCACCTCAGATATACCCACCAAGAATTCCTCCTCGTGTGGTAGGCTCGATCCTGCAACCAGGGCAGGGCAGTCTCGATGACACTTAGGCTTGACGGCCCATTGTATCGTGCCTCACCACTTTCTCGAGCCATCGGAAAAATCGCAAGTCCTGTGGTTATATCACCCCTACTGTGGAACTTGCTATCGGATGCTCTGATAGAGAGACCAATCCTCGAAGGTCTTAAACTCTAGACGAAACTTTGAGAGCATTATACGCGAAATCATCCAGACAGGTCTTAAGGTCACAGAGAAATGGAATAAATCCATGAACGATGAGGTCATATATCCGTTCGTAACACTATATAACTACTTCCACGTATGTTTAGTATTTAAAGGTATGCATGTGGATGGCAGATACAACATGGCGTGGTCCAACCAAAATACTGTACTGGATGTATCCTTGATGATGAGATCCATACTCAACTCTGGGGCGATTAGCCTGGAGCGATAGAACGAAGAGTATTGAATGAAACGCTTTTTCAATATGAGTAATATACCTAATAGTTTTCTCATCATAGAATCATATATGCTTTTTCACGTGTAGAAAAACGAAGGATTTATTCGTCAATAGGAATACCTGATGTACCAATGTGGTACGTTGCTATATTTCTCAGTGGAACATCTATTCGTAGATGTGTGAGATATTTTAAGGCCAGTTATGACTAACTACACCTGTCTGGAACTATACGTTTGTCACCTCACTGATCGATCTCGAATAGAACGAAATTTATCATAGCTTTATTAATATTTTTATACATCCTACCTCCATTTATTGCATGAAATTCAAAATGCACAATCATATGGAAAAAAACATTGTACAAGAATGACATAGTATTAAATGGAATAGTATCAAATAGATCCATCTATGTGTTGTGTATAACTGGGTGGCTGAGGTATTGTCCTGGGGTTAGCATGAAAAAAATACTGGAACAAACCTTCTCCACATAGCAATGCAAAGCACTCGGAAAATACAATGCTAAAATAAACAAAGAAGAATCTCAGGGAGATATAAGGCGGTGGTAGGATAAAGACTCTCTGAAGACGGAAAACTTATTACTCATGACACCAAGGGACGATATGGGGAAGGAGATATTAATGATTTTTCCTAATCTTAAGTGAAAGCCTGAGTATAGTTTTATAATTAACAAAAATAAGTAATAACTATTCTTGACCCAGGTATGAATTATATATAAATTCTCGGGAAATGGGTCACACTAACACATATGCTTATAATTTTCGTCTTTACGTAAAAAGTGTTATAAACAGCCTCACAGACCGCGAGTCCCAGGAATTTGAAAATGATTCGTAATTCACTGGAAATTAATGGCTACCCAAAAAAATTTTCAACCTCATCATTAAAGAAAGAATAAACAAAATCTGTAATGGATCGAAAACTAACATGAATGAAAATTCAAAAAATAATTTTATAAAATTATCATACATTCCGGAGACCTCAGAGAAAATCGAGAAATGTTGAAGAAATATGATATAAATGTTGCAAATAAACCTATCAACAGTGTTGGTAAATATTTTTCAAATCTAAAACCTTTAATACGTAAAAATAAACAAACCTACACAGTATACAAATAAGATTATTTAGATTGCGATGGAACTTTTTACAAACAAGTATGGCCACAAGGAACTAGAAGAAAAAAATTCCAAAGCTCTTGCTAGATATTGTTTCGATTATAACAATCAATTTGAATACAAAAATTTAATATTTCAAATAAAAACCAACATTCATACCTCTTCTGGTGATGGTCGAGAGCGAAACGTATGCAAAGATGAAAATATGTGTTAATGTGACCTATTTCCCGAGAATTTATATATAATAAATGAAAGTAACTGAAGACTGTGGAGAACATAAATTGATTTGCTTATTTCTCAGAAGTATATAACAAACAATGTCTTTTAGGGTGCGTGTTGACAATTGTAAGAGATCTGTTTGTGCCTTGAATGATTTTTGTGTCAATTTTTCCTTACGTACGATGCTGAAACACCAAGAAAAAGAAGGTTTGCAATTACATTGTTAGCATTTTGTGATAACATCAGCTGGCTTAATATTTGGGAGGCAGGAATCTAGGGTTGGAAGTAGGGTTGGGGCGTCCCTAGACTTTTTTAGGGCTTCCTGAAAGGAGGGATCCGGCAGTGGGCACGAAAATGATCGGTCCATTTGAACAATATAATGCGATTCATTTTATCTGTGGTCGTTTATTTTACAGAAATTGTTGGAGATTATTTTTCTGACTGGAGCGATCACGTTTTTTTGTTTGGACCGATTTGCAGCCCAATCTAGGGATTTACTCAACAATAGTTGTTAACGATGTTATAGGCATGTAATCGGATGGCGACCGAGATATTTCATAAGCGTACAATATCACCGTCCATTTTGCGTTCAGTTCATTCCAATCTCTTTGTCAAATAGATTTGACTTAAAACACTGGAACATGTACAAAGCTTTTTATTGTGTTGTCCTGCCAAACTCTGTATTTTATTATATCGTACGAGGCAATAAATTGATAACATCCGTTATGGAACTTGTACGTGCAGCTTTTTATCAATTTACAAATGGAACGCTAAAAAGCCAATAAATGTCCCGGATGAAAAATTGAGTAACTTTATAGAACAATGATGTGAACGAAATACATGTGCAAACCATACAACTTTAATTTCATCAGTTCGGGATGTAATATCCTTGCAACATCATCGTCCAATGTCGTAGCGCGGAGAGGGCACAGGGGAGACACTGCTAGAGACGGTCAAGTTCGAAAAAGTATTGAAAATAACTTTGACCAGATAAGTATGTATCAAAGCGTTGATACAGACTTTTTGCCTAACATCATTGACATGGCATTCTAAAATATTTCTTTCCAGCCATCATGTTTTTTTGATTTCAACTTATAATGATTATGAGTAGGATTCCAAGGACTTTTCTCTACAAAAATAGATTGACAAAAACATGTCTTCAATACCACAAGCTTTTGTTTTATTTTGATTCTCCATATTTAACACCTAGTGTTAGATAAATAATAATGGCTTATATCTTAGTACGAGATTGCAATGGTTCAATTTGTTCGTTGGTACTGGTATGGATATCCGTTCATACTGCATTCGCTCGAATCGCTCAATTCCTCTTATGTTACAGATAGGCTTCGGCTTGCCGGCAAACTTCAGCGTTGGCATTAGCTAAATGGTCTATGACGCGCCAACGAAGCCCCTTCTTCGTTGACCTTCGTTGGCGCAGTCTGTACGCAGCTTAACACATATTCATGAACAATAATTTGAATTTCATTAATTGAAGCATTTCAATTATTATTACCTTCACTTCTCCTTTTTTTTTACATTTATACCCTGTCGGGACTGCTGCGCGCTCCGACCACATCGCAGCAATCGCGCCAGAAAAACCAAGTCGAAGCTACCCCTCCCCCTCGGTCGGTAAGTAGCTTTATGTTCCTAAATCGTGTGCCCTAAGTAGCCTTATTGAACCTTAAATGACTGCCCTCTGCCTCCGGTCTATCAAGACCTCCGGCCGAGTTCTTACAGGCCAGAATGATTTTCAAGTTCGAACGCAGCGAAGACAGAGTTCCACCCAAAACCCCGATGATCGAAATCACTAATACGACCTGTGTACTGGGTGTAGCGTGCGAAACTCGAACAGAAGATATAGATACTTTGTCCATTTTTCCTCCTCCCATACATAGTCTTTGTTTGTATATCGAGGAGGGCAACGTCAGGCCTATTTGCTTGTACGGACCTGACGTTCAGAAACGGATAATTCCAATAGATCTGGCATTTCTCTTTTCCGACAATGGACTCAATATCTCCAGGCATGTAAAGCAGCACCGGCTCTTGGTTTCTTCCGTACGAGTGCCTTAGATGGTAATGCAGCACCCGTAGAGCTGCATTATGGCAATGGGTGTACGTGCGCCGAGGCCGCTTTTGCCGGACATGCCGACAGCAGCCTGCTTGACAAGCCGAGCGTTCAAATGTTCTGATGTTTCGATAGAAAACACCGTGTATCGGCTTGTTAACGTGCCGCCTGAACATGAGATTTTGCTCCACGGCATTTATTTGGGCTTTCAGGCGGGAAGGTTGAAACTCGAGGTTGCCCTCTAATCGGGCTTCTCGACTGATGTTAGATTCGAGACCAAGCTCTTGCGCAGCTTTCTGTGCTGCCTTAACGATAAATGCCCTCACTCCCGCTAATTCGTGACTTTTGATAAGGTACAGAAGGGAGTTCGAACTCCGAAGAACGTAAAAGCTATACTCAGAACCACACTTCGATGCAGATCCCCCAGACTTAGGAGTGACGTGGGACGTGGGAGATAAATGCGGGAAACGGACGACCTTGGATGCAAACTGTGTTGGATATGCATCATTTTCCGGGTGTCTTTGTCGAGTCTATGCTGCTTATCGACCGTCCAGTCCACCACTTGTGACTGGAACGGCAAGCATATTTGTTCCAGACGCCTTATTCTCATTCGAAAGTTCGGAAGACCAAATCTTTCGTACAAGGCTTCTGTACTTGCCGCGGAGAGTCACTTTTACCTGGGAAGTGTCATAATCAGGACGCTGTTTAATTCCCAGGTGTCGATAGGTCTCTCTAGCATCAAGGTGCTTAAAGATTCCACCTTCGGCAAGATGCATATTCACGTGCACTTCCGGAGATCGTCATCTCCTTAAATGAAACACTGCGCACTCGTCCAATTCCAACGCCTACGGCTCGTGTATATTCTTGAACCACGTTGAGAGCTTGGTTGAGGTTTTTCTCCCCAGAGGCAGCAGTGTGATGTTAAACAAGAGAAGACTCAAGGAGCCTCATTGGAAAACACCCCTCTTGAATGTTACTAATTCTGTCAAGACTCCTCGTGTAGCTGATGTGATGGCAAAACGAGTCTTCCAGAGTGGCAACAGATGTTCTTTGCATCTCACTAGTGGGATTGGTACCGCAAGGAATTGGAGCCAGTATAATAATAGCTCATGTGATGTCGAATTAAATGCTTTGCGATAGTCAATCCAGGCGATTTAAAGGTTGCGCTTGTAGAGAATGGAATCCTGAGTGATAGATCTATCTATCACCGGGTTCTATCGGTAACCCTCCATGCTTTTCTTTGCCCCACGCTGCTAGCTGATGTTATTAACTACCGGACCGATCGATTTCAACAACCTAGCATACAAGATACGTGTTAATAACTTGTAGCAGGTGTTGAGACAAGTGATCGGCCGGTAGTTCTTGGGATTAGACAACTCTCCATTCTTTGGAAGCAGCACAGTGTACTCCTCTTTAGCTCAGCCTTATACATATATATATATATATTGGAATATTTTTTTCAAAATTGTCTGTCATGTAAACATTATCAAAATTCTATATTAAACAACTAAGTAATAAAGAGTGCCGTTCTGTTTTTAATGTGAAGGACTCATTAAAGCCTGAAACTCTGAACTCGATATTGACAAAGCATTGTAAATGTAAGAGCTTTAAGGCGTTTTCTCATCCGTAAATTTAATATATAATTTCAATAATATGCTCCTATCCGATTATGCAGGTAACGAATTATTGTTATTGTTTTCAGCACAATACGCCTTTGCAAAACACATCATTAAGGAACTTGTTCAATGAGAACGAAAATGAACTTCGCTGAATGTAATAACATTTCGTTATGTGAAAAGCACAAGCAACCTTCGTCGCCAGATTTTATGAGAATATAAAATGAAACATACTTCTTTGAGAGTTCCATGATTGCATAATTGAGCGAAAATTTGCTCTTGGCCCTTTGTGTTATATCCATCTCTTATGAGATTTTCTATGTTCATGTTCGCATTCTTGTTACAAACCGTTGCACTCTGAAATTCAGAGCTTGCATAACACGAACATGGACGTACTTAGGAATCTTGGTAAGGGGGAGCTTGGGACCTGGGAGAAAATAATATTCGCCAAATAATATATCTATGGTTTTGGAAAATGTAGTGTAATAGCCATTAACATACGAAAGTACGATATGAGGATCATGACTTTCGCAGATGTCGCTTTGGAATTCCAGTTCGCAGAGGTTGTTATGATTTATAACATCTGTGGTTTCTTCAATAGCTTATCGGTTTCGAAAAAAGGAAACCCTACTAGAAAACATGAAATTCTGTTATTGATAACGTTCTCAATTCAGGTTATCAAATCTGCATGGATACAAGTATATCTTACCAGCATACTTTTCTGTATATAAACATAGGCTTTATATCCTAAAACCAATAATATCATTACTATTTAATTTTAGAACTTCTTTCTTTCAGTGTACGGCGTATACGTTTACTCGTTTTCCAAAGACCGATCTATTGAGTTGAATAATGGGTAATTCTATTCCAATCGGTTTTACATCTGCAACTGACAAATACCTCCACATATCGAATTATGAAGAATACAAGCTACACCCGCAGAAACCGCTAACACTTATAGGAACAGGTGGTGTCATCGGTTCTAGATCGATCAGTAACTTACAAACTAATAGTACTAGACAGCTGTTTCGATCTAACATAAGCAGAAGCCAACAAGACATAAATTAATGTATTCATTTATATCTCAATTGTTACATTGGATCGGTTTGAGGTCTACATCTGGCCCACTCAAGTACTTCAAGACACTCTCTAACTTTTAAAGTTAGAAAAATTTATTAGTTATTGTGGTAAATCGTTTGATTCCTCAGTGCGACATCTATTTATGAATGTACTTTCTAGTTTCAACTCGTTATAAGGAAAATTTTGCCCATATAAAGAAAAATAATGGTGAAAATCAGCGTTAGCCGAACATATTTTGAATACAGGTCACACCATTTTTCAAGAAAGTTTATCACTTTCAAAACACAGTACAGACAAATTCTAGGTAATTTGGAAGGGATAGAAATGTATAAACGAAAAAGCAATTTCATAAATTCCGATTTATCTCCAGCTGAGGGTAACCCATTGTCTACATTATTATCCCCAAATAGTATTTAAACAGGAACATTTTGATTTATAATTTAGTTCACTCTGATGATGGCTACTTAGTAGCCGAAAGGTCCTCAGTGATTATTTCTTATCAATAGTGTTATAATATATTCACAGTGTGAACTCTTTTATAGTTTATTAGGATGATTATTATTTATTATTCTAAGAACTATTCTGAGAGTGCTTTGAAACACAGAGGAGAATATCACATTGGTATAGGTCTAACTGATTATTTAGGATATTGTTATGGAAGTTTTTAACACCTTTATTAATCTCTATTGATTCTAATATATTCAATTTGGAACCTTGTTTGATTACGTAAATGCTTAGACTATCAAAATTAGGAAAGTTGTGACCTGTTTGTGAAAAATGGTTAGCCATTTCCTAATGCACAAATTGTTTTTTAATTAACATTGTTCGTACTAGGCATCTATCTGCGTCGGAATTTCCGATGATCAGTTACTCTCAATTATAATGTCATTACCGCTATTGTACTTTAGTTCCTATTTATACATATAAATGTTTATTGTTTACTTCATTTTGTATTTTGTTTGCTAATGGCACTACAGTGTTGAAACTATAGTAACGTTTTCATTTTATTATTAAAAGTGGTACAATAACAAAGTACTATTGTTATATTCGATTCACTCAATGATTTAGAGCCTAGTTTACGAGAGTATAAAAATTTTGTTATGTAAGAACATATTATTATTATTATTATTTAACATAAATAACCCTATGTCATAACCTATAGTGGCAATAAGATTTGGGTGGATTCATAGGAAGGATACACAGTGGCATAGCGAAAGGGGGGGGGGGGGCGAGGCAGAGGAGAAGAAGTGCAATGAATTTTGCAGATGCTGCCAACGACCTCGACTCTCTTCAACACGACTTAGCACACATTCGAGACGATTTATGTACTGCCGTCAAACGGAGAAGAAGAAGACGTTGCCGAACGCGTGGAGAGTTAGCTGAAGATGCAGGCCTTTCAGCAGAGGAGGAACAACGTCGCGTTTTGGCAAACGCTATTGATAGGCCCCAGGTTGAGTTCGACAATCGTTTTCAGCGTCTTCGTGATCTGAACAAGAAGTTTGGCTCCCTCTTGAATGTTGCAGAGTTGATGAGTGATTCAGATTCAGATTGCGTGGAAAAACAGTGTGAAGGTTGTGAGTGGTCCTTCAGCAAGTTAAAGTTAATATTAACTTATCTGCGGGCATCAATGGAGCAACAAAGATTGTCGGACTTTGCTCTGTTGAGTATAGAGAAAGAGACTCTGGATTTGATTGATGCATCACGGATAATGGATACGTTTGCATTAATGAAAACGCGCAATTATGATAGCTGCCCCCGGGCGCGCACAATCCTCGCTACGCCTCTGGGGATACATATTGTTGTAGATATATCCAATTTGTAATTATGGTGTCTCAAGAATGTATAATACCCTCAAAGGACAACCGAAGGAGCAAACAACATATATTATCCTCGGCTGATCCTCCATTGCATAAATATTGCAACAGATAACAATATAAAAATTTGAGATACGCTTGTCCTACATGAAATTCAGAAAATATACCATTAATAAAGTCTCTCTAGTCTAGATCGATCAATAACATTACAAACTAATCGTTCTGAACAACTGTTTCGCTCTCTTATAAAGCTCATCAGATCAGAAGAACGAGAAAGTTTGCAATGTTACCGAACGCCGCTGCCATCGTAGGTATGAATAAACGACTAATTGAATGCCAAAGACAACCAGAACTATCTAACGCCAATTACGATGCCCTACTAAAAACCCAGCAATGTATAACATTGACTGATGAACCTTATCATTGCTATCTGGCAAAAGTTTACAAGAAATATGTATGTCTCAATTGTTACAGGGAAAATATACATCTAGTAGAGAGTAAATGAGGCGAATAGTCCCTTCTTAGCTACGATTTTCTTTATTGTATAATTACCTTGAAATTTCAAGTAAATAAAATGTACTGTTTGTTACAGGTGATATAATCGACATCGTTGCCTTGACCAACTCGTCGATCAACTTCGTGCTCTACTGCACAATGTCGAAGAAGTTCAGGGAAGTGTTCAAAGAAATCATCCTGGCACCGTTCCCTTGCTTCAAATTCCCAAGTGAAAAGTGGTATTCGATGCAAACGATAAAGACTGATGTTTAGATTTTTCTTCTTACTGTTTTTTAACCAACAGTTCTAAATAAATGTTCCATTTGATTGTAATATTGAATTACAGGGTAAATGTATTGTTGAAAATTGTTAGATGATGAGATTATAAGATGAGGCTAATAAATTGTTTTTCTATGCGTGGGCCCCGCATAGAATTCCGCACATTTGTATTATTTCATTCATTCTCTACCTTTGTTCTGTGAACTAAGACCGAGCACGACAACGGAAGATAATATCTTGTTCATATTTTTATTCCATAAAAAAATTCATTTATGCTGGGCTTCAGTAAGGAACCTCGTTCCAGCTTGGCAAATATAAATTTGAACACCCGTTAGGTGGTAGATATTCGTTAGTTCGGTGTAGGACAACATTTCCTCACAATCATATAACGCGCTAAGTTGGTTCATTTCGCGGACCACCATTTACCAAAACTCGACCTGAAGAAAAGTTAGCATGCTATCCTCCCAGTATCTATCTAGTTCTTAAAGCCTTTGCAATATTTCTGGATGTAATTCAACTTGAGCTTGCCAAAGTTTGTATAGATTTAATTGATTGTGACATGCCACAAACTAATAGTTCTAGATGGCTGTTTCTTTCATTGAGTTTATCGGTAGAACGAGCAAGTTTGCAACGTGACTGAACGATCTCTGTTGAAGGTAGACATAACCCACCAACAGCATGGTAAGAAGACCAAAATATCCCACGATATCTACAAATTGATATATCACTGTTAGTCGGTTATGTGTACCTTCAGCAAAGTTCAGTAGCTTTGTGAACTTTGATGTTCTACTGATGAAGCTCTAGAAGAAGAGTGAAGCGGCTATTTAGAAGATGAAAGGTGAAAGGACTTGAGCGCTTCACAAGGCTTCGTGACACCGGTAGATCTGAACTTGCGGAACACAATTTTGACACCAATCAAATCTTTACGAGAATACTAAAATCTTAGCCCGAGCCCCAAGCTTTTATCAGTGCGAAGCGAAACGTCGGCATCAAGTCGTGCTATTGTGACGCGGAATCGATCCGGAAGCCAAGAATGTTCAAGATTAGTTTTCCGTGGAAATTTAATACTCTAGAAACTTTATCGTTGCTATTATGCAACAGCCAACATGAGATGAATGAATATATTTATATATTCATCTATATCTGATTCCTTACTTTTAATTAATTGAATAAAATGTTGACAAGGAGAGAACTTGAACTTATCAAATATCTTTTTTACAATGCAAATCATTTTCTTTCGTAACTGATATACATAGTCAGAGAAGTAAAAGAAATACAGAAATGTTCATGAATGACAAGGCCTCCAAGACTTATTTCTGTAGAACAATATAATAATAATAATAATAATAATAAATTGTTTTAAGCTATTGCATAGCTTTTATCGCGGGCTTGAGCGCGGCGACCAAATCAAGAAATTCCGTAACGAAAATAAAACCTAACACCCCCACTCCGCCTACCATGTAGCTCGGCCGAGCGTTCGCTTAACGTGTATGTTTATGGTACGACTGTACGAAGCTCGCACGGATCGAGACGAGCTGCTCCGAAATCGGACGAATACGTAAGTAGCTGTTTGTGAGAAAGTATATAGGTGTATAGGTATCTATCATATCTTTATAATGCCACACTCACCGCATGGCGCCCCGTAAGTATACATGTAGGTATATATACTGTTGTAGATAATGTTCCAAAAGGTGGGGTAGCTATTTACCAAAATAATAATAATGTTACTAATATTATGACTCCGAATATTGAAATAAATATTGCACACGTTAGCGATGTTAATGTTAGGCGCTCATTTGTGCGTGCTTATGCAAACTTAGAAATGGCCTACACATAGTCATGGTAGCAATTTACATTTCTCCGAATCCAAAATTGGACGAGGTAGAGCATTTTATTCATCGCACTTTACTGGAATACACTGAAGAAGGGTCGAAAATAATTGGTACAAATGGTAATAAATTTCCACTTAACTTGGCTGGCGATCTCAACATCAACTTCGCTGATAAAAAATCAGAGCGGTTGACAACTTTTCTTTCGGAAAAATTGAATTTGAAAATGAATAATGATCCACAAGAATCCACAACAAAATATGGGGCCACCATTGACGCGGTATTTTCCAGATATTTAGAGGATATCAAGTCTCAAACTTATGTCTCTTATTTCAGTTACCACAAACATATAGTTTCAATGATAAAAATTTCTGAATAACCTACATGTATTGTAAGATAATTAAAATATTTTAAACGATATTAACTTCTCATTTATTCAATAAAAGAAAAAAAATTGTTTTCTTATCGGTCACCACGCTCAAAAAGTGTAACTTGAATTAATATCAAAGAAAAAAAAATACTGCATAAATAAAGAATAAATAAATAATTATAATTGCATAAGTTGATAAAAAATGCTATGCAATAGCTTTACCGCTGCAGTCCCCGAGTGCTACACGTTTTTTTTATTTTGTACAAAGTAAAAAGAAAATACAATGTGAAAAAGAGAGGCAAAGTTTAGCTCGAGCTACTCATACTCAACCTCTTACAAAACTAAAATAAACTTACTTATCGAATTTTAAAAAGGGAAAAAATAATAATCTGATAATCTAAAGTTTGTTACAGAGAAAAGAAATAGATTTACGCAATAGTGAATAAAATACTCCACAAATTGCAATATATATACAACTGTTCATTTTGTAAGTCCAGTAACGTCGCTTTAAGTTTTCTCTTGGGAAAAAATTCCTTACCAGTTCTTGAAAATATGCCAGAAATACAGTTCCAGTGGCATCTTTAGGCATAACATTTTTCCGTGTCAGCCACTCCAGACGTATTTCATATTCTTTTTTGTATACGGCATCACTTTTCGATGGAAATAATGATTCTCTTGCTTTTTCAGCATTTTTCAAAATATCCTCCATTATATTTGGGGTAGAAAACACGTTTTTAACGCAAACACAACTTGACAATAAAGCTTTGTTTGTAAACAAGTAACATAGCAACAACAAAACTCCTATAATCAACGGTACCTGATTCAAATATAACGAGAAGGTAATGAATTGGTGCATTTATTCCGTTTTAAAAATGAACAAAATTTTATTGAAATCGGTCAGAATAGTATATTATTCAACGAGCATATTATGGTGGCTATTATTCACGTGGATGAAGTTTACGACACGAGCCGCAGGCGAGTGTCGCAAATCATCCAAGTGAATAATAGCCCATAATATGCAAGTAGAATACTATACTTTGTCCACGACCCATAAATATTACTTTGATACTAATAAAATTTGCTGTTGAAATAAGTCGAACCAACAAATTGTTGACGTTTCAAATTAAATTTGATCTGACTTGACGTTTGATAGCGCGTTCTATTTTTATCGTATAAGTAGAATACTATACTTTGTCCACGACCCATAAATGATACTTTGTAAACTAAACACAATTTTTATTTCTATACGTGAGTAACATGGAATTTGTATTATAACTAATTGAAAACAAATTCAACTATTTATTAATACTAATAGTAATATTTGTATTAACACAATGTTCAAGATTGATTGAAGGCACTAAGTCTGAACTTGTATTAATGTTTTTGTTATTTATAAACGAGCTTGTCGATATGGTTTCATTTTGTTTGTATGGATTCTGTATCGTGTTGGAGATTTTCTCGGCTGTTTCCATTTTATTTCTCATGGAATCATCAATGTAACCTTCTGCTACCGCCGTGGATTTCCATCCACCATGCCTTTTCAAAGCTGTTATATCCTATATTTTTCTGGATCGGGTAATTGCAAATATGTCGCTATTTGTTTTCCCATTTGTGTAAACTTGTTAATACCTATTCTTTGCGAAGTACATTTGCCATTTTGATAGTTCAAAAAAAATACATCAGACATAACATGAGGTGGACGAAGGCTGATATACTTTTTGCAAATTTGGTAAAATTCATCGGTGATTGTAAATTTGCGAGTAATTTTTGTTTTGGTATTTGGCACTTTCACTAAGAAAGCTGATCCAAGATCTTGTAAATCACTAAGTTTCATCTTATACATTTCGTTTGCCCGACAGGCACCCATTACTCCCATTATCATTGCCACCTTGAACAAATATTTATTGTCAAATTACTAATATATGAAAATCGTTTTTCTTACCTTTGTCGCAAGATATTTATCGTCAGATGACTTCGTCAGGAAATCATTTATATTTTCTGGAGAAAACGTATTGGCTTTTTTAGGCAAAAAGTTTTCAGATTTTCTTTTCAACAATGTTCGCAATTTGCTATAACTTTCAATGTTAATACCATGATTCAAGTTGATTGTGCTTCTCAGCATTGAGTAGGTTGTCCATATTGTTGATGGTTTGTACTTTGTGGCTAACTCTGTGAAATATACCAACAAGACGGATTCTGAGAAAGACTCGATTTTCTTGGCAATTCTCCATTGTATAAAAGATTCATACGCAGATAAATACAGTTTTCTCGATTTTTCGGGTAATAAGTTTAACGATGCAATTTTTGCCGCTTCTTGTATTTCTGGAGGTGTACAAGACATTATTTCATTTTCACTATCTGTATCCATTTTATTACTTTGATTAATTTGCTGTTGATACAACTCGAACCAACAAATTGTTGACGTTTCAAATTAAATTCGATCTGACTTGACGTTTCATAGCGCGCTCTATTTTTATCGTATTAGTCTAGAACAAAGTCTATCATGTTTGTCATATTCATTAATCACTAGTGAATAATGAAATCATTATTCACTAGTGATTAATGGATATTATTATGCTTGAGGAAACACATGCATTATGCATACTTTATACAATAGTCGTGGACAAATAAAATTATCTATGAACCACGGGAATTAATGAGCCCCTTAATAACCACAGGCAATTGCTGTCCCTTGGGCCAGAGGCCCTCGGGACGCAAACTTTGCCATCAGTAATTAAGGCCCTTATAATTCCCTTGATACATAAATAACTATTAACTGCATTGTAGGTGAAACATATTTGACCAAGCAAGACGAAATTTAGACAAGTCTAAATTGTAAGTATGACGTATGCAGCTGTCATGCAAACTTCCTCTATATATTAGTCTACTTTTAAGGTACGGGGGTGTGGTGGTGGACAGTATACGGAAGACAAACGAGCTCATTATGATAACTGAACGAATATTCGATCCTGAGCCAGTCTAGATTGTTGATTTTAGCTTACTCTGTCATATTTACCGAGACGAAAATCAAATCTACAACAGTAATTTTGGATTTTTTGAAGACGATATTTAGTAGTTTGAAGCAAGCAAGGGAAATACAAACTCTAAGCATTCACAAAGTTTTTTCCCCGAGTTGAAACTTATTAATTTCCTATGCCTATATAACTGCCTTAAGACAAGTTAGGACTTTCCAATCATTAACGTTATATACTCTTCGAAGCGAAGTTTGCAGTCAAATATCACTCCAAGATTCCTAGCGCTATTTGAAGCTTCCAGAACCTGGCTCCGAATCTTAAGCCGCATATCAGTATCTTCCTCCACATCAGTCATCAGACCAGAATTGAAGATAATTCTCATAAAACTGGGGCAGATGAATAAAACTCAATAATCTTGAGGGGAAACTAGTCTATAACACTCAACCTAATTCAGATCAGCATCAGATATAATCACCAGCTGGGCTGTACGTGAAAATGAATAATATAATTAAACTGATAAAATGGAAAATAAATTTATACCATCCTATAATATATGTTATGGTTATTTTATGTTTCGAAATTGATAATAACTTTTGAATTAAATTGAAATGACATTCCATTATAGAGGGTAGTATGATATGATTTTATCACATTTTAATCAAACCGAAATAGTTTCAACGTTTCCATGTTTCATTTTGCGGTGCAGTAACGTATTGCAGTGATATGCAATGAAACATTTCCAACCAATATTTTACATGTAAAGAACTATTCTTATACTCAATTGAGAATTTTCTAGAAGTATTAAGCAATCTTGTTGTTCTCAAAGAGCATCTAACGATCTTATGTTGCTCATCTACTAAGATAAGATTACTCCTATAACAATAACATAAATACACTCAAACACATGTATAAAAGCTTATAGTCTGAAAGACTCTCATCTCCGTGAGAACTCACGATATGTATGTATATCTCCTGTGGCGTTTACAGTTTCATCTTGCATTTACATTATTTGGCTTTTGTTGGTTGAAGTGAAACTCGAGAAACCTGAATAAACAACATTTCATCATTATTCTGATTTCCCATTTTCCAATGTTTACCGAATCTGAATCTGAATGTCATTACAGGATTCGTTTATGAAATATTTGCTATTTTGTGAGAATTATTTTTCAACTGAGCCATATTACAGCATCGAATGGATATACCCAAATATATGATCACTATTTCAAAATCTAAATACGTATTTTAACAACTGGGTTGTGATTCATAGCGGGAATCATACAGAAACTGAATTCAAGAAAACATGAACCTAAATATAAGTCTCAAAAATCATATAAATTGTTAATGCAACGTCTTAGCAGAGTTCTAAATTCTCATGGCTGACAAAAGGAAAACCAGAGTGAAATAGCTTCGAAGTCAAGAATCTGCGAATGAATCGATTAAATAGAAACAAAAAATGAAAGAAGTATAGGATCAATCTTTTCATCACTATATTATCAACCTACCATACGATATCTGGAAGCCGATAAAGAAACTCAAAAAACTGTAAATCAAATTCCTCTAAAAATGAAACAGAACTCAAATGGGTTAACAATAATGTAGAAGAAGTTAAGATATTTGCAGAGTACTTCGCGGATGTTTTTATTTTAAACAATGATGTCCCTGACGACGGAATAGGGACATAGATAAGTATTATTCCAATTAATTTTCTTGGAGCAAAATGTTTTACTTCAAAAGAAGACGTTCAAAAGGAAATCACCTTACTAAATCCCCGTGGCGCTCGCGGTATAGTCGAAGTTACACCAAAGAGTTTAATAAAAAAATTTCCGAAGAAGAATCACTATTATTCATATAGGATTAACCCTTAACTAGAACTATAAAAGCAGATTTACTTTTCCTTAAAGATTGGTTGCCAAATAAAGTTTTCCCAAAATTTATTAAAATATACATGTGCAAGGACAAAGATGGTTGAAATCAGAAATCAGTAACAAATATCATAAGCTTGATTATTTACAACTTTCGGCTCATAAATTACATTTAAAATTATGTTTTGAAACAACATCACACGAAATCAAGTCTTTTCATTCCTAATTATCAAACACATTTTCTGCAAAAGCCAGTAGAAAAGTTGAACCAATCAACCTTAAATTTCAACAATTGTTACTAAAAACACCGAAAGAAGAAACTAAGAATATAAACATTATTCACAATAGAACTGATATTAATTTTAATGAACTGGAAATGAGTTTGTTAAATAAAGGCTTAAATTTTGTAATTGATTTTAAGAAATCACCTACGAACGATGTAACTAACTAATGATATTGAAAATACGATTTGGTCTCCCAACTTTCAAGATGAAGTTCTTATTCATAACATGTGCAAGACAATTCTAGAAATTTCAAATAAATCATATAAAAGTTCCTCCGATAACTTCAATAATATCTGTGAATCATTGGATGAAAATTACTGTTATTACTTGAAAGCAGATAAAAGAAATTCCCTCGTAATTATGGGCAAAGAGGATTATCACAATTCAGTAAATACCTTATTAAATGATGGTCTCTATGAACAGATTACCAGGAATCCTTTTAGTAGAGTATGTGAAACCAAAAAATAAGTGATATCGGTAAATTTTTTATGATTTAACGCGACCCCACGGAAATTGTTTGTTTTGGTGTATAAAACAAATGTCTAAAATTTCTACCTCCTAAATTGACCACAACCCCTTTTTTGTCGCCATTTTGGGGTATTTTGAACATTTCTAGGGGAAGTTCGTCAAAAAAAAATTGCTTTCTCTAGTTGTATTGAGAATTAAGAAACCAAACTGGAACCCTTTTATTGTCAATGTTTAAGGAACTCCCAGTCCAAATTTCAAGTTAATCCGACCTCCCCCTTCCTCGCAATAGATGTATATATATACATAAATGCATGGGAACTTGCGTGACGGCTAACTCGGGCAGTTTTCAACCAAATTTAGCTGAAATTTGGACAGAAGGTAGGTTTATGCCCTCAAAACTGCCCTCCAAATTTCAAGTTAAAATGTCTAATAGTTTCCGAGAAATTCGAGTTTAAGTCCATTTTTTAGATAATTTTCAAATTGAGATATCTCATGTCCCTTTCATCCGATTGACATCTGCTTGGCGTCAAATTGTAGGTATTTGCATATATTTTTTCGTGGTGGTCATCGTTTTTATACTACATCAGCAATATGATACTATTTTAGGCGACAGATTCTGAGGCAAGTAGTATTTCCAGCAGTACTTCCAGTGTATACAGCGTGGCGAGTTCAAGTGGTCGGAAGAGAAGACAGCAATAATATTAAATAAATATGTACAATTTAAAAAAAATTTAAAAGAAACGAAAAAATTGAAAAATTATAAAAAAAGAAAAGGTGGACATCAGTAAGATGCCTATCAATTTTTAAATTAACCGTTTCGTCCCAGGGTGTTTAATTATTATTTATGAACTACCCTATCTTATAGGGCTTTTTTTTCTTTTTTTTAATTTTTGTAATTTCTCAATTTTTTTTTAAATTGTACATATTTATTCAATATTATTGCTGTCTCCTCTTCCGACCACATGAACTTGCCACGCTGTATATACTGGAAGTACTGCTGGAAATACTACTTGCCTCAGAATCTGTCACCTAGAATAGTATCATATTGCTAATGAAGTATAAAAACGATGACTACCACGTAAAAATATATGTAAATACCTACAACTTGACGCCAAGCAGATGTCAATCGGATGAAAAGGACATGAGATATCTCAATTTGAAAATTAGCTGAAAAATTGACTTAAACTCGAATTTCTCGGAAACTGTTAAATATTTTAACTTGAAATTAGGAGGGCAGTTTTGAGGGCATATAACCTAGCTTTAGTTCAAATTTCAGCTAAATTGATCAAAAATTGCCTGACTTAGCCGTCACGCAAGTTCCCACGCATTTATGTATATATATACATCTATTGCGAGGGAGGGGGAGGTCACATCAACTTGAAATTTGAACTGGGAGTTCCTTAAGCATTGACAATAAAAGGGTTCCAATTTGGTTTCTTAATTCCCAATACAACTGAAGATAGCAATTTTTGTTTGACGAACGTCCCATAAAAATGTTCAAAATACCACAAAATGGCGACAAAAAAGGGGTTGCGGTCAATTTAGGAGGTAGAAATTTTAGACTTTTGTTTTATATACCAAAACAAACATTTTCCGTGGGGTCGCGTTAAATCATAAAAAATTTTCGATCAAAATGTTTCACATACTCTACTATTTATAAAAATGCGTGAAACTAGTCAATAATTTTTTGAAATCGTGTACAGCTGTAATCTCCGATAATTTAAAATACAAACTTTGACTTTTAACTCCTAATCTTCCTAAACTGTACTGCTTACCTTAGATTCATAAGCTGGGTAATCCCATGAGACCAATTCATTTCAAACATTAATTGTCCTACGTATAACATAGCAATCTGGTTATTGAAGGAATTTAGCAACTTCCAAGCGAAGTTTGTCTGTGAAAAATTCTTTGGAACTTATTGCAAAATTGAAGATTTCAAACTTGAACCTAGTGATACTCTCCTTTCATTTGATGTTGTTTAACTATCACAAATACTCCAATCCCAGAGTCGATAAACAAATCTCAAATCTGGATCAATAACTTAATTTCTAGACAAAAAAGGAAATTGGAAGGTAGCCAACTAACCAAATTAGAGCCATTACTTCCAAATACTTCAATAAAATTTGAAAGTTTCACTTATCATCCTTCAGAAACCAATAAATTGGGAATGGTGTTCTGAAGTAATTTATTTTTGAATGCATACACCACATAAGCTATGGAAGTATAGTGTTCGAATGTTACTAATATCTTCTGTGTATATAAGGTTTGTACGAAAATATCTTTTTTCTTCAAAATTTTCTTTAGTATATAATTTTGTATTGTATTCAGCTTTTGTAGAGAACTTTTATACGCTGCTCCCCACACCAAATTACCATAACGAAAGATGGATTCGGCTGGAGATTTGTAAATCAGTATGAGTAGATTTTTTGATAAAAATTGTCGTAGTTGATAAAATTTGTATATTAGCTTCCTCACCTTTTTCGTTAGATAATCTATATGATTGTACCATTTCAAATAGTTGTCAATAATAATGCCCAAATATTTAACTTCTTTCATTTCCATAATTTAGTTTTTCATACCCGGAATTTTTATACTGGAAAAGCTGGGTCTATTTGACGATGTAATAGAGAAGGCAAGATAGTGGGTCTTACTGGCCTGAAATGAGAGGCGATACGTACTCAGTCATTTAATAATAGTTTCCATACTTTGTTGTATAGAGCTGAAAATTACAACTGTATCATCAGCATACGATATTATTCTTGCTTTTATTCTTAAGCAGAACAGTGAGTTTATATATGCTTGGAAAAGTATTGGACCAAGAACTGTTCCTTGGGGAGCCCCCATTTTTATAGTCATAGTTCCACTTAGTGTATCATTTATTTGGACACTCTGTTTGCGATCAATCAAATAACTGCGTTAACCCAATACCAATAAATTGTTTTCTAAACTTGCAATACAACCAGTTTATAGATGTAAGAACAAGCTGAAACATCGTTTAGGCAACACCCTTGATTAAGTTTCCGATTTCGTCAAATCCGGGATTTGCAAAATCAATTGTGAGTCCTGTTCAGAAGGTTATGTGAGTCAAACTAGAAGAAACATTTTTACTCATTATAAGGAACATTTGCCCATATAAAGAAAAATAATGGTGAAAAATCAGCGGTAGCCGAACATATTTCGATTACAGTTCACACCATTTCTCAAGAATGTCTATCACTTTCAAAACCCAGTACAGACAAATATCTAGATAATTTAGAAGGGATGAAAACGTTTGAATGAAAAAGCATTTTATCAAATTCCAATTCATCTCCAGCTGAGGGTAACCTATTGTTTACATTATTTTCCCCTAATAGTATCTAAACATAGTTTACTCTAAAGATGGCTACTTGGTAGCTGAAAGGTTCAGAGTACTTTAATAGTATTTTTAGTGGGTAGCGATCGACTGAGAAAAGTAGGGGTTCAAAATTTACGTGCGAACATCTCGATCTGAAATATGTAAGAAATATTTTTAAATAGAGAATTAATTGAACAATCAATAATTTAATCCGAAATAAGTTTCAAAATATTTATTATTGTTATGTAATATTTTGTTTGTTATTTTTTTAAATAAATATTATTGAGTATTAAGTTTCACATTCAACTCATCTCTAACTAGAATCATCAGGGATACGCCATGCCTCTCCCATTCAGATTGGTTTCATTTAAAATCATGTTGTACGAAAAATTGGCTCGTGACAATATACATATGTTTATCGAATCGAGGAAAATGCCGTTACTGCCGGGCTTCACTTGAATAAGGGTACAACTATGTGATATCAGAGCCGTAATTGTTAAATGTAACGGAGAAAAGCATATAAATCATAATAAAGCAGTTGAAGCTAAATTATAATTTCAAACTATAGAGAATTTTGACAATAAGTTACGCAAAGGGAAAATTAATCTTGAAATGGAGGATAATTTAATTGCTCTTTAGAGGCCATTGATAAATTGTATGTAGACATTGTCAATTTAACGAGGAAAGGAAAGGTGAAAGCTGATAAGGAAAGTATAGATATTACCAAAATTACAGAGTAACTCGTTAATGAGATGTCGCGTATCGATTATATAACAGAAGTCGAGATATTACCGAAGTTTGACAGTAAAGATGAGACCACAGGGCAAATCATCAACGCAATTGAATCTTACGAACAGGATTTGACTCAAGCGAAGGAAGTCATTTCAGACGAGAAAACGACAACTATTGGGAAATTGGCACAACAATTGTTTCGTTTACAAATTGACCGTTTATAAACAATTTAAATTACCAAATTTTCCAGATCCCAAAGAAAATTGTTATTTTGAGACAGAAATACCCACTCATAGGTTATTGGGGTCTCTAATTACGATTCCGAAGTCGAAAATAACAGAATTATTCATCATCACCTGAAAATTGGCCATTTGGCACCGGAAGCTGATGATATTTAACATAATTAATACGTTTTTCTTGCAAAAAATGGACTCAATTGGTTTTTTTGTGCTAGCAATCACTATACCGAATGAATATAACGACGAACTGTAAATGTAAAAACAATAATAATAAGTAACTAAAACTTTTTATCAATTTATAGTCCTCAAATGCTGTACGTTATCATTAAAATATGATTATTACTGATTTCTTCAACATGTCATAGGAATATGAAAGAGCATCAAATCTTATGCACTTCATCAACTTCCGGTTCCAATTGGTCAATTTTTGGACTGTTATAGATTGATATTTTATCTTTGAATTTGGTATACTGATTGTTAGCTCAAAAAACCAATTCAATCCATTTTTCCAAGAATTCCGGTTCCAATGGGCCAATTTCCGGGCGATTATGAATTGTCTCGTTATCTTTGAAATTGGTATAGAGATTGATAGCTCAAAAAAACCAATTGAGTTTATTTTTTGCAAGAAAATGGTCTAAATTATGGTGAATTCCATCAACTTTCGGTTCCAGTTGGCCAACTTCCGGGCGATTATGGATGGCCTTGTCATGTTTGGACTTGGTATAGTGATTGCTAGCTCAAAAAAACCTATTGAGTCCATTTTTGGCAAGGAGAAGGTATAAATTATGTTAAATATCATTGTCCAATTTCCAGGTGAATAATTCTGTTATTTTTGACTTCGGAATCGTAATTAGAGACTCCAAATACACCTGAGTGGGTATTTCTGTCTCAAAATAACAATTTTTTTTTGGGATCTGGAAAAATTGTTGATTTAAATTGTTTATAAACGGTCAATTTTTTGATAAAACAATTGTTTTGCCAATTTCCCATGATGAGACTGGGTAACAAATGATTCTTACGACATCAAAAACATTTTGCAACAAGTTTGAGACAAAGATCAACTTTAAAACAAAGATATTCTCGATAGGGAACTATTTGGTCCGGATTGACCCCGGGAGTAGACTGGTAACACGAGGAGGTGTAATTGACTATAGCCCAGAAGAGGCAATGATATGAGTCTGGCTTGCAAGCAACCGTAAGGGCTCCGCCTAAAGTAGTCCCGCCGGGGGCGAACAAAAGCTGCCTCTGTGAGGTACCCAGAGGGTGACAGGGGCCCAGATGGTACAAAAGACCGTCTCCTCTCTGATTGAGGCGTTGGTCTCTGCTGGGGCCGGGCAGATGGCGTGCTGTTGAAGTAGGAGAGGGCCCTGCGTAACATGTCTAAGCGACGGAAAGGCAGGGGGAGTAATCCCCCACAGTTATCATGTTGTACAAAGATATTCCAAAATAATATCTTCAAATGACTGTACTAAGGCACAAATTAATACTTTGGATTGTTTTGGTGCTTACTTGTTTGAAATTCATATCTATAGTTATGATAAAAAATACACTTGTAATAAATTTAAGCAATCTTCGTTTATTAAACAAAACGTGACATGTCTCACCACACGGTGGCTTTATCAAACAGTAATTTTACAAACTATCGTTTATCCTTAAATATTAAAATTAAGATAAAGAAGGAGGGGATGAGTGAGGTATGTGTACAGTAGGATAAGAGCTACTTACTAATAAATTTAATAATGGAGAATTGGTAAAGTCTTTCTGATCATTCTGAAGATATCCTGTATTTATTAATTTCAATTTTCTCTAAGTTGTTTAATACTTCACTCTTAACTGACTTATGGAGAATCTCAAAATCATCTTTGAAGTGATGATCAGTTTCTTTAATATGGTTTACAACTTTTGAGTATCCTTTGCTCAAATAAAAATGTTCCTTAATTCTAGTTTTGAAAGTTCTTCCTGTCTGGCCTATATAGAAGTTATCAAAATATTCACACTCTACCTTGTATACTCCTGATTTTCGATCTCTTTATTCTTATCTTTGCTGTTTTTAATATCTTTGTTTACGGTATTATTTGTTCTAAAAGATGTGGTAACATTGTGTTTTTTAAGTAAATTGCATACATCATCAGAAAATTTACCTACATACATTATTGATCTGAAATTATAAGTCTTAACTGTACTTGGATTTACCATTTCAAAACTAGAATTGAAGAACATTTTAATTTGAACAAAGAAGATTCAAAAGTTGTAAGCCATATTAAATAAACTGATCATCATTTCAAAGATGATTTCGAGATTCTTCATAAGTCAGTTAAAAGTAAAGTATGAAACAAAATTGAAATTGATAAGTTCAAAAACACAGGAAACCTTTTAAATGATTAGAAAGACTTCACCAAATCTCCATTATTAAATTTATTTGTAAGTAACTCTTATCCTACTGTACACGTACCTCACTCATCTCCTCCTTCTTAATCTTAAATTTATTATTTAAGGAATAAACCATAGTTTGTTGAACCATTGTTTGATTGAGCCACCGTGTGGTGAAACATGTAACGTTTTGTTTAATAATAATGAAGTTTGTGAAAATTTGTTACAAGTGTATTTTTTTATTAAAACTACAAAAAATAATAGACAAGATAATGTTGTGGCGTCTTTGGTGCGCTATATGGGTACACATTTAATACGCAGAAAATTAGATTCCGCTTTGGAAGGGAAGTTGTTAAGGATAAAACAAGGATACAGGACACTAACAGAATTTTGAAAAGACATACAGTTATTTTTCCACAACTTGGACAATCTCTCAGGCCAATGATGACGACAATGCGTATTCGATCTTGAGAAAACTGCAATAAGGAAATTTACAGCAGGATCAAAGATCTTTTTGATCCAGATTGATCAGTAACGTCACAAACTTATAGTCTCAGACAGCTGTTTCGCTCTTCTTACAGAGTTCATCAGTGGAACTAGCAAGTTTGCAACGTTACCGAAGGATCTCTGTTGAAGCGTCATAACGGGCATACAATGTGATAAAATGACCAAAATTTCTCATACCATCTATGAATAGATGTCCCACTAAGAAGTCACGCAATGTACCATATTGACAGACTTCTCGAACTTAGCAAATACTACGGGGAATGTGACACTACTTTAGTGCACCAGATGGCTACACCAAACTTCTAGTTCCAGACATCTGTTTCGCTCTTCTCATAGATCTCATTGATGGAATTAACAAGTTTGCAACGTTATCTGTTGTAAACCCCTTGTGACTACCTTCAACATGAGATTGATGAAGACGAAAGGAGTTCTGAAAGTGTTGTTAGTGTAATAAGGGTTTAGTACAGGTTATTTGCAATATTTAAAAACGAAATCATTCTTAGAAAATTAAAATTTCATGTAATGTTAAAATATCTAGTAGTGAAGAACATCTAGGCCAGATGTTTTCAATAACAAATGTAGCTTGAGAAAACTAAAAGAATTTCTAAAATAAATATAAGACAGTTCACACTCGCTTCAAGCAGGGTGAAATGATACCATAGCTGATATGGTGAAGAGGGTTCTAATAAGTTCGCAAAAGTTTGGTAATAAAGGAAATCATAAACCTGTCAAGATGAATAACCAATATAGGACGTGATACTAATGGGTAGCTTTATGTAAAATCTTGATGTTAACCATCTGGAGATGTTTTATGTATATTCAAATGAGTTAGTGATATTTAGAAAAGGACAGATAGATTTAGAAATCCCCACCGAAAACATTATGAACTAGAGATTTCAAGAGAGGAATCTTATTGCTTATTGGTCAAGCAATTCGTGGATCCTTTTCCGAATTGTAGATTGGTTCTTGAGAAAAAGGACGCATTACAAATACCAGGGATAATGCCTTACACCTTCAGTTATATTTTCTAGCTTGAATTAGTCTCTTGAGAAATCACGTAACACTTAATTTCAATTAAATAACTTGATAGTTTCTTCAGAGTGTTTTTGGTAAGAAGGGTGGATTTCGCTTAATCAGAGTTGTTTTAGATTTTTGATCAAAGTTGTTGTTCTCAGTTTTTATTCAAGTTAATTTCAATAATAATTTCAAATCATTTCATTTAGTTTCGATCACTTAGGTTCTTCCTGGTTGGGTATCAATTGAATAATCTTAGTTTTATTTCTGTTTGAGTTAATTTAGATTATCTTAGGTTCTTTTACTTGAATATAGATTTCGTTTTTATTCTTATTAGTAATAAAGTTAATTATGATATTCTTTTATTATCTTAATTACCATACATTCTTTTACTATTATCATTATCGTTTAATTGTTGTTTTTATTATTAAATTTTATTGTTGTTGTTGAGTACGAGTTCAGCGTTTACTCCTTCCACTTACCTCCCAGTCGGTCGAAATCTTAAGTGTTTTGTGAAAGAAAAGGGTAAGTGTCAATGATATTTCTTCGTTTGCTCTGGCTAATCAATGATTGGGATCAAATTTCAACGTGTCATGGTTCTCTAAATTAAATGCCCCCACACTGTTAATAAATAGATAGATTGAGAATTGTGAATAAGATAAATTCCTAAAGTAAAGTTTATAGTCGAGTCAAATAGGTATTTCATTACGAAAATCGTTAGATATGGACCGATTTTGATGAAACAAAGTGCGATTCGGAATGACGTCTAGAAAAAAGCTTACCGGTTAGTTTTTTGTGTAAATTTGTTATTATTTTTTTAAACAAAAAATTGACCAATTTTCTGGCTAATTATTGGGAAAATTTAGTCGGGGGTTTTCGGGGTCGCTGATTACGATTCAGAAGTCAAATTGTCCAAAATCGAACTCCTCAGCTGGTATTCGGCAGGTTTAATTGGCCAAATTTATAATTTTTTCTTAACATCGCAAATAGACAGGAAAAATTACTCGGGGGTTTTCGGGGTCGCTGATTACGATTTTGAACTCAGATTGGCCAAAATCGAACTACCCAGCTGGTAATTGGCCACTTTAATTGGACAAAGTGACAATTTTTTTTAATTTCATCAAAAATAGCCAGGAAAAATCACTCGGAGGTTTTCGCAGTCGCTGAGTACGATTCTGAAGTTAAGTCCAAAATCGAACTTCTCAGCTGGTAATTGGCAGCATATACATATTTACAATATTTTTAATCAATTGAATACTATTTACAAAATGCATATTTCAGTAAGTACAAGTAAAATCAATCTCCATCGTCACTATCATAATCATAATGATTGTCATTGCGTGTTTGAATATTTTCAATGCCTCCGTCTTCATTGGTATTATCTACTTCATCATCGTCATCGTCTTCGTCGTCATCTCCAGGTGGAATTGGATTGATCAGACTGAAATTGTTACTAAAATTTCCCATGCAATTTGCACAAGCAACAGTACAGTTCATATTTTTTTTGCGACATCCACATCTGCTTGACGCGCATTTCTTTTTGCATGAGCATGATACTATATTTAAAAGCTCTTCAGGAACTGGATTCAAGTTCAATTTTACAGGATGTAAGACTCCGTCTACTTTTTTCCATCCCCACTCTTCTGGATTCAATACTAATACACCAATCCAACTTTGAACTTGAAAATAAACCCTTTTCAAATGTTCCATAAACGCATCCAGTGTTGGTGGTAAGGACGATAAGTCGACAATTTCTTCTTTAGCGTTTTTTTTTTACCTTTTTCAAATTCGATTTTAAAGAAATTTCAGATGAGCGGCAATTTATTTCAAATTAAAAAATTAAAAAATTAGAATTCGATTTTGTTTCTGATTTAAATTAGTAACGACCCTCTTTTAACAAATTTTTAAACATTTAACATAAAACAACAACCTCCACAACCCCTAACTGAGGATTTCTGGTTAGTTTTGATCAAATTAAGAAAAAATGATCAATTTTGTCCAATTAAACCTGCCAATTACCAGCTGAGGAGTTCGATTTTGGACAATTTGACTTCAGAATCGTAATCAGCGACCCCGAAAACCCCCGACTAAATTTTCCCAATATTTAGGCAGAAAATTGGTCAATTTTTTGTTTAAGAAAATAATAACAAATTTACACAAAAAACTAACCGGTAAGCTTTTTTCTAGACGTCATCCCGAATCGAATGCACTTTGTTTCATCAAAATCGGTCCATATCTAACGATTTTCGTAAGTCGACCTGTTTTAATACCTATTTGAGTCGACTATTAATAGAGATTCATCAATACATTACGATGTTATATTAGGTAACACTTCTCCACCTAGTCATGTATTGTTTCACTTTCCGGTAACTTATGTATGATTTATGTAAAGTTGAATTTTCCAGACAGTATGAAATAAAATTTTGAATCCTCTCCTAAAGCAAGTAATGGTTGCTGTGTGAGAAAGTGATGTAATTTAAGTTTTTGGAGTTTGTTTGAAAGTCCAGAAAGAAAGATTCATTATGTTTTGAATGGAATCAGTCGAACGTAAAATAGTAATTAAAGGGTTGATGTGACTTTTTAAAAAAAGTTACTCGATGAAAAAAGTAATTATAGCAAAATTCATTATTAAGCTAGCAACCAATATTCATTATCTCTCCATTGACCAGTTTTTTATCGGGTCACTCCAACATTAAAGCTTCAACGCAAACATTTCCATCGCGTTTATATCATGATAAGAATCTGCCGGAGCATGCTTTTCATATTTTTTAAGTGCGATTGCCTTATTGCGTGCTTTCGAATATTCAATTAGGGAATCTGAATCAAATTTACTTAAAACAAGGACAATCACGTTGATATCAGAATGTATTCACACGAATACCCGATCAGGGAATAACAGAATGTAGAAACATAAGGAAAAATAGAGATTACATTTATTTGAATCGCCTGAGGAATAGACCTCTTCACGATCTTTAACTGTGTTACCCTTCACGTAGGGTGGGGGTTTTCGATTATCCTACATTTCGAATACTTTGACTGACTAGTTACTTTGTAGCTCACGTTTCTATGAATATTGTGTGCAGACGACTTGTGTATTGAAATACAATAACAACTTTAGAAAACATTGGATCGGTAGTGTGTGAAAATGTATTATGAGGTAATGTTAGGGTTTTTGCAATACATATGGCGAATATAGCTTGGAATCATGAATTGGATTAACGTTTGCTTAGCAAATTCATATGAGGAAGGGATTGTAAATAACACGGAATGCATTAGCTTGATTATATTAGTATTTTCAATATATGGGATGATGAAAGGGTTGAGATGCAGTGAAAATGAGTGAGTGCCAACCTTAAAAAGATAGACTTTTACCTCACCGTCCGGTGAAACATCACCACGTCAACATAGATGCTGTGAAGGGATCAACCACATGTTTCATTTGCTCGATGCTTTCAAACTCAACCTCACACCCCTTTTCCTGTCACTCTACCCAAACCGACATTTCATCCATTCCAGGTTTATTCTGAAAATTCTAATGATGAAGCCTCCTAGAGTGAAATACTTACCTCTCCATTCGAATTTCCGAGCTAGGGGTGCTCGAGGGAGTTCAACATTGAAAAATATGAACTTGAAGATAGACCTCTGTAACATCCTAGGTGTTAGCAAAAATATAATGGATGTTCATTACCACCTGCAGACAGTCAAACCAGACATACTGGTCTTAACTGACCGGCAGGTCAATCCATCCACTAACACGATATATATGCTCTGCCCTGGCTACGAGCTTCACACTCGTTTCATATTCAAAGAAGGTATTTGTCTCTAATCCAGAAATGATCTCTCATGTCACCAAGAGAAGAATCCAGAACCAAAATAATTCAACATAATGTGGTTCAAGCTTGATAATCACTCTGTTGTCTTTATTTATCACCAAATGAACCATGGTACACTTTATGAATATATTTCTCTGTGACTTGACCTCATTCAGCAGAACTATCCAGCAGCTGAAATTAGCATCATGGGGAATGTCAACGTTCATAACTCCGGTTGGCTCAAGTTCTCAAACAAGACTTTGCCATTACCTATCGTTGCGAGCAGTTAATTAATGAACTAACACGGATCCCTGATAATAACTATCATTATGCCAATACGTTTAACTTATTCCTCACTAACAATCCAGGTCCCTGTGAAGTGAAGGCCCACGAACCATTGCGAAACTCTGACCAATCACTTATCACTACGACCTGTGCCTATATCACTCTACGAACCACTCCAACACCTCCATGCACAGTTTGGCATTACAACTCAGCCGACTGGGACCATCTTGGGATGTTTTTCTCTGAGTTTCCTTGGAGGAGCGTATATTTTGAATCTGATGACCCAACCCAATGTAACATGTAAAAGTTTTCTTAACTAGAGCAGCTCCTATACCATCCAATGAAGCCTGAGGAGTTATACATAAACAGGTTGACGTAAGTAATGGAGATCTGGCAAAAATTTTGAAATGAGGATCTGATAATCTAGTAGAGTTTGATGCATTCAAAACTCAAGCTTGTGTCTTGTCCAGGAAGGGCGGAATCCCTAATATGATGATGTCAGGTCCAACTATTCCTATGGAGTCTTCCATAATCATGCTCGGGATCACCATCAATAGTACCCTTCTTTGAAACTAGATTTCATGTCAAGAGCTACTTCACATCACACCAGTTCTTCATAATCTACAAGGCGCATATTCGACATGTCCTGGAGTACTGTTAGTGTTCACATATTTGCAGTTCAGCTCCTAAATATACGCTGAAGCTTTTGAATTGTATCCAGAAGAAAGCTATTTGTTTGATTGATGATGTTACCTCACTCACGAGTCCATTGAATCTTTAGAACATCGTAGAAAGGTTATATATATATTTCCATGGTCGATGTTGATTATAATTCTCGTCTGTTCCACCACGAAAGATTGCAGATAGGTACAAACTAGTCACCCCTTCATTGTCAAGCTTAATTTTTCATCGAACCGCGAAGTTGTGGAACTCTTTACCTAGTGAGGTCTTCCCCTATGCCTATAATCTCCAAACCTTCAAGAAAACGTTCCGCTTTGTCAGTAAAATGTAAAGCCGAGAAACCAATATGTTGTGACAATTAATTCACAATTCTCGGGAAATAGGTCACATTAACACATATATTTTTATTTTTACCCTCGTCTTTACGTACGTTTCGGTCTCACGACCATCATCAGAAGACTTATTAATACAATAACCCGATTACTTAGAAATACTGTAATAACACAAAGCGTCCTTATCGCACAAATTTCGTTTAAATGCCAACGTCGCGAAACGAACGGAGACATGAAATCGGAACTATAACACAGCAATGTTGCAGCGTAAAAATTAAAAATCCACTATTAAGTAGAATCATCAATAAATACGAACACATTTCATAAATGTCTGCGAGAGACTAACAGACAAAGAGTTCTATCCTCTTTGCTAACAGACGAGACCATCTCAAGTGTTCATTTAAGCGCCAGATGTCATAATTTATTAGGTGATAAAAGAAGGTCTCTGGCCTGTGAGAAATACTTTAGACAATTCTACCTAAAGTAAACTTTTACATTATAAGGACGTAAGTAGGAATTTGCAAGAATATTAATTAATTAAATTAGTATAAATATGACTTAGTGTTTGAACGTCACTCCTATGATTAACAGACTTGGAGTCACGTTTTATATGAATCATCTCCAGAATAGATCTTTTATAATAATTGGTTTCCTTAGTTAAAATATTAACATTCTTGTAATCAAATTGATGGTTATAATCAAAGCAATGTTTAGCAAGCGCGGTGGAATTTTCTAAGTTTTTGTTTCTTGTGCTATACTTATGGCCATACATTCTTTTTTGTAAATATTGTTTAGAGATACCAGTATAGGTCCCATCACAATCTAAACAATTTAATTTGTATACTGTGTGGGTTTGTTTATCTTTAGGAATTACAGGTTTTAGATTTGAGAAATATTTCCCAACACAGTTAGTAGGTTTATGGGCTACGTTTATATCATACTTTTTCAAACATTTCTTAATTTTCTCTGAGGTCTCCGGAATGTATGGTAAAGTTATATAATTGTCTGAATTACCTTTTACGTTATTTTTATATGACGCTCCATTATAAATTTTGTTTATTCTCTCTTTAATAATAGGATTGAAAAAAGTTTTTGGGTAGCCATTCAATTCCAGTGTATTACGAACAATTTTTAGATTTTTGGGACGGTCCTCTTAGTGGGACAATTTAACCGCGCGGTCTGTAAGACTGTTTATGACGCTTTTTTTATAACAAGTTGGTGCAACGGAATTGAAGTGAAGATAGCGTTGAGACCAAACTTCTTTAGTAAACCACGAAGTTTTTATTTCTCCATCTGCATCATGCCTAATGTTCATATCTAAGAAATTTATGTTTTTGTTAACTTCTATTTCACAGGTAAATTGAAGTTTACAGTGGAAATTGTTAAATTTATTAATCACGTACTGAATTTTGTCATTGGGAACACACATAAGGCAATCATCTACATACCGTTTAAAAAATACGGGCCGAAAATCTAATGAACTTATAACAGATTCCTCCAGGCATTCCATAACGAGGTTAGCAATGGTAGCAGAAATAGGAGATCCCATTGCTGTGCCGAATATTTGTCCAAAATATTGTTCACCGTACTGAAAATAAGTGCATTCTAAACAAAACTTCACAGCATTTATAAATTCCGATTGATCTAGAGGTGTGTGGTTTTTAATCTCTGCCCAACGTTTTTTGATGCTATTCAATGCCAAATCGACTGGTATATTTGTAAATAAAGAAACAACGTCTAAGGAAATTAGTTGATGGTTTACGGGTACGGATTGATTTTTTATAAATTCATTAAAATGCCATGAGTCTTTCACATAAAATTCATTATTTCCTATTATATTATTGATCGATTTTGATAAAAATTTTGATAAATTGTAAGTAGGCGCTCCTATATTACTATAATGGGTCTTAGAGGTATATCAATTTTATGTAGTTTTGGAAGCCCATAGATATAAGGTGCTAGCCCATTATGGCAAATTAATTTATTTTTCAATTCAATAGGGATTATCTTATTTTTGTGCCAATTATTTATCAATTTATTCATGTTATTTTGTATTGATAAAGTAGGATCAGATTTTAATTTTTTATAAGTTGTTTCATCATTTAAAAGGTTTTCTATTTTCTTTTCATAGTCATTTCTATGCATTATGACGGTTTTATTACATTTATCCGCGTTCAAAACTAAAATTTCAGGGTTGTGACAATTAGGAATTAGCTATAATGACAGATGACATCACAGAACAACTTTCATGACATAAAAAAATTCTCAAATGAAAACATAATATCCAAAAATTTAATACGCTTAATGGTTTTTGCATAAAATTTTAGGGCTTTGTGACTCGAAAAACTACAGTTTACCACATATATGTTGAAAACTATACATCTAAAGTTGAATCATTGCTAAAAAAAGAAAGTTGTTCTTCACATCTTTTAAAGTTGATTATCATTATGGCACTCCCCAATTCTAAGCTTATACTTGAAATACCGTAACGGTTGTAACACGAAAGGTTCTCAGTGTTTATGCATGTTCAGGATCAAACTTTAAACATTCATTGGTCAATCGATGCCCTCTAGTGATATGGGAACGAGCTTCTGTATTGATCTCATAGCTTTGACAAGGTCCTCCGCTATATAATAGATGTCGCAACCACTAGCAGTAGAATAACGTACAAGGTTCGTTATTTGAACAGGAAAATTCAAAACAATGAGGGCACTGTAGTTGGCCACATATTGTGTTATTCAATGTCATTTATTCAACCTAGAACAATGGATGGAAAGCACATTCAGTGAAAGTTTCCTAGAACACTTGAGAAGTTACGGACTATGGAGATAAAATTATCATTACACTGAACACTAGAATTTAACTATATCTCATAGTTCAGATATTTTGCATATAGAAATAAAAATGTCATAAATTGAATATTATTAGAATCATAAAAATGATAACGTTTCTGTAGATCGATCGGTCACATTACAACTAATAGTTCCGGACAGCTATTCTATCTTTCTAGCTTTCCATCAGTGAAACTAGTATGTTGGTAATGCTCATTCTGCAGATCGACCAGTTATTTTTCTAATGAAAAATGTCCTTTTATTATTAATATTATTATTATTTCTCAATGTTACGTTGGTTTGATGCCGCTACCTGTAGCTCAAGTGCTGTATCATTTCCAGAAACTTTTATACAGTAGACGACCAATTAACTTTTGCACTGAAACCATTACTTGCATAAAGTTCGATAAAACCGGATATGATGTCATGAAAAATATTTTTCCCAGAAACATACACACTTTCTTGGATATTATAAAGATTCACCTAAACTTTCCCGCAGCGTTCTTTCCGATGTTGGAAACATCTTGTGATCGGGAGAACACATCGCCCAGCATATCTCTGGTGATAAATTCGAACAGCCCTTCTAGAATACTTTTGGACTTCTCCATATACATATCACCTTTTTCACCATGTGTTGTCATTATTGAATAACTCAAATGGCAAGCATAGAAGCTAATGTTGATAGTTTTGACAAGTAATATATTTTACAACGCTCAAACTATCAATTGTTTTTCGTGGATACCTGATAAAATCAATTTCCATGTTTTGGCTTGTAACTTTTCAATGAAAAGAGATATGAGTGGGAAGACTCCTTCAGCAAAAGTTTATCAGAAATCCAATAAAGTATGTATGTTTCTGGGGAATATACATTTATGACGCCATATCCTGTTTGTTCAAACCTATCAAAAGCAATATTTCCAGTGCACAAGTGAACCTAAGTTGTCCCATTTAAAGCCTATATGTCAATTTTTGATTTGTACTTTTTGATCGCTCATAATAACCCCGGGCATCGAGTCTGAGACACCCTGTACATTTTTTCGATCAGTAAGTGAGACAGCTATTCTCAGATAGATGGCATTAGATATTTTGGTCTCTCTAGCATTTTGTCAATGGGGCTATTCATACATCAACATAATTATCGTTCAGTAGCATTACAAACTTACTAGTTCCGCTGGTGAGCATGAGAGAGGGAAACAGCTGTCCGTAATTATTAGTTGCAATATGTGACCGATCTAGAGGAAGATTATCATTGTTATCTATATACCGGGTGTTCCAAATTCGATCCTCACCATTGGAATCTCGGAAACTATAAGAGATACGAAGATGATTAAATTAGGGCAAAGTTGCGCATTTATCTGACTAACAATATGCCGTTGAGAAAGTTCTGAAATTCCGGGTATATCCGGAGATATCCGGAAAAACCGAAATATTGGAAAATGTTTCTTATTTTTTGTTGGCTTTATTTTTCCAAGAATTTGAAAATAAATTGCACTTCAACATTGTCACTTTTTCCCTGCTACATAATGGTGTTTTCAGATTTACTATCCGACGTTTCGTCTTCCGGCCACCATCATCAACTTTATTTTTTCTCATGGGCGCTACATTGGATTTTTCCTGTTTTGAATAGAACCAGATATTACCTTTTCAATGATGTATCACAAGTTACCAATATTTTTCGAAAAATTGGAAATATTGAATAAAGACTTTTATTACTATGGAAATTGAGCTTTTCTTCTTGATGATCGACCTACGAAGTCAATGCTCACATTTTAATATTTTGTGAGTCATGGTATCATTGGCCAAAAATAGCTTTCATGAATAAATTAAAAAGAGATAAGATAAACATTTATTACAGAAACATATTTGAACAAGTATCTCGAAAGACGACAACCACATCGAACTAAGTATGTTCAAGTTATTGGATAAACTTACAACTAAAATGAACGAATAAACGTAATTAACTAAAATGTAAAGACAAAAGTAAATCACAGCAAATGCTCAAAATGCTGGCCTTGTTGATGATAACACAACTGTGCCCTTCTTCGAATATTATTCACTGCACGATTAATTTCCCTCCTCCTCAATCTTCCGAACTCTCTAACAATACTGTGTTGAAGGTCCTCAACATTTTGATATTCCCTCTGACCATAAACTCTATTTTTCAGTGTACCCCGTAAGAATGTATCCATAACATCCAAGTCTGGAGACCTTGCTGGCCATCTCACCGGCCCATTATTCCCTATCCATTTATCACCAAACCTATCAGTCAGATGATTAGATACTTGTCTGGTATTGTGAGGTGGAGCACCATCATGTTGAAACCAGATGTTATTACAGTTAGCCAAAGGTAGATCATCCAAATAGTCTTCGAAAATCGGCATTAAAAACTTGTGATAGGTTTCTACATTCAGAATTCCGTCAAATAAATGAGGACCCAAAATTCTATCTTTGTAAATTCCTGCCCACACGTTATTACTAAATAGCACTTGCGGTCGAATTTCTCGGAATTGCCTGGGGTTGTTTATGCTCCAAATGTGTTCGTTATTTCGATTGAATATCCCACAATTCGTAAAAGTACTTTCATCTGTCCAAATTACATTTTATAGGAAAACAGGAAAATCAGGTCTTCTTATTAGCCAATTACAAAATTCTAATCGCCTTTCGGGATCACCTGGATGCAATTTTTGAGATATGTGTAATTTGTAACATTTAAAACCGCTTTTTTTGAGTTGTCTCCAAGCACTTGTATGACAAATATTCATATCGAGAAAATTTGACGTGTAGATTTCCCCGGGTTCATATTTATCTGCAAATTATCTATTTTTATTGAAAAGGACACAATGTCTAATTTACCTCATACATACCTCATTAATCAAATTTTCTATAGTTTCCTGGTCCATTCTATCTCCGTATTTTTCCCTCGGCTTTTCAAATGAACCAAACTCGGTAAGATTTTGATCCAATAACTTGAACATAGTTCGATGTGGTTGTCGACTTGTCGTCTTTCGGGATACAAGTTTAAATACATTTCCGATGTCCTGACACTGTTTCTATTGTATTTGTAATAAATTTGTATCATGTCTCTTTTTTCTTCATTCGTGAAAGTCATTTTTCGCGAAAAATTCAATGACTTGTATAATAAGAAAATGTCATTAAGTGTGACAAGTTGAAAGCCAAATTTAGAAACATCAAAGTCGAAGCCTATTATGATAAGAAATATTTTTTTTAATATCTGGTTCTATTCAAAACAGAAAGAATCCAATGTAGCGCCCATAAGAAAAAATGGTTGATGATGGTGGCCGGAAGACGAAACGTCGGATAGCAAATCTGAAAGCACCATTATGTAGCAGGGGAAAAGTGACATAAAATGCAATTTATTTTCAAATTCTTGGAAAAATAAAGCCAACAAAAAATAAAAACTATTTTCCAATATTTCGGTTTTTTCCTGATATCTCCGGATATACTCGGAGTTTCAGAACTTTCTTAGTCAGGTAAATGCGAAACTTTGCCCCAATTTAACCATCTTCGTATCTCTTATAGTTTCCGAGATCCCAATGGTGAGGATCGAATTTGAAACACCCAGTATAGTGACAGATAAAAATAAATATACATTCATTTCCGAATTGCTGTACTAGAATCTGTAGGAATTTTGGAACAAATCAAACATTATCATATAGTTATTTATTATTCGCCCATTATAACTTTGTCAATGTAACGTCTTCTCAATCACTTCCTTTCCATATAAGTTATCGAACTGATTTAGAATTAAAGTTGAATCTGGAAGAAAACCACTATATTATCTAAAAGTGATAGAAAGTAACAATGTACCTACATGCTTCCGTTTGTTACTTGATAGCAATCGATTTGTATAGTGCGTGGTTCAGAGAGTAATTTCTCTAATGATCAATGTATTTGTACACAATTACTTCTGTATTTCTGTATTCGCTTTTTTGACCGAATGAAAGCATGGATAAAGTGCTTGTTAGAAGTTCATAAACAAGTTCGTTCAGCCATAATAATGTGAGTTTTCCAGAAACTTTCACAAAGACTTCAAATGATGAAGTCATCCATCATAATAATGATTTCTTGTAATAGTATGAAAGGAACATATAACAAGCAGACGATTGTGAGAACTTAGAAATAATTTTTTACATCTCGAGATTTTAATTGCTTCTACTGTAGGAATACTTTTTTCACCTTGTTTATTATATGAATCATGTTGGTTTCTATCAGATGGAGATGTATTTCTGTCGCATCACCTTTTTTCCGCAATTAACAGTTTTATTTAAGTTTAACGTTTGTCTATGGTCATGAATGAATTCTCCTTTTACCCATAAGAAGGAAAATAATGGTAAAACATCAGCGTTAGCCGAACATATTTTAAATACGAGTTACACCATCCCTCGCGGAGTTCATCACTTTTAAAACACAGAACGGACAAATATCTAGGCAATTTAGGAAGGATGGAAATGTATAGGCGAAAAAGCAATTTATTAAACTCTGATTTACCTCTGGCTGGGGATAATGTTTACATGTTTGAAGCTCTGCTCCGAAACATAGGCTGAAGTTCTTGTATTATATTCAGAAGGGGAGCTATCCATCTGATTGATGATGTCACATTTACGAATTCATTGCCTCTAGAATATAGTAGAAATGTGGGCGATCTCTCCCTTTTCTATACATATTTCCATGGTCGGTGTTTATCAGAAATCTCGTCTGTTGTTCTACTACTATAGATTACAGATAGGCGAACTAGACGAACTCAAGCTAGTGACCCCTTGATTGTCCAGTTCGAGACCTGCTCTTACCAGAGATCATTTTTCTATCTCTTTGCCTACAGCAGCCTAACCTCCTCTACCAACATTTCCCCGCTGGCTCATACGATGCTCTTCGAATATTACAGGTTTCCCTTTCGTGTAGTCGAAGTATAGAAAAAAAAAGTGGTATTCAACTAATTAAAAAGAGAGTTCAGAGAATAGGTATCCTAAAGGAAGCGGCACTTCGAGCGGTTCCTTCGATCTTCCGTCAGGAGTTTCGATAGTATCGAGGCGCTTGGCCCTTTGAACTGGAAGGAATAATCAATTGAATTAGTCGAATTTGCGGACGGGAGGAAACTAACTACAGATAGGTGACTTATCCTAATACCTGATGGCTCTCGCCCATAACGATAGCATACCCATCCGAATGCAACCGAGTATCGACGGTGGATCTGTAAGCTTGATGTCATCCTTTATCTTTCTTCAAAATGGGTTTCGTCTTTCAACTGTCGCTTTACATGGGATAACCTATTATCAGAAGGTTTGTTATTTCTTGGCACATCCGCCAATTTACAAGAACATACAAATTCGAGTAAATTATTTTATATCAAACCACACATTGAAGATAACAATATGAAACTAAAAATAAATCATGTACTAAGTGATGATGATAAAATCAATCTTTATGATCAAAATGTTGGTGCTTTCAGGACAAAACTCGGTGAATTGCAACATTCAATTTTAGGGTCCGGTTACGATATTATCATACTTGTAGAATCATGGCTGAACAATTGCCTAAAGTCTGACATAATAATTGATGAATTATTAATGTTCCATTCCATGCACAAAAAATCCATATCATAACTTATTATTCGAAAACCTTCATGAAACCCAGATATTACGAAAGTAGTAAACACTCAAAATATGACGCGAAACTGGAAATATTTTGGGCAACTCTATTAGATCACCCTTCATACCTTATTCAACATTATTTCCACGTATTGTAAATTACGCTGTAGGTGTCCAAAATGTAGAATCAACGAGAAACAAATCCACCTTTCCGGTTTAAATACATGCAAACGGATTGAATTCAATAAAAATATCCGCATACAAAAGGTAATAAAAATGTCGACTTGCCAAGCCATGAACTACTGACAACGCTACGTTTCATTGTTTATATGCGGTGTAAGTTACAATTTCACACTCGCTGACATCAATCACGATCTTCGTCGTTTCAATACTGTAGGATACCGTACGATATTACATTTAACCCACTATCGTATTCAGCCATAATATTCATTTCCATTCTGTAGCTCACAATAACGTTAGTTCACATTCCATTGAATTTATATTTCACTCTCAAAATCTTCTACAACATTATCAGGAGACTTTCTCGGAAGATAGCAACCTTTAATCTTCCAACCCAGATAGACCATTAGGACACAAGTTTTCAAAATTATTACATAGGATCAAGTTCTTGAAATACGCATCATATGATGGGATATCATCTCAATTTTTGTATACTTCCTACTCCAAGTATGAACTAATCTTTGACATTGCGAAGATTACGATTTTCCTCAAGGTTTAAACTTTAGATAAATGCTTTAACACATTGTTTTTTAAGAGGATGAATTTCGAATTGTACAAGATCCGGGCCTTCTCCTTAATTCATTTTGGAGGACATTGATTCCTTAGAATCGGTTAGAGGGTTGGAGGGTGTAACCAACTTCCGCCCAAATGACGAATTTTGGTGGAAGATTGTTTGTTCCCTAAGGTTACGGTACGGTCATGTACCTTAGAAGACCTGCCTAGGTTTCTTACAAGTAAAAAAGTCAGAGTTCTTCTAGTTTACTTTTATAGTTGGTATTTGAGAAAAGCTCTTTCCACAGAAGAATAATGTTTTTGCCTTGAATAAAATGACTCCATACCTTGGTAGTCTCCATTTATCGGACTAAATGGAAATAAAACTCTACTTTCGGTATATCGGATTTTACTGATTCAGCTATGGCGGTCTCCTAGCAAGTGATTTCTATATGGGAGATCGGGCTCCTTTTATACTCTGAAGTTGACACGTCATGTCATTGAGAATGTCGCCGGAACGCGGACTCGCTTATCAGTAGCTACAGTTTGCTGTCGTGTTTTTATGCCCGTAGTGTAACAAAGTTTGATCCATTTATTTCGGTAGAAGTGACTTACTTGTGCAATAATAATAATAAGTAACGACGCTTCGTTACAAGGTTTAGAGCTTCCCCTCAGAATACCCCCTGTAATAATCATAGCGACGAATGTTTCATTTCAAATCGAATGAATCTATTTTGATACATTTCCACTCAGTAACAACAACAGTATTTTCAGGATCAAAAAATGTGTCCACATTGTGTGGATACGTTCTGTATAATGATACTTCTCTCCCTACACTGTTTTTTTTCCAATGAAACCCCCACAATTTAATACTATTCTCGTAGAAAGTGGAAGAACGAGTAATTTCTTTCTGTCAGTATGAATATGATGTTTTTTATTTTACGTTGACAGCATAAATTGACGTTTGGGTTTTGTCCGTAATATGAACAACAAAACTTTTCTTGTTGATGATTAAATAGGTATTTATACAATTAGTTGCAAAATATCTGTTTTTGCACTAGATCGCTGATGGGTCTCACACATCTTGTGCAAAAAACATGGAGTTGGAGTAGAAATGGGCTGGCGGCGCGACCGCGAGTCAGTTCGCCTCGGGAAGGCCAACTGTCTGTTGTGAAATAAAGTAGTGCGTAACTCCTTAAAACGTGTTTGTGCGTGTTTAGAATCTTCGTAATCTTTTTGTTTTTGTGTAATTCACTAGTATGGAAAAGAAGCGAAAAGTAGACAGTGAATGCAGAACATTCAAAGATCAATGGAACTTTCAATATTTCTTAATTGAGTGCAATGAAACCATAGCCGTTCTCAAAGAATATAACATTAAACGTCATTATGAAACGAAACATTTTCAAAATTACTCAAAATATACAGGAGGTTTGCGGACAGAAAAATTTGAAGCTTTGAAGCGGAGATTGAAATCTCAGCAATCTTTTTTACGAAACTCAATTCTGAACAAGAGAGAGAAATGATCAAAGAATGCGTAATTGCAGTTTGTCAACAAACACCGTGGGTCGGAGGGTAGAAGACATCGCAGAAAATATTAGCTGCCAAATATCAATAAGCATTTGTAAAATCCTTTATGCTAATTCGAATAAAAAAAAATTACTTGTAATTTTTTCCTGCTCTTCCTGTTTCGTCTAGTTTCTGGACACACATTACTCTCATGCATATAATCTCAGTAGTGTGTGTTGTATAATATCTGAATATAAGAATTCTATTATGTAAGATTTAATCAAGATTTTAAAATGTTTTATCTGTATCAACCATAATTTATTACTTTCAACTGACGTCATTATTGTAACTATGTACACTACAAGCGGTTGATAAATACTACTCTATACTATCAAGTGCCGCCAAATCCAGAGCGCTTGATTGTAACTCCCTTTGAAACAAGACTCAGTCCAGTTGAAGGGTTGTTTTCTTAGCGACGCAAATTTCTCACGGCGCAGAACGTAATACGTTCGACGGAACGTACAACCGAAACATGCAGCGCATTTCTGTTTTCCTACAAAATGGAAATGCGACCGCTTAAACAGTCGAGTCTACGTGAGCTGACCGGGAGTATTGTTTCATGCCAAGTGTTTATACTATTCAAATAGTATTTATATGATAGGTGCAACAAAAATATTTTTCTACGGATGCTATATAATGTGCCACTTCTCTCATCGCTTTCATACTTTTCTCACGCAGTGAGAAATATCCGCCAATGCAGTGAGATATAATTTCTCAGTGAGAAATAATTTCTCACTGTTACCACGATAACCCAAGTCAGTCATGAATTGTTACATGTCAGATTGATATGACACGTTCTCCACGTTGACAACGCTACGCCGACGATTCGCGTGCAATATCCAAGTAGCCCATTGTTGGCGTTTCTAATAACAACAAAACCGAAGCACTGCATAATTATTGCTGTCAACTTACCCAACGAAAATAGTTTTATTGTTATTTGTTATAATATAAACAGTTCAGATTCATTAAATATTGAATATAATGGAATACGAAGATTTAGAGTCGGAAAATACACCTCCAGAAATTATTCAGAAAGCAATAGATGTTTGCAATAATTTGCTACCAAGCACATCAAGAGAAAAATATGAAATCGCTTACAGAAACTTTATGGACTGGAAAATGAAAGCCAAGATAAATTCTTGTTCCGAACCTCTTCCTACCAGACTTCATTTTTTTATCGAACTCTTTACAGTGAGGTCTTTCCCTATTCCCATAACCTGAAGAGCTTCAAGAAAAATACGAATGTCTATCTCCTCTCGCTACATTTCACTGCTGGCTCACGCGATGCTCTTCGGACATTATAAGTTTCCATATCGTGTAGTATTAAAAAAAATCATGGAATAAATGAAAAATGTCTGTTAATAAGCACTTTATTCCATTTTGGAAAAAAAATTGGTCATGATACTGATTGATGTAATAACATATTGCTTTTTGGTGAAGAAATTATGAACGCCTTTTTCATTGGGCACTGTAAATCGTTCGTGATTCGGAGAAAGGTCATAAACACGTTTTATACAAATAAATGTACTTCATCGGTGTGTAAAAAATTTACGATATAGAGCTTCGAATGTCATAATGGAATTCCATTTATTTCTGCAGCAGATGTACTAAATCGATTTTTATTCATCCACTGGAAGAAGCGTATGCTTAAAAAGCAATAACGATTCAACTTTGTGGGAAATGTAACGTTTTGTGACTATGCTGGCGTCAATATACGTATAACATGTCAAGTCATTTCCTATCCAGAAAGATGCTTCGTCCAAACGATTTTTATAGCTGACAATAAATGAAAATGTTGAGGATGTATTTAAATTTTTATAGCTAGGAATGTAGTGAATATATGTAGTCAGATTGCCATTCTTGTTAAGAAATTGGTTATTGATTCCAATATGACCCAATTTTCCCTACATTTCAGCTACTCCTTATTGTTTAATGCTAATAATGAAATATTACATAATATGTTACACAATAAATGATATATACTTATTCTTATATGAAATACTATATGATTTGGTAAATTCTGTAACCACTATATGTAGGACGAACTTAGATCTATTGAAAACTCTAAATTCCTCACCGCTAATAGGGCACCGGCTGCTTCGCTTAGCCCAGCTCACATTCGGAAAGAAAATGAGGACGAAGAAGTTCGAAAATGTTTCGTATGTGAAACAATATATCAAGGTTCAAGGTTGTGTTCAACATGTAGTATGCCAGTTCATTCATGGTGTTGTGTGAATTTATCAGAATTCGAAATAAGTTTACTGTGCAACAGGAAAGGGCAATCTAAAAAATATATAGAATTAGCGAAACTTGGACTTCAAGATCAAGGAAAAAAAATGATTAAAATATCGCAGGCAAATTTTTATCCTGCAAAATGTGGAGATACTGTAAGGTTGCGTGTTTCTGATGTCGACAGAGGTCGTACAGATTTCAGAAATATCCTTACACGTGTTACAAATGTGGATGGTGACTATTATCAATTGGCTACAAAACATGGGACGTTATCACAGATGTATACTAGAAATCAGTTTTCCATCTCTAAGGAAAATTTCATGAATATATCTGAAACTTCTTCTACAAAAATATCAATGCGTGAAATTGTTGCTTTGGAATCAAGATTTGGAGGACAAGGATATAAGCTTTGCAATTGTGCACAAAAATGCAACACCAAGAAATGTTACTGTTAAGCTCGTGGAGTTATTTGTAATTCTAAGTGCCATTACAGTTTGCCATGTACTAATAAATAAGTTTTTTTAAATTCTTATAGCGAAAAATGTTGTAATTCCCAATTACCTTTGAGGTAGGTACGTTTTAACGAATGAGTATTTTTTAAATTCTATAGCCAATAGGGCACTAGCATTAATAATAAGTGTACGTTATTATTAAACATACTTGGCATGTAATGCTATTTGTATTACTGATTTAAGATTTTGATTAATAAACAAGTTCTACGTTATTGTTTACCTTACGTGGCAGGTAATGCTATATGTATTACTGATTTAAGAGTTTGATTCTATTTGTTTTATCTATTATAGTTCTATGATTTTATTTATTGTAACAATTTGTGAGTTCATTTCAAATCAGACCCGAACTCCTGTTTCGCAGATTTCTTTCCCAAATCATCATAATTTTACTCATCATGAAGAGAATGCACATTAACCATATCGTAGTGGTGTATGATAACATTCACTGATGAATGACCGAAAACATAAAGAACAGAATAAATAATAAACAGCTAGCTTGGTGGTTGTTAACATACACCAGTGTATCTTAATCTTGAGATGCCGATAGCCTCGGCAATCTCGTCCATCGTTCAAAATCGTAACATAGCTTTTATAGACGAGTTCTGGCGTTATAACATCAATCGGACGACCAGAACCTTCGGCGTCTTTTGTGGTCGTACTGCCACAATGAAAATCTGTAAAAAATTTTGTGAATCGTTCCAATCGATGGTGAGGACTTTCCATGATGTTTAACAAGGAAAAAACCATGCTTACGAAAATCTTCAAGGCTACTTGCTTACGATGGGTGTCAAAACAGAACTGAAGACACATCAATCTAAATATTATAATGCATTCTAGTTAAAGATGGTACATTACAAATGTCACATGGAATTTTCGATTGTGGCACCATCTGTTTTATTTTTAGGAACTTTTTACCTTGCCTTCGTAATAACAAAAGCAGTGTTCAATAAGTGATACTGAATAATGAATAGTACCTAAAAATTCAGTATTATTCAGTAGGAATAAAGTTCAACTCATCTAGGTCCCTGGATACAGTACAAAATACTTTACTAAGAAGCAAAGATAAACATAGAGTGCTCGACAGTGTTAGTTTTACACAAGAAAATTATTTATTTTCTTCAACACTTCCCACAAAACATAACACGGCGGTTTGTTATGAAAGGTCTTGGCGGTAGATTTTCAGTGAATATGTCTGCCACCTGCATGCTCCAAGATTAATTCACCATCCAGAAGTTTTTCTCGAACAAAGTGAGATTTTTTATTCATCGAATTGTACTTTGATTGTCCAAAAACAAATTAGGTATCGAATGAACATTGGAGATTTCCTTTTGCAATCGCTTGATCCATACCGGTTCTTGAGTAGTTTCACTGGCAGCAATGTGTTCAGCCTCAGTATTACTGAGAGCTGTAGTCCCTTGCTTGCGTCTCATCCTTCTCCAAACATCGTTACGACTCCTGTTCTACATCGACGAGTATACTCTTTTTCGAGTATTTATTACTTGTAGTCCAGTCAAATTATGGACTTCTAAGATTTTGTTCACATTTCTGTTCACAATTTTCCATCAATAGCGGAAAATTATTAATGGCTCAACATTTTTTCTTGGCAGTAGCTCATAAAATTACCAACAACTTTTACATAGGTCATTTTCATCTCAGACGTAAACTAACCAAAATCGTCCAAAACATGTAAACAATTGCATTTTTGGCAAACAGCTCCACAAAAAAAGGGGGCATATCGTGCAAAAATGTTCCTACATACATTACAATGCTTTCCCTAGACTACGTATTGTTACGAATGTTATGACGTTTTCAATAATGTTTTCTACTAAAGGCAAATTCCAATCCTGCAAAGTTATTCCTATGTTAATTTCGGTATTTATGTATTTTATGAGTGAGCCAGTAATAACATTTTGAACTACTATTATTCAGTGACCTGTGATGGTTTCATGTCGAATTATGTTGTTCACTAGGGTGGAAGCTCAGGAAGCGTGAACTTATTTTACTTATAATAATAGATCGTAAATTCAGCAGCCTCGAGATAAATATTTATTAAATGTGTGTCATAAACTCCAATAAGATTCATGTGCCCCTCTGTACGTGGAAGATAAGATTGCCGATATTGAGTAATGTTAGAAACAAGTATTGTTAGTAAACGTTGTTTCATATTCACGTAAGTATACAAACTCCTCTCCAAATAGAATAGAGGGCTGTATACCAACACACCAACTCTTCTATTTTGAAAGCGGCACTTCGAAACAAATGAATTTCATTAATGTTACCTCCTGCACATATTAAATTGAAAATTTGTCTCCTTTCTTGTTATTGTTCCATTATTATATTATCCTAAACCCAATTGTTATTCCTTATTAATTTTAAATTTAATTATTAAGATTTTACGCGCATATGTGATTTCATTGGTGTTATCTCTCCCAAAAATTAATTTTAAATTTTTTGTTTATTTAAATTGGTCTAATTATTCTTCTCTATTTCTTTGATAGTTTTTTAAGCTATTGCATATAGCTTTTATCGCGGGCTTTGAGCGCGGCGACCAAATCAAGAAAAAAAAAACAAAAGACAAATACCATGTAGCTCGGCCGAGCTTAAAATATTGTCGAAATGTTAACTTTGAACCTTTTAAAAGGTCGTGATAGCCCCAAACTGGGTCGAAAACTGATTTGAATTGGTTAATTTTCGATAAATCGAATGACGTTCACGTGAGAAGCGCGTAGGTCGCGAGTTAGAAAACTGCAAATTTACGGTACATAGAACGTCTTAACGAGGACTTTTCGCATGCGGTTTTCGCTCCATGTCGTTAGTTTATGAACGGGGCCAACTAAATAGCATAGTCTCGGGCCCCACAATGTCGATTAAATGGGAAAATTTAATTAAAACAGTTTGAGGTATTCTCAGCTGTCACCTACTAGCATCTGACGTGCGACGTACGAAAGAGAATTTTCTAGCTACTTGAATATACCGAAAGCGGGTAAAAGCTAGCGGCCCATAGCCCAAAATACTTTATTACAACTGCGCCGGCCGCACGGGGTTCGAAATGGCCCCAAATTAACAAAATAGAGGTAAAATGTATAAACTCTAACTTACGTGCAGCGAGCTCCTCGAGGATATGTCAAAATGATTACGTTCGTAGCTGATTACATAAGTCGTCTGGCGTTCATGCTATTTTGTTTTCATACAATTCGAACCTTCTAATTTCGATAGGCCACGTGAAAATTCCGGAGCCGGAAGCGCTATGGAGATCTGAACGTTAAAACTTTCGTATAAAATTGTGTTTACAAGTCAACTGACACTTGCCGCTATAGATAACTCTACTACCGGTAGTAGAGTTATAATGCACTTGTCACAGAATACTCTTCATAGAGATCAAGATGATACTCTTTTTTACTCATAATTCGTGAAGATTTTGAAGAGGTAGTGGATGTTTTTCTGCCCAACTTTTTCCAGTGGCGTAGTGCTATGCAATAGCTTTACCGCGGCAGTCCCCGAGTGCCACATATTTCATTTTATTTGTATTCGTTTCCAATATTTCAATTATTATTAGTGACTAATACAATCAGTCGAAAGTAGAAACTTATTAGTCGAACCGCTTATATTATCTCTTTCTTGAATTTTTAACAATATTACTTCTCGATTTTGTATTTATTCACAGGATCAAACGGTTAAGGTACCTCCTTTTGTTATCCACTTTTATAAGTGCAGATTTGGTACAGTCAGATGCAACTTCCTGTTCTTAGAAGATAAAGGGAAGATAACATTTTTACTTAGTTAAGGTAACTAAATATTCCCTGTCCCAATGTTCTATATTATTTCAATTTCAAAATTCAAATTTCCATAATGGGTATTCAGAAATTTTTCTTAATAAAAAGTAGTATTTCGAAATGATTGTTAGTAAGTTACATATTTCTAAATTTATTTAACGAAAAAGCCCTCAATCTGTAAATAAAATCTACTCAATCCGTATGTATAGCGCTCTTTTCAGAAAAAAATTTAATGAAAAAGTTCCTCGGCAACTTTTTCATATACCCTTATATAGTATATGAAATGTGATTATAATCTCTGGTCTAAAGATGTTTGATGCTGACCAGACATCTCGAAGCTAATGAAGTACGTTTCTTTTCAGAAAATATTACTTTCAATGTCGAGTCGAGCCAGATTATTCATTTCTATAGATCGGTGAGTAATCACGTCTGAAGAGTCTATTGATAAACTATGGGAACTTCGGTAAGGAATAATTTTGAGGCAAAGAGATTTTTTTTATTGATTCAAACTTCCTTAATTAGGGGAATATTCAATGAATTGAGATGTAGGTATTTTGTAAGCTCCTTAAAACATTATCATGGGATGTACTTCAGCTAACTTGTGAAGATAATTAGGGATCTGAATGGTGATAATTAGTGGTGAGCTAAGAACTATTTTTTTTAAATATTGATCATAAAACTTAATCTCGAGTTAGCTTACACAAAAACGTTATTCCATTAGTACATTAAAATAATACAATATAAGTTGAGTTTATTTGAAAGAACATATCATTAAAAGTTAAATAAAAATATATATTCTTCTTGCCTTGTCTACATGCAGGAAACTTCAAGCAGCTTCGTTATCGCAGGTTTTCGGAAAGCTTATGGAAAACTGAATCGAATTGTTGTTTTTGCATTTTGAAATAAAATCATCATAATTTAAAATATCATCTTCTCTGAGCCAGGTTTGAAAATTAATCTCATGGCAACGTCCAAGAATTAATTGTCTTTCTTAAGGATATTTACGTTTGATTAGAGCTTTTTTTACAAATAGAAAGGCCGATTCGAAAAATTCTTGAACAAGTTTCTAGGAAACGTAAGTACAGATCCCTTACGTCTAGTTATCTTTTCCATTCTAATAGTATTTCTTTTACATACTTTGACTACACGAGAGGGAAACCTATAATGTTCGTAGAACATCGTGTAAGGTGGAATATAGGGAGAGGAGATAGTCATTCATATTCTTCTTGAAGGGTTTGAGGTTATAGGCGAGGCGTAGGAGAAGACCTTACTAGGTGAAGAGTTCTACAACTTCGCTGTTCGATAAAACGATGAGGTCTAGTAGGAAGAAGTTCGGTAGATCTCGAGCTTGACAGTGAAGGGGTGACCAAGTGACCAGTTTGAGCTCGTCTAGTGGACCTATCTGGAATCTCTCGTGGTAGAGCAACAGACGAGATTTCTTATGAACACCGACCACGGAAATATCTATAGAAAAGGCAGAGATCTCCAACCTTTCTACGATGTTCTAGAGAGGTCAATAAACTCGTGAGTGTGACATCATCAATCAAACGAATAGATCTCCCTTCTGGTTAGAATCCAAACTCCAGCGTATGATTGGTAGCTGAACTCCAAAGATGTGAACAGTACTCCAGGACTGGTCAAATCTGTGCTTTGTAGATTATGAAGAGCTGCTGGGATGTGGAGTAACTCTTGACACAGAATAGAAAAAGAGAAGTTTTTGTGAAGTGGTTTTCGCAATGGCCCTCACATGATGGTCCTATGAGAGAGTGCTGTTGGTGGTGACCCCGAGCTTTGTTATGGAAAAAGGAATAGTTGTACCTGACATCATCGTATTAGCGATTATGAGATCCATCTTCGTGGAGAACACGTAAGCATGTGTTTTGGTTCCATTAAACTCTACTAGATTATAAGATCCTTATTTAAAAATTTTTGCCAGATCTCCATTAATTGCGTCAACCTGTCCCTGTCTCGCTTCTATAGTTTCATTGGATGGTATAGAGGCTGTAGATGATAAAGTGGTATGAAGTGTACTATAATCTACAAAGCTGTCAACGGGACATGGAACAAAGTTGGTGCCAAGACAGGTTACTTTGGAATACCAGCGTTGATAGCCATTGCATCGGAGGATACTCTGTCAACCAGTTAGTATTCCGAATAAATTGCTCTTTTGTTTATACATGTCTTCCCCTTCTAAATTATCTAGATATTTGTCCATACTGTTTTTTAAAAGTGATAACTTTTTTGAGAAAAGGTGAACTTGTATTTATAGTATGTTCTGATAATGCTGATTATTCACTATTAATGACAGATTTTGTTGAAGTCGGATACTTTATCGAAAGTATTGCTTAAATGGTTTATCAAAATCGGTTCATCCGATTTTTTTTTCGACCTTTTCTGCTTTTTTTCCTCGACTATCAAGGTGCTTAAAGTAAATTAAATTAAAATTAAATCAAAGTAAAAAGTGTTTTATTTCATCAATATGGTAAATTATCACAAAGTAACGACTTTCATTCGATATTATGTGTTTTATTCATGAAAGAGTCACCCTGTATGATTAAGCTTTCTGGATAAGTGGAAAACACAATATTGTATAGCACGATAGTGCTAAACCTCTACTCATGTGAGTATTCTTATCTAGGATATTCACGAAGGAATTGTTTATGCAGATGGAAACTTTTATGTTCTTTGTTAGAAGTGAATTCTCGTTTTAATCTTTCAATAGATGAAGATATATCAAAATTCGAAGGAGTTTTTAACAACATGTTCATGTGATGGAACATTTGTCATTTGTGAAAGTGGAGCCAACATAAAAATATAGGGCAAGTCGAGAAGGAACTTGCTTATACAAATATGTGCCATTGGCCAAATATCCCCTTATTTTATGCGATTGACAAAAATTTCAACAAAAATTATTTAAGATATTATTGAAATAAGTATTTTATATTTATTTATAAAAAAATTAGAGGTACACGCTCTCAGATCTTCCACTTCTAAGATAAAAATAAACTTACCCTAGAATCAGTAGATATATCCAAGCTAGAGGTTATTCGTATAGAGAATCCATTCGTCTTCTTTTGGAATTCGCAAAAACGTCAATTACACAAATATTAAAATCTTGAATCGCTGCAATCAGTGTTTTCTCCATAATTAATGAATTTTGTCTATCCTGAGTCATTGTATTCCTCTAAAGGGTTTGAACTGTTTTAAGCGTTCAAAAACAGCGTCACTTCCAATACTTGTCGTTGTTAATTTGTTTCATACAAATTAATTAATAATAAAACAGTTTCATTAAAACAACCCGTGAGCTTAATTGCAAAATTGCTAAGCAACTAATTTACTTTTTTATTTTTCAGTTCAGCTCTGTCCAAAAAGCAATTATTTCTACACGAGTTTGTAATTGTTTTATGTTCACTTTAATATACGAGGTCTGTCCCAAAAGTATTCGCATTCATATCCACGCCACAACATTGTAACGAACAGGTCGTTACGTGATTATATAGAACTATTTATTAAACGGATTAGATTTCTTTTCGTTAGTAATCATGCAACTGATTAATTAAAGACATCTGCTAGTCAATGATATCGATTTCTGAAACTACATCTCATGTCATGATATGTCACTAAATATCGCAGAGTGGGGACATAGCTCGGCGGAAATCGAAAAGACGGCATTGTGGTTTGCACTCTGATCCCGGTAAGTCGAGAAATTTTGTTTCATTGAATTTTATATAACTTTTCTTAATTTTACTTCCGAACTATTATTCACAACAGGCTATTTAATTTGATTTAGATTTATAATTAGCGTCTGGATGTTTAGAGCCTGAGTGTGATAATAGTTCGGTAGATTTATCTCGACTTGCTTGGATGCAAGCCCAATCCTTTGCGGATAGCATATTTCAGAATATCTTTTCCATCGTAACATCGATTGTTGTTATCTCTTGTAGTAGGATAATCTAACGGAACGTATGCAGGTTCCTTGATAATATTTCTGAACTAAATTTAATTCCGTATTGACACATGCTAATTTTTTTTGGACTCGTCCGAGTCACCATTTTGTAACTCTGATACGTAGTATTCAGAGTCGTCTTCGACTGCATCGTGCTATAATTAGATTTGGAATTTTCACAAGGTATTATTCAATTCTTGCTTATTGAATTAAGATTATCAGGATTGCTGCGTTAGCGTGATAGCGAAATAGAGTGAAACATCAATCTGTTGCCAAATTAATTCAAGTTCTAGTTATGTGCTAACCGGCAAATTCAACTTATTATTTACTTCCTTTCATTCACAATTTGATTAAATTACTTTATATTTTTTTTTGTAACATTAATTCAATTACCTATTATTTATTGCTTAATTTTAAGTAATTATTGTAACCTTATAATTTCTTCAGAAATTATATTGTATTCAATATAAATTGATATCTCTTCAAGATATCTATTTGTAATAGTGTTTTACATTTTTGGGAAGATAACATTATCGGAGGGGGAATCATTTGGTTGTTCCGGCCGATGGTGTTACCTGTCCTTGTTCTCAAGTCAGGTACTGTTCGTTTTTTTTGACATTACAGGGATTTGAACGCTTGAGGGTCCTCACCCATTCACTCCTAGACGGTTTAGTGACTTTCCTGACAGGACCAGCTTCCAGTTCCTACGAGATCCAAGGAGGGTAACATTTTTTTTTAGTCGATAGACCATTATTTCATGATCTGATTTTGTTGTTTACCAATATTGTATTCACTAATTTCACTGAGCCATTCGTGGACTCCTTATTACTTTCCTATTCATTCTATCAAGTAATTAATTGACTTAATTTTATCAAGTAATACATGTTATAAACTATCATTCATTTTCTGGTTAAATACCAAATTGTAATTCTTTACTTCGAATTTCACCTTTATTTATAAATTTATACTTTATATAAACTGTAAACTTGTTTCCTGGTTAATACCAAATTCCAACAGGAATAAATCAATTTGTTAAGTTGAATTTATATTGTTTTTCTAATTTCCATCAACTAATAAACCATCTCGTGGTGCTTGTATTCTAGGCTGTGAATTCATTTATTTTTATAGTTGTTCAGTAAGCAAGTGGCGCTCAAACAATTCACCAGTCTAGAATTACAAGGCACGTTTCACTACGAGCCCTGAGATTAACTATTTCAAATTGAGCTAGTAGGGTCAATATAAACCGGCCTAAGCGGGTCCGTTTCACTGGCGCCCAGCATAGATGGGCTGCCGTTTCACACCCGTTTCACATCCGTTTCACTGGCGCCCAACATAGATGGGCTGCCGTTTCATTTCCGTTTCATCCAGGCGACTCCTGTAGGGTACGAATGTCACCAGTAACTCCTAACGTTCTCCTAAGATGCCTTAGTTACCGATGAGACGCCTTAATTAATGACTATTTTGTTACAAATAATCTTATCTTCCGTAAGACCACTTAAATCCTATTTAGAATAGTTAAAAATAATATCATATTTCCAGAGTCAATTGTCTGTGGTAATGAAGTCGTCAATATTTGACGCAAGGACAAAATTTGCTAGTAGGAGTTTATTTTGATGAACATCCAACATTTTATGAACATATCAGTGAACTCAGCAGTCATGTAAGCAAAGCATTTTATTCTATTATAGTCTTCTGCAAATATCTTGACACTGAAACAGCTAAAATCGCTCATTTTGGCTATGTTTATCCCCATCTAAAGTATGAGATCTTATTTTGGGGACACATTGAGCATACCTTATTACTCAGTGGCTATAGGAATGAACACCCAGGGCGTCACGGGATATTTGAAATATGTTACTAAGCGGAATCAGTCGAATATAATGTCATGGAGAAATTAAAGAAGTAGTGAGAAGATGAATGTGTGCACAGTAGTAACAGAAGAAGGAGAAATAATCGAGATTTAGTTCGAAAGGGGTTTGACAAAGATGAAATAATGGTTATAGTTGAGAGGAAGTGTAGCATTACGTAAGTCAGCAGCTTCGATAAACACATATGACTTAGGTACCCCGAAGATATAATTGACGTAAGACTGGAGCTTTGATTCATATATGGCTTAGGTACACTGTGAAAAGTCTCATAGCAGTAAGGATGACAGACACTGCAAAAGGCAGATCTGCAAAGAATATAACTAAATATCGACAGAGATATGTTAGCGTTAACAGAGATTGAGGAATTAGTAAGATGAAGGGCCGTGAGAGCCAGAGGTACAGCGTACAATAATTTAGTAAAGAAAGACATGAAGAGAGGTACAAATATGTTATACAGGGTTTTCCATTAAGGACGGGTAGATATTAAAATTGAATAAAACAAGTTGTGTGTGAGATATCAACGAATTTTTTGTTTTATTTGGAAGGCCTATTAATGACATAATGTGTGGAATATTACATCGTTTAAATGGCCGCCGCGGCTTCGGTGGGTGGCGCGCATTCGAGAGGTCCAATTTTCGATGATTCTGGCGCATAGATCAGGTTGAATTCGAGCAATGGCACGGGTTATGTTGACATTGAGTACATCGGTCGTTTGTGGCCTATTGGCATAAACCTGCGACTTGAGGAAACCCCACAAAAATAATCTAACGGGGTCAAATCGCACGATCTCGGTGGCCAGTTCATGTCGCCTCTGCGTGCGATAACCCTGCCCTCAAATCGCTCGTGCAGAATGTTCATTGTGGCATCAGCTGTGTGGCACGTGGCGCCGTCTTGCTGAAACCATATATCGTTCACATCCATATATGATCCAATTTGGGTCAAAAGAAATTGGTTAACATAGATCGGTAGCGCTCTCCGCTGACGGTGATGGCAATGCCATCGTCGTTTTCGACAAAGTACGGACCGATAATGCCGCCGGACCACAATCCACACCAAACAGTGACTTTCAGCTGATGTATTGCCACTTGGTGGACCTCGTGCGGATTGGCATCGTCCTAAATCCGGCAGTTTTGCCTGTTGACGTACCCATTCATTCAAAAATGGGCCTCGTCGCTGAAGATGATTTTTTTGTTAAGATCGGGGTCTGATTCCAACTGCTCCAGAGTCCAGTCAGCGAACTCACGGCACTGTCTATGGTCGTTTACCTTCAGCTCCTGGGTCAATTGGATCTTGACCGGGTGTAGACCTAAGTTCCGACGAAATATTCGTCAAGTTGATGTCTGCGAAAGGCCGAGTTCTTGTGCGCGGCGCGGAATTGACTGCCTTCGGTTCTCCTGCACACTCTCATGGACAGTGGCGATGTTTTCGACAGATCTTGCGTTTCTTTTACGTACAGGTATTGGCTGATTGTGCAGTGAGCAGTGAGTCAACTCAAATTTGGCCACGAGACGTTGGATAGTCGACTGGGAAGGACGACCATGCAAACCGTAAAATGGGCGCAACGCGCGCATCGTTGCCACAAGAGGACATCCATTTTGATAATAAAGTTTTATCATTTGAACGCGTTGCTCGACACTGTAACTTGCCACGGTGATTTGTCTTGAGTGACTGAATAATAAACAATAGATTTGACAGATGCAGCCTAAATAACATGACTGCCATGAATTGTCAAAATCTACCCGTCCCTATTGGAAAACCCTTTATATTTTTATGTATATAAGTAAATAAATTATATATAAAAATTCTCGGGAAGTAGGCCACATTAACACTTTGTTTTAAATTTTCATCTTTACGTACGTTTCGGTCTCACGACTATCATCAGAAGACTTATTATGTCAAAAAGGGTTTATTAAAACTAATTGTAGCACAAGCGTCCATATCGCACAAATTTCAATCAAAAAAGCCCACGCCGTCGAAACGAACAGAACCACGAATAATCGAAACTGTATCGTCAATATTTATTTATTCTTTTTCAAAGAATCCACTATTCAGTAATATTCTTATAATATACAAGCGCATGTTGGTATAGTCTCATAACAACTGAAGATCGAAATTATTATGTTGAGCATCTACTTTCGAATCAGATGTAAGATTTATGAGGTACTTGAAGAAGATTTCAGACCTGTATTACTTTTGAGCATTCTTCCTAAAATATACTTTAACATTATAAAGACGCATGTAGGAATTTGCAAGAGTTTTAATTGATTAAGTAAGTATGAATCTGACTCAATCCCTGAATATCATTCCGATGATTTACAGATTTAAGTAAATAAATAATTTGGAAAAATCAGATAACTAAATATAAAACAAGTAGATTTTAAATACAAATTGAAAACAATGTTATGATGCAATTAAATCATTTCAGGCAAAAAGCTTCAAAACTAAAGAGTATCCGCAACACCCAAAGTATACTAATGATATGTATGTGGTATATTGTATCAAATAGAGATTATTATATCATAATAATGTTTATTGAATATAAACATACAACACATTTGTTATACTTATTGCAGCATAACAAATGATGAGTCGAGAAGGTTCCGACCGTGAGTGAATAACATGAGTGTCAATGCCGGCACGTAGGTCTACTGTCGCCGAACTATTGCATGAACTATTATTAGAAGAGCAAGACTTCTCCCTTGAGAATAAATATTTAAGTAAGTTCAGAAAGTTGAGCAAGCGCACTTAGTTCTTATTCAGACTTACTAACTTAGTATTAGAAAGTACCATGTAGTGAACATGAAAACCATACATCACATTTGGTACCCAGTATTGTGATTCCAACCATCTGCCCCCAGGTCTACATTCCATATGATACTTTTACCATAACGCAGCACCGAAACTGTTAACTGCAAGCCAAAGAAGGAACCCTTGTTTAAATATTATAGGGCGACACTGCCAGTCCTTTCATCAATTCCTTTGATTACTAAACAGCTTCTTAACATAAATAATTTCTGCCATAAGAAATTATGACTAAATCTAGCGGACAGTTGATGCATATGATGTGTTCCATTTGTTAGCGCTTGGTGTATTGGGATCTCCATAACTATAGGAGTTAGAAGATAATTTCTAAGATATTTTGAAAAAGTTAAGAATGCTAATTTCTATACATGCAATTTCTGCAGTTTGAGGATATAAAAAAACTGGAAGTATTGTTAGGCTCATCATCAAATTCTGTGTTGTAAATATCGCCCTGCATTTTTCTCATCGGTTTTGATAGGAGTAATTATTCTGTTTGTAACTGTGTACCACACTTGATTATTTCACAACGTTTCGAACATATTATAAATCATTAAGTTTGTATTTTCTAAGAGCATAGTTCGTGACTGTAATTTAAAAAATTAAAAAGAACTTTTACACCATCTAAGCTCTATTACGATGAAATTCTTGTTTTTGTTGATATTTCAGTTAAGATGATGGAAAAATATACGAATATCAGTTCATCTTCAGTAAAAATACATAGCACTTATAATTTTATCAATTTTGAACTATGAGACCTCATTATGGATGAATTCAACTCCAATAAACATGAAACAGCCTTATTAAACAAACGTTTAATATCATAAAAATTCTAAACATTTATGTACAATCTCTTAATTAAAATGACAATTTCTGTTTGAAACACATAACTACTATATATTTCATTTTGTCTATTAAAACTGTCGATGATTCTTCAGATTTCATATTTTATTATCGGAAAGTAACTGGTACCGATTTTTAACTGGTACCCGGAATTCAGTTACATGAGTGACATCCTGGTGTCTGCCACTGTATATTCTCCAAGTTTGGGATTATTGGAAATGAGACAAGGGCTCAGAAACTTCGTACCAAACAATTCGTGGAAGGTCACACGGAATTGTCTAGACATCGTGCAGTACAGTATGAAATTGATGGCAGAATTGGTAAGTGCTAATATATCCATGAGTTCACCTGTAACAAAAAGAGATGAATAATTAGAATTTTTATATTGATTTACTTTTTTATCTAGGAAATTCATGGCATGCAGACAAGTTGTTAAGTTATTCAACTTCCAAAAAAAGTTTATCCTCCATCAGGATTTGAACCTGCAACCTCTGCGTTACGGAATATCGCTTTTTCGAGAAATCTATGTTAAGATTACGCCTACAAACTCCGGCATTTGCGAAGTGTTGGGTGAATTGATAGACCGGCAATCTTAGGTTGCAGGTTCGAATGATCATCACTATGACGAGGAACAAAAACATCGATGAAGACGTTTTTGAAATATTAATTTCGGCCGCTTGTGCAGGTTAAAAGTATTCGCGTGATATATATTTCTGACCAGCAGTAATGATACAAAAAATACAATAGATTCAGAAACACTCAAAGGATATTCATGCGAAAATGTAGGATATTTTTTCAACACAATAGTTCTCGTATAATACGTATAGTGCATGAAGTAATAACCATTCAGCAACTCATGCAAATTAAAATGGTAGATTAAATAGCGCTATTCCAAAAATAGCCTGGATTTGATTTACAAGGCTATTAAATGGTTCCAGTTGAATTTATTCCATTTGTTCTCCATTCAGTGGAATCGTAAATTACAATGATAAGATTATTTATATATTTCTCTCTGGCTTTGTCCATTCACAGTGGAAAGTCTGGTCAGTTGAGAACAACTTGAAGAAAGGGTAGAACATCGAGGGAATACGGGATAAGGGTTTTATATTCTGGCAATATACCGCACTATGCACTTTAGCATAATATTAGTTTTATGGTCCCTTGAGCAAATATTCCGTATAAGTGTATCGAGCTGATTTATCCACATGCACAAACTTTTTGAAGTAAATAAATGTCGACACATTAAATAACTCGGATGAATAGAAATGATATACATCGTATTAATAAGTACAAGATAATCACGCTCATCCACTAAAATACTACAAGGGCAGTGGGAAAAATTTCTTACGAATAAAACAGATGGCGCCACAATTGGAAATACCTTGTGACATTTCTGCAAAGAGACCTCGTTGCATTTCTGATGTACCATCTTCAACTAGGCATTAATATTTTCAGATTGATATTTCATTCAATTCTGTTTTGACACTCATCGAAAGCAAGCGACCATAAAGATTTTGGTAAAAATGGAAAAAAGTGAATTTCGCGTCTTGATTAAACATTATTTCTTGTGTAGAAGAAACATTACGCGAACCAAAGCAACGCTTTTTAGACTCTTCATTATCGATTGGAACGATTCACAAGTGGTTTACTTATTTCCGTTGTGGTAATATGACCATGGCAATTCGTCGTCGCCGATTCGTGGCCGCACCAGTTCATAGTAGAATAATTATTTTTTCTTGCAGTCAACCAACTATTCCTAAACCATCTTCATATCGTTTCATTATTATCAAGCCCTCCCTATAACTAAAATCTTTAATTTCAGAGATATTTCCAATTTAATAATAGAAACAGATCTTCAACAAGTTTCCTCTTTAGTGTACAAATGACGGAAAGACGATTTGTTTTAAAAAATCATAAATCATCAGTTATTAAGACAAGACTTTGATTAAATTAATTAATTTTTTGATAAACGTACAAAATTTCCATTTAAAACATCAATACAAATTTCAGTCGATTTTCAAATGTTCATTCCAAGTATTTGAGTGTTCAAATTAATTAAAAATGCACCATTTCAAAGCACCTTGTTAAATGACAAGCTAGTAATCATCACTTAAGACTGTCTTTTTATCATTTTTATCCACGGCTTCCCTAATTACCCTAAAATATATTACAAAGCCGAACAGGTGCGGTTCCAGACTTTCATTTGAGGGGGATCATTTCTACCGTGCCCCTCCCCCCCAATCAGATATTTTTTCTCCTAAGAAGAGTAACTAAACAAGAATAATTTATATTTAAATTTTTTTTTCAAAATAATGAACAATAATCGCACTGTATCACATATTTCAGCCAGGTACCATGAATCAGGTAAGCTCTTTCAACCCGAATACAGCACAAATGAAATAAACTATCAATTGAACTATTTCAATAATATTAATTAATTGTATTCGATAAAAAAATATGAATCAACTATTAAAACTATTAAAAACTTGAGTGTGAACATTTTTATTATTAATATCGCAGTATCTGCATTAAAAATTGAATACAATTAGATTTGCTTATATAAATAGTATCAACAAAATTTGTACCGTTATACAAATAATACCATAGATGTTTTCTGATAACATTAATTTAAATTTTTAAAAATTGAATGAAAATTAAAATAAACTAATTAATTGAACTATTTAAATGATATTAATTATTGATATATATTCAGTGCAAAAAAATGGATATGGATCTATTAAAAGTAATGAAAACTTGAAATTTATTGGTAAAATCTCAGTATCTTCTTTAAAAATTGAATAAAATTAGATTTATTCATATAAAAAGTCTATTAAAATATGTGCCGTTACACAAATAATACTGTGAGTAATGTCTGGTGAAATTGATTTGAATTGAAAAAAAATTGAATGACTTAAGCTTCGCGAATTTAAAATAGCTAATTTTACATGTAAATTAAATAAAAATATAGCATAATATAAATACAGAATAGAAGTTTATTTCAATCAGATAAAAATATAAACATAAATCTTTATTACTAAAATTAAAATAAACCAATAAATTGAACTATTCAAGTAATATTTATCAATAAATTATATTTAGTAAAAAAATATGAATCTTAACTATTAAAAACTCAAATTTAAAAAACTTTATTATTAATATAGCAGTACCTGCATTAAAAATTGAACAAAATTCGATTTGTTCATATAAATAGTATCAACAAAATTTGTTCGGCTGTGGCTTTCAAGCTGAGTTCACATGTTGAGGTGACAGTTTCACATCCTTCACTCGTTCAATTAGTGACAAACGTTCACGTCAGGTCGGTAGCACTCACGCACGGTGTTTAGGTCAAGTTGAACGGTTGAAATTTTAATCCCTGAGCTGGAGATAAATTTAAATTCGATAAATTGCTTCACTAGATGAGAATGAATTCATTAATCTCATATAAAATTCTCCCCTGATATGCACAAGGACGATGGCTTTTGATAATGCGTGGAAAATTCGTGGCAATAAAACGATAAATCGTTAAGCTGAGAACGTTTGGAATTTAGGACAATGAGATATTCTCCCAAATGCAAATGTACTCTGTGAATACAGTGAGAAATAGTTTGGCTGAATAGAAATGAAAATCTAACGGATTAACCAGCCGTCGTACATTTCACGCAACAAATGGAGCGCCGCACAAGACATTTATTATTAATGTTCAATGGCAGAAAGGAAAGTGAGTTGCCATATTTTCTGAAAAAAGCTTCTGGTTTACCCGAGTAGAAACTAAAGCAACTGTATAATATTGTTGGCGGTTCCTTTGCAATTCAGTTGAAGTTTCTAACAATAATGGTGTGTAATTTATTATGAGCCATACCAAAGTTCCAAGCTTACAAGTTCATTCTATCTCATGTTCAGCTTATTATTTTATTATACTCTACAAGTTTCCTCGAGAATGTTGTAATTGAATTGTTGAGAAACTAGAAAATAACCTAATTAGTTCTAGTACAGTTCCGTAATCGTAACTATTATTCCACTGTCAACTAAACGCCGTTCCATCACATGGGTTTGATAACATTCCTCTCATCATCTAGCGCACTGGAAGGTGTTCGAAAAATTACCGACAAAATTGAAACCTCTTCGCTTCCGAATGGATTCCCCGTCACAATAGTACGACTTGAGACCGACGTTTCGCCAACCCTTAGGGGTGGCATCTCCAGGGCAGGCTTGAGGCTTGATCTAAAACTGATTCTCCTGGTTTCTTGATTGGTATTTATTGTAGGGAAACATTTCACGCTACACAGTTCACTACCTTTCTTCCGGTGATTAACGTTAACGATCTGTTGTATTTTCAACATATGGAAGATAGGCACTGGATAAGGCAGACGGCGTGGTTTGTGGCTCAGGTTGATTTGAAATTTTAGGTCAAGTGTATTTTTTTATGGCTTTTTAAATGTTATAATGGAAGAAATTATTTGTTAATAAGACAGATGAAAGATGTTTTAATTCTGATTTTGAAGATTGGGGTTGGGATAAGTTGACAACTCTGTGGACCAAGGATTGTTGATACATTGCTTTTGGGCAGGGTGGTGGTGAGAAAGGCCATTGAGGTATCAATCGCTGTAAGAAACTCATAAATATTCAATATCTGGTTCTAAATTGGATACTCGAACGTAAATTTTTAGTTCAGTTCATCAGTCGAATTACGTACTGTGATTCGATTTGAATTTGGAGTTCATAAGAATACTGTTTAGCAGCGGATTCTCAATTTATACTTAAAACATTTTCAATTGAAATTAGTGCGATAAGGACGCCTTGTGGTGATACAATTAGTTTCAAGGAATCACGTTTTATACAGTGATACGTCTTCTGATGATGGTCGTGAGACCAAAACGTACGTTAACACGAAAACAATAAGCATATGTGCTATCTCGAATTATGAGTTTTTGACGTTATTGATTGATCGGGACTAAACAAATCTTATTATTATCTGGCAAAGCCAATATGAGATAAATGAGTATATTCATTTGTTTCTTATTCTCTTACATTGAATTGGTTAGGTAGCGTCATCTGGCGCATTCAGGTGGTCTCACATTACCTCGTAACTTTTGTGAAGTTTGAGAAATCTGTTAATGTGGTACATTGCTTGATTCCTCAGAGGGACATCTATTCATAGATGGCGTGAGATATTTCGGTCCTTTTACCACATTGTAGTCCGGTTATGACTACAACGTTCCACTGATGAGCTGTATGAGAAGAACGAAACAGCTGTCTGGAACTATAATTATGTGACGTTATTGATCGATCTCAACTAGAAAGACCTTAGAAGTGTTTATTTTTACGTGCAGAATGAATTCTCGTCAGTCATGATGTTTACAGAAGGACGAGAATGTGTCGGCAAACAAAGTGTGCAATAGAAATAGCGCATGTAAAAACAAACGAGTAATATTAGTGATAAAATCGAGTGTGCGTGATGAAAAAAGGAGAAGTACGGTTAAAATCATGCATGCAAACACGAAAGGATAAAACTGCGACTAAAATCGAGAATGTATGGTGGCCTTTTCAGTGACAATAAGCAAAAAAAAATATTAAGTAAATAGTTCCCCAATCTAAATGATAATAGGAGCACGACCTAACTTACATAAAGTACCTGTTTTTCATCATACAATAAGATCTAGCGAGTTTGTTTGTTATTTAGAAACGAAACTTCATGAATAGATAACAGAAAAACTTATTGAGTATCTCTTTGTATTAAAATATTCTAATAAATGTTTCAACCATCTGCAGTTACTCGTTGATTCATAACAAGAAAATAAGCAATCTTCAATCTTTAATACGCTTAGAAAAGCAAATATTGAAATCTTTGTATACGTTATTATGATTTATGATAATGAAGGAACCTCTTTAAATTGTGGTGAAATTAAATGGAACGTAATTTGCGTGAAGTAAGGAATTTATATACAAACTTTTCATACGCGGTAATACGAATTTGAACGTGTTTGATTCGTTTCAAGTTACAAACATTTAATTTCTAATTAAATCTGATAAGTTGTTCACGCTAATTAGTCTAATTGAATTAATTTTAATCCTCATAATACTTCACCAACAATAACACAGGAATTAGGAAGTTTAATCTCACTTTGCGTGTACCAAAATTACTTTACGGTCAACAATAAATACTGCAAACACAACACCGTGCTCTCCAATGGTTCCCCTATATCTCCTTCACAACCAGAATTATATTCCAATTACCTACTTGAAAAATCGAATACTCAATTCAAAATTTGAGGACAAGTATGTATATGTAGCAGTATAGTATAAAACTTCACTTAATCGATTAATCTATACTTTGTTAATTGTTTGCATCACAAATTAATTCAATTAGGTCTTCATATTATTTGTATTGAGTAGTACATATTCACAGAGCATAGACTTTATCTGACAGCATAGAATTCTTGAACTAGTTTCAGACGATCGTCGTGACATATTCCTGAGTTAGACATTTGATACGAGCATCACGTGATAAACTATAAAAGAGTTCTTGAATATTAGACTACCGCGGATAGCTAATCTTGAAAAATCTTGGCTTCCGGATGGAGTCTGCGTCACAATAGCTCGAGTTGATGCTGATGTTTCGCCAACCATTACAGGCATCTTCAGGGCAGGCTCAGGCAGGGTGGTGGTGGGTGCCCAAAAACAATCTGTCATAAGCTCCTTGGTCCACAGAGCTGTCAACTTATCTCAACTTCAATCCTTGGAATCAAAATTAAAACATCTTTCATCTGGCTTATTATCAAACAATTTCTTCCATTACAACATTCAAAAAGCCGTAAAGAAATACGCTTCGCCTAAAATTTCTAATCAACCTGAGATTATCTAAGTTTTACAAAGGTATCAAAGATCCTCTTCCTCCTCTTCACTTAGAAGGTGCTTATAGTATTCCCTGTTCTTGCGGTAGAGTCTACATTGGTGAAACATGTCGTACAGTAGTTACTCGTGTGAAAGAACATGAGCGCTGTACAAGGCTTCGTGACACCAGTAGATCTACAATTGCGGGATACCACTTCAGCAAATTGCGTTAGACAATGGTTACCACAAATCCTTGATCTATAATTTAATTAGCATTACGTGGTCAAGGTGTTGGACTTTAGTAGACATGGCTATCGCTCTAGTAACTCGAAGAGTGTGAAAGAAACTGTGACATATCAATTCAGTGGATTCAGTTACTGGATCCGGTAACTGGTATCGTGTAAACCTTACTTTAGTCGAAATATATAATGGAAATATCTAGAACTTAAAATATTCTCGTTTAGCGATGGCGTGATTGAGAGTATATTTCGAACCTTCCTTAATCACATTCTTCATAAGAAAGGGGAACGGAAATACAACTACCCCGTTTCATTCATCTATTTCATTCATTTCATCTCACGATCTAATTTTTATCAAGACTCCTCCTCATTTAAAATTAATAAGCTAGAATTTAGACGAATATCTTCTACATTGTTATAGAATGGCTAATGAGCTTCTATAGAATTTGTCTCAATTCTTCATGCGAAACGATTAATGCACTCCAACTCCTTGGAATTTCAATTCCACCTAATATCTAATGTACTGTGATCATACAATTCCATCATTCTTGAAATATTCGAATTAATTACGCTTTGTAATCATGCAATTTGGTACTAGAACACGAACGTCATGCCCCGGTTTTTGTTGTTAGCTCTTCAACGAATTTCTGTATTCACAGTATGAGCGAAATTGACGTTAAATTGGATAGGATTTTATCAAGATTGAGTAATATGATACATTTGTGTGCTTTCAGAAGGGCAATGAGGGAACTTGTATGCGAATCAACATTTTTGAGATGAAATTCACGCTCTACTACAAACTACGAGGGCCAGGTGGAAAGTTCCTGAAAATTGAAACAAGAAATGATCCATTTGGTTGAAACTTATTCTATTTCTCAAACATAATCTCATTGCAGGTCCGATACACTTCATCCAACGTTTTTCTGCTTTTTCGATCCCTCCCAAATAGTACGATTTCGGTAGTCCTCCAAAATATCCGTTTCTTCCAGCGATGACCTCATCGTTGGAGCCAAATCTTTTTCCGCCGTGCCATTTTTTCAAGTTTGGAAATAGGTAAAAATCGCAATGGAGCAAATCTAGAGAAGATGGTGAATGGCGAACCAATTCGTAGCACAATTCATCCAATTTTGCCATTGCGACTGCTGATCTGTGCGGCGGTGCATTGTTTCGGTGGAAGAGCACTTTTTCTTGGCCAAATGTCACCGCTTTCGCTTGAAATCGGCGTCGAATCGATCCAACAGCTCTATACGCCGGTGATCATTTTGCCCTTTCCAAGGTAATCGATATGGACGATACTGTGTGCATCTCAAAAAACTGTCGTCATGACTTTGTTGGCCGATAAGCCCACTTTGGCCTTTTTCGGCTTCGATTCGCCAGGACAGGTCCACTATTTCAAATGTTCTTCGATCTTTGGTATGTTGTGATAGATCCATATTCCGTCCACGGTTACAAAACGGCTCCTTCTTATCGCGCTTGAACATCGCCAAATACTCCTTTGAAGTTGTCACACGGTCGCGCTTGTTGTCACATAGAGCAAATGCGACACCCATTTGGCAAATAGGTTTCTCATGTTCAAAAGTTCATGCAAAGTGTTATACCCATTCGGTTGAGACGCCCATAGCCTTAGCACTTCACCTAGCCGATCATCCAGTATCATACCATGGACTTTATCGACAATTTCTGACGTTGTAACCTCAATTAGACGACCAGAACATTCGGCGTGGTTTGTGGTCATACTACCACCACAAAAATCAGTAAACCACTTGTGAATCGTTTCAATCTATAGTCAGGAGTCCCCATAATGTTCAACAAGCGATGCTTTGGCTTGCGTAATGTTTTTTCCGCGCAAGAAATAATGTGATTTGTATAGGAGGAAAAAGAAATATATTCAGCTTTGTCAGTGTAAGTAAATTATTGTCACTCATTTTCTGCTAGAATTTTTAGTACAGTGTCATCTGCAAAACTTATAATCAGTCCCATAATTGGTATTATTAAAAAGTCATTTATATACCGGGTGTCCAGGAAACATGTTCCAATGGATTATCTCAGTCATTTCGAAAGATAAAATTTGAAAATTTATGATCTCCAATTCGTTCAAGGAACCTTTAACTGAGAAAAACAAAAATTGGAAGTCACTTCCGGTTTGACCGGAAGTGACTCTGACTTTTTTTATTTCAAATAGCACCCTGTTTGATCTCTACTCAATATTATCTTTCCAACGATGTATCACTATCAAAGTTACAAACAAATGTATTCAAGTGTTTCCATGGCACACTAAGGTTTTCATTTAAAAATTATTAATTCTTCCAGTTCTACTACAATTCTGATAATTTGAAATTTGTCGTTCTCTTCATCACCTCGAATGCAAAATTGTTCATGATATAAAGGGCGGAATATATGCAAAGTGCATATATTTGCATATTTTGCATATTTGCAAATTTCATAAAAAATTGCATATTTTGGCAAAAATAAAATTTGTGTGCATATTTTTATGTTTTTCGTTTTATCAAAAGATTAAGTTTTATCTAGCAGATAATTGAAATAATTTAAAAGGTGGGTAGGTTTTTTTATTATATGGTTCATGGACCCATTTTATTATTATATGGTTTATTGCCAGCATTTATTGGATGTTTAGGAATTTCCAAGTAATCAGCTTGCCTAATTCACTGAACAGAAACAAGAAAAGAAGCTTCACCTGAAGCTCCACCCCTAATGTTGTCTATTTCGCTGGCACACTTAAATAATCCCTGGTGGTGCCAAGTCGTGTTCGGTGGTAGTAAGTATTGTCACCGAACAGGAACTTCTGTTCGGTGCGCAAATGAATTCATAACAAAACTTTCTTTTTTCGGGGTCTAGTTGGAATGCGGCGGCTTGCTTTTATAGTTCGGACTTCAAAGTCCCGACGCCAAGTGAACCTTCTTGTCTTGTTTCTTTTCGGTGCCTAATTGGAGAGCAAATGTGGTCTCTTCTTTTGTATTTATATTGTATAGTTTAGTTTGTCGATAGATTCCAGTGTGAAAAGAGTGATTTCGAAAATATTTATTTCAAACGCCTAAAATGCCGAAAGCCGCTTCGTGGATTAAAAATTTTCCTCAGTTGGAGTTTAGTGGGGATAAAGTGTTTTGCAAAGTTTGTGCCAAAATCATTGTTTGTGAAAAGAAGTTCCAAATTGATCAACACTTGAAAACAGCTATGCATAAAGCTAAGTTGCAGAAAAATAAATCTGTGCCTGTTCAGCAGTGTGTGCAAACCGTATTTCAAAATGTCAAACCAAAGAGTGAAAAGGAGGTGTTTCATCAAGACTTATGCAAAGCTTTAGTCGCAGCAAATATACCTTTGAAGAAACTGCAAAATACACAATTCAGAGATTTTTTGCAAAAATATTGTAATCAAAACATCTCTGACGAATCCACACTTAGAAAGAAGTATGTGCAAACAGTATACGAAACCGTATTGGAAGAAATTAAAGTTTCACTGGGCGATGAACATTTTTATATTATTGTTGATGAAAGCACAGACTCATGTGGTCGATATATCGCACATCTTATTATTGGAGGGCTTCAAGAAAATGAGCCAGGGAAGCCATATTTAATATCTCCTAAACAGTTAGACAAAACAAATAATGTGAACGTAACTAGATTTATTCAGCAGTCTCTATCAATTTTTTTTTTACCAAATGCAGTTCCAGTAAAGAAGTTTTCAGTGTTTTTGTCTGACGCAGCGCCGTATATGGTTAAAGTAGGCCAAAAATATTTTATCCCAATATGGTACATGTCACTTGCCTTTTACACGGGATAAACAGAGTTGCATAAACTATTAGAACAGCATATCCCTTGATGAACAAATTAATTTCAAATGTAAAGAAAGTGTTTTTGAAAGCACCTCTAAGAGTGCTGATCTATAGAGAGAACTTGCCAGGAGTTAGTTTACCTCCAGAGCCCGTAATTACTCGATGGAGAACATGGATTAAGGCCGCGATATTCTACGCAGACCATTTTGAAGCCATTAAAGACATAGTTTTAGATTTAGAAGACAATTCACAGTGTGTAGTGCAAAGTCAAGCAGTATTCAAAAATGTAAATTTAGCTAAGGAACTTGTTTTTATTAAGGTTAATTTTAGTTTTATACCAGATATAATAAATTCGTTAGAAAGTAGGAATATGAGTTTGAGAGAATCAATTAATATTGCTGAAACTTTTTCCGACAAATGCAAAAAGTTCCCGGTGATGTAGGAAATCAAGTAAGAAGTAAACTCGAAGTTATTGAGGAAAAGAATGAAGGCTTTAAGTATTTAATGGAAGTCAAAAATATTTTTGATACTAAACCATCCAACGAAGTAATACCTTGGCCTTATAACTTACTACCCAAATTAAAATATTGCCAGATCACATCGGTAGATGTTGAAAGATCTTTTTCTTTGTACAAACATATTTTTACAGACAGAAGGCAAGCACTTTTATTGGAAAATTTTGAAAAATATATCGTTATAAATGCATTTTATACTATTTCAGGTTAAAAATGTCATCTATTATATTTTTCTTTTAATTTTACTTGAAATAAATAATTTTTGTAAGAGTCGGCGTTTCTTTATTTCCATTTTTCCATGTTATATTCAAGGCATATAATTGCATATTTTGACAAATAAATGCATATTGTTGCATATTTCAAAGAAAAACTATGCATATATATGCGCATATTTTAACTGAATTGACATGCATATATTCCTCCCTTTACATGAATTATCAATTATTATTGAAGTCAAAGTCAAGATTACACAAAATATCGTAGCCTACTACTGAAATTCTTTCAATTTGAAATTTCAATTGTCGTTTTCTCTATCAAATCAAATGTAAAATACAAAGTGTGATACATCGTTGGAGAGATAATTTTGAGTAGAAATCAAAAATTGCAAAAAATATACAGGGTGCTCTTCGAAATAAAAAAGTAAGAGTCACTTCCGGTCAAACCGGAAGTGACTTTAAATTTTCGTTTTCCTCAGTTGAAGGTTCATTGAACGAATTCGAGATCACAAAAATTTTAAATTTTTATCTCTCGAATTGGTTGAGATAATTCATTGGAACAGGTATACTGGGACACCCGGTATATTGGTAAAAGTAATAGGTCCTTGAGGTACAACATATTGAGTTGTTCTTGGTGTACTTAATGTATTATAAATATGCACATACTATTCTCTATTTGTTAGATAACTTTTCATCAAATTTACTTCTTATAACTTTTTCCAAAACCTTTCCAAAATTTGATATCAGAGAGATGGGCTTATAATTGATCATATTTTTTATCTCCATTGTTGAATGAGGGCTTAATAGTTCTTATCTCAAGAGCAGAAGGACAATTTTCCCCCTCCAGTATCAAATTTACCAAAAATACGAGGGGTTTCACAATTTTTTTCAGTATTTCAGATGTAACATATATATTAAGAATGAGCTCAAGTTTTCCGAATTAGTTTTCGTGAAGTATATTTGAATGAAATGAAGTTATAGTTAGGTATATGAATTCTACTCCACTACAAACCGGAATACGGAATTTCAGAATGTACACTATCTTGGATGCGAGCCAGCTACGCTGCCGTTATTATTATCTTCTTCATCCGGATTGAATTTGTACAATGCATAAAAGCTTTGGAAAATTTTAAATTTTCGATACCTCGACTACTTTACCTACTACCTATTCACGATTTCAACTCCTAGAAATTCAATCAACTGAGTAAGCTTGTGATGTATTCACTACCGGCTCGATCGTGACGTCACAAGCCATAGCCTATTTTGCAGCAAGGCACCCGTACTTTGCACAATGCTGCTAGTTACATATCACTTGGACATATACGGGGGGAAGGTGAAAAGTTCCTGAAAAATGGAATAAGAAATGATTTATTTAGTCAAAACTTATTTTATTTCTTAACATCTCCTTGTAGCTCGACACACTTCGTCTAACGTATTCCCAATTTATCGATCCCTCCCAAATAATAAGATTTTGGCAATCCTTCAAAATGTTGGAATATCTTTATAATATCAAACACTAGATTGTATATCTAGATTCAGTAGCTCACGTCAATTATAACGTTTATAGTAGTTAACTTTTGACGTTAGTATTTTTTCTAATTGATATATATTGTATCCGTATTTTTATCAATAAAGAAGTTTGTGGTCAACGTTGTATTCCCTTTGATTGAGAAGTTGCAAAATCAACAGAATTTCGATAGTTCAGACTTATCTGGAACATGAAGAGCTGTGGAGCTGCGTGACAAAAATTGAGACAGACGCAAAAAAGGCTACGGAAGCGAAGAGTAAGATTATTCCTCTGATAGAACCTATTAACTATGTACATGTACGAAGTCAAACCACCGCTAAAGGTGTATGGGACGCTTCGAACAAAGCTTTCGAGGACAGAGGCTCACTCGAAGAGTAGCGCTGCTGAGAATCCTGATAACAACTAGATTAGGAGACAGTTAGTCAGTTGAAGATTATGTCAATAAGATTGTTGGCACGGCGCACAAGCTGTCTAGTGTTGGCCTCACAGTAAGTGATGAATGGGTTGGTACTATATTCTTAGCTGGATTACCCATCGCATATGAGCCTATGATTATGGGTATAGAGAGCTCGGGAGTACCAGTAACCGGAGACTGCATAAAAAAGTTTCTGAAGGATGTCAAGTCAAACAAAAATGAAATTGCTATGTATAGCAATAAATTCCAAAATAAGAACAGTCGAACAATATGAATACAGGTAATGGGTTCAGTTAATGAAAACAGGACCATTCGATGTTTTCAACGTAACAAATATGGGCATTTCGCCAAGAACTGTGACAAACCGAAGAAAGACAAGAGTAGTGTAGCACTATATTCAGCATTATCAGTTTCAAAAGATTGTGATCATAGCAAAGGTGATTGGTATTTGGACTCAGCTGCTACGATTCATATGACAAATGATTTGGATGGCCTAGAAAATGTCAAAAATACCAGTGAGTGTTCCATAACAACCGCGATGATCAAAGAATGTGTGCAAACAAGGTAGGAAACGTCACCTTACCCTTGTCAGAGTTTCTTAAAATGCAAAAGTTGGAAATACTATTTATGTGCCGAATTTGAAGGTTAATCTGTTGTCTGTGAGTCAGATAGTAAAAAAAAATGTTCTGTTGTATTTATATTCACTGGTTGTGAGATTTATGATTCTCAGCAACATGTAATTGCTACAGGGACGCTCGATAAAGACTTATTCAAACTTGACCTAAAAAATAAGCATGTAGCATGTCATACATCAGCTGAATCTATGTTGTGGCATCGTAGGTTAGGGCATATAAATTTTGATAGTTTAAATGAACTCAAAAATGGTAGCATTAGGCGTAGATTTTCCTAATACTGATACAAATTGTAAGTGTGAAATTTGTGTCATGGGCAAATCTCACAGACTGCCATTTAAGGATAGTGAGACGCGTACGGAAGAAGTTCTTGAGTTAGTGCATTCGAACTTATGCGGACCTATTCAGATTGAAAGTTTTGCAGGTTCCCGATATATGCTTCCTTTCTTAGATGACTATACACATAAAGTTTTTGTGTATTTTCTAAAATCGAAAAGTGAAGCATTTGATCATTTTAAGATTTTCAAAAAGTTAGTGGAAAATCAGACTGGTAAAACCATAAAAACACTTCGTACTGATAACGGTGGGGAATATAAAAGTATCGTGTTTGAAAATTATTCGAAAGATGCTGGTATTGTACATCAGTTGACCGTTCCGAGAGCTGCTGAGCAAAATGGTAAAGCAGAGCGTTTGAACCGTACCTACAGTAGTTGTATGTTGATTGATCCCGAGTTACCTAACAGTTTTTCGGCAGAAGCTGCGTATACAGCGGTTTATCTACTAAATCGCACTCAGCCAACACAAAATAAGCGTTCGTTTTCATCGTTGAAGCCAAATCTCTCTCTCTCTCTCTCTCTCTCTCTCTCTCTCTCTCTCTCTCTCTCTCTCTCTCTCAAGTTTGGAAATAAATAAAAATCTGGAGAATATGATTGATGACGAATCAATCCGTAGCGCAGTTCATGCAATCGGAATGAATGCGAATTTTTTTAAGCGGGCATGTATGCACTATGTGCGATTCATTTATTGAAATAATTACACTCATTCAAAATTACGGAGATTTAGAAACGTGACTATCACGGAATGAACATTCGGATATCTATTGAAATAATGAACTGTTCAACCGGAGTTTACGTGTAATATTCGTATTTACTGCCTGATCTAAAATAAATGATATTTCAAAATTTAAGCTTCGTCACAGTTCACCCAAAACGTATGTGTGTCCAACACTATCCCCGTTGTTTTTTCGGAACGCGTGAGAATTTTGAATCAAGGCAATTACATTGTGAATAATTCATTCAGTTGGACATCTAATTTCAGGTAGGTAGATGGTGTTTGGATCACTTGGTGCTTTAGCATTTCCAAATTGGGTTTTCTATAGCTCTGGCGAAGATGGTTGAATAGTGACTTCATCGACCTACTCGTTCCACCGACGAGTCTATGAGAGAAGTGAAACAGTTGTATCCGACCAGTTGTCGTCCTATTTGACCTAGAGCAACCTTAACTCTACTGATTTCATTCTAATTGTGAATAATTTGTTTCACGAGAGCCTAAACTTGAATTGTTTAAAACGTTTTTCAGATTTCTGTATTTCGCTTCAACATTATCGTAAACTCATTCCAGTAGAACTACTCAGTACTGTGATTGAAGGCTGTTTGGCTCAAAGTAATTCGACTAATTATCTCGCCGTTAATTAACGGATTCAATGTTTTTTTTTTTAATGAAAAACAATTACGCTTCGAATTGCGTTCAGACTATCATGCAGACGAACGACAGATCAAAGAGGCGCCGCCGAAATAAAACTCCAATTCAATTATGTGAAAGCAATATTTCCTGACTTTTACAATTTGCGATGGGAGTCTAGCTCCAGTCGCAATCTGAGCTGCGAAAACCCGCAAGCATTCCATTTACATAAATATTGTTTATTACATTGTTGTAGGAGCCCCACTGCGATTATATCGCGCTCTTCTGTTTCTACCACATTCTAACTTTCTTCACGCATTTTCATTTGATGTTTGGTTGTTATGAGTGATCTTACTTTACCAGCAGTAATTTGTAGAGGATATATAATATTGCTAAATATTGAGACGCTGCGCGCTGGGATTTATCTATCATTGTCCAACGGGATGCAAAGCACTCGGGCCCTTGTCCCAGAGGGCTTTCACTCCTGCCACCTTCGTTCATACTCGGAATTAAAACAACGGCAACGATAGCTCTCGCCGGAATGGTGAGATGCCATTCTCATGATGAACCATGGAAAAATATACGGTAGAAATTTAATACCGTTGCTGTAGGAAATTCTTTAGTGATATCTTTTCACGAAATACAACCAATGAAAACCATTTTCATTTTGTTATTGGTCACTTTGTATGGAAAAATGAATAAGCAATTTCATTCTCGTTCTTGTGCTGAACTGTGATTTAATAAACGAGGTTCCCACAAGGTCGATTTTACACTCAGGAAATGTTCGTGAATCAATTCTACAGAACAATGTGTTATTGTTTGATAGTATTCTCTTCACATTCACTGACGAATTATTCAGATATATTACCCGCATAAATTATATACATTCCTCTAGAGTGAAGTGAATTTTCTCTCTTGGATTTTAATTATCCAAACTATCCGCGGTAGGCACTTTCCTCTCTTGGTATGTAAATAACTATTCTCTACTACCTTTTATGCCCATTTTCAATATTGATCTTTGTGTGACATCCCGAAGAGATTCATTCTCATCCAGATAACTCACAATTTTCTATTTTCTTATGCCACAATAATGTATATCAAATATAAAACATGCAACACATTTGTTATACTTATTATAGCATAACAAATGATGAGTCAACAAGGTTCCGACCGTGAGTGCATGTAGGTCAACCTTCGCCGAACTATATCAGAGGAGCAAGGCTCCTCCTTTGGGAATAGGTATTCGATTAAGTTCAGTAAGTTCAGCTAGAACAGTTAGTTCTTAGTCAGTCCAAGTTACCAGTAGAAAGTACAATGTAGTGAACATTAAAACCATACATCCCATTTCGTACCCAGTGTTGTGACTCCAACCATCTGCCCCTATGTCTAAGTTCCATACGAAACCCAGCACCGAACCTGTTAACTGATAACACATGGTGTTCCTTGCAAATCAAAGGAGGAACCTTTGTTCAGATAGTGTAGGGCGACACTGCCAGCCCTTTCATCAGTTATTAAAGGTGTTTATAGTCTCAAAATTTGTAGATAGTGTAATTTGTTATTGTTAAACTTATTCACTCTTGTTTTGTACTATTTAAAAGATTTTAAGTTTCATATATGTATGTATGTTAAACTATTTGTAGTTTTAGTTTCATGAATGATAATTGGATTGGCTCATATTCCATAGGAGCAAATGTTTGTAGTTTCGAGCCGAAGGCGAGGGCTATGGTTCGGGAGTGTGAAATATGACATTCCAAACGTGTTAGTAGACTATATATACTTCTTCTCTAACAAGATTTTAGAAACTTCACAGAAAAAGTTATGTTTTATTTGGTAACATATTACTAATTCATCATTTAAATAACATTCTAATGATAATGTGACAGAATATATATTCTATAACTAGATAGCAGCTAAATCGTGTCTGATTGGCAGACGCAGTGATAGAATATGAATGTATAATTCATATTCTATCACTGCGTCTGACCAATCAGACACGATTCAGCTGCTATCTAGTTATAGAATATATATTCTGACACAGTCTATCAGAATGATATATATTCCAATATAATCTTTGATCATAGAATAGATACTTTCTAAAAGCGTGTTGGAGGAAGAAACATTAGATTACACGAACTGTATCTACGTTAATTGAATAATATAACGAAGATATATCGGATAGTAAGTTGACTGATATCATTCAAAGATACGTTAGATCAATATTGAGTCTTAATTACTGTGAAGATGCATGTAACAAATTTATTGTTGGATATAATAATGACGAAACAATATTGATTTGATTGTTTACACAAAAGAGGGTCTTCATTATACTCTACATTGTAATATACGCATATAGCAAATATCAGATTGAGATGGTTGTGAATATTACGTAGAATCTAGATTAAAAAAAGAAAATTGAACCGCATTCCATTAGAAAGGAAAACATTTATATAAAAGGCGAGGAATGAGGAAATGAGAATGGAACTTGACCCAGAATATTTTTCATTATAATTCGAAAAGGACATCAGCTAACAATAAGAAAAACGAAAGAGCTTCAATGCTTATAAAATATGGATATTAGGTATGTCAATGACATTATCCCTGCGAAACTCATTTTGAACCTAAATCGAATGGTAAGTGAGCAAATATTATTATATCATATCTAAAAACTCATGTGGAGTATAAAAAAAGAAATTCAATCTGCAAGTTGTAACAATACATCTCCGGGCGCACCCCCAAAAATTCTCGACCGCAGATGAAAATGTTAATAAAACGAAAGTTGAAGTCTTATTCTTATTAGCTGAGGGAAAAACAAAAATTAGGATTACTAACAACTGTCACTAGTTCACACGATGACAGATGTCATGAAAGTTGGGTATCGAATTATTATAAAATTTCTCATTCTAGAAGGTCTTTCTCCTCAAAGCATCAAGGATCACCTTATTGGATCATAAAAGATTGGTCAAAACGGTTTCAAATGGGGTAGAAATCCTTGGAAGATGACGTTAGAATAGAAAGGACGGTGGAAGTGCTGGCAGACGACTGCATATGGCGGATCGATGTTTACGTTGTCAAGTTTACGGTTCGCCATTAAATCATAAATGATGATTATCGTAACTTACGTATGTATCATAGATTTTATCCAAACGCACTTCATTTGGAAACTTGATGTGATTATTAATTTAATATCCTCAATTTCATTTTGCAAAAATCCCTAGTATGTGGCAACAGTCAGGGGTGCTTCTAATATTATTGGACCAATGATTCTACTACCGATTATTCCAAAGTTTACAAGCCCCCCCCCCTAATATTTTCTAATTTTTTTGTTACCAATATTTTGTATTCTATTGGTTAAATAATTCCAAATTGGTAAACCTAAGCTCGTCCGAAAATAAAATCTTTCCCAAAAAATCTTCTACACAATCCACTTCCAATATTCCATTCATTAGAATCTATGAAATTGACTTAAGTCGAATTTTTTCCACACCTACCCCTTACGAAATTTTGTAAATTTGCTGGAATTTGTTAAAAAAAAACTCCGATTCAAATTTGTGTTTTATCCCTTTAAATAGGATTTTGTTAGGATCATTCTGTAGGAGAAAAGCAGATTTGTGGACTATGACACTCTATAACATGGTTAAACATGGGCTGAGTTTGAAACTAACAGTGGAATCGAATTTCTCTCCCTCAAAAAAGTATTATATCGGTGTTTCATTAGAATCTACGAAATCGACCATAAACGAATTTTTCCATACATACCCCTCACGAAATATTGCAAAAATTGATAATTCCAAAAAAGTTGGGGTACTCGCTGGCATTTGTTCTGTTGAATCTCTAAAGAACGCTGCATCAAATTGCCATTGCTTCATCCCTTTACAACAGGATTTTGTTAGGGCCATTGTGTATGAGAAAAGCAGAATTCTGGGCTCTCTGTAAGATGATGGTTAATCATAGGCTGAGGTTGAAACTAACGTTGGAATCGAATTTCTCTTCGGAAACGTACCATGTCGGTGTTTCATTAAAATCTATGAAATCGAATTGAAAATTTTTTCCATACCACTTACGAAATTTTTCAAAAATCGTCGATTTCAAAAAGTTGAGATCATCGCTGGAAATTGTTCAGTTAAGTCTCAAAAGGATGCCCATTCAAATGTTAAGTGCTATATGTCTCAACAACAGGATCTTATTTGAGTCATTGTGTATGAGGATGTATGAAAACAACCAAAATCAAATTTTTCTCAAGAGCTACCCTTATGAAATTTTGTTGGGATAATCGCTGGAATTTGTTCAGTTGAATATCGAAAGAACGTGATTATTCTCTTATAAATGCTGATGCAATTGGTATTTAAAAAATGTATAGTGGTATTTGTGGGAAATTCGGCTTTCTATTTGATGACTGATTTCCAATTCAAACCCAATTAGCCTTAAAGAATTAGTCTTATCAACTTTGTCCAATAAAAAACTATTAAAGTACTGAGGACCTTTCGGCTACCAAGTAGCCATCATCATAGTAAAGTAAATCTTAAATCAAAAGGTGCCTGTTTAAATACTATTTGAGGATGATAATGTGAACAATTGATTTTGTATAAACTGGTTGTGTTGCAATCTTAGAAAACAAACTATGGAATTTATTGATTAATGAGAATGTTAAGTGAAACTTTTGAATTTTATTGAAGTATTGGAAGGTAATGGCTCTAATATGGTTAGTTGGCTAGAAATTAAATTATTGATCAACGATTTTTGGAAACTATTGTCCAACGCAATTTGCTCAAGTTTCTCAACTTCGTTGTTATAATTTTGCTGACTTCATGGGACGTTGAATAATCTATGAAGGAGACTATTAAACGGAGCTATTTTATATCTAAATGGTGTAGCTGAATCTGCCGGGGTATACCTATTTGTTTGAGTGGGTTTTCTGTATATGTCGAAAACCATGTGATTACCATCTTTTATAATGTTAATATCAAGGAAAAGAAGATGATTATCTGTTTCTATTTCGACAGTGAATCTCAGTGAATCAAATTGGCTATTAAGAGTGTTCACAAGCCACGTAAATCAAAATATTTACTTGATATCGCGAAAATGTCGTCAACAAATCGATAGCAAACTTTTGGGAACTGATTGAATTTTAATTTTAAGGAGGTTTCAAGTTCGCTTAGCAAAATATTGGCCAATAAAGGAGAGAGTGGATTGCCCATTGCACATTCGCTTGTTTGATATAGTAATTTTTGTTGAAGTTGTTATCCCCAAATAGTATTTACATTGTTCACATTATTATCCCTGAATAGTATTTAAACAGGCACATTTTGATTTATAATTTAGTTTACTCTGATGATGGCTACTTGATAGCCGAAAGGTCATCAGTACTTCAATAGTATTTTAAGTGAATAAGACTGATTATATCTTATCAATAGTGTTATAATATATTCAGTGTGAACTCTTATATAGTTCATTTAATTAGCACAAAATTACATTTTCATTTAGCTGTAATGTTGTTTGTATTAATCGCTCATTTAGATATTACATATGAATGAGAATAAGAATAATTTATTGATCCGTTTGCTATTTACAGAGAATAGATAGGACAAGTCAATACAAGGCATTTAATTAAAAAAAAATAAAATTTAAAATTTACATTTACTTATATTTACACTAATAACATAAATTACATATTAAAACACAACGAATTAAAATTGTCAATTCAGTCATTCATTCCATAATGTGATTTTCAATAAAATATAGCATGTTATGTTGTAAATCACTAATAATGTTTAAAATCATAATGCAAAAATTCAAGGTGAGAATAAAAACATTTATTCAAAAGAAATCTTTTTATTTTAATTTTAAAAATGCTAAAAGTTATTTTTTCATCTTTTATGTAATCTGGCAGTTTATTGTAAAATTTCAGAGACAAATAGACAAGGGAATTTAATGTTTTGGACAATCTGTATCTAGGTAATGTCAGCTGACTACCACACCTTGTATCATAGGAGTGGACATCTTTCCTTTTCTCAACATTGGCACGCCGTCTCACATACAATAAACACTGAAATATGAAACAGCATGGCAATGTCATTATGCCAATTTTTGCAAACAATGGTCCACAGTGCTCCCTGTGTCCAACTTGCAACAATACTCTTACCGCCTTTTTTTGTAACAAAAATAATTGTTCAGCTTGACAAGAACCTCCCCATAATAAAATAGAGTATGTCATTACATTGTGGAAGATCGCAAAGTAGGCCATTTTTCTGGATTCAAATAAAACAGAACACGCCAATCTTCTAAGAACATAAATAGAAGTTGAAAGCCTTCTTGATGTGTAGTTAATATGATCTTGCCAATTTAAAGAACTATCTAAGTATACACCCAGAAGCTTTACGGATGCTTCACTTTTATATTTTGAGGTTATTGAAGAAAAATTTAGAGTTTCCGTTTTACTCAAGTTCAAAGTAAGATGGTTGCAATAGAACCATTTGCAAAGGTTTTGTTCAGATGCTTTTATTGTGGATTTTGTGATATCTGTACTTTTATTGCTTGTGAAGACTGAGGAATCATCCGCATAAGCCGTTGGGTGTACATTATCTGGTAAACCAGAGAACATGTCATTCAATTAAACCAAAAACAGAATAGGGCCTAAAATGGAGCCTTGCGGTACACCAAATTTTACCAAATGCTTAGCGGAGATATTGCCCTCATATTTAACGCTCTGCATTCTATTATTTAAGTAGCTTTCGAAAAGTTTAAGGCTTTTACCTCTAGTTCCGTAATAATTCAATTTTTGCAGTAATAGATCATGACGCACCGTATCGAAGGCACTGGATAAATCATAAAAACGAGCAGTGCATTCTTCTTTCTTCTCAGAGGATTCTAAAATTTTTCACATATATTAGTTAAAGCACTTGTCGTCGATTTTCCTGTTCCTTACTGTTAGTACTAATGAATGGAATCACAGAACCAATATGATTTCATTAAAAAAAATTGAGTTTCGCACCAAAAACCAATTTTGATGAACTTTACTTGTTCATAAATCATGTAATTTACTATTTTCGAAGGGATTTCGATTTTTCTAGCACTACACGGGTCATTTAAAATAAATCGTAACCGTCTTGGCATCGGAACGTAAATGAAAAGCTAGAAATCATGTTATAAAAAAATTAAATTTAAAATGTCACTTATTTGATGAAGTGATTGAATAATGCAATAGTATACAGGATGTTTCATTTATAACTTGAAAGTTATAATCACTTATAAGTCAAACTGTGTCACTTTTATTCATTTAGGAAGTACTATTGAAGTTCTGAGTACCTCTCGGCTACCAACTAGCCATCATCAGAGTTTACTTTGATAATGGCTACTTGGTAGCCGCAATGTTCTCAGTAGTTGAATAGTATTTTTAGTGGATAAGATTATTTCTTATCAATAATGTTATAATATATTCACAGTGTGAACTCTTTCATAGTTCATTATATAGAATATTCCAAATTTCAAAGAACCATCCAACTAACTAAAGGAGAAAAGGGAGGTGCACCATGATCCTGTTACTCCCGGTATATAACATTTTGAATTTATTCCTCTAAAGGATCGCGAAACGAGAACAAATGTAACACGTTCATTTTCATTGCAGTGCCATGCTATTGAATCTATGTCGGGGATTCAGACATGCACTTTGCGATAAAAGTAGGAAATGAACAAATGAACGTTCAGTTCGAAGAGCACTGGATGCAACGGATATGGGCGATTCGCCTATACGGATCTGACACTAACGTTTAGCTAATGGTTTGAGCAAAAACGCATCACGTTCGGAGTCTACTATTCATCTTCAAACACCAGAGGACATATTAATGGCTGCGCAATAGTCAGGACTAATTGAATGATGGCAAACTCGGGTAATATCGTTCTGGAAAGAGCTATTTCCGTAATCAATATTCATTTGCTTTCTATCGCTACTCCCCACATGAGAAATCAAATATAGCAGAGAAATTCAATTCGAACCGCAATTTACTCCAAGCGGTATTTTCAGAGTAAACGTTATGTTTGTGTTAGTTTAATTCTGACAACTCGTCTTACGTATGCAATTTGACGAATCTAATCGTTTCGTGTTCTCACATATTTTATCACAAAAAAGATTACAGGGAAATAATCAATTAAAAAGCAGTATTAAGGAATCATTCCTTCTTCACAAACTTTTTATTCTGTGAGACTGGTTAAATGTATCTCTATGAACTAATGGAATTGTCCAAAAAGCTACAAGAAGGAACTGGAGACGTATGCATTGTTCACATTAAAAAAGAAATGACGTCATAATTAGTTACTTTTACAACCAACTCATATCGCATCAATTTCAATTTAAAATGCCTACGTTGCCGAAACGAACAGAAAAATGAACAATCGAAATTGTGACACATCAATGTTATAAGTGTAATATATTAAGAACCCACTGTTGAGTAGTATACTTATAAAAAACGAGCTCATGTCACTGAAGTCTATGAACGACTGAAAACAAGAACATTACGTTCAAGTATCTCCTTTTGAAGTCAAGATTTCTAAGTTAGGCCTTTTTGCAAATACACTTTTGATATTCTACCTAAAACATACTTCTAACATTATAAAGACGCATGTAGGAATTTGCAATAGTTTTGATTGATTAAGTTAATATAAATCTGACTTAATGTCTGAATATCTGTCCTATGATTTACAGATTTGGAGTCACGTTTCATGTGAATCATCTCCAGAATAGATCTTTTATAATAATTGGTTTCCGCAGATAAAATATTAACATTTTTGTGATCGGATTGATGGTTATAATCAAAGCAGTATTTAGCAAGGGCAATGGAATTTTCTTTTGTTTCTTGTGCTATACTTATTCTTTTTTGTAAATATTGCTTAGAGATTCCACTATAAGTCCCATCGCAATCTAAACAATTTAATTTGTATACTGTGTGGGTTTGTTTATTTTTAGGTATTAAAGGTTTCAGATTTGAGAAATATTTCCCAATACAGCTAGTAGGCTTATGCGCAATATTTATTACATCATACTTTTCCAAACATTTCTTAATTTTCTCTGAGGTCTCCGGAATGTATGATAATGTTATAAAATTACCCGTATTACAGTTTATGTTATTTATATATGACGTTCCATTATAGATTTTGTTCATTATTTTTTTCAAGATGTGATTGAAAAATGTTTTTGCGTAGCCATTCATTTCCAGTGTATTACGAACAATTTTTAAATTTTTGGGATGGTCCTCTGGGTGGGAAAATTTAACCGCGCTATCAGTTAGGCTTTTTATAACACTTTTTATAATATGTTGGTACAACGGAATTAGAGTGAAGATAACATTGAGACCAAACTTCTTTAGTAAATCACGAAGTTTTGATTTTTCCATCTGCATCATGCCTAATGTTCTTATCTAGGAAATTTATGTTTCTGTTCACTACTATTTCACAAGTAAATCGAACTTTACAGTGGAAATTGTTGAATTTATCAATCATGTACTGAATTTTATCATTGGGAACACACATAAGGCAAACATCTACGTTTTAGACATAATGAGTCTTTTGATGATGGTCGGGAAACCGAAACTTGCGTAAAGACGATAATAATAAAAATATGTGTTAGTGTGACCTATTTCCCGATAATTTATATATACTTCTTCATATATATAGATACATAATAGATCATAAATGAATTGTGTGTATTCTCGAAACAGCAGTTTAGTTTACGATAGGGGCTGTTTTATTTATTATTTCCATTTATATACGCCTCAAGTGCCAAAGAGTTTTTGTATCTGAGCTCTGGCTGAGATATTTTGTTTTCGTCATTTCCCGTAGTTCAAATCATGCCGCGTCAGAATGTTAAACAGTCCGAAACTCATTGTGTTTGCTTGTGTAATGTATGGAGCGTTTGATCTAAGCCCCTTCAGCTGACTTCGGAACAAATCTTATTTAATTTCTAGCGTTATAATTGTAAATTCGTCATTGAATCATACTCCCTAGCTCAATACGCTCGAAAGAGATGTTATTGTTAATTAATTTCATCCTAAATGTCAAAAATTACTTACGATTCCCTCATATCATACATTCCTTGTATTTTTGAGCCACGCAAACTGTCAAGCATTTGTTAATATATTAATCAATGGACGCAGAGACATCCTGTGGTAATCTAGCAACTTGCAGGAATGTCTAAGCTGGTGGTAGTACAGTGATTGCTTTGCCTATGCTAACTTAACATTCAGGAATCCCCAGTTGCGACTTTTGAGGTATTCAGGAGATTGTCTCAAATATATCATACAATGTAAACTCAGTGTCTTTTCCCTCTTTCCTAAGTCATCACTTCCTCCTGATCTATTATCCTTTCTGTATGAATGAAACAGCAACAACCCGATCCCCTACAGATGAATGAATGAAAAATTGGGGAAGTATTTTGTTTCCTACAGTTTGCTATTAGCACGGTTCATTAATAATAATGCATTTTCAAACATCGAAATGTTATTATAAGACGATATCAGATCATTTTTTTTTCGTGTTCATTGCACTGTATTCTTTGTTCTCTTCAATAAATCAAGACCAAAATATTACAACATTGAAGATGCTAAGGAAACTAGTAGTTCTTCAATTTCAAGTCGTCAGCTGAGTCTGGAATTTCAAGACGTCGAACTTACATTAGTATAGTGCTGGTATTTTCAAGAGGCATACTGATACGGTTGGTCTGATATGAACCCTCACCATACCATCGATATTAGATTTCAGGGACGCTTTTAATGTTTGGTGTACTCCACGAGGCCATCGTGTTTTAATGTATCACATATATCAAGAAAATCTTAATGGCCAACGGTACTACGAAATATCAAACCAGAAAATTATTGAGGAGATTATCTTGTAATATCAGAACCGTTCCAGAATCAATTTTGGAAATAACTGAAAAGTAGTGAACCAGAGAGGTGGCCACCTCGATCACCTGACTTAACGCCACTGAATTTTTTCTTTTGGGGTTACATTAAAGAGAAATTATACAAGAAAACTAGTATGACATAAATGAGCTCGGACTGTATGAATTCCGTTTCAAATCTTCATGCTTATAAGGAAGTTAATGATGATTCTTGACCCAGGTATGAATTAGATATAAGTTGTCAGGACATTACTTACACATATGCTCATTATTTTCGTCTCACGACCATCATCAAAAGACGTATTATGTCTGAAACGGGATTTCTTAAAACTAATTGTATCAGCACAAAGCGTCCTTATCGTACCAATTTCAATCAAAATTGCCCAAGTCGCCGAAACGAACAGAAACACGAATAATCGAAATTGTAGTGTTATAATTTGTTGTATTTCTTTTATTTTTATAATAGAAGTTTATTTTGGAATTTTTCTAGAGAGTGTTGTTCAGTGTAGTCTGTAGTGTATAAGTGTAATATTTTTTTAGTTTTTACTTTGCCTACACTAGAGGGAAACCTGTAATGTTTGAAGAAATCGTGTGAGCCAGGGGTGGGATATTGTGATAGGAGGAGGCATTCGAATTTTTCTTGAAGGGTCGGAGGTTATAGGCATAGGGAAAGATATCACTAGGTAAAAAGTATCTGAATTTCGCTATTCTATAAACAAATGGAGTCTGGTACAAAAAAGTTCGGCAGGTCTCGAGCTCGAAAATGAAGGGGTAACTATCTTGAGCTCGTCTAGTCCGCTCATCTGGAATCTTTCGTGATAAAACAACAGACGTGATTTCTGATGAACACCGACCATGGAAATATCTATAAAAAAGCGAGATATCTCCCAGCTTTCTACGATGTTCTAGAGAGGTTAATGAACTCGTACATGTGACATCAACAATCAGGCGAATAGCTTTCTTCTGGATAGAATCCAAAAGCTTCAGCGTTTTTCGCAATGGACCTTACATGATCGTCCCATGAGAGGGTGCTGTTGGTGGTGATCCCGAGCATGGATATAGAAGACTTCATAGGAATAGGTGTACCTGACATCATCATATTAGGGATTGTGGGATTCGCCTTCCTGGAAAAGACGCAAGGTTGAATTTTGGTTGCATTTAACTCTACTAGATTGTCAGGTATGGTATGGTATAGGGACTCTAGATGAGAAAGCGGTAATAAGCGTCCCATCACCTGAAAAGCTGTTAACGGTGCATTTGATCACTTCCAGCAGATCGTTTATATGGAGCAGAAACAAAGTGCCAAGGAAGATCCCTGTAGAACATCACCGTGAATAGTCATTGTATCGGAGGATAGCCCGTCAAAATACTACATGGAGTGATCTATCTGAGAGAAAACTCGATAGTAAGCGACAAAGTTGAGGCGGCAAACCATATAACGGATATTTCCTAAGAATATTTTGGTACCAGACACGATCAAATGCTTTGGAGATATCTAATGCTACAACTAGAGATTCTCCATGTTTTTCAATACACTTCTGCCAGACATGTGTTACGTAGGCAAGCAGGTGCCCTGTTGATCTCTGTTGACGAAAGTCATACTTCCGGTCATTCACGATTTAGGAGCGGTCTAGGTATCGGATGAACTCGAGGTAAATTGTTTCTTTCATCACTTTAGAGATCACAGATAATAGTGCAATAGAACTGTGAATATTTCCTTTTTACGGATTCGGTTGGACTCTAGCTATCTTCCAGCTGAAAGGAAACACACCAAGTTTGTATGAAAGGGTAAATAACAGGCAAAAAACTGGTATTAATATAATGGATATTCAACAAATGAAGACCTGTTCAATCTCAAAGTCAATAACGAATCTGATTCAAACATCGAATGTTCACCTTTTGCACTGTGCCGAAAATTTGGTAATTCTAAAAATTTGGAAAATATAAAATAGTTGTAAGCCCGAATTATAAGTTCAACATTGCTTTAGTAATTTTGGGTTTTGCTTGCACCAACAGAGAGAAGTTCCACTTAATAACTAATATATTTACCTAGAGCAACGTAGCATTCTTGAAGAAATACTTCACCATATACAGCACTGATGCTGCCCAAAATAGCCTGAGGAAACTCCGTTATCAGGAACAGCAACAACACGATGAGCAACATCTTGGTGGTGCGATCCGCTTGATTTTCTTTGTATATTTGAATGACACCTTCATTCATCCGTTTCGATACATTACCAGAGCCCAGTAACTTCGCCCTCCGTTTCATCGTTTCTACCAAGGCTTTTATGATTTTGTATGATAATATCGTCAGCAGCATACAAGGAAGCAGCTTGAGCAACACGCTGTATATCCATAAACTTAGTCGGTACGGATCCGTCGGCTGTACGATCCATATGGTTTCATTGTGCAGATTGAGAGAATGCACGCTGTTTCGAACTTCTTTCAGAATCATGACTCCGGTTTCGTTACACGATTGGGGATACGTTTTGATTTCTAAACCGACCAACACTGGGAGGCATATTATGGGACATATCACGTATGTTAACAGAATAACTAAGAAAGTTTTACGTTGATCCGCGCACATGGTATGTCCTTGCGGTCTAGATATGTAAACGTATCTCCAAATAGCGAGGATGACGGTGAGACAACAAGAAATGAAATGGAGAACTTGTCCGAACAACGCGTGAAACTTGTAGAATTTCGCCCAATCGTAAGTAAAATGGGACGCGTAGATTCGATCGCTCGAAAGATTTCTGTGTAGAACAAAGGGTATATACTCCAGCATCACTAACAAGTCAGCTATCGCTAATCCTGTTAGGATAAAGTTCGTAGGCGACCGCATCTGTTTAGTCCTGAGCACGCATATATTAAGGATATTAGCAAGGGAACCGAAAATACACACGATAATACTTAAATATCCGTGCACGTCCTGATAGCCCACTCGAAAGTCTTCTAAATCACAGAATGTTACGTTTTTCTTCATAGTTCTTCACTTCACTTTAGACTTTTATTCGAGTTGATAATCGATTTCATGGACCTAATTAAGAACATCGTGTCACGAAGTGATAAATTTCAATTTCAGACGACGTCACATTTATTACACTCGTTAATTCAAATTTGTTTTCCTAGAGCATTTGGTGCTAAAGTTGGCGCTGACAACTGAAAAACCTTCGGGCGTAATTAATCACGTTCCTCTATTTGAAGCTTGCGGCACTGTTCTATATAATATGTGCGGGATGTTGGAGTTAACATATAGTCCAGAAATGCAAGATATGTAATTTTCTGGCACCCTTCAATTGTTCATTTAAAGTTTATTGAATAAATGTAGTCTCTCGTGTAGTGGAAGTATAGAAAAAAAAATACTGGTGGATATGATCCAAAATTTGAATTTATAGCTCCTAAGTTCAACAAACACTGTCTAAAGAAGAAATGCTATGAAGCTCAAGGGACGATCACTGTGCTTTCAATAACGAAGAATTTCCTAGAAACAAAATTCAGTTACACATTTGCTCTTTCCATATGTTTTAATTGATGGCTCGTGATGTTGGTGAATATTATAGAGATTCTGTAGTCAGAAAACTTTTTAAAGAAATTCTAGTGTCGGCTTATAATATCAATGATTGGGAGGTTTTTGTGCTTGAAAAATTTGAATATATAGCCAGTAATATTGTACGATTCTGAACATTACTTATATTCACCATTGAATTGTTGTTATCTTGTTTATACTTAGTTTATAACATATTACCTAGGTGATTAATCAAAGAATCAAAAATTTCCAAAAGTTATCATGGCGCATACAAGTGCTCTGCACTTTTCAGAACTTTTCAGAATGCATTTCAAAGTTTATTAAAAATGTCTTGTTCTATAGACACCTTTACTGAAGATCCTGAAAAGGATCAACCCATACTTAACTTTAACATAACAACCTAAGAATCATCTCTATACTGTGAGTATTTTAAACAAATGTTAATATCTTATTTTTTGAATTTTAACCGTGATAATAGTTCAGCAAACGAATATAAAAATTTGGAGTTTTTAAATTATTTTCTTCATATTTATATTCTATTTACTCCCCTCTGGAGTGGAATTTTACTGAATAATATTGCCAAGAGAGTGATACGTCAGAAAAGTAGTCGGCTTATCAGAAAACTTAGGAAATATTTTCTATTCATTCAAATTCTTCTCAAATACCAAAGTTAGACAAGCACTTAAGAATTCTCAATCATTACAGCCAGTAAACAAAATAAATTCAAACTTATGCATTTATTGTAAAAGGGAAATTTGGAATTCGAGGCAGATTGGATACAATGCGACAAATGTGATGGTTGGGTTCACATGGTGTGTATGGAAGATTTGGATAGTTAAGATATTCCAATAAAACCTCAGTTCGAAAATTCAAATCATCGACAACTTCAGCTGTGAGGGATGACGGTCTTGCTTCCAAAAAATGTAAAAGAAAAGAAAAGGTGTTACATAAATAAGTTTTTGGAAACGTCACTGAAACAAGCACTTAGAATTCTCAATCATTACAGCCAGTAAACAAAATAAATTCAGATTTATTTAAAAAAGGAAATTTGGAATTCGAGGCAGATAGGGTACAATGCGACAAATGTGACGGTTGAGTTCACATGGTGTGTATGGAAGATTAGGATAGATCATTTAGTGGTGCCTTTTTTTTGTAAATTTGGTGACACGCTGAGAGTGAAATAGTTGAGAAAGAGAAAATTTTCTGTGTCTGATTTTTCAAAATATGAAGCTCTTTGCACCAATTATTTGGACAAAAATTACAGAAAATCTGTACAAGACCATAGTGTTGTCAATAAACATACACAAGATCAGATACTCTCCCATATATGGTTTGAGGAAAGGGCCATACGGGTTTACAGCATCCAATTTCGGTAAAATTTGCAACAGTAAAAACAATATCAGTCTAGTTAATTATTTCAAACACATGCAACATTCAATGAATATTAATGCAAGTACCAACATATTCATCTTTTAATTTCAATTGACATCAGCTTCACAAAAACTTTACTCCCAGCAGCTCCTTATAATTTAGAAAGCATATATTCTACCTGTCCTGGAGTATTGTTCACGTTCACATATTTATTGGAGTTAAGCTCCCATACATACACTGAAGCACTTAGATCCTATTCAAAAGAGAGCTAATAGTCTGATTGAAATTTCACACTTACGAATTCATTGAACATCGTATAAAAGTGAGCTCTTATATTATATTATATTAATTAAGAATTAAATTTCAAAATAATTTCTAGAGAATTTTTATTAGTGTTCATTTTAATAAGTAAATGAATGTAAAGTATGAATAAATTGATTATTTATTATTGAAATATGAAAAATTATTTCGAAAATTTTTTGACTCAAATTTTAAAGAAATATACTTATTCTTATTATTTTCATGAAAAAATTTATTTAACTATATTTTATTAGTATTTAAAAAGAATTTGAAAAAATTTATACATTCTAAAATAAAGTTTTGTTAAAGTAAGAAATTTTTTTATCGAACGCTTAATTTGTGCCTCTCTGCCTAGGGAGATCTTTATTCATGCAGACAACCTCTAAACTTTCAAGAGAAATTCCAATGCCTATCCACTTCTTTGAACATTATAGGATTGCCTCTCGTGTGATCAAAATATTAAAAAAATATCTCGCAAACTATGAGCCGAATGGGCCGAAAATCTCGCGACTAGGAGGATTAGGAAGGAGGCTGCTTGATGGAAGTGAAAAACACAATTAATCTAATTGAATTACATTGAAAATTATTATACTAAGAAATATTTATTGAAATAAAATGATTTTCAGTTTGAAATTGGAAGTTGTGGACTCGTGGTCTGAAGTAACATGTGTGCAACATTTTAGCTTCATAGGTACCTTTCATTATTTTTAAACACCTTATGTTTAATTGCGCATGAGTTCATGCGTAAAAAGATTTGAAAACCAAAAGTCCTAGATTCCCGAAACAAATATTATTGCCTACATATGTAGCAATATCTGTGAAAACATTTAGCTTCTACTATTCTCACACAAAAATTGTTGTCACCTTCATTTGAGAACCAGAACTCGTAGATCCTCCAAACTTCTTGAAGTGATGCTCTATATTTCTGTAAAAACAATGTGCATCATATATTTCTTTATTTTTTGTAAGATGCGTTGTTCTATTGCACTGTTCCTTTTGAAGACTATATATATTTTTTGAGCAAAATGAAGCCTTTTCTAACGAATATTCTAAATCTCACTATTGTTTGGTGAAATTCGTTACCAAAAACTTTAAAAAACTCTAGAAGCGATTTTCAGATAATTCAAATGGATTACGAAAGAAATAATTACTTTGTTCCATAATGTTAGTTATGATATAATATGGCTCTAGTAGTAGCATCTCCAAAGTATTTGACCGAGTCTGGCATCACATCTTCTTGGGAAACTTCCGTTATATAGTTTGCCGCTTAACCTTTGTCGCTTACTATTGAGTTTTCTCTCAGATATATCACTTCATAGGACGGACTATGCCCCGATACAATGGCTATCAACGCTGGTGTTCCACAGGGGTCTGTATTGGCACCAACTTTGTTTCTGCCCCATATCAACGATATATTGGAAGTGACTACTTGTTCCGTCCACAGTCTTGCAGATGATGGTGCACTTCATACCGCTTTATCATCTAGAGCCCGTATATCATCCAATGAAACCAGAGGAGCGAGACAGACAGACGATTTTGGAATGAAGATCTCATAATCTAGTAGAGTTTAATGCAACCAACACTTAAGCTCGCATCTTCTGAAGGAAGGCGGATACCACAATCCCGAATTTAAAAAAAATCATCGCTAGCGCACATGATGTTCTTTAAACATTATAGGTTTTATTCTGGTATAGTCAAAGTATAGAAAAAATAACAAATGCGCACATATTGTCCAATTCATAATCGTGTTCAGCGACTTTCTTCTTAATATAATTATTGAACACGAAAACCCTAATCATGTGAATTTTAGAACCATTCCAAATAAATACTTATGGAGGTATTGAATTAATTTATTGAACATTATTAGATAAACAAACATGGGGTGCAAGAAAAGTGCATATCTTTCGTTTTTCATGGAGGTGGATGGTTATTTTCCTGGACTAATATTCAAGTAATATCTATTAATTTTATGGATATATCTCTCGATATTGGAAAAGTTTTTATAGATTAGTTCAAGCCATCAACATAATTTATCACGGTAATGAGTTCAGCCAAAAGTTGAACACTTTTAGAGCTAAATCCTTTCGTATGATAGGCTTTACTGCCGCTCATAATGGAAAATTGATGATTGGGCGATTACAAATAGTGGTTTTTAATTTAAGTATACGTGAATGTAACATTAGCTGGGGTCACTCTTTCGTTTATTCTTCATGAATATCTAGATTCCTGTATATCATTACAGTTTGTTGTTGATGTTTTCAATTTTATGTTGACTAATGTCAATACCTATATATGAAAGTGGAAAGTGAATATGGAAAGTATTGTTACTCAACCAAAAATATTTCCAGATCAACTCTCCCAATACGGATTCCTGTAAGATTTCAACAGAATCCATTTCTTTTGAATTTTCTATTTGCGATCCATCCAAAAACCGTTGTGATCACAACAAAATTGGTCGGTGTATTTTTCTGTCATTCACGTGAAACACATATTTTTAATGGATGAAAACGAATGGAAATAAGTTTTTTCCTAAATATGACCACGTTTGTTGAACTTTTGTTTGCGATTCCGACCTGCAATAGTTCATAAGGGAAAAAAATACAATCATGGGAATAGTCTAATGTAAATTTAAAATGATAATTGTCTCATCGGACTATTTCTTATACGCTTGAAATATGAAATAAAAACACGGTAATATGCAATTGGCTCTTAAAATTTGTTCATAATTATTATCGATGATTTACGTTTTTTCTGGGTCGTTCAAATACCCACGTTGGTCATTCCATCGTTCCAAATCTATCTATGGCACTCTAGACCTGTCAACAATGTGTTCACAAGTGTTGAGAAAAATTGAGTGAACGTTCTACGTAGTAATGCGGTATGCGCATGTTATGTTTAAGGTCAACACGTAAAGGTGTTCAATATACCATTGATTAATTAACATAACTGAAGTTTAATACACCGTCATAGTTTGAATTCTGAGAAACTAAACTTCCCTTCATTAGCGGCAAGTTGCTAGCTTTTATCTCTTCCACAATATCCAGCGCTTACTGGGGATTTCAAACAGGATTAATTGCACTTAAATAAATTTTACTGATTCATCCCTTGAAAGGTCGCAGCTTTCGTTTCGCGTTCAAGTAATTATTTCCATGCAATTTACTTGGAATTTCTTTGATTATCAACTTCGACGTTTCACTCTATATAAGACTCCAACTTCCTATGAATTCCTTCGATTTCATTGAGCATTCAAATATAACCTATTATCTGTAATAGGAAGTAAAATAATCACTAGCTTCTTTTATCATTATTGATAAATATATTGATTTTTGGTTTGTTTATCATCCACTTTTCTCATTCTCATTTCATTATCAGTCATTCATATGACCCTCATACAAAACGAAATCAACTGAATCCATATACTCGTTCGGGTTATCTTTGAATAAATTATGGCAATTTTTAAATATTGATTGTAATATAATACAACATCCTTGGAATTAATTATTATGATGAGTATGTGGGTATGGTTTATATAAGAGGGCAAGATGAAAAGTCCCTGAAAAATTAAACAAGAAATGATTTATTTGGTCAAAACTTCTTTTATTTCTCAACACAATCTCCTTGTGGCCCGATACCCTACTTCCAACGTTTTTCTGATTTTTCGAGCCCTTCCAAATAATACGATTTCGGCAAAACAGGCGTTTCTTTCACCGATGCTCTCATCGTTGAAGCCGAATCTCTTTCCGTCGAACCATTTTTTCAAGTTTGGAAATAGACAATAAACGCAGGGATCCAAATCTGGAGAAATTCGTAGCGCATTTCTAGTGGAGTAAATCTGGCAAATGGTTGGCGAAAATCTTACGATGCTTAGCGACCCGGTAGAAAATGTTTGTTGTGATACCAATAACAACCTCCTGAAATTTCTATTTCCCAATGTGGGTGCAACCCCTTTTTTTTGGCCAAAAAGGGATTTTTTGACTGTTTTAAGGGTAGCTTAGCAGAAAAAAATTAATATCTCCGGTTGTATTGAAAGTTAAGAAACCAAAGTAGAACCCTTCCATTTTCAATGTTCAAGAAACTTCCAGTCCAAATTTCAAGTTGATCCGACCTCCCCCCTCCCCGTAATAGAAATATATATACGCATATATGCAAGGAATCTTGCGTAATGGCTAACTTGGTCATTTTCCAACCGATTTGGACTGAAGATAGGTGTTATGGTCCCAAAACTACCCTCTGAATCTCAATTGGAAATGTTGAATAGTTTTTCAGAAATTCAACTTTAAGTCAATTTTTTAGTTATTTTTCAAATTAAGATATCTCATGTCATTTACATCCGATCTGGATCTGCTTTGCGGGAAAACGTAGGTATTCGCATATAGTTTCATGTCTTGGAACTCATTTTTTAATTATTTTTTTTTCCAGTCTATATTGGCCATTTTGGTTAATTTGGGATAAATCGAATAACGTTCACGTGAGAAGCGCGTAGCTGGCGAGTTAGAGAAGTGCAATCTGGTTATACCTAATACGGCTTTACGACGACTTTTCGAGTGCCGTTTTCGCTCCATGTAGTTAGATTAGGTATCGGACCGTGCCCGACGACCCTTCTTTTTTCGATAATTGTCCAATAAATAGAAAACTTTAATTAAAACAGAAATAGGTACTCTCAGGTCTCAGCTACGCGCATCTAGCTTGCGACGTACGAAAGGGAATTTTTTAGCTACTAAAATATACCCGAAGCGGGTGAAAGCTAGCGGCAATCGAAAATACTTTATCCCAACTTGCGCCGCCCGCACGGGGCACGAAACGATCCCAACATAACAAGACCAAGGTAAAATGTGTAAACTCCAACTGACGCGTAGCGAGCTTCTCGAGGGAAACGCCAAAACGATTACGTTCGTAGCTAATTACATAGGACGTCTAGCGTTCATGCAATTGTGTTTTTATACAATTTGAACCTTTCAATTTCGAAATCCTGGAGTCTAAAGCGCTATCAACTTCTGAGCATCAAAATATTCGTATAAAATTGCGGAATTTCGCACTTTTAGAAACTTCAAATTAATTAATTTGACACAAGTTTTGGGTATATTAATACCGAAAATAAAATGGCAAAAAAATGAAAAATGAGTTCCATGACATCAAACTATATGCAAATACCTACATTTTCCCGCAAAGCAGATCCAGATCGGATGTAAATGACATGAGATATCTTAATTTGAAAAATAACTAAATATTTGACTTAAAGTTGAATTTCTGGAAAACTGTACAGAATTTCCACTTGAAATTCAGAGGGTAGTTTTGAGACCATAACACCCATCTTCAGTCCAAATTTCAACCAAATCGACGGAGTTAGCCATTACGCAAGATTCCTTGCATATATGAGTATATATATATATATATATATATCTATTACGGGAAGGGGGGAGGTCGGATCAATTTGAAATTTGGACTGGAAGTTCCTTGGACATTGATAATGAAAGGGTTCTACTTTGGTTCCTTAATTTTCAATACAACCAGAGATATTAATTTTTTTTGCTTAACTACCCTTAAAAATGTCAAAAAACCCCTTTTTGGTCAAAAACAAGAGGTTGCACCCACATTGGGAAATAGGAATTTCAGGGGGTTGTTATTGGTACCCTAACAAACACTTTCCACCGGGTCGCTAAGCATCGTAAAATTTTCGCCAACCTTGTCTTTTTTCTCGCCAAATTCATGAAATTGTGCCATTGCGACTGCGAACCTGTGCTCCGTTGCGATGGCCTAGTGGAAGAGCACTTTTTTTCTCTGCCAAATGCGGCCGCTTTGCATTAAATAGGGGTTTAATCGATCCAACAGCTCTATATAATATACACCGGTGATCGTTTTACACTTTTCAAGGTAATTGATATGAACGATGTCGTGTGCATCCCAAAGACACTGTCGCCATGAGTTTGTAGGCCGATAAATCCACTCTGGCCATTTTCGGCTTCGATTCGCCAGACCAAGTCCATTCACGCGACTGTTCTTTGGTCTCTGATGTGCTGTGTTGAACCCATGTTTCGTCCACGGTTACGAAACGGCTCAAAAACTCCTTCTTATCGTGATTGAACATTGCCAAACACTCCTTTAAAGTTCTATCTAGCAGATAGATTTCTCATATTCGAAAATTTATGCAAAATGTTCCGTACTCATTCGGTTGAGATGTTCATAGCCTCAACAATCTCATGCACTTCAACTCGCCGATCGTCTAATATCATTCCCTGGATTACATCGACGATTTATGGCGTTGTAACCTCAATTGGATGACCAGAACGTTCGGCGTCCTTTGTGGTCATACTACCACAACGAAAATCAGTAAATTACTTGTGAATCGTTCCAATCGATGGTGAAGAGACCCCATAACGTTCACTTTAGCGATGCTTTGGTTTCCGTAATGCTTAATCAAGACGCGAAATTCACTCTTTTCCATGTTTACGAAAATCTCCAAGCCTGCTTGCTTTCGATGGGTGTCAAAACAGAATTGAATGACATATCATCTGCAATGTTTTATGCGTTCTTGTTAAAAATGGTACATCATCGATTGTGGCGCCATCTGTTCTATTTTTCATGGCTCGGCGGAAAGAGATTTGGCTCGAACGATGAGACCATCGCTGAAGCAAACGCCTATTTCAAAGGATTGCAGAAATCGTATTATATGGAAGGGATCGAAAAATTAGAATAGCGTCAAAAAGATTATGTTGAGAAATTAAATAAGTTTTCACCAAATAAATTATTTCTTGTTTCATTTTCCAGGTACTTTTCTCCTTGTCCTCGTACTTACTCCTACACTCGACCTATATTATTTAAACACCACTCGAGCTGACGCTCTGGTGGTGTATTGCAGAATACATCTCCTTATTGGGAAGCATAATCGATTATTTTCTACACTCTTGCAATATTATAACTGATAATTTGATCAATTGAGTAGCTAAATTAATATTTTCAACTGTTGCGGAATGAAGTAGATTTTCTCGTGTAATCTTTATATTTGAATTTTCGAACTAGATACAAGTTATTCTGATGAAAGGACTACCTGACGGAGGATTCTCACTATATTTTAATAATGATTTTGGCAGTCGTATTTCTTTATTGACGATATTCGAGCTTTCAATTTGTACAACAACTTGTTTGTCGAATATCACAATCACGAAGTGTAAGGGGAATTTTAAGACGCTAGTTCTCTCACAGGTTTGTCGAAAACGGAAACAGTTGGAACTGTGGATAATGGAATGTAATGCTCGCTGTCGTGCAATATTCGCACGTTTCCATTTGACAAATTGTTCGAGACTCACTATAATTTGAAAAAACTTGTTATCTCACCGACTGAAACAGGTGGCGTCTGTGAAGAGTTTGTATAATTCGTAGAATATTGGAATTTCAGAAAACCACATTAAAGCGTGGATAGAATTATCCAGACCGGAAATGATTCAACATACTATTAGTGGTTATGAAATACGAGTTTATCTTAGTCAAACTTTCTACAAGATACCTTATCTCGGCCGTCATTAACTTTACCGAGGATAAATTATTCGATAACCTAACGACGACCGGATTTATGACTAGGTTGGGCCTCCAGGTGCCCAACCTAGTTCGAGTGCAGAATTTTTTATTTATTTAAACACAATTTTTCCCGAGTCTCGATATACGTACGGAAATGGGATCGAGAGTAGGTCCCAGTCTAACGAAAAGTACCGTAATTTACTGATTGGTGATGTGCAAGTTGTAGAAGTTCTTGAGGAAAATCGAAACATAGCCAATAGTAATCCGCTATCAAACAGGTGCAATGTCGATCACCCCAACGACTGCAATGGAAAGACTGTTGGGATTGGAGCTACTGCACCTCTCTGTTCAGGCAGAAGCCATGAGAGAAGCGTATTGCTTTGATCTTACTGGACAAGGGAAGGCCGACCAAAAAGACCGAAGCATCTTTGGATTGCTTGGATCACCTAGGCCATTGAAGATGAGATCTGCCAGGAACGAGATTCACAGCACTACCGTATCATTCACGATTCAAACCTTGAATGGGTGAGAGAATGCTGGGGATAATCCTCATATGATACCAAGGGATTTCGTATGGCTTACCGAAGGCACCGAGAAAAGACAGGTGCTGGAATAGTCGAGACAAAGGACCAATGAGAAATGATTTCTTTGAACCTAGGTACACTTTCGACAGAAGTCCAAGCTCAAACATTAGCAATTACAACATGTGCTCAAATTATGATGGAGAGTTCCTATGAGAATAGACAAATCACAATCACAGCGGGCAACCTAACAGTGCTTAAGGCACTGGAGTCATACACAATCACCTCACAATGTGTACTCGATTGTGTAAAGGAACTAACGGCACTAGTGAGGAACCCCAATAGACTCGTAAGGGAGTCTGAAGGAATCAGACGGAAGGGACTCTAACTGCCGTCGCACTCGGTAAAGCGGAGACAGATCAACTCTTAATTGAACCAGAGGCAAGTTGAGGCATTTCCCATACCACAGCGAAATCTGTAATTCAAACATGGCTCGAGGCAGAGCACCGTGCCTACTGAAGGGAACTGCCCCGTATGTCGCATTCCAAGCGACTAATGGGAGACCTCCAGTAGCAACGAGTGAAAAATCTAGTGACGTTCAGCAGATAAGAAATACGGAATCTTGTTGCTTTCCTGACCGGACACGCCCCATGCAATAAAAATCTCTGCACGATGGGTCTGGTAAATCAGCCCACATGCAGAGGTTGCGGCTTGGAAAAAGAAACACTTGCATGTGCTGTGTCAGTGCACGGCATACGTGGTTGGTCGTCGAACATACCTTGGAGACGATAAAACTACATCCGAGGAAATCAAAAGTATTCAGGCCACAGGACTGAAGAGGAGATAGCAATATGTGAGGGCACGATATGACCCTAATGACCGCAGAGTGGGGCTCTCTCTAGGGAGGGGAACCAACCTCACTAGATTACTATTGATGTTAAAACAATTTCTGATATGAAATATTTTTCTAAAACTTGTAAACGATTCATTTTTCAAAACCAGAAGGAATTCTCATCCTTTTCTACTGACTGCATGAAAGGATACATAGAAAAACTGTTCTTGTTGATCACTTTAATTTAATTTGATTTCAAATGTATCATGGATATCTCACAATTATAAATTTAATACTAATGTGATTTTAATTTTATTTTTAATTTAATTTTAATAATAATATTTGTTTATTTACACATACAAAAGTAACTTCAGTGTAACATTTAGGTGTATCTCATCATTCACATGAGATATATTATTATATTATGATATTATTAGTTTGTAAATTTGATATCTATACACATACTAATGTATATATAAAATGAAATGGAAATGTAAAAGTCTGCCTTTAATTTACAACATGTGAGATTTCAAAATTCTTATTAAATTTGTGAGAAGGCGTGTCTATTATTCATCTTAGTGATTGTTAAGTCCAGAAAATTGATAGAATTGTTGTATCTATTTGGAGAGTGAATTTAATTTTAAGACTGTTTTTGTTGATGATTTTGATAAATGAATCTAATTGTCTATTTGGTTGTATGATCGTTATAATTTCAACGTCAGACGGAAATTTTCAAAAGGAGTCAAATACTATAAAACAGATAGAGGAGTAAAATCTGGAGTCTAGAATTTAAATTGTTATAGGATCCCATTATGTAAAACCGTTAGAGACAGGCTTCCAATTTTATGAAAACTTTGAAATCTAACATGTTGTAAATTAAAGGCATAAATTAGAATACACAAAAAACAATAAATAAACAACTTGCATCTTGTAATCCGTAAATAAGCTGTAAAAAATCTGAATTCCCAATCATTACGTCATTAAGTCTCCTCGGTCATTTTCTTTTTATGTAGAAATAGCTAATACTGTTGTCAATATAAGTACTATTTTTCGCTTGAAGAAGCCACAGTGTGACGAAACATGTTTTGATTTCTTTTTTTTTCAATGAAAGTTTTTTTCGGAACGCTTACACAGTGTATTATTCAGTGTAGTACTCATTTTTCATATAAGTACATACCACCACCACCAAAATTGTAGCATGTGCTTCTGCTTCTTAATTAACTATTCATGAAATTATAAATAATTGTACTTGATACTGATCGTATGTACATCATGATTTATAAAGCGACGTATTCATTATATTTAATCGATTATGAATAAATTCATATCCATTTCAAGACTACTTTGATTAGGCGACTAACGTTACTTAGCATAATTAATGACACATTATACATTTTTCAGGTTAATTATTCATTATTTTCCGTTAGAATGCGATCACAATCATTATCACTGAAGGCTTCCCTGCATAAATCGATGAAGACCTCTTAAAATCCATAAACGTTAATTTCAATTCATCCGCTATTATAGCTAATGGCTTTCCTTGTAACCAAAAACAAGTATTGTCTAATCGGGAGAGTTCCGATAGGAGAATGAATATTGATATAGGAGCTAGGAATCATAACATCAACATCAAATTCTGGATTATGTTGCTCGACAAATTGATTGAGTAAACAGTCTTACTTAATTGTATCGCCCTTGAGTTTATTTCAAATGATCATTGAATTGAATGCTTCTATTTCCAAATGAAATATGCCTCTATTCATTACCAATTGGCAATGCAGTTGAGAACCACAATGATATAAATTATTAATCTTGTTGAGGTATGTGGAATTGAGATATCAGAATGGATATCCTTAAGGGTTAATAATTTGTTATAGAGAGCATCAACATGATAAAATTGATTATTATTATTAGTTTAAACATTTATTTACAGTTTGACTTGTAGTCGCGGAAATAAAGCATTAAAATAGGTACAACCTTCCAAAACTGGCGCACTAAGATGGATTGACTTGCGGTTTCTGCATTCGCTTGTTTGTTTTTTGGGCGAACTCTTCATTACATTTCTACAGCGAAAATATGCATTTTTATGAGTGAAATATTTGAGGTGAATAAAAATACTAATTACTTGGTGAATAATGCGTCAAACGACTCGAGTTGGTTTCTCGGAGGTTTTCGGGGTCGCTCATCACGAATATGATGTTCAAAAAATTCCATGAGGTCACCTTGGACCATCCTCGGGGTATTCGGGGGTTCTGACGCCCTGGATATCGATTAAATTCGTTGAATATTATTTTTTATGATTTTCAACTGATCGAGCGAGGCTATGAAGATTGCTGATGATGATGCAAAAACTTTTCTGAAACACCTGGAGATGTTGATAATTTTTTTAGGCTTGTCAACTGATCGAGCGAGGATATAAAGGTTTCTGATGATGATAAAGACATGCATAAACTTTCCTGAAACACCTGGTAATACCTAAAAACCGGATGTCTACCTCATTTTCTAGGAATTCGTTAATTTTTCTTCATAATATACAACATATTTTGGCTCTCGGGGGTTTTCGGGGTCGTTGTTCACGAGTAGGGAGTCCAAAAAACACGCCTGAGGTCAACTTCGACCATCCCCGGGGTATCTGGGGGTCCTGATGCCCTGGATATAGATCAATTCCATTAAAATTATTTTTTATGCTTGTGTAGCAAAGCTGCCTTATCAATTATCAATTAAAATTCAAGCTGGTTCTAAGAACACCCATGAACGTAAATAGAAAAGGATATTCTTTGTTCCCTTTCATTACGGACAAGTCAAGTATATGAGTTCATTTCTTAGTACGACCGTCCCGTCATAAATTAATACAGTTTGTTGCTCAAATCTGTGGACGGAAATAAGATGTGTAGCTTCTGAATCCTTAACAAAGAAGGGTCGTTATTATTTGTAAAATATCGGCAAAGTCGAAGAGTTTCCTCACAGTTTCAATAGGACATCATAAATTACGAAGTTAACCGAAACGGTTCTAAAGGAAACAGTATATTGGTAGTTGAGACATATTTTTATGATCTAATTCGGAACAGCAAGTGAATCGCTTGCTATGGTTTAAACAAAGGTTTTTCACTCTGTCTTTTCCTTTGAAGCTACAATCTATTCACGTAACCATAACATAAGACGTGCAGGACGCAGTAGTTTCTTGTTAAACATGTAATTAGAATATCAAGTTGATGTAATTTTCATTCATACCTGAATTCAAGGAAGTCTAAATAAGGTCATAAAATTAATGTCCCTGTCAACAAAATTAGAATAGTACTTTTGTATCCAGCTCACCAGACTGGGGCAAGTCTCTCTCATTGGTAAAAGTTACTACCCCCAAACATATTACTAAAATAGGAGTGGTTATTCAAGATTATAAAAAACCAAACTCACCACACTAAAGTCAATTATATTCTAACTTCTTGAGTCAAATCTTGCTTTGACAATTTCACGAATCACTTAAATCATATTTTAGAAAACTTTCCAAGTATTCTAGTTGATCTTGCGTTATTGTGTTTATGGTAGAATTTTCGCTCCATTTCTAATCATCAAGTCATATTGCTCAATTTATGTATTTCAGGAAAGTTTTTGCATGTCGCAATCATCATCAGCGACCTTTATATTCTCGCTCGATCAGTTCACAAGCATAAAAAATATTTTTAATGGAATTAATCAATATCCAGGGCGACAGGACTTCTGGATACCACGGGGATGGTCCAAGGTGACCTTGGGGAATTTTTTGGACATAATATTCGTGATCAGGGACCCCAAAAACCCCCGAGAAACCAACTCGAGTCAGTTTAACTCATTATTCGCCGAATAATTATTTCTTTCTTATTCACCTCAAAAACTGCACTCGTAAAAATGCATTTTTACGGTATATAAACGCCCAAAAAACTAATGCCGCACGAAATTTCTAAATTGTATTCTGAATCGAATGTAGAAAACCACAAGTCAATCCATCATACTGTACCAGTTTGCATGCCTTATATTCTCGACTATAGGGAGATGTTTATAGATTTGATTACAACGAAGTAATAGACGAATTGATTATCAGGTCGAGTCGTTAGTGGATTCAGAAACATTAGTCAGGGAGGGCTCGAATAATTTTTAATTTTAAATCGGCAATTTGGTTTACGTTAAATAAATATATAACTGAATGCCAAGGTATTCGGTTTTGCAAATAGCTATAAAAATAATTCTGCTATAAAACGACAGAGATAAATATGTGTTCCGTTGTATTATACAATCGTTATTTTATATTGCTATCTGCTTATTTTTCGTTACTTCTGTCCAGAGGATTTCTTATCTCGTTTTGTGTGTTTATAACAGATATGAAATTCTTGTTTGCTCAAAGAGTAATATCAAATATGTTCCTTTGACGACATATCCAGGATCTCGTCGGGAATTATTTTAATAATACTGCTATTTAGAGTTGACCCATTTAATGCGTCCTGGCTGATGATTGACCTTAACTACGTCACGTTTCTTTTTAAGGTACTGAATGATCATTCTGATATGCGTCAAAGGAAGTTGACGTTGAGTAGCTTTCAAGTTCTTCGACAATTCTTTAAAATGTGTTTTGTATTTTCCTGTGGTGAATACGATTAGCTTTAGCGGCGTTCTCTTTGTTGTTGTTCAATCTCGTATGTATCACTCGAGTACAGGTTCATGCCCAATATATGATATAGTCGAGCCAATTCAGGCCAGTTCTTCAGCTATTTTGCTACATTCGACCCCACACAAAAGTTATTTATTCTGTTCTGTCAGTTCTCTTCGGCATTTCCATACGGGTTTCGATGTGATTTTAGGTTGGTGAGCGTCTTCAGTGACGCCTAGTCTAAGATCCGGTATCAGAAATATATAACCTCATCTGTTATCTGAAGATGACAAACATTATATGATAGATAATATATACTGGGTTCCCCATAATAGACTACACATTTTAATACTATAATTAAAATTTTTTTAGTTAACAAAACAAACTTTATATTTTACTAAATTACAGCTAACTCTTTGAGATTTATGATAACTTATAAATATTTGGCTAATTTAATTCTAACTTTTAAGAATCACGTCTTCTAAATAACTTCCACCAACTCCAACACATTTTTCAATATTAGATAAAAAGTGGTTCATTACACAGCGTAGCAAACCTTCGTCTATTCCTTCAACTTCTTCACGAATTTTGACTTTCAGTTCCTCGAGCGTACCTGAACGACTCGCAAACACTTCGGCTTTTAAATATCCCCACAGGAAAAAATCGGGTGCAGTTAAGTCGGGGGACATCGAAGGCCAAGGCAAATCTCCGAATCGAGAAATGAGTCAGCTATTAAACATTTCTCGCAGGACCCTCCTTGTGTTTCTGGCGGTATGAGCTGTTGCTCCATCTTGTGGAATAGTAAGGCATTGTTTAGTAATCCTCGTCTATTTAATTCTGGAATGAGAAATGTCTCTAGCATAATAACGTAGCGCTCGGATGTTACTGTTACAGCGCGGTTATTTCATCCTCAAAAAAATAAGGGCCAATAATACCAAAAGATTCTACTCCACACCACACAACAACTTTTGGATTATGGAGGTTCTGTGCAAAAATTTCACGAGAATTTTCATTTGACCAGTATCTAAAATTCTGTTTATTGATCATGCCGTTCAAATAAAAATTTGTTTCGTCGGTCATTAGGAGACTGTGAATTGCTCCTGATGTAAATCCAAAAATTCTTGACAAAACGCTAACCTTGCCTCTTTATCTTGATTGCTAAGGTGCTGTGCCATTTGGTAGGGATGGAATTTTAAACCCCTTTGAAGAATTCGATCTAAGCTTCCCTTCGATATTCTTAGGATGAGGGTTTGTCGATTAGCAGACCTTTTAGGACTTCTCGTAAATGCAATTCTAACTCGTTCAATATTTTCTGGTGTACGAATTGTTCTTCGACGTCCAGGTTTCTTCAAATTTTGTACAGAACCATTTTCACGCAAATGACGAACCCGTAACTTAACAGTTTTACGATTTGGCGCGTGATCCCTATTGTTGTTATTAAACTGACGCCGGAATGCACGCCTAACTTCTTCTTCTTGCTTCTTATATAAGTTTCTACACAAAACACACGTTGTTGGACTGAGTAATCCATGAGAGTTCAAACTTCTCGTAGAAAAATGGCGTTCCACGAAATTATTAATTTAAAATTTATTTGTGACAGGCGCCTACTTGATTAATAATTTACTTAAATCCCAAAGACTACAGAAGATAATCCCACAGAGAATAACCTATTTAATTATCTCATAGGGAATTTATCAATAATATAAAATGGGAAGTCTATCATGGGGAACCCAGTATAAATAGAAAATGGGTCCACACATAAGTAAGGGTAGTGAAGTTCGGAATTTTCCCTTCAAAGAAAAGATCCCCTTCATCTGCCATAGATGCAAAAATTTCCTTTCTTAAAAATATTTCAAAAGGCTTAACTTTTCCTATGTTTATAACCTCCAAACCTTCAAGAAAAATACAAATGCTCATCTCTTCCCCCAAAATTCCACTGCTGACTCACACGATGGTCTTCGAACATTATAGATTTCCCTCTCGTGTTGTCAGAGTTGTTTTCTCTTACACATTGCAGGGTTGCGTACTTTCCGCTTGGAATACGGAAATGTTTATTCCCAGTGAGATACTCAGTTGGGAGTTGTTTCTTCCATTATAAATTCCAAGTTCAGTACCCCTGGCCGATCTTACATGAGGTACTGAAGGATTACCTAGGAATTGGTGTCATTCCGAGAATGTTGACCTAGATTTGTAGTTGTCAGCTTATCTCCTGGTATGTGAAAGATATCTGCGTATTTGGCGCAGATGTTCTCAATAGGGATCTTCTCTTCTAATATCATATCCTTCCAATCAATTTCCGCAAACATTCTTTTCACTCGTTCTACATTTTTGTCCACTTTCTCAAATTCGAAACAATCATATTCATTTGTACTGTGAATTTCTGGAATACAACTTTCTAAACTTACTGACTCATCTCTTGTATTTAAAATTCTCACTGGAATCATTCCGTTTTTTGGCTTCACAATCAATCCTGCCATAAAAACTCCCTCACATAACTCTCTCGCTATTATTACACAGTCATCCCTTAACTTTGTCTCTACATATTGAATTCTTTCACACCTAGGCGGAATAATCATCAACTGGCTGTTACCAGATGTATATAAACTTAATTTTGTTGATCCAACTTCATTTTTCAAACTGAGTGTACTAAGTTCAAAATTTATTAATCCACAATACTTAATTAAAAAATTCTGACCGATTATTCCGTCAGCATCGCAAGCTAAATTTTTAAACACATAAAATCGTTCATTAAACATTTGTGCATTCGCTTCCAAATTTAAATCAACACATCCTTCTGCTACTAACATACCTCCTATTCCTTTAATTTTCAATTTATTCTCTGTCATACACACGTCTTTTGGTAATCTTTCATACTTTAAAGCACACAAGGATGCACCTGTATCCACTAAAAATGTTACATTCTTTCCATTTACATTGAAATACACTCGATTCATACCAATACATTCATATATACAATCACGCTCAGTTCTCTCGAAAAAACTGCTGCAGTGAACTTTCATCCTCAACATTCTTACTTTCATCTCCTTGCGCACAATACACATTGCCTTGATACCGTCTATTTTGCGTATTTCGAGCTAAATTCTTAAACTGTCCTCGACCGTGGTTATTGTAACCCCTATACTGTCCACGTTTATAATTACTACAGTTCTTACTCTCTTGGTTGTAATTATTAGCTTGTTTTGTATAATTATTCCCGTAGTTGTGGTTGTAGTTATTTCGGTAATTTTGATTTTGATATATTCCTCTGTTAGAACGGCCTCTATAATTATTTGTGAATTCTCTCCTATTCGAAATTTCGCCTCTATATTTATGATATCCTCCATCATTGTCGTTACGGCTTTTTCCCATGGCATTTATTTCAGACGTTTTCGTTAGACTTTCATTATCTTGCGCTACTTTTATCGCTTCTATTAGGGATGTTGGATTTCTTGCAGCTAGAATTATACTTAAGGACTGGTTATTCAAGCCCGAAGTAAATTTCCTTATTGCAGTTTTCTCATTGAGTGGCTGCAAGATCGCATATGCATTGTCGTCGTCATTGGCCTGGGAGATTGTCAAGTTGCGGAAGAGTTCCTGTACGTCTTTTCCAAATTCTTCAACTGTCCTGGATCCTTGTTTTGTTCTTGACAACTTCTCTTCCAAAGCCGCGTGTGATTTTTTAGGTATTAAATGCATACGCATATCACGCACCAAAACCGCCACAACATTATATTGTCTGTTAATCTGTGCCAACGCGCTGGTGGTCAATCTTGTTTTTAAGACAAAATCGATCAGCCGTTGTTTGTCCACAGCTTGAGTCAAATCTTGTTCGTAAAACTCAATTGCGTTGATGAGTTGCTCTGTCGTCTCATCTTTACCATCAAATTTTGGTAATAACTCTACTGCTGTTCTATAATCGAACCGCGACATCTTAATTAAAAACTGATCTGTAATTTCGGTATCAGTTTCCACTTTCCCTTTCTTCGTTAAATTAACAATTTCCAAATACAATTTATCAATTGCCTCCAAAGACTCTTGGAAAATCGGAATATCTTCCTTTTTAACAATAATCTCACCTTTTCGTACCTTATCCTCAAATTCCTTTATAGTTTGATAATATAATTTAGCTTCAACTGCCTTATTATGATTTACTCGCCTTTCTATGTTACATTTAACAATTACGGCTCTGATCTCGCCTAGTTGTACCCTTATTTGAGCAACTTCCGGCAATAGCGGCATTTACCTCAATTTGATAAACATATGTGAATAAATAAACCAAATACCAAACCCAAAAAAATTAATACATAAACCGATAGCCAATGAAATATAGGTCCCAATGAAATAAAATATTTAGGTAATTACATGAATAATTTTTTCTAGTGCCTATGAGTAGAGGTTAGATAATAAATATATATAAATTATTATATAAAGTGACCTATTAAATACAACATTTTGTTAATTCATTGAACTTAAATTGTTTTTCATAGCACAAATTTGCGAAACATTGCTACAATTTCTATTCTAATTACGAATATCAATGTCATCAAAATTATGAAACAATTAAACATTATTCATTAAATGGTGAACATACCGGTTGATACTTTCTGCTGATTCGGGACTTTCGTGGCGTTGAACCAAGGCGCTCAATCTTGGGTCGGGTCGGCGAACTGCTGACGTCCTAGACCTCGTCCGTGAATGCTCCTTTCGTCCTTCCCAATCTCAGCTGGACCGTCACTGATTCTTAAACACGTTCCGATGTGCCTGTTGCATCAAGAAGTGCCATACTTCTATGAATCTTTCTTGAGTGTTTAGCCTGTATCCTTTTCTTGCACCTTTCATATCCCAATATTGCAAGTATGAGAATTACTCCAACAAAGGCTATAATTCCGGGATAGTCCGCTGAATTGATAACAACTTCCGTCGTTTTGGATTGAGAACCACCCATTTTGTTAAGTATATTAGTACATTTCCTTACTCGAAGATTCTCCTAGCTTCACAGAACTTGCCTCCAGTTTCCGGCCTAATTCCGCATCACGAAGCAGTTTGCAGGATCGCCATTTGGTGGTTTTTGATTATATGAGGTTGGGATATCTGCTTGGACACCGCAGAATAAAAGATGACGTTGTGGTAAGGTGGTTTATTCACTGATACACAATAAGAAACATCACTAAGTCAATAGTACCCGTGACAGGATTGTACCATGTCGTTCTCGGTAGAATATCGAGACATCTATATCTATCAATGTAAGTGTTACCTGAAAGGTAACGTTCGCCCCTCTTGTCACGGGTGACGTACTGCTTAGTGTATCAATAATAATTGTTCTCAATAATATATACATATTCAGCATGAATATAATAACTTAAATATCATGCTATATTTTCCCTACACCTCCCACTATTCTTTTGATTCTATTATGGCCCCATCTACTAATACCTATATTAAAGACATGTCTTTATGCTGTGCTACTATTCGTGTTTTGTAGACCCAGAAATAGCACTATTGGTTGTAATGTCAATTGAAGATAGATTGATTGGTTAATGACTAAAGCATGAAGTTTTTGTAGCAGACATATTTTCAATGGGTTCAGATTTCAATTTTTTTCAGAATCGATAGCGGACCTTCAAGCTGGATTCACCACTCGAAGTATGAATGAAACAAATAGGGTTTCATCAATGAAACAACGACTTCATGCTAGTATTAAATAAAGAATCTTTATCATTAATTACATATTATAAATGTATTATCTGCTGTTTATAGAAGATATTAATATGACGCTCACCTTGACAAATAAGGAATATTATCCGTCTAATTCGTTTTGCGTCACAAACTTTAATTATCATACAGAAACTAATGTACTAATGAGAAAATTGACAAGAATTTTTGGGATAATTTGCTATTCATCACACAATAAAATAGTCATTAAATAAAAAAGAGACAACTCGACATCAAGCTAAAGTAAATGGGCCGCAATTCCAAAATTTCAACGGAAAATAAGTTATCATTGTCTGAAACCATCGAGGATTTGGAGAGGAATAAGGAAAATAGTTTTAGACGGAAAATCTATTAACAGCAATGAATTTTTCGAAACCAGTGTTCCTAGTTTCCGAAATAAGAATAATACAAGTAATTAACTCAATCAAACAATGCTGAAATTAATCAACTGGATATTCAATTTTACTTCCCCTTCAAAGTTTAAGGTTTAACCCTTGAAACTTGAAACCAAAATTTGGGACACTTGTGCATGGTTAAATAACATACTATAATTCTATCTGATAAGGTGAAGATGGATGTCAAAATGTCACTCGAAACGGAGCTATCAAGCCCCAAATAATAAAGTTCCTATTTTCACCACTTTGAAACGGTCTGAAAAATTTCAAATCTATACCGCCAATACCACGTGCAATCGTCTTCCCAGTGGGTTATACACATACGCACACACAGATATACAGACATCATGTCAAAAATAGTCTAGATGAATTCAAAAACGCCCAAAACGAATATATCCGCCAAATTTTTTTTGCCCCGATTACAATACAATTTATAGTAAGGCAAAAATGGTGTCGCTTTAAAATAGAAATCGTGCTTCCTTATTCAACAATTGAACGGATAAGTGTTTGATGCAATCGTCACAATTACCCAATCATTGATTGTAAATTAATAAAAAACCAGATGAGTATCTGGTATATCTACATATCATATTTCAGGAAACCTTGTTTCTACGTTTTCTGTATATAATTTGACCTTCTTACAATTAAAATTCGATTTGGTGTTAGATTGAATCAAACATTGTTCGAAAAACAAACGAAAGAGTGAAATTTTCGGGAAATAAAGAATTCAGCATGTTATTTGGTAGCGATTTTTTTTTTCAAATTTGTTAAATTTAAAATCATAAATTCTACTTGTATTCCATTTTCCATTATATACAAGGTGTTTCAAAAAAAGGTGGCCCCGCTGCTAGGATAGGCAGAATACTTAAAGATAAGTGCTTCGCTCGGTATAAAATTTCCGTAACCGCATCCGTATTCAAGATACAGGGTATTGTAAGAAAAAAATGATAAGAAATTTTTTAAGATTATGTCGAAACTACTGGTAACATTGTGATAAAATTTGATTTGAACATGTTTAGGAAGCTGACACATTGCACGAATTAGTTTTTATATCTGACTCATAGAGGGCGCTAATTACAAACCTTTTTTGAGGTTAGATTTTATAATTTAAGTTTTACGTGAAATTAAACATCATTCAATTTTATACCAAAAAGGTACTCCAGGTAAAAGTCGATACTATGTATCGTTTTCGGAATATTTTGATTTGAAAATGATGAAGTAATAACGGATGCTGGTATCAAGTGAAAAATAATCACCAATTTATTAAAAACAAAAACCAATAACATCATTCTAATGCTAATGTTTATTAATTGAACGAAGAATCACACTAAAAATTAAAATAAATTTGAATAAAAACATGAAATATTCAATCAGTTAGAGAAAGTGTTCAAAACGTCCTCAGTAAAAAAGGTCGTCGCAAACCTCAAAATGGTTTTGTCTGAGTTAGCCATGGAAAACTGACATTCATTGATAGTTAACGCTAGGGCAGCTGGTACGCGTTATGCGGAAAAGTTTCCCAGGAGAAACATACCAAATAAAAAAACGCTTAGAGCCGTGGAACGACGTTGTAGAGAAACTGGGGATGTGACACCAAAAAAAAAAATTCTGGTATGCCCAGAACGACAAGAAACATTCAGAAAGAGAATATCATTTTAGATTTAGTTGATCAAGATCCAACAATTAGCGAAAGGAATATGGCATGACAAACTAATACGTCTTCTGCAAGTACTTGGAGGATTCTTAAGGAGCATCGGCTACATCCTTATCACTACAGAGCTCTTGCCATACGATCTACCAGTCAGAATGGATTTTTGTGAAACGTTACAAGGAAGGACATCCCAATCCACTTTACCAACACTCGTTTAAAATTCATGTTTGGGCAGCAACTTCAGGTAACAAATTAATTCTACCTGGAAATTTGAATGGTAACGTGTAACTCGACTTTTTAGCAAATCATTTATTCGAGATATTAGAAGATTTAACGATTAACGAGCGAAGGTCTCTTTTTTTTTTGCACGATGGAGCTCCCCCGCATTTTGATGGAAGGTGTCGAAATTGTTTAAGTAACCATTATCCGAATCGATTGATTCGTGGAGGTGTATAAGCTCATTCGTTGAACTCCACGGTCATGCGATTTGAATCATTTGTACTACACAGTTTGGTCGTATGTTAAGGAAAAAGTCAGGAATTGCAAGACAGAATTGAACGACACTTCATTGACCTCATAGCTGATCTTCAACCGTTTGGAAAATTAATGCATTCTTTGGGAAAAAGGATAAAATTCGTGAAAACGGAGGACATTTTGAACACTTACTCTAACTGATTGAATATTTCATGTTTTTATTCAAATTTATTTTAATTTTCTTGTTGTGATTCTTTGTTCAATGAATAACTTTAGCATCAGAATGATGTTATTGTTTTCGGTTTTTGATAAATTGGTAACAGTTTTTTACTCTATACCAGCATCAGTTATTTCTTCATCATTTTCAAATCAAAATATTCCGAAAACGGTACACAGTATCGAGTTTTACGACGAGTACCTTTTTGGTGTAAAATTGAATGTTGTTTAATTTTACCTAAAATTTGAATTGGAAAATCTAACCTCAAAAAAGGTATGATTAAAACTACTCGGTACGAACCGTGTAACTAGCATCCATCCTCTATGAGAGTCAGATTTGAAAATAAATTCATGCGATGTGTCAGCTTCCAAAGCATTTTCATACAAAATTTCATCACAATATTGCCAGTAATTTAGACATAATCGTAAAAGATGTGTCTACATCATTTACACCCTGTATCTTGAATACGGATGCCGTTAGGAAATTTTTTTACTGAGCAAACCCTACTTATTTTTCAGTGTTCTACCAATCCTAGCAGCGGGCCACCTTTTCTTTGAAACACCCCGTATGTGATTCCTTTCTCCATTTCGTATAGATATCCATTATAAATTATGAGAGATATTTTTTATTACTACGAATTTTTTTCTATAGCCAATAGATAGCAAACTTTAGAGAATTTTACCTTCATTACATTATAAATGTTAACTTTCACATCACACCGCTAAATAGCTTACAATCATTCTGCTATAAGTGATAAATAATAAATAAAGGACCCGCATTTCTAAATACGCAAAATCACGCGCCCGTGTTTTGAGAGTGTTGAACTTCAACGTCCTGTTAGGCTCAAGAGAACACGCGGACTTAACTTTCCAGTTTCCACCGGTAGTATCGTTCGAATGAAATTGTAATACGCATGTCTTATGGATTTTAAATATTTGTTCGTCCTAATCACAGGCTTTTCTAATTTACCCGCAGCTATAACCACTGGCAAATGTTCCAGTTCAATATAATTGTTTGTCCACGACTATTGTATAAAATATGCATAATGCATGTGTTTCCTCAAGCATAATGATATCCATTAATCACGAAAATTATTATGCACTACCATCAATATGACAAACATGATAGAAATTTTTTAGACAAATACGATAAAAATAGAGCGTGCTATGAAACGTCAAGTCAGATCGAATTTAATTTGAAACGTCAACAATTTGTTGATTCAACTTGTTTCAACAGCGAAGTTTATTAGTATCAAAGTAATATTTATGGGTCGTGGACAAAGTATAGTATTCTACCTGCATGTTATGGGTATTATTCAATTGGATGGTAAACTTCATCCACCTGAATAATAGCTACCATAATATGCTCGTTGAATAATATACTATTATATACATGAGTGACAGAAAATTCACTTAGCGTCTTTCCTAACATAGGAAATGTTAATAATGGGTTTCCTGATGGATATTGAATTCTTGCAATGCATGAATGGAGGTAAATATAACAAACATTTAACTCACAAAGAACACTGTGAATAATGTTGTTAAGAATTGACCTGTTGGGTCTCGACAGAGCTGTATGCTCTACAAAGACTATCATTTATCGTACTATGGATTGATAAATCAATATTAGACTATGAAGGATTGATTGTCACAGGGTTCTGATATAGATATAGTATTTAAAATTGTTTAAAAACATCTTGATAAGTTCTGAAACAGATCTGTAATAGAACCATCACATGTGATATATCGATGAGTGTAGAATGCGAAATACCAATTCCGAATTCTGTATAAAAAAACAGAACCGTATTTGTAGGAAAAATTGATTGTGGTTGGTCAATAACAAAATGGATATTAAAGCTGACGTGACCACAGGGCAGGTTATGAAAAGTTGCTTAGAGAATGTTGTCATATTTTGTTCCATCTCTGAGAGTAACACCAGAAAAAGTAAGATAGGAAATCAAGAGATTCGATTTTTCCAAATTAACTTGAAAAACGAAAATGGTATTTGGACATTTCATACTACCATATGAATAGTTCTTCAGTTTAGTTTTCTCCATTCAACCAAAACTGTTTCGTTTCGGGTATCTCCATAAGAGATATTGATAAGAAATAATCACCCTTATTCACTAAAAATGCTATTAAAGTACTGAGAACCTTTAGGCTACAAAGTAGTCATCATCAGAGTGAAATAAATTATAAGTCAAAATGTTCCTGTTTAAATACTATTTGGGGATAATAATGTGAACAGAGGGTTACCCTCAGTTGGAGATAATTCGGAATTTAATAATTTGTTTTTCGTTTATACATTTCCATCCCTTCCAAATTATCTAGATATTTGTCTGTACTGTATTCAAAATGTGTTCGGCTGTCACTGATTTTTTACCATTATTTTTCTTCATATGAGCAAAATGTTCCTTATAACGAGTTAAAATCTTCCTTCTAGTTTGACCCACATAGCATTTTGAATACGACTTACAATTGATTTTGTAAATCCCGGATTTGTCGAAAACTTTATCAGAGGTGTGGCCTAAACAGTGTTTTAGCTTGTTCTTACATCTATAAGCTGGTTGTATTGCAAATTCAGAAAATAAACTAGAGAATTTTTCAATTACTGAAGAATGATAAGTGGAACTTTTGAATTTTATTGAAGTATTTGAAGGTAATGCCTCTAACCTGGTTAGTTGGCTACGTTCCAATTTCTTTTTTTGTTTCGAAAATAAATTATTGATCAACAATTGTTGGTAACTATTGTCCAATGCTATTTGCTGAAGTTTCTCAACTTCGTAGTTACAATTTTGCTGGCTCAAAAGGACGTTCAATAATCTATGAACAAGACTACTAGACGAATCTATTTTATATCTGAATGATGTGACTGAATCCGCCGAGGTATACCTATTTGTTTGAGTGGGTTTTCTGTATATGTCGAAATCCAAGTGATTACCATCTTTTATAACGTTAATATCAAGGAAAGGAAGCTGATTATCTGTTTCTATTTTGGCAGTGAATCCCAGTGAATCAAATTGGCTATGAAACGTGTTGAAACATGTAAATGAAAATCTTCACTTGTAATCCCGAAAACGTGGTCAACATAACTATATCAAACTTTTGGCAACTGATCCAATTTTGATTTTAAGTTCGCTTAGAAAAATAGTGCCCAGAAAAGGAGAGAATAAATTGCCCATTGCACTGTTTGTTTATAGTAATTTTTGTTAAAAGTGATATAGCTTTGTTGCATACATAAAGACGTAAGGATCACGTATTCTGTGCAGTTTGTATCGGGGATATTGATATTTGAAAGTCATTTCTTCAGAATGTTCATCGACTCATTGATTGGAGTATTTGTAAATAGTGGAACAACATCAAATGAAACGAGAGTATCACCAGGTTCAAGTATGAAATATTTCAATTTTTCAATAAGTTATGTTTAAGTCTATGAATCTTAGGTAAGCAATACAGTTCAGAAAGATTATGATTTGAAAGTCTAAGTTTGTATTTTAAATTATCGGAGATTACAGCTGTACACCTTTTTAATGAATTATCGACTAGCTTAACGTCTTTTACCAAAAGATTCCTGGTAATCTGCTCATAGGGACCATGCCTTCCCCTTAGTTCATTTTGGAGGACATCGATATCTCAGAATCTGTTGGAGGGTTGGAGCTTCCCCTCAGAATGCCCCCTGTAATAATGATAGCGAAGAACATTTCATTTCAAATCGAATAAATCTATTTTGAAACATTTCCACTAGTAACAACAACATTATATCCAGGGTCAAAATGAATCCATATTGTGTGGATACGTTCTGTATAATGGGATCTATCTTCCTACACTGTTTTTTTCTAATATAACCTCAACAATATAATACTTCTCTCGTAGAAAGTGAAAGAACGAGTAATTTCTTCCTGTCAGTATGAACGGAATGTTTTTTATTTTATGTTGAAAGCATACATTGGCGTATGTGATGGATTGTAAACAATCTGATATGAATCTAGCTCATTAATACTTTTATGTCTTTCCGTAATATGAACAATAAAGCTATTAAATAGCTATTTATACAACTAGTTGCAAAATGAGTGTTATTTACACTAGTTCGCTCGTGGGTTCAACACATCGTGTACAAAAAACACGTCGTGTTGCATCGTATTTTTGTAATTCGGTTGTTACGACAAAAATAAAACTGTAATGAGGTTCTATCTTCTTCTAGATAGTAAGCAATTTTTGTTTGTATCTATGGAGATCACTATACAAAAATCATAATATAAAAGTTACTGCAGTATAAAATTTGCTTCCAAGTAAGTCAAAAGCAATATGTGTTTCATGTTACTAAGCTCATTTTAGCACCTAGTGTTGAAATGAACCTCTTTTCACAATAATAATCAGCGTCAAAAAGATGACTTTTTGTGACTGAATTGCAAAAATACTACCAAAATCCAGCATATTGAGCACGTCGAACGTCAAACGAAGTAATGAAAATTTTTATTGTCAAGTAAAAACTCACACAAAGTCACATAATAGTAGTTTACGTAACAAGTCCCGAAAGTGGTCTTTTACTGGACGAGTGGGCAAATTGCAGGGCGAGCCGCAGGCGAGTCCTGCAAGCCTGCGAGTAAAAGCACTTTTGGGACGGTATTACGTACAATATTTTTTTTAAAACAGACATTGTTGTACCATAAACTTCATATTATTCAGTTTATATTTTTATAACAAGAACTCTTTATTAATTAACTTTTCAAAAATTTGGTATGTTTGTTCATATCGTATCCGGGACTTCGACGGTAATAAATCAAACGTTGCTTGGGTGGCCGCCTTAACAATTCATCTGGTATAATTTCATCTTCCATTAATTCACAATCATTTTGAATATCCATTTTATAATAAATGTCACGTTTTCAACTAAACGTCAAAATATGTCAAGTTATTTTATAGTTTTAAATAATACAAAACTCGGTTACTATAGAAACCAATTGACCGCTATCTTAGACTAACTATTTTATTATTTTTTTCATTAGATAGGCCGGAAAGTAAATAAAAATGAGTCCGGACTATCACAATAATTTTCTGGCTCGGTCCGACAAAATGAGATTTTCTGACCTAAAAATAAACCGGAAAGTACTAATTTCTGGCCGGTTTAAAAAAAATAAAATTATGATTGCATGAAAATCACGAATTACGTATCCAACTATTTGAAGTATTTCATTGTCGCGGTAGGTGACATTTATAGAACACGAAATGCTTGAACGAACGAATTGAAAGGGTCGTTAAACTTTGGATATACGTTCGAATCGTTTTCATGGAATCACTCAATATGTAGCATGGTTGATTGAAAGTAACACTTCCAATCAACGGTAGCATGTATAGCTTCAAAAGGAAATATAATACCAATAGTTATCAAAACACAAATTCACACTTGAATCACAGTGTAATATACATCAACTATTCCACCATACAGTGGCATCCTCAATATCGTAAAAAAGGTCACGTGCCTTTTCTACATAAACAGAAGATATACTACAATACGGGGAGATACAATATTGTTCGGCCGCTTTACTCAATGGACAAATCCGAAGAAACTCTCTACCCGAACATACACAGCTTCGTCCTAAAATGTATCTCATCATCAATGAAAGTTCGAGATTTAGCCAGATAGATGCATGAAGCCACAGGATTGGGCCCATTGGATGCCTCTATTCCTATCCCATTCTAGCAGATCTGTCGCCAGCCAGAATGCCAGAATATTGCTTGAAGTAGCAGCCATAAGTTCCTATCGAAGCAGCTCTGCTTCGTCGAAGTAACCGTGCATGGGGGATGTCAAAACAGGGTATTTCGACAGAATGTGGGAGGCAGTATCTTCCACCTCTCGAAATTTTTGTTTTATACTTGACTACACTGAAGTGTTTGTATTATTTGAAGAACATCGTGTGAGCCAATTTAAGATTGTCGTGTAAATATCTCAAATTTCATTTTTTCTGAGTTTTCTAGAAAACTGTAGTTGCGTTTGATTTTTTGATCATAAAATAATACTCAGACATGTTGCACGAGGACCGAGACAGGAAAATGAAAGAAAACGAAGCAATTTTTCACCAATTTTCCACAATTTTCTTTCTTTTAGTGAAATTTGTACCGAGGATCATAAAGGTATCCTTATTATTCCAATAAAACTGACTAAAATTTTTCGTAAACTATAATGATTGAAGTATGTTGTGTAGAAATGGTAAATATTTATTTTCCGGAGAACTATCGTTAGTTTTGATGATGAAATAATACTCAGCGACCACGAAAACATATAATTAGACACGTTGGGGGAAGACCTAGGTAGGAATATGAACGAAAAACGACGTAATTTTCCATCACTTTTCTTCTAATGAAAATTATATCGAGACACATCACGGCATCTATATTTCAATACCACAGTCCGAGAAAAAATGTTGTTTGTTGCTGAGATATGATGAAATTTTCCGGGTTTTCCAGCAAACATGACGTATTTTCCATTTTTTTACTTAAGATTCAGCTTCAGCAAACCAAAAAAAACCATGACACCGAATTTCAGAATCCTTGGATTCAAAAGAGCTCGAGATATCCCATTTGTTATAAAAGACATTCCATTTGTTAATTGAAAATAATTTTTCATTGTTTACTAACAGTAATAATGACGATTCATTTCAAAATTTTCTGACTTACGATGTATAATCTATCCTGAACGCGATTCAAAAAGAATGATCCCTATTTTTCTATAGTTCTTACTGGTAGAACTCCTCTTTAAATCGGTACAATACCACGTGACATAATATAATGATCCGGACAAGCTGAAGCAGAAATATTTCGGTTAACACTAAATCTTTGCATCCAATACACTCAAATTCCATGAGCCTATGCTTACAGTCTGTCTGATTATTCAAATAATTCAAAGCAATCATATCTTCTCAATTTAATCGTATTCGAGGGTCTCGCAGTAGGTAATTGGGTAGCACGTTCCAATTCAATTAATTTCATCAAGTAACAAATTCAAATATCTTCTATTACAATTTATCACAACTCTTATTCTGATTAATTCTCATTAAATTGTTAAATTGTAACTTCCGAACATTTATCATCATTTAAACTTCATCCGTAATTCTACTTATAACGTTGCGCGGCTTCACCTTCTTTTTCTCTAATAATTTACGTTCACTCTGATAGCTCAAAATTTAAAATAATCATTCAGTTCTCCTCAGGTAGAAAGCTTAAATATTAATCAAGCTTCTATATGAATAAATTATTCTATTAAATTGGAATTGCCTATAATGAATTATAACTACGCAATTCCGGATATGAGTTTTAGGAATGTTCATTTAAAAACACGCATGAAATTGAAGTAGCTTGATAATTCCGGATAATTATAACTATTTCAATGAATGGAAAATATATAGTACAGTGAGATATGCATTTGTTTCGATAAACTGTCATAAAACGAGTTATAAGTTACGTTATAAGTTAACGTCCCAAACTTTTAGTAACCTTATGTGTAAAAACAGCATACAAGTAGATTATCGTCATAAGGAATTACCGGAGGATCATTCGCGCGATTTATTGATAGAAAAGAAGCGTCATTGACCAGGCTATAAGAAACAAAAATTCGGGCAGTCACTGAGCACTGCTGACAGAAGTGAAAACTGACATTATGAAGTAACCAATTTATTTTGGAAATTTCATCTAAATTCGCATGGTTTCACCAGTATCATCTCTTTCTACATGACACAATTTTCCGTCAGTGCCATTGGACAATTCATCCCCAACATCTATGTTTTATCATGTATGGTCGGTTGAGAACCAAAATTAACTCGTATGGTAATCCACCCGTATCATCGGTTCTCATTTTATGCAACTTCTGCCTGACGAAATTTTGTTGCTCAGCATTAAGACAACCAACGGAGACATCCGATGCCACATATACTATTGTCTACGGAGTTTACTATGGAGTTGTTATACTCGTGGTAGCATAAGAAATTACAATTATTTTTAAATGAAAATTAAACTAGTTTTTCTTTAGTTTTCACAACTGTCAGCATTTCAATCAACAATTATATATATTTTTATATTTAATAATAAAAAACGTATAATGGGCGGTACAATCCATGTAAAGAGTATGAATGTAACCCGATAGTCATTATAATAAATACACATTATTTTATTTTCAAAACATATTATTTATTGATATTTTCATCGATGTAAATGAAAGTAATGTTGAACAGCATTGCTCACAATTGAAGATGTCTACGGATGGTGGTAAAAGAAAACATCTTCAATTTGGACCAATGAACAAATAATCTAAAAAGAAACGCAAAATGTAAACATATAAACATTTCCGTCAAATGTCAGTATGATCGTAAATTACACCACAAATAATTATTTGAAATGAAATTCTGTACTTTCGTATTAGCAGTATTTAAAAAACCATCAAGGCGATACTCACTATTATATTTGATGTTGTGAGCCAACATTCAAACAATGAAAATAATAAACTAGATATAACACAACGTCATCAATTAGTAGTAAACATGCAAAAGTTCTCAGTTATACACATCACTTATGTTATATTCTTATGACAAGAATTATATTCACAATATTTGAAACCTTGCACGTAGATACGATACTAAGTACACAATGTATAATTAATAAATTCAATAAAAATATAACTTTCGTCTGCACGAGGACCGAGGATTGAGTAAATGAATAACGTCGAGTATCCGACTCAGATATTCACACGTGTGTAAGCATATAGAGAGACTGCCTGACGCCTGACCCTAGTAGTTGCGCACGCAGCAGTATACATAATACCTAATATATATAGCTACAGCGTGACGGCACGTGACGGACTCATGGCTTTACTCCCCATCTGAAATAGCTCAAAGCGCCTAAAGAAGTTTTCACTTCAAAAATTCAGTAATTTTCATTTTAAATTTTTTTATAATTAGTTACAAGTCAATCGATCAAACAAAACGGGGCGGATATGTTCAGATCACTTAGACCTCTTGATTGGGTACATTGTGCGCCCCACGAAACAAGACTCAGTCCAACAGATCCAAAGCAGCGCCAAAGACTGATGTCTCTTATGACCTCAAGTGCCATGCTATGCTTTGTCGAGGTATTGAAGCCTAAGAAAAGCCAATGCTGGAAATTCTACAAGGTATGAGAGGCTGTTTCGTCCGTCTCTCCGCCCATTAAGTGTAGATGTTCATACAGATGACAGTGTCTTGTGAGAAGTCCTGCCACCAGTTTTAAGCCTCTTCTGCTCATAGAGAGAAAGGTTTTCGAGCGTGGGCGATAACTCCACGATGTGGAGCTTCGCCTACCTCAACCACTGTCTATCCAGTAATTCTCTGAGGGCATGAGGTGATCGATGTCGATTGTTGAAACACCTCTCGTTGATTCAACAAACCGTAAAATTGAGATAAATTACATTTAAGGCAGTGCGACTTAAAAAGTTCAATTCTATTTTGAACAAACCTCTTATATACACTACAGATTGCTTTCAACATGATCGTGAGCAAGCTTCAATTTAAATGCTTTGAGATTGCACGTAAATCAATATTGATGTTTATATTGTATCTCTCGGACGACTCTCAGCGTTTCATCTAATTCAAGGTACGGTTTGATTGAGTGTCCGTTGAGATTTATCAGTTGACTCATTAAAGCTCTAGCGATAGACGCATCACATTTTCTGCTGGATTTTGTTTATTTTTAGTATCCAAACGTGCAATTTCAAAGAAACATTCTCTCCATGTAACGATTTTTATGCTCGAAACTACTTTTATCTCATCCATTGTATTTATTTTCGTTCTATGATCGATTGCGCTGTGCCAACTACCTACCCTGTCTTTTATGTTGGGAATTTCAAAGGCGGTTGGTTACATTGTGTTCTTCTAAAATATGGTGCTTTGAGTTTGTATTTTGTAAGATCGTCGATGAAAGATTTAGAGGGAACGTTTCAAAGAGTTCTCGATTGATTTCGAGTATTTTTACGTTTATTAATCAGTTCGGTGCAGCTCTGAAATTGGTTCGTATTCAAACACGTAAGAAAGACTTACATTTTACATTCATTCATAGTTACGTCATTCGCTGTAAAACGTAATAACAGTAGATCGATCGATATTTTTTTCCAAATTCAACACAACCGGAACCTCTGGGTTTTGCGGTAATAGAATTTTGGATCTATGAAATCCCAATTTTTGTTTCTATACTTTGAGCACACGAAAGGAAACAACCCCATACTGTTTTCTATATCAAGGTTGGTCATGTATTTAGGATATGCATTTTACATGAATAGGATTGCGCGGCTTATTTAAAATCAGTCAAAGTTTAGGATCAAAATGTAAAATAATAAAAATTTCTTAATTTACGTGACTGTATATGGTTGAACAAAAATATGTCAAGTATGTGTTATAAATAGAATATACTTCAATTATAACGATATGTGAGTATATGCAGGTAGCTTATTTCAAACCTTTTCTAATTTCAGTTAAAATACTATATTAAAAAATTAATTTAATAACACGTATAATTAAATTTAGAATTACGAGTAACTTAATTTATTTTACGTGCATAATTCATTTGTAGTTTGAATCTTGATGGTAGATAATACTTTTGTTTCAATAAGTTTATTAAGATGTAATTTTATTTTGAAACTTGTAATTTTGATATTTCTTTAAATTTCATTTTGGATTGAGTTAACTCAATATTGTCTACAATGTGAGTTTTGTTTTCGCTTACATTCAAAAAAAAAATGAAAATATTGAAATTTCGGTCTTTTTATAATGGTTACTAAAATGAAAAAAAACTGTTTTCAAAATTTTGTTCGTTTTATAATTTTTTCAAAATTTTGTTCAATGATGATCAATGTTTTTTAGGAACATTGGGGTTGAAAATGCAACCTATGCAACCCCTGTTTACGCGCCACTGCATGTTTCGAGTTTGACAATGAAGGGGTGACTAGCTTGAGCTTGTCCAGTCGGATCTGGAATCTTTCATGGTGGAAAACAGACGAGATTTCTGATCAACACCGATCATGGAAATATCTATAGAAAAGGGAGAGATTGCCCAACATTCTACGATCTTCTACGGAGGTCAATGAATTCGTAAGTGTGACACCTTCAATCATTAGAAAAACTCTCTTCTGGATAGAATCCAAGACTTCCAGCGTATGTTTGGGAGCCGTACTCCTATCATGTCAAAGTACTCCAGAACAGGTAGAGTATGAGGAGCTGCTGAGCTATGAAGTAGCTCTCGGCACGGAATAGAAAACAAAGTTTTTGTGAAGCAGATTTCGCACTGGACTTAACATGATCATCCCATGAGGGGTTGCTGTTGGTTATGATTCCGAGCCTGGATATGGAAGACTTCATGAAATGCTTCCACGATGGTTCTGAATCGGGGATTGATTCGCCCGATTTCGAAGTTAATTCCATGATTTAACACCTCGACTGCATTGGTCATGAGGTGACGTTATCCAAACATTTCTCGGTATATTAATCAAAAAATCTGCTTAGCAGGAGAAATCGGAAAGTTGAGGTTTCAAGATATCCTTTTCCAAAAACATCAATTTTTGAAAATGCTGAAGAAAAGTAGATCCTCATAAGATTTCTATCTTGTTTATAATGATCATTCAGTACCATTTCTTGAACATTTCACCAAATGCATTGCTAAAAATGGAAATAGCAGAGCCGAACATGAGGAAAAATACTTGTCAAAGTTGATCTATGATCACTTTCCTCGGTTCCCAACCAGGACCTCTACTTTTCATCAAATTAAATGAACGTACGTAAGTTTCCATTTTTATCGGAATGGAAAACGAAGGCAACTGGGACTACATTGGTATCTTCTCGAGTGCTATCAAAATCAACAAATATCGCTTGAACTGAGAAGATGAACTCTCAAAAGTTCCATCCATGTAAAAATCTTTTAATTGACGTATGCTTTCCTTCTTCATACTTGCAGAGATTAATTTCGAATTTTATCACCACCATCTGCTAGGAAAAATGATTCGCCACTTCCAGTGAGTGAAAAATCTTCAGATCGCAATATGTCTTCCCGTCATGATGATTTGTTTTGGAAGTCTTGTGCTGCTCATTTGTGTAATTGAAGCACAAGTAATAACATCATATCATTTATGTTCATTCTGAGCAAATACTTCGCAATAGATTTCAGAAATTTGATTCCCTCCTATCTTCTCGAGCACGTATTTCTGCTTGAAAAACAACTTTTTCCACTTCTGTTGCGTTGAAGACCGAAGGATTGTGAACTGAACGAATTCTAGGCAGAAAGAAATGTTATACTTAACCGCGCTCAGGCTGCGGAGTTTGCGAATTGACTAACCTTCTCCTAAAATATCAGTGTAACAAGAAAATTATAAATCTTTAATTATTTTGCAGAGTCCCAATTTCTAAGTGTACATTCAGACATATCATCGATTGCGTTTAAGACCAAGCGATACGTGAACTTTGGACAGAAAAGAACGTCAGACATAGCCCGACGAGTCGCATTAAGACTGCGGGTTTTTGAACTGACTATATTTTTCTCAAGAAACCAGCCCGGAATCAATAACTATGATTATTTTGCCGAAACTAATAAATGTACATTCAGACCTATCTATCGGTTGAGGTGAGGATCGAAGGATTGAGACCTGAGTGTCACTCCAATTAACCACCACGAACTGAGAATCATTTAATAAGAAAGACGGGCATCGAATATAATACGTTAATTCGAATTAACCAGTTACGTAGTAGATATATGAGCGAGAGATACTTACAATGTCCCACATGATTGAATTCAGGCTATACCACCAAATATTCGCATGCCTACGCGCATTGTCTAAGAAGGGCAATCAACTGTAATCTCACCTGCAAAGTTGCGTGTCTAATTCGCTCGCTGCTAATTTACGTGAAACTTGTACATATGCATTTATTAGTGGTTAAGTTGTAAATATAGTAAATAATATCCCACCAAAAACATTCTGTAAAAAACTAGCCAAGTCTCGATGGAGCTGCTTGTTTATCTCTAAAAAGTAATGAAATCTAGACAAACTCGTGCCAAGTCTAAGGTTCCTTACTGCGATTTCTTTATTATTATAGTTAATGTTGTGTGACTTGGCCGTTGAACATTCTTTATACGTCAGTGGGTACAAGTCAATTTTGTTTACACGTAATGTTATCTGTTGTAACTACCTATGTTTGTTAAGCGAGATAATAGCCCATACTGGTATTGGTAATTGGACGCTAGTGTCTCATTTTAGGCTGTTGTTGATTGTGCAACACATGCACTCAGCATTGACAATGCTGACTTCTGCTCTCTTCTTTTTGGAGCGTCAAATCGACCACCGATCTAACATAAAATAGACGTACAGACAGACTTCTATCAATGATTAGAAGTCCGTCTGTAGTGGAAATAATTTTTTATACTGTTTGTTTCAGGCTCGCCTACACATAAGTATTATTGAAATACGCAGCTTCATCAAGCCTACAATTGACTGGTTATTGAATCAACGTTTTCCAAGTGGCAATTTTCCATCGTCAATGGGTAGCGGTTCTGGCGACAGCTTGGTGCAATGGTGTCATGGAGCACCTGGTTTTGTACCCTTGTGACTGGTTATTGAATCAACGTTTTCCAAGTGGCAATTTTCCATCGTCAATGGGTAGCGGTTCTGGCGACAGCTTGGTGCAATGGTGTCATGGAGCACCTGGTTTTGTACCCTTGTGTACCCTTCAACGGCCAAGTCACAAAACATTAACTATACTAATAAAGAAATCGCAGTAAGGAACCTTAGACTTGGCACGACTTTGTCTAGATTTCATTACTTTTTAGAGATAAACAAGCAGCTCCATCGAGACTTGGCTAGTTTTTTACAGAATGATTTTGGTGGGATTTCACTTCTTTTTGTAGAAATGTGGGCATATTGATTTATTTCATTAGATTTTCTTATTTGACACATTTTTTTTCTTTTTAGGAGTAGTTTTTTTATTATTACAAATCTTTCTTTTCTTTTTTTCCGGTTCTGATTCTTGTACAGTAGCAACAGTTTTTCGTATTGCCCATTCGCGTTCATTATTTATTCTTTTAGACGGTTTAGACGGTTTAATTTCTGAAAGATCGACGCGATATTTACGCCTAAGCCGGTTGTATTCGGTGATCGCTGAAGCTTGAGCTTTTATACTCTTGAAGTAAACATTTATGAGGTGCACCCCATGAAGATTGGTTACTCGTGAAAGCGCCACGTAGGCTTGGCCACAAGAGAATATGGAGGTGCCAATGTCCATGAAGGCATTTTTTAAACTTAGACCTTGGCTCTTGTGAATTGTTAGGGCATACGCCACACAGATTGGGAATTATTCTCTGTACACGTATGCCCGGGGTATGATCTCAAATTTTGACTTAATAGGCAATAATTCGTGAATCAAATTCACGGCATTCTTTTATGTACCAATAGTAGAAGGGGGCATTACCATATCTCTAATACAGCTGAGACAAGCTGAGGGTTCTTCATCAGATACATCAGACCTTCGATTTTTGACATCAAATGAAGAGGCAAACAAAGTTGAATATTTTTTTGTAAAGGCGGTATGTCGATCTTTAATAGTTTGGTTGGGCTCTTGTGTTTTCAAATAAGGGTCACCAGGTACTCCAGACCTTCGATTATCCTAGTTTTTATAGTTTTCCCTTTATGTGGCCATTACCAAATGTACCAAATTTCAGCTCTCTGAGTTTATGGGAAGTACTAGTTATATTCTGATGATCATGAGTGAGTGAGTGAGTGAGTGTCATAAATGCGAAACTTTGCTTTCGCTTAACTTCGGAAATAAATGACCTACAGACTTGAAATTTATTATTTTAAGTATGTGATTTTGTAGCTTACTGGATGACGAATTTCTGCGTTCTGATCTTATCCAGAGGTTCTCAAATAGGGGCCTGAAAATGCGGCGAAATGTTTCCAGTAAAGGATGGTACGGCAGTGTTTGCTTCGCGCTCGACTTGGCGGGGGCATTGCCGTGCCCCCCGATTAGAATATTACAATAAACAATTGAACAGGTTTGAATCTCTTCTATTTGGCAAAGACAAATTCGTCGAACAGAAAACTTCATTCAAATAAATAAATCAATAAACTAAAACTCTGGCCTCTTTCTAAGGAAGAAACCCAGGCCTGTCAACTTCTTGACAACCCATCTTCAAGCAAATTGAACGGGGTTACAGCTTATAACAATTGACGATTATGATAGCAGATCAATTGAAGTGAGTGTTTTGTAATAAATCATTTCACAACACTTTTTTCGAAATATTCGACTGTTTGACGAACCTATAATGCAATGAAATAAAAGGTGTACTCAGCATTAGGAAAAGTATTATAATTCCAAATATTTTTCTGAATCTTATAGATTCAACTTTGTCAGTAAGTTCACGAGTCAAACAGTTAAAATTCTTGAAATTGAATGTGAATCATCAATACATTCATCAAGTATTCAATATTGTTGTTCCGAGAAATTCTGCAAAACATACGCAATATTATCAACTAATAATTAGTAATCAATGGAGATATTCCGAAATTTCAGACATGCATCATTATGACTTATAACCCTAGAGACATATTTGAAATTATGAATGGCGTAGATTACAACGTTATCATCCATTAATATAATTGAATTATTTCCTCATCCACCTTCGGGAATTGCGAAACAAGTAATGCATAATGTTGAGTCACATTTCGTTAGAAGCGCTTCTTTATCGAGAAATTTGCAATTGATCTCTCTCACTGACCCTGATGAATTCCATTATATGATCTCAAATTAATGCGTATCGGTGATTTCAGTCTACGTTAATTTGAATTCTTACCCTCTTGCACCTCTTGAGATAAATGAGTGTAACATATTTGCATATTTCCCTAGAGGGTTCTTTTCAGTGCCGTGCGGTGTATTTTTTCAGTATGATGCAAGTCTTCGAAATGCCGCCCCCATATTTGTGATTAAAAAAAACTACAGAAAAATGTGAAATGTGAAATATATTTCTATAATATATTTTCAAACGTAACAATTTTTTATAACATAAACCTTCATAGACTATAATTTCACTGTTCGAACTTTGCATTCGCAAATTCCTGAATAAGGGATGTATAGTCAAGAGAAGCCTGCTAATGTACATTCAATAGAAATCATTGCCAGATTTGTAAGCTTTGACTTTCCGTTATTAGGTTGAAACAAATGTTCACTTGTTCCTCGAAAGGCTAAGCATTGTGAAGTCAATAGTCTAGTTATTGCAATAATTCTTTTAAGAACTCCTCTGCAGTGCTGAATTTCCAAATCCAAAAGTTTTTGATATTCGGCATCAATAGTTTGGTTCTTTTTTAAACGAGTGTCAAATTTTTTCCATTGTCTGAAAGAGTTTCTGTGATATTCAGACTTTTCGTGCATTGTGAGCGCACGTACAAGATTTCCCCAGTCAGAATAACCTTTTTTAGACCAATCGTGGGAAGACGAATTATCAAACAATATGCAGCAAAAGCAAAAAACTGCATCAGTTGTAACAGAGTGAATCGACCAATTTCTCTCCACAATTTCACCATTGCTTAATACTTTGCAATAATGAGAGGATGGAAATTTGCGCCTTCCTGTGTTGATAGGAAATTTCAGTTCTTTAACTTGATGTGGACCTCTCACAACTAGTATCTGACAAGTTTTGGATGCCATGCAGAAAATATTCCATAGTGCAGGATCGTCAGAGATCTTGTCTATTTGCTGGAACTCGCTGCCATTGCTACCCTGCTCTTGATAATCTGCTGGGGGTGTGATTTCCTGGCTTTCTTCAACAACTTCTTTAGGAGGTGATTCAGATAGCGCTGATGAGTTCACCACATCCGAAGAGGCTGCTGTTGATGTGAATGTAGACGTTTCTGACTGAGGCTTAGGGACCAAGATTTTTTTCACGACATGGGTTAGCTTTCTTCCTTCTCCATCTTTCTTTAAGCGTTTCTTTTTATATTGGCTTACAAACAGTGTTTTCCTTTTCTAATCCACGCTGTTATAAGAATATCAATTACCTTATAATATGTATAGTAAATTAAATTTAAGCTTGATGTTAAAATCGATAGGAATTACGCACTTAAAAAGCTAGTATTCAATTCTCTTACCTTCTTAGGCTTTTTAAAACATAGGTATTTAACAACGTACCATAACACGTACTGACACTTGTTGAAGAGTCTGCTGTTGGAGACCAACTAACATGAAAATCAAATATCGCCATCTCAAAGAATAAGTAGAAAACGTAACACGTGCAATTTTTTTTTTGTGATACATGCCACCTACCGCCAAGCTCTTATTAAAAGCGGCCGCGCTGTCGCGTGCGGTAGATCACAAACACTTTGCGCCCTCAGATAAAAAATCTAACGGCGCCGAACGCTCGCCTTTGCAAATGGTACCGACAATAAGCGCAGATGAGTAATATTCCTAGGAATAAAATCCCTGCATTTCAATTTTTTGTTAAATGTAGTCCAGTGATTTTGCCTTTTGCCGCCCCCTGAAAATGCCGCCTGATGCGGTCGCCTCTTTGCATCATAGCACCGCACGGCCCTGGTTCTTTTGCAAGATCATGTACCCATAATAAATTCATAAACATATAAGTGACAGATGCAGGGCCTCGTATTTTTTAAGCAAATTATCAGCTCCTATACCAAACCACTTTATATTGCCGAGATTTTCAACATTTCATGATGTACGGTATCTATCATACTCTTTAAAAAACTCACTAGAATCTACAATTCACCTAATTATAATTAATATAATGAAGGTTCTAGTCTTCTTGATTAATAATAACAATAAATGATGATATTGGGTCCGATTTCTTTGAAGAAAAATTCTGTCTCTTTAACTATACAAAGTTATAGAGAAATGACTATTGATAAGAAGTAATAATCACCCTTATCCACTAAAATAACTATTACTGAGAACCTTTCGGCTACCAAGTAGCCATCATCAGAGTTTACTCTACTCAGTACTTTAATAGTATTTTTAGTGGATAAGGGTGATTATTTTTCATCAATAGTGTTATAATATATACACAGTGTGAACTCTTTATAGTTTATTAAATTTTACAGACCTTAGACCACTAGTTACCTGGAAAATAATGGTTCAAGCTGGTCAAAGCTACCAGTCATACGGCAAGCGTTTCCATGGAAGAATTCCGAGAATCCCCTCAACGATTGATTTCACGGGCTGGTGATTTACCGGCGAGATCAACAGATGTTATCGTACCAGATTTGTCTGGTTTATGAATGAAGACATTTGGAAAATACCAGAGCAAATATTAAACGTTTCGTTGGGCACTTAAAGAAGTGCATTATGGAAGAAGGAATACATTTGCTGCACTCTATCTTTCATCAATGAATCTCTTAACACTTTTCAAATATTATTGTAGTATGCTGTTCTTCTTAATACTATTATCGCAAGTATTTTTAATATTAAGTAATAGACATATCACTGTATAACATCAATTCATCAATTTTTAATTGTTTCCATCATATATATTAACAATCCTTTCCAGACCCAATCAATCAAGTATTTAATTGGAGATTAATTAGTAATAGTTCAAAACTACCAGTGACACCTCTACTGGAAAGTCGAAACTAGCAAACGGAGTGACCTCCTTTCAATTTAGTGTATCATCCTGACACTAGATGTCACGTGTCGTCTTGCCAACTGCATATTTTTATCAGAAATTCATTTAAAATACTTGCTGATGATTAAATGAAAGAACAATTAGGTACTTTGTTTTTATGCCACTTTTAATAATAACTTGAAAACGTTAGTATACTTTCAGCACCGAAGGGTCATAAATGACCATATAATAAATTACCATACTAGCTTCTACCATACTTTTTTTTTCACTTCCCTCACTATAGATAGAATAATTAGTGTAAGGGAAGTATTGTAATCGGCCTATAAAACCTTTTTCGGATTTTCGCAATTAATCCGTTTTGAGCATTTCTGAATCGATCTAGACTATTTTTGACATGTTGTCTGGGTGTGTGTGAGTATATGCGAAGACGATTGGGCCGTTCCTATTTGTCGTGTGGATTTGCAATTTTGCAGGTCGCTTCAACTTAGTGAAAATAGGACCTGTTTTGGGCGAGGTGCATCTGTTTCGAGTGGTATTTCTGACATCCGTTTTCATTTTTCGAAATGGAATTATGGTATTTTACTGAACCATAAATACAACAGTATTGTTAGCAGAGATCAACAGGAGACCTGCTTGCCTACGTAACACATGTATGAAAAATATGGAAAATCTCTAACTCTAGTATTGGATATCTCCAAACCATTTGATCGAGTCTGGCACCAAGGCCATCTTCTGGAACTTCCGTCATATGGTTTTCCACATCAACTTTGTCACTTTGTATCGAGTTTTCTTTCAGATAGATCACTCCATGTAGTGATTGATGGAGTATCCTCCGATATAATGTATATTAAAGCTGGTATTCCACAGTAAACTGCCTTGGCACCAACTTTGTTTTTGCTCGATATCAACGATTTGTTGGATGTGACCACCTGTCACGTCTACAAGTTTGCAAATGATGGTAAACTTCATACCGCTGTCTCATCTAGAGCTCTATACCAATGAAATCAGAGGAGCGAGACAGACAGGATAACGCAATTAATGGATATCTGGCACCGATTTTGAAATACGGATGTGATAATCGAGTACAGTTTGATGCAGCCAAAACTCAAGCTTGCATCATCTCCAGCAGCTGGAGTGTTTGGAGTTCGGCCCCCAAACATACGCTGAAGCTCTTAGATTCTATCCAGAAGAGAGCTGAGAGCTATTCGTCTGATTGATGATGTTACACTTATGAATGCATTATATCCATTTTCTGTAGATATTTTCCTGGTCGGTGTTCATCAGAAAGCTCGTATGTTGTTCCAAGGCGGGAGATTCCAGTGGGCGGACTATACAAGCTTAAGCTAGTCACCTCTTCATTGTCAATCTCAAGTCCTTCCGCACTTCTTCCTACGAGACTTCATTTTTCTATCGAACAGCGAAGTTGTGGAACTCTTTTTCTTGTGAGGTCTTTCCCTAAGCCTATAACCTCCAAGCCTTCAAGAAAAATTCGAATGCCGATATCCTCTCTCAACATTTCACCGCTGGCTCACATGGTATTCTTCGAACATTATAGGTTTTCCCCTAGTGTATTCAAAGTATAGAAAAAAAAGATGCAAATAAAATAAGAAATGTTTCTGGCGAAAAATATAATGAATAGAAGTAGATGGCTCAAATATCGCCCACTTAACGAACATTCTCAAATGAACTCTAGACTGAAAAATACACTAAAAACTTTGTTATTGAAATTAAAATTTCGGGCTAACATTCTAATTGATACAAGTCTACGGACCATACTATGATATGCTGCTAGTTTGTGATAAATGGATGGTTGGAATAAGTATCTATATTGGTTTGCGAAAAATTGGAATTTCGTGTCTAAAATTCTTCCTTTTCAAAGAGGAGTTGAATATTATAAAACAATCTGATAGATAGTATGTTGAAAAAGGAGTACCTATAATATTGCTATTAAAGAAATTTTCCTTCTGAATCTCAATAAATCAGGAAATTATAGAAGCATTACATATTTAAGGAAATTTCGAATTATATAAAACGCAATGAAAAAAATTTGAATTCAACCGCCTTTTTCAAAAGCACAACCCTAGTTCATAATTTTAAAAATAATGAAAATAAGTTTTTATGTAAGTCAAAGTACAAGGTCTTTCTCTAGTAGAGTGGGTGAACATTTTAAGAGTTATTGGCATAACAAACTTGTCTCACACTATGCCAAACATTTGTCAGAGACATGCCACCAATTTCACCAAAATGTTGAAATCTTACATGTTGTAAATAAAGATAGGACTTTCAGATAACTTAGATCTGGTGTAAACGGACGGTATGATATTCGTCACAATTTGATTACGGGGACCGGTCAAGGTCTCAGGTAAATGTTAAGGGTGCCTGAATCTCGTCACACGGAGTTTTTTGATAAAATCAAGTGACGATAAGTTTTGACTGATTATTTGATGGATTATTTTGTATCCGACGAAGTCAATTTATCACCCCACATTTGGGCTGAAGCTTCTTCAACTCTGAATAAAACCGCGAACGGTTGCGAGTCCTTCCACTCTCATTTAAATAACTCCTTTTATTATAGTTCACCGAATATTTTTTATTTCATTTTTGTTTAAAATTTCAAATAGAAGCTACTCCTTGTAAATCTAAAAACACAGCCACAATTCCCAATTATTGTTAGATTTGAAACATCAAAAGATGTTCATTTCATTTTGTGAAAGTTGTTTCAAATATATATGGACACAATCCATAAAATATGTAGTATTATTATGTATAAATTGTCAACGTTTTTCTTTCGAGTGTTATGTAAAATTTATGTATTATAAGTACATTATATCCTTGATCGAATGTTCACTAATTTAGTGAATAAATAAAGTAAAACCGAGCTCATAATTTAATTTTTCAATTATATTAATTATTTTGTAAACGTAAAAATATTACTTGGACGTCTCTAATGGGAAAATTGTTGCATCAACAAGATTTTTATTGTAGCTTAGAATTTCAAAATCATAATTATCTTTGTGTCGAATATCGTACATAAATTTCAAGTTATCTTGCATACTGTGACGAATTTCGAAACCCTCTTGTGAACAACCAGTATTTTTTTTAAACCGTCTAATATTATTAATAAAATTACCTTTTCTATAGTCACATTTTAAGTAAAATGTAGATATCGAAATATTTTATTTGAATAAGAAAAAATGTTCCTTACAAGTATATCGCCTACATATATAAATGTGTAAAGCTAAGAAGAATACACATTAAAACGATTTTTTTTTAATATTTAATTCAAAAACAACCGTACATTATTGTATATATTTCTGAACTCTAAGTCTATTTCAAGTAGAACAGTGAGTTTTTCAATTTTAAAAATAATAAATGATAATGTATATTTTCTTCTGAGAGGTTGGTAAAAAACAAATATTTGGGTACAGAAAACACATTAAACATTCTCCATCAGCATTCATAGGAAACTCCATACATTTAAATTAACGATTTAATTCAAAATAATTCTGATCGCACCTACCACATACACACCTTGAAAGTGTTATAAACTATTTTATCCTCAACAGAGTGACCATTTATCTCGATGATAAAGAGCTTATCACTTAAATAGGTCGTGTTTCTAATCAATATTATAACAATCCGTTTCCGTGAACCAAACGTACTTGACCCAACAAAGCTTGAGCAAGATGTACGTGTCGTTTAACTGTGGTACCTGCTTGCTATTACTGCACTGTATGGTGAGCAAAATAATTTGCGTTGACGAAGAATCTTCAAATGTCGAATTAAACCATCTGACCAATGACGATTTGGACATGTGCGTCGGAAAAACGTGTATACGCAAATGTTGTCATGAGAATATGATCTACTTCAGGAAACATTGTATCAACCAGACTAAAGACGAATTTGCTGTTACAATTTATCAAGGTATTGAGAAGAAAGAAAAGCTTCCTGGGCAGATCTTCCACGTCATCCATAGTAGACATTGTGACGTTGGAACCAACATGAGATTGATGCCTTACGATTATGAGGAAGATCAGTACTACGTCCAAGACGATGGGTCGTTATTTATGCCGGATAAAAATAGGACTTTACTATTTACTGAATACTGTTTGGAAGTGTTTAAAGTCGGTAATGAAACAGAATTATCGGCTTTGGTGTGCAATGATGATCTTCCACCTGAACCAGAAGGTTTTGTGTCATTGGGTAAGTAGAAAATCACTATTTTTTACTCTAATTTTTGTTGAGTGCCTCCCAAAGGAAACATTCGTTCCTAATGAACGATTTCAATAAAAATCTCCTGTGTGCCGAATTGCCTACGTTGCAAATAGCTTTTTAGACTTCACACTGATACGCGGCCACAATAGAATGAACATCAACATCTGCAAAAAATTCGCGTTTACAGACACCACTATTCCTAATTAATCATTTAGCCATTAATATTAACACTCAATGATACATAGAGCATTTTTAATACCATTGTCAAAAGAACCTCACTTTGAATTGGACACAATAAAACGAATAGCTATCAATAATCAATAATGGTTTTTGGTAGATCCAATAACAAAATTGATTAGTCGCAATCAACAACTTATCACAATATTCACCCGTAAATAAATAGATCTATGAAAAAATTCGTTTCTCTGAATTTTCCCAGATTAAATAAGAGTAGAGTATTTATTGCATGTATAACCTATTGTTCACATTTGTCAACTAAAATATGAACTTGATATACTAAGATATATACGTGTATAATAAGAGATTTCAATGTTTGTAAGTGAATGTAGTTAATAATTTAGGTAGATAGAACACAGAATGGACATAACAAATTTGAGTGGACATGTATGACATGCCATACAAAATTTATATAGAGCTATTCAAAACTATTTAAAACAATCAATTGACCAATGGGGCAACAAAAATTCTTTCATCAAGTAAGAATGCATGACTAAGAAAGGATATTTTCAATCTGGATTTAGAAACAATTGAGCACTCTTTTAGCTTCTTGGGTAACTTGTTCATGAATATTTCACTAAAATAGTTAGCAGAACAGCGACTCGAATTTAATCTTAAGTAGTCAATATAAATGTTATGGCAACATCTAGTGCTATAACAACATACTCATAAGTACCCAATTATAAATATATAGTCATAATTTTGAAATCAATAAGACTATTTCGAATGTCATCTCTAAAACTTTTCTTTGGAGGCGAAAGATCCTTTCCGAATGAAGTGGAATTATCCCAGCCTGTCAGGGCATATGGTATATTCTAAACGAATATACCCAGAATGCCCGTGTCTTGAATAGACCGAAGACGTTCTGTGGCCTTGGTGTTATCTTTGACAGAAGGTTATCATTCACCGATCATATCAGTCATATGTGCGCCAAAGCGTCTAAAATGTTCTAGGGAGTTTTCCGAGATTCAGACATCTATTCTTGTCTTTAATACATTTGTAAGATCACAGTTGGAATATGCGTCCTAGGTATGGTCTCCATTCTACCAGATTCATGTTGTCTCTGTAGAAAGCATCCAACGCAGATTTCTCAAATATCTTGCTCTTAAATGTGACAATATCTACCCTGTTATTGGCTATCCGCATACTGATTTACCTTCGAGGTCTTCTTTCGAAAGCGTGGCTTACCGGAGATCCAGGTCGAGTATAGTAGTCCTGTTTAAACTCTTTTATTCTTTTGAGGAATGTTCTGAAATTTTGCGGGCTTTGTGTTTTCATGTCATGAGTCCAGACTTAATTTATTTTTTTACTTACCCACACCGAGAACAAACTTAAGCAAGTGCTCGTCAATATGTGGCATGTGCAGAGCTTACAATAACATACATATGCGGGTCGATCTAATCACATGTAGTTTGACTTATCTGAGGTCTAAGGCGTTTCGTGCAATTCTCACTTCTCTATAGATTGCATTTTCTCTCTTCTTTGTTCAATTTTTGTTCTAGTTATATGATTATCTTCTGTTCTTAGAATGTTATGTTATCTCAGTTTAATTTCAATGCCTGTTATGATATTTTCTTGAATATCTTATCTTGTTTTATTCCTCATTTTGTAATTGGGCTCTATGCCTGTTAAATGGGTGTAATGTAAATAAATAAATAAATAAATATGCGACTGCATATGGGAGAACTATGCCATGTGCATCGCCTCCCCAGGCAAGTAGTTTACTAAATTTCTTATCAAGAAAATATTTTTTGAGATTTTGTTAGCTACACTGTCAACATGATACTCCCAACTAAGAACTGGATCAAATAAGATACCCAAAAACTTTATATAGTCAGGGTTTTCAAACGTAATGTTTCTGTGTGTGAATAACAGTTTTGTCAAGGCTTACGGACAGTTCATTAGTACAAAACCAGTCAAAAAGACTTTCTTGACGACACTCGGTGGTCATACGCAGAAATAGGTAGTGGTAGAACCTTTTATTGCTAACACATAGTGCTAGTAGTACTTTCGAAAGAGCATTAGCAACTGAACATTCACGAATAATCTTGTTGTTTCGAAAAAGTTCTGGTGTATTCCACTCACTTCTAGACCGCAGTAATTGGAGTATAAAAAGAGTAGCGGCGCGACCGCGAGTCAGTTCGCCTAGGGAAGGCGAACAAATTTGTTGTGAAATAAAGTAGTGCGTACCTCCTTAAAACGTGTTTGTGCGTGTTTGAAAGACATCTTCGTATTAGTATTTTGATTTAACTTGTTGTTTTTGTGTGTGATTTACTAGTATGAAAAAGAAACGAAAAGTAGACAGTGAATGCAGAATATTCTAAGATCATTGGAACTTTCCATACGTCGTAATGAAGTCCAGTAAAAAGGCACTATATTTGATTTGCAATGAAATCACAGCCGTTCTAAAAGAATATAACATTAAACATCATTATGAAACGAAACATTTTCAGAATTACTCAAAATATAAAGAAAGTTTGGGGACAGAAAAATTATCTTTGTTCACGAAACTCAATACTGAACAAGGGGCTGCTACTTGTGCCTGCTTTCGTGTGGCTCTTGAAATTGTGAAACGTGGAAAACCATTCACCGAATCTTTTGTATCTCCAATGACCACAACTAGCTCAGGGTAATTATTAACTTCAGGACTCGTAGTAAAACAAATCCTTCGATTCTTGATTAAGTAGGACTGTCCTCAACCAATAATTACGAGGTGGATAAATGTTGGTGGAATAAAAATATATCTGCAAAATTGTGCATAATTGTCTAACTTGAAGGAAAGGACGCGCAGGATCAACAGGATTTTAGGTAGGTCGTAAGTAATCACTTCAATCCCCTTAGTATTATTTCAAAAGAGTAGTTTACATTCACGTAATGTTCGTGAACAGTAGCGTATATTTCCGCGTTATATTTTCATTGTAAACTGGCGTGAAATTGTTCGTGACTTAATTCTAATTTAATACACCGCAGCGCAGGTAGTATATTAGTTGTCTACGGGTATAATTATTCGGCTGAATTTAATTGAGCCGCCATGTTAAATACCGATTATTCTCACATTTGCTTTCAGTCATTTGATCGACTTCCAAGTGGATATTATTGAATCACAAAATTTGCTAGGGATTTCCATAATCTTTTTTTATATATATAGCATAATTTTTTTACGAAATATTTGAGAATCAGTTGGGTAGTTTCAATACAAGACAAATAATTTCCTTTAAAATATTGTCCGATTAATTCGAATACATAGGTACACTATACAACAATAGTAATTATTGTATTGCCTTGAAATTAAATGCCAAATATGTATTGGATAAAAACTTGGTTCTATTCCGATATAAATTGAACATAGTTTTAATAAAAAATACACTTGTAAGTAATACATTTTCACAAACTTCGTTTTTATTAAACAAAACGTGACATTTTTCACCACATGGTGGTTTTACAAACCATGGTTGATTCCTTAAATATTGAAATTAAGAATGAGAAGGAGGGGATGAGTGAGGTACGTGTACAGTGGGATAAAAGTTACAAATGAATTTGATAATGGAGAATTGGGAAAGTCTTTCTGATCATTTGAAAGGTTCCCTGTATTTTTGAACTTATTAATTTCAATTTTCTTTGAGTTAATTAATAACTTAAATTAATAATTTAAGTTATTTAAATGTTGAATGAAAGAATCTAATTGTTTTTGTGTTCCATTGAAGCATGTTAATATATCGTCAACATACCGATGCCAATAAATGAAACTTTTTATAATAGGGTGTTCGTTGATTTCCAATTCTAATTCATTCATAATTCCCATTGCTAATCCTTCTTGAGTAGTGCACTCTTTTTTATTGAATCTAAAATAATTCTGAGAAACACCTAATTCAAGAATGCGTAATATTTCTTGTATTATAACAATGTTTCTATGTTTTTTTCCAAGATACTTTGGATTATCAGTAATGTGTCCCCCGGAGGTATACTAGGAAAGAGGTCAGTGACATCGAACGATATAAATTTACTATTGGGTGGTAAGGTGAAATCTTTAATTTTGTTGAACAGATCGTTAGAATTTTTTATACCAAATTTCGGTTCAAATTTATAATTTTAAGATTTGTAGTAATTTTTTTAATAAATTCGTAGACGGAGCGTCGTAGTAACTGACCACAGGTTTTATGGGAAGATCTATTTTATGTAATTTAACTAAGGAATATAATTTTGACGCATGAGGGTCCATAATGGTTGATTCAAATAAATCTTTCTTTTCAAAAACTGCTGAGCATTCCTTGATACAATTTTTAATATCATTTTGGTTAGGTATCTTTTCATTAATTTGAAACTCCGTGAGTCCATTATTAAATTTATTTGTAAGTAACTCTTATCCTACTGTACACGTACCTCACTTATTCCCTTCTTCCTAATCTTAATTTTAATATTTAAGGAATAAACCGTAGTTTGTAAAACCATTGTTTGATAAAGCCACCGTGTGGTTATCACAAGTGTATTTTCAATTGAAACTATAGATATGAGTTTTCAACAAGTAAGCCATCCAAAGTTAAATTAAACAGGCACAAGAGTAAAATAAGGAAGATATGTCAAGCTGGCACACAATGAATTGAAATTTACATACTAATTGAAAATTTAATGTGCCAGCGTAATCTAAAAAAAATATGAAATGGTGGGTTCGTCAAGCTACCCAAGCCAATTCAATTACAAAATTATTTATTGCAGTAAATTCGTTTCAAATCACATGTGTAAATATTTACATAATTATCGTGGCTTGCTGAGCTTAACCTCAACCATCTAATTATTACATCTACAGGAAAAAAATCCCAAATGATTCACATCCATTTGAGAAATTATAATAATACTTATATCTATAAATATAAGTGAGGCTATTAGAACAATTTAAAATTAAGATTATATATTAATTAATTAATTAATTGAATCTTATTTTTTGTGATGTATTCACACAAGATGTTTTGTTGCATGGTAACGTAGAAGTATTTCTAACACAAAACAATAAGTCTGATCTTCGAGAAAATTTTGAAAACACTTCCTAAGTGGTGTTTAGCGTAACTTGAATCTTTATTCTGTCTCTTGTAAATTTTCAAGAATTCTTGGAAGCATAGGTACACTAAGAACAGTATGCTTCAGGGATGGGCAAAATTCACAATCAATCGATCCAGTTGACTCGATTCGAATCATAATGTGATAGCTTGATTCATTTAATTAGAGGAATTATTTCCAAAAAGATTCCCTCAACAAAATACTGCATTTACTCCAAACTCTTTGTAATTGAAACGAAAATAATGATGCCTATAAAAACTCCTCATAGTGAGGAACATATTCAAACTTAACAAAGTTTCACATAGACATTCTGTAACACGCATTAAGAAACTAAAAAAAATTGGGGTGAGATCGTTTTATAAACTGGATTTTTAAAATGATCCCTAAAAATTTTCAAAATGATCCCTTACAGTACATTATTTTAAGGGAGAACAGAGATCACAAATATATGTAGAACACATTCTATCTATTCCTGCACATACTCGTGAGCCCAGTATTTACATTTAGAACACATCCATTTTGATGCAGAAAAAGGTTCATAACATATTTTGCAATTCGCATCAGCATCGTTCAGTTTATCCTTTTTTGACATGTTGCGTACTTCAGTGATTGATTCGAGAGATACATTCCTCTTTACAATTTTACGATTTCTCGAAACTAATTGTAACAAGGACAAATCTTTAATACCTAAAGATAATCAAACCCACACAGTATATAAATTAAATTGTTTAGATTGAGATGGGACTTATACAGGAATCTCTGAACAATATTTACAAGAATTTAGAAAATTCCACCGCCCTTGCTAAACACTGTTTTGATTATAACCATGAATTCGATTACAAGAATGTTAATATTTCAACTAAGGAAACCAATTATTATAAAAGATCTATCTTGGAGATGATTCATATAAAACGTGATTCGAAGTCATAGACTCGTAGAACAGAGGTTCAATCAATAAGTCAAATGTATACTACTTTAATTGATTAAGATTCTTGCGAATTTCTGCATGCACCTTCACAATGATGAAAGTATATTTTAGGTTAGGTTAGGTTAGGTGTTTCTCATGGGCTCGTCAGTGAGATGAGGTAGACGTGAAGTCTCTGATGCACCATCTGCGGAAGTGATATAATAAAATACCTTGAAAGAAATATCCAGGAACTTCCAAGGCAAAGGTGATTTACTTGGAACATCTCATAATGTGACGGGATAGGTTTGTTTCATTATTTTTCAAGAATCAAAATTGAATATAGCTTATAAAATAAAACATTATTTTGCTCTTAGATTGCAGTAATCGAAGCTCCTAAATAATTATCTATTTAGATTTTATTGTATTATAATATGATCTTTTTGTCCATAGAAATAAAGACCAACTTGTTAGAACTGATTTGAATCTACAATGAAACGAATTTAAATTAGGAACTGAAACGTACACAGAGACAAGATCGGTTGCTTCCCTCAACTGATTATTTTCAAGCAAAATGTTTTTTCATTAGTTTAACTAGGTTATTGACGGAATTCGCTTGAGAAAGATACACAACTTGGAAACAACATCGTAGCGTTCTACTGGTTCAATCATTGGTGAAAAATAATTGTGTGATGAAACAGAATTTCCTAAAATAATTTTAATCTCAATTGTTATCTTATAGGAAAAGGATATGATCGAAGTAATTTCAAGATGATTCATTTCGTGGTTGAAACTTAGCGTTGTGGAAATACAATTTCGTACTATGATCAAATTAACATTATAAACTGTTTCATTCCTAATTCAAGAATTGTTATGTGTTCATTCGATCCAGTTTTCTGATCTATATAGGGTGTTGTAATCTGTCATGGTAAAAATTATATTTAGAGTGGTTTGTCATTTAATCCTGATATCTGTTGGGCGTAGTAGGTAGTAGGTAGTTATTTGATATATCTACAAATTATTCAACTTCAAATAATCGTATTTTTAAATACAACTCCAACGTTCATTGATTATATTTTAATTCCCAAAGTAATTCTTCATAGTTGACATAACCCCGGTAATTTCCATGTCTTTGTTCAGCAACTAATACTAACTCATATCCTTTTTGCAAATTAGCAACCCCTTTAATGAATAAACAAATTGTTTGGTTCACCAGATTGATCACTGATGATAATAAGTCCTTCAGAATCTGACACGAATTTTGCCCTTCCCATGAGCTCGTCAGTGATACAAAAGCGATAGAATAAAACATCTTCAAAGTGTTTGGCGAACCTAGAAGTCCCAACACCATCCGCAAGAAAGCCCACTGAGAATGCAAATCTCAATGCTCCGCATTTACGCAGGATTGTAAAGATGAATAAACGTGAAAAATTGAACCATAGGTGGGATTCGAACCCACATTTCTGTGGTTCTTTACTAATTACACCACTTTGGTCTCGTCAGAGTCTTATATTTTCGTAAATATGAACCTCGGAAAGGATAGTAGATCATTCATGAACACAATGCGATTCGATGCTCCGCCATAGATCAACTATTCACGCACATTTATCTAAGGTATATTCGTTTTGAATTGAGTAATATATGACTATGAAAATTACCATAGTTGGCAATTACTCTGCCAGTACTCATTCAATGACAGCATCCCTGTTCTTATATATTTCAATAGAACTATCATTGAGTGTGTACTGTCAGAATAATTGCCAACCATAGTAATATTCATACCTACACTCTTCGATTAGAAACAATTATATTTAAATTCTCGGAAAATCTCAATCTCAATATTTCAAACAATAATAGAGTCAAAACGGAGAAAATCGATATATAAGGAGTTTATAAAGTGTTTTGTAACATGTGATTCCTCTCTTACATAGAGAACAAGCCGGACGCTTATTTTCTAATAGGTTCAAAAAATATAAAAGATGCTATAGGTTTCCGAAACAGATACCACAATATCTATATCCAATAATTTAACTTTAAATATCTGAAGTTTTAAATAACTCTGCAGCATAAATTATAAACTTCAATCCCCAAAGCGATTCGATCTTTTGGACATGATCTAACAATAGTCTGGTAATTCACATGTCTTGGTATAGCAACTAAAACATCTCCATCTAGAAGTCAATATCCATGATAATACTTTTCAGGAAAACAGTTCGTATCGTATTATTACATAAAAGTGAATAACTGATTTTTATTTCCTACTTACTTATAGAACCAAAACAGTTTGTAAGAATTGTTATCGTCAGTTTTGTAAGAGTTTCGTTTGAAATTCAGCCTTATCTATCAATCAATTAGATAGCAGCATATATTATGTATTACACACTGGTGACGCAAATAATGTGTTCTTACCAGTGGTTTTAAAATGCTTTATCTATAGTGGTGGTCTGTCCAAAAGCAACGAAATATTATAGAAATGAAAAAATTAAATATCATATATATCAAACCGCTTCAGCTTCCAGTTCTGTAAATCGTTCTGACGTGGTTACCCGGAGTCGGTACACCAGGTACTACAGAAGAATTTTTTCACGTCGTTATCATCACTAGCAACCTTTATACCACCTCTTGAACAGTTAACAAACATTAAAAATAATCATTTAATTAATTTCATCGATATCTAGGGCATCAGGATGCCCGGATACCCCGGGGAAGGTCCAAGGGGACCTTCTTGACATCATATTCGTATTCAGCAACCCCAAAAACCCCCGAGCAACAAAATCGAGTCCATTTTTTTTATTCACCTCAAAAAGTGCACTCAGAAAAATGGATTTTTTCACTGTAGAAATGTAATAAATTTTTTCCGCAAAAAAAAAATACCGGCCATATTTTTTAGATCACTTTCTGAATCGAATGGAGGAAACCGCGTCTCAATCCAACCAACTGCGCCAAGTTTGGAAGGCTTGGCCTATTTTAGTGCTTTATTTCCTCGACTAATAGTAACGTAATATTAAATGACCAAATCGATACCTATAATTCACCACTTATCAACAATTTTATAAATGAATTCCTACCCAAACCGTTAAAGTAAATAATACCTCAACAGGACCTGATAAAATGTCTATCTATCTTTAAAAAAAATTTCATACATTTCTTGTAGAACCTTAGTGTTTTATTTTGAACTTGATTTTTACTAGCGCAACAGTTTCTTCCCGATTCAAGGAGTCAACCACAGCATTAATATTCGAAGGTGTTGACAAGAAAAAACCCACCAATTACAGACCAAGACAAGAAAAAACCCACCAATTACAGACCAAGAACTGTAATAATTTTTTTTTCTAATGCTTGAAGATCAGATTACTTCAGTTTTGCATTGAAAAAATCATTTTGTCGGTAAACCTCTCGATAGAATCAGCATTTTTTCAATTGACGATCTCAGTGTTTAAGTGTTTTCATCAACAGAAATGCTTGACCGTATCTCTAGACCTGTGAAATGCATTTGATAACCATGTTGTTCAATCGTCTACACACCATTTACTCTAGCAGATTCCGCTGCCCATATGGCAGGTGGAAACATTGACTCTTCGGAAATATATGTATCACCCAAGTAATCACCATAGTTAATTGATCTAATATTATTTAAATCCATATTATAAACGATAATGAAAGGCGATTCCTCTTATACACATAGAATAAACCGGACGCTCCTTTCACATAGGTTCAAAAAACATAAACGATGCTTACAAACATGTTTCGTAGTTGCAGATCACTCTTTGTCTGTATTAGTTTATTTATAACCAATAATTTAACTCTAAATATCTGAATTTTTAAATACTTGCAGCATACGAGTGTATTGAATATTTTAATCCCCAAAACGGTTCAATCTTTAGGACATAATCCCTGTAACAATAGTCTGATGATTTACATGTCTCTGTGTAACAACTAAATTATTTGCCACTCGGAAATAACATATACCAGCATATTTTTCTTGAATTAGTCTAGCAACTTACATAACTTACATATACTCCTTATTTCAAATATTTATTCATATGTAAATATGGATAATAATATTTATTAGAAAAACAGTTCTTATCGTATAATTACATAAAAGTATTTAACTTTAATAATAAAGATTCTTGACCCACGTATGAATTAATACAACATTCTCGGGAAATTGGTCACATTAACACATATATTTTTATTTTTACCCTCGTCTTTACGTACGTTTCGGTCTCACGACCATCATCAGAAGACTTATTAATACAATAACCTGATTACTTAGAAATACTGTAATAACACAAAGCGTCCTTATCGCACAAATTTCGTTTAAATGCCAACGTCGCGAAACGAACGGAAACATGAAAACGGAACTATAACACAGCAATGTTGCAGCGTAAAAATTAAAAATCCACTATTAAGTAGAATCATCAATAAATACGAACACATTTGTTTCATAAATGTCTGCGAGAGACTAACAGACAAAGAGTTCTATCCTCTTAGCTAACAGACGAGACCATCTCAGGTGTTCATTTATGCGCCAGATGTCATAATTTATTAGAACTTAAGAACTTAGAAAATTCCACCGCGCTTGCTAAACATTGCTTTGATTATAACCATCAATTTGATTACAAGAATGTTAATATTTTAACTAAGGAAACCAATTATTATAAAAGATCTATTCTGGAGATGATTCATATAAAACGTGACTCCAAGTCTGTTAATCATAGGAGTGACGTTCAAACACTAAGTCATATTTATACTAATTTAATTAATTAATATTCTTGCAAATTCCTACTTACGTCCTTATAATGTAAAAGTTCACTTTAGGTAGAATTGTCTAAAGCATTTCTCAGAGGCCAGAGACCTTCTTTTATCACCTAATAAATTATGACATCTGGCGCATAAATGAACACTTGAGATGGTCTCGTCTGTTAGCTAAGAGGATAGAACTCTTTGTCTGTTAGTCTCTCGCAGACATTTATGAAACAAATGTGTTCGTATTTATTGATGATTCTACTTAATAGTGGATTTTTAATTTTTACGCTGCAACATTGCTGTGTTATAGTTCCGTTTTCATGTTTCCGTTCGTTTCGCGACGTTGGCATTTAAACGAAATTTGTGCGATAAGGACGCTTTGTGTTATTACAGTATTTCTAAGTAATCAGGTTATTGTATTAATAAGTCTTCTGATGATGGTCGTGAGACCGAAACGTACGTAAAGACGAGGGTAAAAATAAAAATATATGTGTTAATGTGACCTATTTCCCGAGAATTTTGTATTAATTTAACTTTAATTTCCTACTAACTTATCGAAACCAAATAGTTTGTGAGAATTTTGATCGTAAGTTTTGTAAGAGATTTCCATTTCAAATTTGGTCTGATCTTCAACAAATTAGATGTATTAAGTATACATTATGTACTAAACACCTGGTGACGCGAATAAAGTGTTTGTAATAGTGAATCAATAATGCTTTATCAGTCCTAAAACAACAAAGTATGATCGAAACGAAAAAATTAAATTAACATATCAAACCTCATCAGCTCCCAGTTCTGTAAATGAAAGTATTTTTGTTCGTGATTGTTTCGGTCTACGCCAACCAGCAATACTCACAACCGTGTCCAAAATACTTGAGTGTCAAAATAAGCGAAGGAGCGGTAAACGACGGCGGTATTATATTCAAAGATGGCGTCGCGTACAATAAATCTAATTATTTCCATGAAAACGGAACCACCTATGGATGTATTTGTAACCTCAAGAACTGTATACGCAAATGTTGTGTTGCTAGTGAGATGATGAGAACAAAACTAGTGTCGCACACCATGAACAAGTGAACATTCGAATACATCAACAGGATAAATTCTTATATTCCCTGAATCCGCTGAATCGATCGCAGAACTTCCATTTTATCCACTACAAGTGCCATGCGTTAGCGAGATTAAACCCAGTTATATTCCCAGAAACGGATGAGATTTATATGCAAGAACTGTAATAATTTTTTTTTCTAATGCTTGAAGATCAGATTACTTCAGTTTTGCATTGAAAAAATCATTTTGTCGGTAAACCTCTCGATAGAATCAGCATTTTTTCAATTGACGATCTCAGTGTTTAAGTGTTTTCATCAACAGAAATGCTTGACCGTATCTCTAGACCTGTGAAATGCATTTGATAACCATGTTGTTCAATCGTCTACACACCATTTACTCTAGCAGATTCCGCTGCCCATATGGCAGGTGGAAACATTGACTCTTCGGAAATATATGTATCACCCAAGTAATCACCATAGTTAATTGATCTAATATTATTTAAATCCATATTATAAACGATAATGAAAGGCGATTCCTCTTATACACATAGAATAAACCGGACGCTCCTTTCACATAGGTTCAAAAAACATAAACGATGCTTACAAACATGTTTCGTAGTTGCAGATCACTCTTTGTCTGTATTAGTTTATTTATAACCAATAATTTAACTCTAAATATCTGAATTTTTAAATACTTGCAGCATACGAGTGTATTGAATATTTTAATCCCCAAAACGGTTCAATCTTTAGGACATAATCCCTGTAACAATAGTCTGATGATTTACATGTCTCTGTGTAACAACTAAATTATTTGCCACTCGGAAATAACATATACCAGCATATTTTTCTTGAATTAGTCTAGCAACTTACATAACTTACATATACTCCTTATTTCAAATATTTATTCATATGTAAATATGGATAATAATATTTATTAGAAAAACAGTTCTTATCGTATAATTACATAAAAGTATTTAACTTTAATAATAAAGATTCTTGACCCACGTATGAATTAATACAACATTCTCGGGAAATTGGTCACATTAACACATATATTTTTATTTTTACCCTCGTCTTTACGTACGTTTCGGTCTCACGACCATCATCAGAAGACTTATTAATACAATAACCTGATTACTTAGAAATACTGTAATAACACAAAGCGTCCTTATCGCACAAATTTCGTTTAAATGCCAACGTCGCGAAACGAACGGAAACATGAAAACGGAACTATAACACAGCAATGTTGCAGCGTAAAAATTAAAAATCCACTATTAAGTAGAATCATCAATAAATACGAACACATTTGTTTCATAAATGTCTGCGAGAGACTAACAGACAAAGAGTTCTATCCTCTTAGCTAACAGACGAGACCATCTCAGGTGTTCATTTATGCGCCAGATGTCATAATTTATTAGAACTTAAGAACTTAGAAAATTCCACCGCGCTTGCTAAACATTGCTTTGATTATAACCATCAATTTGATTACAAGAATGTTAATATTTTAACTAAGGAAACCAATTATTATAAAAGATCTATTCTGGAGATGATTCATATAAAACGTGACTCCAAGTCTGTTAATCATAGGAGTGACGTTCAAACACTAAGTCATATTTATACTAATTTAATTAATTAATATTCTTGCAAATTCCTACTTACGTCCTTATAATGTAAAAGTTCACTTTAGGTAGAATTGTCTAAAGCATTTCTCAGAGGCCAGAGACCTTCTTTTATCACCTAATAAATTATGACATCTGGCGCATAAATGAACACTTGAGATGGTCTCGTCTGTTAGCTAAGAGGATAGAACTCTTTGTCTGTTAGTCTCTCGCAGACATTTATGAAACAAATGTGTTCGTATTTATTGATGATTCTACTTAATAGTGGATTTTTAATTTTTACGCTGCAACATTGCTGTGTTATAGTTCCGTTTTCATGTTTCCGTTCGTTTCGCGACGTTGGCATTTAAACGAAATTTGTGCGATAAGGACGCTTTGTGTTATTACAGTATTTCTAAGTAATCAGGTTATTGTATTAATAAGTCTTCTGATGATGGTCGTGAGACCGAAACGTACGTAAAGACGAGGGTAAAAATAAAAATATATGTGTTAATGTGACCTATTTCCCGAGAATTTTGTATTAATTTAACTTTAATTTCCTACTAACTTATCGAAACCAAATAGTTTGTGAGAATTTTGATCGTAAGTTTTGTAAGAGATTTCCATTTCAAATTTGGTCTGATCTTCAACAAATTAGATGTATTAAGTATACATTATGTACTAAACACCTGGTGACGCGAATAAAGTGTTTGTAATAGTGAATCAATAATGCTTTATCAGTCCTAAAACAACAAAGTATGATCGAAACGAAAAAATTAAATTAACATATCAAACCTCATCAGCTCCCAGTTCTGTAAATGAAAGTATTTTTGTTCGTGATTGTTTCGGTCTACGCCAACCAGCAATACTCACAACCGTGTCCAAAATACTTGAGTGTCAAAATAAGCGAAGGAGCGGTAAACGACGGCGGTATTATATTCAAAGATGGCGTCGCGTACAATAAATCTAATTATTTCCATGAAAACGGAACCACCTATGGATGTATTTGTAACCTCAAGAACTGTATACGCAAATGTTGTGTTGCTAGTGAGATGATGAGAACAAAACTAGTGTCGCACACCATGAACAAGTGAACATTCGAATACATCAACAGGATAAATTCTTATATTCCCTGAATCCGCTGAATCGATCGCAGAACTTCCATTTTATCCACTACAAGTGCCATGCGTTAGCGAGATTAAACCCAGTTATATTCCCAGAAACGGATGAGATTTATATGCAAGAAGATGGTCAATTATACCTTCCTAACGCCGGACTGCCAAGAAATTATCTGAACCACCGAGAATATTGATGATATGAAATGTTTGATGATAACATGTTGAAAATGAAATATTCGGCTTTATTGTGCCAAGATGAAGATAACCATGAAACGGACAATGCCATGCTCGGTATATATACTTTTTCATAATTTTCTTGAATGAAAAATTAATTATTTTGAGATTTTTTCACATGAATTAATGGATCAGCTATGGGATCCCCTTTTAGTAATCTTTTGGCAGATAGTTTCATGTCTTAAATTGGAGAAACTATAATGAGTTTCCCTCTAGCTAAAACGCATATGAATTATTGGTTTAGATATGTACATGATGTTTTATTCTTCTTCAAAGGTACATCACTAAATTGAATGTTTTCTTTTCATTCGTTAATAATATCCGTCCTAACATGAAGTTCACTTCAGAAACTGAGAAAAATAACAAAATAAACTTTCTAGAACTTACCCTCACGGCACCATAATAATATCATCACTTTCACTTTTATAGAAAACCTACATTCACAGATACAACTATTGCCAATTCATCTTCTAGTCTACGTAATCACAAATTAGCAGCATATAATTCAATGAAACATAGAGCCTTTTCACTTCCTCTTTCTCCTGAAAACCTGAATGAAGAATTGAATGAAATCAAGGTTATAACCATTAACAATGGTTTCTAACCTCAAATTATACCCAAATTAATTAACCGAAAAAAGCTGAAATTAACTTACTCAAGTATGTTTGTATAACCTTGTGAAAATCGAACTTGTAATAGTTGTTTTATTTGAAGTACAAGTATGTATTCTTTTACAAAAAATGTTGATTCTATAAATAAAAGAGTTATGAATTAACCTGTTGAAAGTGTGATGACTCTTACATCTTTTAGACTTAATAAAACAAATTCATCTTTCTCTAACCATATTCTAGAAACAAGGAAAAGTTTCCCAAATTTGAAAGAAGTTAAAATTTTACATACCCATAGTAGATAATTTAAATTAATTATACTAGAATCAATAGAAATTTTAAAAGAAAATAATGACAATAAGTTTTAAACGAACAATTAGATGTATACTACAGTATTCTGTTTGATTTCTTGATGACGTGAATTTTCTCATAATCCTCTAGGGTCTTCCTAGTATACCTCCGCATTTAAAATTCCTTATCACAATATTAACTCTACCTCATTATTCGATTTCAATTATACTACTCTAACAATGTATTTCCCCAATCGAAAGCCCACTTGTTACTTGTGTCTTATATTGTATGATAAATAGTCAAGATTATTCATAATTTCATACACTAGTATTTTTTGAAGATGACACGCTAGTGTCGAAACTATAGTCATGATTTGTTTCTATGATATATGTGATAAAAAAAGAAGTAAAAGTGTTTTATTTACTATATTGATATGATAAAGTACCACTGTAACAGTAATCTGGTAATTTACATGTCTTGGTGTAGCAACTAAAACATCTCCCTCTCGGAAATAACATTTAACAAAATATTTTTCCTGAACTAGTCTAGCAACTACAAATATTTATTCATATGTAAATATAGATAAAAATATTTTTCAGAAAAATCCATCATTCTTATTGCATAATTACATAAAAGTGAATAATGTGTACTGATCCCCTTTTTATTTCTTACTTACTTATCGAAATCAAATAAATTGTAAGAATTTTGATCGTCAGTTTTGTAAGAGTTCCGTCTGATCTATCAACAAATTATATGTATTCAGCATATACATCATCTATAACACATTGGTGACGCAAATAATGTGTTTGTAAGAGTGTATTAATAATGCCTTATCAATAGTTGTGGTCAGTCCTAAGCAACGAAGTATGATCGAAACGAATAAATTAAATTAACATATCAAACCTCTCCAGCTTCCAGTTCTGTAATTTGTATCTTCATATTGACACGTATCGTCGTTCTTAGGGGAAATGAAAGTATTTTTGTTCGTGATTGTTTCGGTCTACGCCAACCAGCAATACTCACAGCCATGTCCAAAATTTTTGAGTGTCAAAATAAGCGAAGGAGCGGTAAACGACGGCGATATTATATTCAAAGACGGCGTCGCGTACAATAAATCTAATTATTTCCATGAAAACGGAACCACCTATGGATGTATTTGTAACCTCAAGAACTGTATACGCAAGTGCTGTGCTGCTAGTCAGATAATGAAGAACCGAACTTGTGTCGCCCACGATGAAAAAGTGAATATCCCGATACATAAACAGGATAAATTCTTATATTCCTTGAATCCGTTGAATCGAAAGCGGAACTTTCATTTCATCCACTATCAGTGCAATGCGCTAGCGCGATTAAACCCAGTTAAATACCCAGAAACGGATGCGATTTATATGCAAGAAGATGGCCAATTATACCTCCCTAATGCCGGACTGCCCAGAAATTATGTGGACCACCGAGAATATTGCATTGAAATGTTTGATGATAAGATCCTGAAAATGAAATATTCGGCATTATTGTGCCAATATGAAGATAATCATGAAATGCATCATGAGGCCATGAAGAATATACTCGATTTGGGTTGGTATATATACATTTTCTTTGAGTAATTTTTATTTTCAAATTGAATTGTTGATTCATATTGTTAATTCAAACAGTAGATAGATACTATGTTAATATCACTTTAATTTATAACTTTCTTTCATCGGCGTTCGACCAGCGAGCAATGACGAATTTCATCTCCTATGGGAACATTATTACAATTTCCCCCTCAATCCCAATGTTACACATATTCAAGAAAAACAAAACAATAACACCATAATATCAATAAATGATCAAATCGATACCTATAATTCATCATTTGTTAACAGTTTTGTAAATAAACTCCCATCCAACCCATTAAGAAAATTAAACAATACCTCATCAGGGCCTGATGATATTTCTGTCTACCTTCTGAAAAAATTCCATACATTTTTGTAGAACCTTTGTGTTTTAATTTGAACTTGATTTTTACTAGCATTCCTTCCCGATTCCAGGATTCAACCACAACATCAATATTTGAATATGGTGATAAAAAAGTCACCAACTACAGATCAATAACAGTTAAAAAAAAATTCGTATCCCTAAAGATCAGTCTACTTCAGTTTTGCACAAAAAATAATATTTTATTGGACAAACAAACATCGTTTTAGGGAAAACCTCTCAACCGAATAACCCTTATTTAAATTGACGAACTCAACCTTTGTGTTTTTATCATTAACAGAAATGCTTGACATAGTTTCTAGACCTGTCGAAGGCATTTGATACTGACAACCACGTCAATCTGTTCAATCGCCTACAGACCAATAGAAAGATTAACTCTCGAAAGTAATACAAGTAGATAAAGTTAAATTTTCCATTACCAGTCACCATGGGGGTTCCACAAGGAACAGTATTGGACCTTATCATTTTCTTGTTGTTTACGCTGACGACAACGTTGTGTCTTTTATAGGTAGCACCAGGGATGAATGATATGAAAAATTTGAAAAGGGAATGCCATTAATCTCTAGTTGGCTTAGTTATAGTATGCTTAGCCTTAATATGTAAAAAACCAAATTCGTAGCATTTTCTTCGACAGCCAAAAATCAACCCATTATTCAGACACTTCATATCCATAATATCAGCTGTGATGTACCCTCTTATTATCATTGGCCCACTATAAAAAAACTCAATCCATCTACCTGGGTGTTATGACTTCTGTGCTGAGATGCGCATATCACATACACTAAAAAAGATTGCGTAAGCTGATTTACAAATTCTACCAGTTCAGGAGTGTTCTGAATGAAAAGACTCCCATGCTGTTTCATAGCGCCCCATCTGAATCCATCATTCGTTATTGTATTGATATAACAAAACAAAATACTTTAACCATGTTTTTTATCATATACAGGGTATCCTCGAACTGCGTGGCAAAAATAAAACCGAAGATTCTTTGATTCGAAAAAAAGTTGATGAGCCTTTTTACTTTTGCCTCAAGTATCTTGTTTACCCGGTAGAGGGCTTCAAAATTGCAAAAATAATTTTGTCTTGAGAACGTGATGAAGGACATTTACAATATTTAGCTGGTGAGTTACTGTCAATAATGGCCATTTTTGAGAGTGGAGCACAGAGCCTTAGAAACCATAGAAATGGCTCAAACTTGAGGATGTAACGGGAAAAGTGTCCAGAACTTTCTTGTTGTCAATGTAATTCACTCGATATTTTTTATGTAGATAGCCTATCTACTTTGAAAACTTTTCTTACTCTTAGAAAATTTTGATAAAATCAACGGATTAGCTTGAAAAAATTAATTTTCGAGTCTCTGCAATTTTGGCTTACTAATTTTACTTGATTAAAATACCTTAGTTGCCTTTGCTTTTCTAATGTCATTTTGGCATTTGAAGAATTCATTCTCAAAACTGTCAGTTTTTACTTTGCTTTCCGTAAAAATTTTATAAAATTATGGCTCAAAATTTCACTAACCCTGAAATGGTTGATATGTTATTGATTTATGGACTTTGTCGTTGCAATGGCCGCAGAAGGGAAAGATATCCGCATCGCAGAATTCCAAATCGGCAAACCTTCGCGAAACTGGCAAATTTGAAGCAAATCGCAGAGAAACTGGACGCAGACGGACAAGGACGTTAGAGCTCGAAGAAGCGATACTGGCAGCGGTTGAAACTGAACCTGGGATAAGCACACTACGTTTGGGACTTCGTATTGGAGCCTCAAAATCATTAGTTCATAATGTACTGAAAGAAGAACTGTTGTATCCCTATCATATTAAAACAGTTCAAGACTTATTGCCCATGGATCCAGGTCATCGGCTAGATTTCTGTCGGCTTATTGTCCAAAGACAAAACGCAAACCCCAATTTTTGTAGAAGAATTCTCCATAATGAACATTTCTATGCTAATGAAAATCCTCATGAAACGGAAGTTAAAATATTTTCAGAATCAAACTAAAATCAATGTTTGGGTTGGAATTGTGGATAACTTTATTATTGGCCCTACCGTTATACCCGATCGATTGAACGGGGAGAACTACTTGAACTTTTTGGAACAAAGGCTACTTGAACTGTTGGAAGACTTGCTCTTACACATTCCTCGTAGCCTGGTTTATCCATGATGGTGCACCTCTTCATTTCACATTAGCTGTGAGGCGACATTTGAATGCGGAATATCCAGATCGCTGGATAGGTAGAGGACAGGATGCACCAGTGAACTGGCCGGCCCGCTCCCCTGATTTGACGCCCTGCGACTTCTTTCTATGGGTCGCTTTGAAGTCGAAAGTTTATGCAGCTTCAGTAAACACACGAGAGGAATTGTTGCAACGAATTAATCATGAAGCCGATTTATTGAAGAATGATCCTGAAGTACTAGCCAGAGTTCAATCCAATTTCTTGAAACGAATTAATTTGTGTATTCAGGAAAATGGGCAACATTTCGAACAATTGATGCCTTAGCGATTTCCCAAAAAGTTTTGTTGTTTCTTTTAATTTAGCATTTGTTTTTCCTAAATAATCACATCGTTTCCCCATTTCTATTGTTTTTATTATTCGTGTTTCACCGAGATATTGACCATTTCAGTGTTAGTGAAATTTTGAGCCATAATTTCATAAAATTTTTACGGAAAGCAAAGTAAAAACTGACGGTTTTGAGAATAAATTCTCCAAATGCCAAAATGACATTAGAAAAGCAAAGGCAACTAAGGTATTTTAATCAAGTAAAATTAGTAAGCCAAAATTGCAGAGACTCGAAAATTATTTTTTTCAAGCTAATCCGTTGATTTTATCAAAATTTTCTAAATTTTTCTCAAAAAAAGTTTTTACAAATTAGATAAGCTATCTACATAAAAAATATAGAGTGAATTACATTGACCACAAAAAAGTTCTGGACACTTTTCCCGTTACATCCTCAAGTTTGAGCCATTTCTATGGTCTCTAAGGCTCTATGCTCCACTCTCAAAAACGGATATTATTGACAGTAACTCACCTGCCAAATATTGTAAAAGTCTTCCATCACGTTCTCATGTTATACCGAAAAAACAAAATTATTTTTGCAACTTTGAAGCCCTCTACCGGCTAAACAAGACACTTGAGGCAAAAGAAAAAAGGCTCATCAAATTTTCTTCGAATCAAAGAATCTTCGGTTTTATTTTAGCCACGCAGTTCGAGGACACCCTGTATATTATAGAAACAAGTCGTGACTATAGTTCATTCTCATAAGAACACTGATTTAAAAATGAAAACCAACAATTCAGTGTTTTCGAAAGTCGATAAATCTATTGCAACTGTCATCCTAGTTAAAATAGATTATGACTATAAGATGAAAACATTCGTAACTCTGTAAAAGTTTTATCAATTGTTGCGGTCAGTCCTAAAACAACGGAGTATGATCGAAACGAAAAAATTAAATTAACATATCAAACCTCATCAGCTCCCAGTTCTGTAACTCGTTCTTCCATATTGACACGTATCGTCGTTGTTAGGTGAAATGAAAGTATTTTTGTTCGTGATTGTTTCGGTCTACGCCAACCAGCAATACTCAGAGCCGTGTCCAAAATTTTTGAGTGTCAAAATAAGCGAAGGAGCGGTAAACGACGGCGATATTATATTCAAAGACGGCGTCGCGTACAATAAATCTAATTATTTTCATGAAAACGGAACCACCTATGGATGTATTTGTAACCTCAAGAACTGTATACGCAAGTGTTGTGCTGCTAGTCAGATAATGAAGAACCGAACTTGTGTCGCCCACGATGAAAAAGTGAATATCCCGATACATAAACAGGATAAATTCTTATATTCCTTGAATCCGTTGAATCGAACGCGGAACTTTCATTTTATCCATTACCAGTGCCATGCGCTAGCGCGATTAAACCCAGTTAAAGACCCAGAAACGGATGCGATTTATATGCAAGAAGATGGTCAATTATACCTCCCTAACGCCGGACTGCCCAGAAATTATCTTGATCACCGAGGATATTGCGTTGAAATGTTTGATGATAAGATCCTGAAAATGAAATATTCGGCTATATTGTGCCAATATGAAGATAATCATGAAACGCATGAGGCCATGAAGAATATACTCGATTTAGGTTGGTATATATACATTTTCTTTATGAAATTTTTATTTTGAGAATGAATTGTTGATCCATATTGTTAATTCAAACAGTAGATAGATACCATGTTAATATCACTTTAATTTATAACTTTCTTTCATCGGCGTTCGACGACCAGCGAGCAATGACGAATTTCATTATCCGGCTACCTGTACCTCCTCTCCTATTGGAACATTATTACAATTTCCCCCTCAATCCCAATGTTACACATATTCAAGAAAAACAACATAAGCTCAATATTTTAGAAACCATAGAAATTTTAAAACATTGAGAAAACAATAACACCATAATATTAAAAGATCAAATCGATACCTATAATTCATCATTTGTTAACAGTTTTGTAAATAAACTCCCACTCAACCCATTGAGAAAATCAAACGATACCTCATCAGGGTCTGATGATATTTCTGTCTACCTTCTGGAAAAATGTCATACATTTTTGTAGATCCTTTGTTTTTTATTTTAAACTTGATTTTCACTAGCATTCCTTCCCGATTCCAGGATTCAACCACAACATCAATATTTAAATGTGGTGACACAAAAAGTCACCAATTAAAGGTCAATAACTGTTAAAAAAAAATCGAATCCCCAAATATCAGTCTACTTCAGTTTTACATCAAAAATAATATTTCATTGGACAACCAACATCGTTTTAGGGAAAACCTCACAACCGAATAAACCTCATTTCAATTGACGAACTCAGTGTTTAAGTGTTCTTATCATCAACAGAAATGCTTGACAGTGTTTCTAGACCTGTCAAAGGCATTTGATACTGACAACCACGTAAATCTGTTCAATCGCCTACAGACCAATAGAATCGGGGATTTACATTATTAATACTGAAAGATTAACTCTCGAAAGTAATGCAAGTAGATAAAGTTAAATTTTCTTCAAGTGATCCATTACCAGTCACCATCTGGGTTCCACAAAGAACAGTATTGGGCCCTATTATTTTCTTGTTGCTTACGCTGACGACAGCGTTGTGTCTTTAGTAGGTAGCACCTGGGATGAATTATATGACAAATTTGAAAAAAGAATGGCATTAATCTCTAGTTGGCTCAGTTATAGTATGCTAAGCCTTAATATGTGAAAAACCAAATTCGTAGCCTTTTCTTCGACAGCCAAAGATCAACCCATTATTCAGACCCTCCATATCTATAATATCACCTGTGATGTACCCTCTAATTGTCATTGCCTCACTATTAAAAAAACTCAATCTATCAATTACCTGGGTGTTATCATTTATGACTTCTGCACTAGAATGAGCATATCACATACACTAAAAAAGATCTAAAAAAGATTGCCTAAGCTGATTCACAAATTCTACCAGCTCAGGAGTGTTTTGAATAAAAAGACTTCCATGATGATTTATAGCTCCCTATCTGAATCCATCATTCATTCAACTATGTTTTTTATTACATATATTATGGAAACAAATCGTGACTATAGAGTTCATTTTCATAAGAACACTGATTAGACCTCTGTAAAATCTATCAAACATAAAATGAAAACCAACAATTGAGTGTTTACGAAAGTCGATAAATCTATTGCAACTGTCATCCTAGTTAAAATAGATTATGACTATAAAGTAAATACATTTGCTTCATCAGATTTGACTCAAATCAAGAAAGATCCTACAAACCGGTTTCCGTTAAAAACTAAACAATTTGTAGATAGTAGTTTTATTTACTCTAAATTTGAAAACTGTAATCCATCTTCTCCTAGACTTCACGGCCTGATGAAAAATCACAAACAAAATGCTCCTCTCCGCCATGTAAAAACCTATGTTAATAGCCCTACATGTAATCTACCGGTAAAATCAAGATGAATTTTCATGAATATATGCAACTTCAAGGCTAATTAAATCATTCATTAGAATTTTCAAAGTCAATAAATGAATTAACTTTCCCTAAAAGTGAAATTTTGGTATCTTTGGATGTTTCAAATATGTTATCAAATATTCCCCTCGATGAATGTAATTTCGATATCAAAAGAAGAATGGAATATAATCAAGGTTATAGACCATTAACAATGATTTTCAACCTCAAATTATATCCAAATTATTGACAGAAAAAAGCAGAAATTAACTTATAGAAGTATCTATCCTTTTACAGAAAATTCTGATTCTTCATCAAATTACGTTTTCCTCAAATATTTCGGTACCGTAAGTGAAAGAATCTTAGACATTTTATCGTACCATAATCTAAAATTAAAGGTTCAAACCTCAAAATAAATTGGCCTTTCTTTTTGTTAAATGCTAAAAATGAAACAAATAAGTTTAATAAACCTGGAGTATATAAATTAACCTGTTCAGAGTGTGATTACTTTTACATCGATAGATCTAGTCGTAATATAGAAATTAGATATAAGGAACATTTTTGATCTTTCAGATTTAATAAAACAGATTCATCTTTCTTTAACCATATTTTAGAAACAGGGCAGACTTTTCCAAATTTAGAAGAAGTTAAAACTTCACACAACCAGAGTAGACATTTGTAATTAAACATACCAGAATCAATGGACATTTTAAAAGAAAATAATAACAATAATTTTTAAAGGATCAATTAGATGTGTACTGTTCTGTTTGATGTCATGATAACGCAAAATTTCTCATAATTCTCTTGTGCCTTTCTAGTATACCTCCGCATTTAAATTTCCTTATCACAATATTAACTCTATCTCTTTATCCAATTTCAATTATACTATTCTAGTAAAATATATTTCCGCAATCGGAACCCCACTTGTAACTTGTGTCTTATATTGTATCATAAATAGCCAAGATTATTCATAATTTCATACACTAGTATTGTTTGAAGATGACACGCTAGTGTTGAAACTATAATCATGCTTTGTTTCTATGATATATGTGATAAAAAACAAAGTAAAAGTGTTTTATTTATTATGTCAATATGATAAAATATCACTGTGACCCTAGTCTGGTAATTTACATGCCTTGGTGTAGCAACTAAAACATCTCCCTCTCGTAAATAACATGTAAGAAAATATTTTTTCTGAACTAGTCTAGCAACTGACATCAAATATATATATGTAAATATAGATAATAATATTTTTCCGAAAAAACCGTTCTTATTGCATAATTAAATAAAAGTGGATAATATTTTCTGATCTCCTTTTTATTTCCTACTTAGTTTCGAAGCCAAATAATTTGTGAGAAATTTGATTGTCAGTTTTGTAAGAGTTCCGTTTGAAATTCGGTCTGATCTATCTAAAATAGATTATGACTATAAAGTAAATACATTTGTTTCATCAGATTTGACTCAAATCAGGAAAGATCCTACAAACCGGTTTCCGTTAAAAACTAAACAATTTGTAGATAGTAGTTTTATTTACTCTAAATTTGAAAACTGTAATCCATCTTCTCCTAGACTTCACGGCCTGATAAAAAATCACAAACAAAATGCTCCTCTCCGCCATGTAAAAACCTATGTTAATAGCCCTACATGTAATCTACCGGTAAAATCAAGATGAATTTTCATGAATATATGCAACTTCAAGCCTAATTAAAAAATTCATTAGAATTTTCAAAGTCAATAAATGAATTAACTTTCCCTAAAAGTGAAATTTTGGTATTTTTCGATGTTTTAAATATGTTATCAAATATTCCCCTCGATGAATGTGATTTCGATATCAAAAGAAGAATGGAATATAATCAAGGTTATAGACCATTAACAATGATTTTCAACCTCAAATTATATCCAAATTTATTGACAGAAAAAAGGAGAAATTAACTTATAGAAGTATCTATCCTTTAACAGAAAATTCTGATTCTTCATCAAATTACGTTTTCCTCAAATATTTCGGTACCGTAAGTGAAAGAATCTTAGACATTTTATCGTACCATAATCTAAAATTAAAGGTTCAAATCTCAAAATAAATTGGCCTTTCTTTTTGTTAAATGCTAAAAATGAAACAAATAAGTTTAATAAACCTGGAGTATATAAATTAACCAGTTCAGAGTGTGATTAGTTTTACATCGATAGATCTAGTCGTAATATAGAAATTAGATATAAGGAACATTTTTGATCTTTCAGATTTAATAAAACAGATTCATCTTTCTTTAACCATATTTTAGAAACAGGGCAGACTTTTCCAAATTTAGAAGAAGTTAAAACTTCACACAACCAGAGTAGACATTTGTAATTAAACATACCAGAATCAATGGACATTTTAAAAGAAAATAATAACAATAATTTTTAAAGGATCAATTAGATGTGTACTGTTCTGTTTGATGTCATGATAACGCAAAATTTCTCATAATTCTCTTGTGCCTTTCTAGTATACCTCCGCATTTAAATTTCCTTATCACAATATTAACTCTATCTCTTTATCCAATTTCAATTATACTATTCTAGTAAAATATATTTCCCCAATCGGAACCCCACTTGTAACTTGTGTCTTATATTGTATCATAAATAGCCAAGATTATTCATAATTTCATACACTAGTATTGTTTGAAGATGACACGCTAGTGTTGAAACTATAATCATGCTTTGTTTCTATGATATATGTGATAAAAAACAAAGTAAAAGTGTTTTATTTATTATGTCAATATAATAAAATATCACTGTGACCATAGTCTGGTAATTTACATGCCTTGGTGTAGCAACTAAAACATCTCCCTCTCGTAAATAACATGTAAGAAAATATTTTTTCTGAACTAGTCTAGCAACTGACATCAAATATATATATATGTAAATATAGATAATAATATTTTTCCGAAAAAACCGTTCTTATTGCATAATTAAATAAAAGTGGATAATATTTTCTGATCTCCTTTTTATTTTCTACTTAGTTTCGAAGCCAAATAATTTGTGAGAAATTTGATTGTCAGTTTTGTAAGAGTTCCGTTTGAAATTCGGTCTGATCTATCAACAAATTACATTTATCCAGCATATATTATGTATAACTCACTGGTGACTCAAATAATGTGTGTGTAAGAGTGAATTAATAATGCCTTATCAATAGTTGTGGTCAGTCCTAAAGCAACAAAGTATGATCGAAACGAATAAATTAAAAACATATCAAAACTCTCCAGCTTCCAGTCCTGTAATTTCTTTGTTCACATTGACACGTATCGTTGTTCTTAGGGGAAATGAAAGTATTTTTGTTCGTGATTGTTTCGGTCTACGCGAACCAGCAATACTCACAACCGTGTCCAAAATCTTTGAGTGAGAAAATAAGCGAAGGACCGGTAAACGACGGCGATATTATATTCAAAGACGACGTCGCGTACAATAAATCGAATTATTTCCGTGAAAACGGAACCACCTACGGATGTATTTGTAACCTCAAAAACTGTATACACAAATGTTGTGGTGCTAGTCAGATAATGAAGAACCGAACTTGTGTCGCCCACGATGAAAAAGTGAATATCCCAATACATAAACAGGATGAATTCTTATATTCCTTGAATCCGTTGAATCGAACGCGGAACTTTCATTTTATTCATTACCAGTGCCATGCGCTAGCGCGATTAAACCCAGTTAAATACCCAGAAACGGATGCGATTTATATGCAAGAAGATGGCCAATTATACCTCCCTAATGCCGGACTGCCCAGAAATTATGTGGACCACCGAGAATATTGCGTTGAAATGTTTGATGATAAGATCCTGAAAATGAAATATTCGGCATTATTGTGCCAATATGAAGATAATCATGAAACGGACAACGCTATGAATAAAATGCTCCATTTTGGTTGGTATATACTTTTTCATAATTTTCTTATATGAAAATTTTATTTTGAGATTGAATTGATCCATATTATTAATTCAAACCTCAGGTAAGGTACTATGTTAATATTACTTTAATTCTTTACTTTCTTTCATCGGCGTTCGACGGCCAGCGAACAACGAATTGTATTATCCGGGTAACAATATACCTCCTCGCTTATTGGAACATAATCACTATTTCATCCTCAATCCCAATATTTCACATATTCAAGAAAAATAACGTGAACTCAATATTTCAGAAACCATAGAAATTTAAAAAAACAATAATAACATAATATTAAATGACCAAATCGATACCTATAATTCACCATTTGTTTACAATTTTGTAAATAAACTCCCAGCCAAACCATTACAATAATTAAATCAGGGCCTGATCAAATTTCTATCTATCTTCTACAAAAATTTCATGAATTTTTTATAGAACCTTTCCGTTTTATTGTGAACTTGATTTTTACTAGCGCAACAATTCCTTCCCGATTCAAGGGTTCAAGCACAACATCGATATTCGAAGGTGGTGACAAGAAAAAAGCCACCAAGTACAGACCAATAACTGTAATAAATTCTTTTTTTAATACTTAAAGATCAGATTACTTCAGTTTTGCACTAAGAATAATGTTTTGTGGGACAACCAATATGTTATTTGGGAGAACCTGTCAACCGAATCAGCTTCAATTGACAAACTCAGTGGTTAAGTGTTTCCATCATCAACAGAAATGTTTGAGAGTGTTTTTAGACCTGTCAAAGGCATTCGATAACCACGTAATTCTGTGCAATCGCTTACAGATCAATGGAATCAGGTGATTGACATTAGATATACTGAAAGAATAACTATCGAAAAGACTGCATGTATTTAAAATTAAATCTTCTTCAAGTGATCCATTACCAGTCACCATGGGGTTTCCACAGTGGAAAGTACTGGGCCTTGTCCCTTTCTAGTTTTATATTAACAGTATTTTATCTATCGATCAATTAGAAAGTAAATTAAGATCCTACCCTGACAAAATGACAGTGTCCTTTGCATCTAAATATCCAGCAGACTTGCCGCCTTATCACAGGGTGACATAGTGTAAATAAGAAATAGTGTATAGGTATTCAATGTACAACAATAATTAACCCAATCTAGGTAAGATTAATAATTGAAAAAAAACAAAAAACGAAAAACAAAAAACGGAAACTAGACAAAACTAAAATTGAGAATATAAGTTGGAGAAGAACGCAAGTTACAAATTGGTGCCCGAGTTCTTAAGCTCTAAAGGTAGTCCAAGTCAATACTCAACGGAGTTGTTAACAAACGATCAAGTTGTTATAGATACGAGTCATTTTAAAGATAAGAGAATGTGCGTGCGATACTGGATTAGTAAAACGTTAAGCGATTTCTCTACGCTAAGCGGGGGACATTAAAGTATAAGAATTTGAGGAGGGTGTGATCGCGAACAAAGTTATTGATTAATTTGTATAAAAAAATTACTTGGAAATGTGAGCGTCGTTCTTTAAGAGACACAAAATCAAATTCACTTAGAAGTAGGGGATAGGAGATACAAACATTAGGATACAACGGATAGACATTGTCCTTAAAAATAATAATAAAACCATCATCATGCATAGAAATGACTACGAAAACAAAATAGGAAGTCTATTAAATGAAAATTACGAAAAATTAAAATCTGACCCTACATTATCAGTACAAAATGACATGAATGAATTAATAAATTAAAAGTACAAAAAAAAACATATTCCCTATAGAATTGAGAAATAAATTAATTTGCTATAATGGGCTAGCACTTTATTTCTGTGAGCTTCCAAAACTAAATAAAAGTGATATACCTTTAAGACCCATTGTAAGTAATATTTATCAAAGTTGTTATCAAAATCTATCAACAATATAATAGGAAAAAAATTAATTTTATGTGAAAGACTCATGACATTTCAATGAATTTATAAGAAATTAATCCGTACCCATAGATCATCAATTAATTTCCTTGGACCTTGTTTCTTTATTTACAAATATACCAGTCGTATTGGCATTGAGTAGCATCGAAAAACGTTGGGCTGAGATTAAAAATCACACAACTCTGGATCAATCTGCATTTGTAAATGCAATACAGTTTTGTTTAGTATGCAATTATTTTCAATACGGTCAGCAATATTATGGACAAGTATTCGGCACTGCCATGGGATCTCCTATGTCAGCTACTATTGCTTAAGCCATGGAATGCCTACTTATACTGGAATCTCTAAACAATATTTACAACAACAAAATATGGCCATAAGTATAGCACAAGAAAATTCCACCGCCCTTGCTAACCACTGCTTTGGTTATAACCATCAATTCGACTACAAAAATGTTAATATTTCATTTAAGGAAACCAATCATTATAAAAGATCTATTCTGGAGATAATCCACATAAAACGTGACTCCAAATCTGTAAATCATCGGACAGATATTCAGACATTTATACAACTTAATTAATTAAAACTCTAGCAAATTCTTACATGCGTCTTTATAATGTTAAAAGTATATTTTAAGTAGAATTTCAAAAGTATGTGTCCAATAAGGTGTGACAAACCTTTTCCTATTACCTGATAAATCTTAACATCTGTTTCGAAAGTAGATACCTGAACCTAATGTTCTCCTCGTTTTTAGTCGTTAATAGACCTTGTTTGATACTGCTAAATAGTGGATTCTTGATATATTATACTTATAACATTGATTTCTGGCAATTTCGATTACTCTGTTTCTGTTCGTTTCGGCGACGTGAGCATCTTAATTGAAATTGGTGCGATAAGGACGCTTTATGCTAATACAAATTTTAAGTAATCCGGTTTCAGACATAATAAGTCTTCTGATGATGATCGTGAGACCAAAGCGTACTTAAAGACGAAAATAATGAACATATGTGTTAGTGTGACCTATTTCTCGAGAATTTATATATAATGAAAACTTTTTCTGAATCTTCTCTATGGAGCTGCTGAGTGTAACATAACATTGATTAATATCAATCAAGGAGCATAATAAGGGCTCCAGACTATACAGCATCGTTCTAATTCACAAAGGACATAAGAAAAGAAAAGCGTGAGGCGTGAGGATAATAAATGTTTTTACAGTATTTGCTATTTCCTACAATGAATCCATAGGTGCTGCGCAAGGCGCTGGAACAAACTGCAAAATTTAATTTAGGGTCGAATATGATATGAATAATAAATTATAGCTTATTCAACCATACTCAACAATGGTTCTTTTATATGTTTACTTTATGATTTCACGAATGCGATAATCGGAAAACCCGATTATTTCTTGATACTCAGAGACTAAATAAAATATTCACATCTCAATGCGAACAGACTATCTCTTGTCGCGTCAAGGTTATTACAAAACTGCGCTGTAAGGTCATGTCGTTTCCTGAATTCAACGTGAAACTACATACAACAAGCATTATGATAAAAGTGTCCTAATATAATTAAAAGTTCATCATCCTGGCTTGTTGTGTGGAAATAATATGTAGATGTAAGTAGTATTAATTACATAGACTAGTCGAAAGTGTGAAAAATAGTGGTCATTACTAAAATATTATAGACTGCACGAAAAGGCAAAATTCTTTTTGTATCGTTTTCAGGATGGCTTACACATCGTTGGTCAGAATAAAAGGGGGGGCTCGTGATTATTACTATTAATAAACAATGAAAAACCATTTTCAATTAGCAAAATGTATTTTATAACAAACGAATATCTCGGGCTCTTCTAATCCAAAGTTTCTGAAATTTGGTATAACCGGTTTTTTTGGTCCGTTGAATTTGAAAATGGAAAACCAGAAAAATTTTGCCACATCTTAGCAACAGAAAACGTTTTTTCTCGGACTTGTGGTTTTGAAATAATAAGATGCCGTGATGTGTCTCGGTACAATTTCCACTCAAAGAAGAAAAATTCTGGGAAATTGGTGGAACGTGTCAAATTATAGATATTTGTGGTGGAGTATTATTTTATGGGTATAAAATCTTTAATTGTTATTTTGTTTTTGAAAACGTTCAGACAATTGTTGTCATGAAGAATTTCAAGTATCTTTTATTATTGTATGTACAGTACCTCTTTCGAAGCAGGTAAAAAAGAGCAGATGTTTTTGATGATGCGGCGTACGTGTACCATAGAGATCCTATACACAAGATCTCTATGACGTGGACACGTTAACGCGTACGGAGCACGCAGCAGCTGTCTTTGAGTGTGGAGGAAAAGCAACTGGCATGCTGGCAATAGTATCTGAGATGCGACTGTAAGATCACGCCCTTTTTTCTATTTTAATTTATAAAACACGTGGATTCTATGAAATATCGATTTGTATTAAAACTTAGTAACCGAAAATAAAATTATGTAAATTAAATTAAAAGTTGATTTTGATAATATGAAAGAAGAGACTATTTTGTATATAACCGTGTAATATCATCATGATTATGTAGATTTTTGACTACAATTTTCTGAAAAAAAGCGATCACGAAAACATATAATAAGACACGTTGGTAGAGGACCTAGATTAGAATATGAAAAAGAAACGACGCTATTTTCCACCAATTTTCCAGAATTTTCCTCCTTTTATTGAAAATGATACCGAGACAAATCGCGGCATCTTGTTATTTCAATACCACAAACCCGAGAGAAAATTTTGGTTGTTGCTAGGATTTTTCATTGACTTCAAATTCAGGTTCAGCGGACTGAAAAAACCCTTGATAACAAATTTCGGAAACTTTGGATTAAAAGATCCCGAGATATCCCATTTGTTAGTTGAAAATGGTTTTTCATTGCTTATTAATAGTAATAATCACTCCTTTTTCCCCTGACTAGCGATGTGTAAGCCATTCTGAACACGATGCAAAAAGAATTTTGCATGTTCGTGCTGTCTATAAGATTTTAGATGTCTTTCACACTTTTGACTGAACTTATAATGCTTCTTGATCCAAATATGAATTATTTTATTGAGAATTCTCGGGAAATAGGTCACATTAACTTATATGTTTACTATATTTTCGTCTTTAAAACAGTATGTGAAGGTAGAAAGCCGATATAATGAATCATGAAACAAGTAAAACCTTTGCTATGGTAGTCAAATATAAAAACGGAATTAATGCGATATAGACATTCAGTGCTTAGTGCTTTAGTTGATGTGCATTAGTGTTCAAACGTCTTCTGATGATGGTCGCGAGACCGCAACGTACGTAAAGACGAGAGTAGACTAAACATATGTTGTTAATGTGACCCATTTCTCGAATATTTACATATAATAAGAAGTAGTATTAATTAGTTACAAGTTATCATTACTCTTTCCACTCATCGTATATATTTCTCATAGTTGATATTTTCGAATATCGTCGGAGATCGCTTTTTCGCAAAGATTAAAACTCACCAGCAATCGGTTCAACTCAGAACTGAGGACATGACAGATTCTGTTAGGATCACAAAACAAAATGAACAATATATTTCAGAGGATCTGGAAGGAAGTAGGAACATAATCAAACTCATGCGACGAAAAATTGGCAGAGTTTTTTCTTAAATACTTTGACTACACGAGAGGGAAACCGAGGAACATTGTTTGAGCCACCGGTGGAATGTTGGGACAGGAGTTAGGCATTCGAATTTTTCTTGAAGGTGTGGAGGTTATATGCATTGGGATAGACCTCACCAGGTGAAGAGTTCCACAACTTCGATGTCTGATATGAAGAAGTTCGGCAGGTCTCGAGCTTTACAATGAAGGAGTGACTAGTTTGAGCTTGTCTAGTCTGCCTATCTGGAATTTCTCGTGCCAGAACAACATACGAGATCTCTGATGAACACCGATAATCGCAATATCTATTGAAGAGAGAGAGAGAGAGAGAGAGAGAGAGAGAGAGAGAGAGAGAGAGATCTCACCATCATCAATCAAACGAATAGCTCTCTTCTGGATGGAATCCAAAAGTTCCAGCGTATGTTTGGGAGCCGAACTCCAAACATGTGAACACTACTCCAGGATAGTTCGAATCTGTGATTTGTAGATTGTGAAGAGCTGGATTGTAAAGTAGCTCTTAGCACGGAATAGAAACCCAAGTTTTTAAGAAGCGGTGATTCCGAGCATGGATATGGAAGATTTCATAGGAATAGTTGTACCTGACATCATCAGTTCCTCATTTCAAAATCTTTGCCAGATCACCATCAATTGCGTCAGCCTGTCTCTGTCTCCCTCCTCTGGCTTCATTGGTATAGGGGCTCTAGATGAGAAAACGGCATGAATTTGGTCCAAAAATTCCAACTGAAATCTTCAAATAGAAACGCATCTTTTTCACACATTTATTCTAGAAAAATATGTAAGAATAATCCAGAAACGTTTATAACCAAAAGCCAGAAGCCATTCATAAAAAAAGCCGAACATTGTTTCAACTAACTAACTAATTTAATATTTATTATTCTTTACGATAAAGAATTTAAACTAAAATAACTCAAATACGTTGGTTAGTTACCTCTCCAAATGAGTTATTTTTAATTGTAAATACAATTATATGACAAGCATGAAGAAACTGTTCGTTCATTTTTTATCAACTATGGCTGTAGGGCTCCATAAAATTCAAAATGTATTGGTTATTGTTAAAATTTTGCTCATAAGCATACCTAGGACTTCAAGTTTCCATAAAGACGGGGCATGTTACAAATCTTGCCCCGATATGATACTTTTTATTTTCATATCCTAACAAACAAAATCAGCAAGGTTGCATTGTATTGCCTATACATAGGGGAAGTCGAGTATAGATGGCCAGTTTTCTCTTTAAATGAGTGTGCCAGAAGTGCAAATTTTTGTAATCAAAGAACAACTACATTCAGGAGTACTTATGTATACAGAATATCTGCGGTTATCTCAGTATTCCCAAAATTATGGCAATTAGAAATGCAATAAGAGTATGGCCATTTCACCTCAGGGTACCAGGATAGATGGTCATACATTTTGAAATGAATTTGTTTGGTTACAAGTATATACACATACATGTAATGGTTGGCGAAAGGGAAGCCAAGAATTTTCATAAAACTATTGCCAAGGAACACCTTCCTAAAATGCCCAACACCTTAGCGGAGTATACAGAACTGTCACCAAACTCAAGAAAGCTTAAAACCTCTCTTAACAATGAAATATTTAAAGTCATGTCGGTGAATTTATACACAGATACTTTGAAGCCATCGCCTGATCGTCGTGAGATAGGCCTGAGTTGGGCAAGTGACACGACCGTCACGTGGCCATGGTGTTGACCTATTATTAGAGTAGACTATGAGATAGGTAAGATCGACTTTCGGAATATTCTATCGGTCGTATTGAAACATGATTTTGGATGCTTATAAATCGACAGGTATCATAAAGTCGAGTCATATTCGGGCATTCTTCTGCAGTAATTTGCTGATTTCAGGAATCTACTGTTCAAAGATCGTGCTGACCTGTGTATAAATATTGGAAATCCCTTGAGTGCGATTAGCGTTTTTATGGTCGGTTGGAGTATAGTCTCACCAACGAAAGAGGTTGTTTTGAACAGTTGATTTGATTTGGAACATTCATTTTCCTCGGTCTAGCAATTTTACGCATAACTTTTTCATCATCTAAGAACTTACCAACCCCGGAATAAATGTACTACTGACAATGACAACCTAGTTGCCGGAATACATAAGTCAGATGTGTAAATCTTAATGTGGTGTCTGGGTCCATTTAATTCATTCAAAGACAAAATTGAGAACCAAAAAAATATATAAAATAGGAAGTTTGATCATCATCGAGAAATTGTTAGTTCAAATGATAATAAGTATATGTTGTTTCCGTTGTAGAAGTGTCAAGAGGCAACTGAAAAGCAATAGTGAAGAAAGGAGATCTTGTTTGCAACGAGACCGCATGACGTGCCGTGTAATGCATTTCCTAATTGTCTTGCTGAAACCTAATTGTTACGCAGTAAAAATAGTGGGGCCGGTTATCTTGGACAAAGAAACTTCTTCCTCAACTGTTGTCGTGAATTGTTCAGCATAATGGAAACGTTTTATTTGGTGTGCATTTTCTTCTCTGTTCTCACATGCTGTCAATCTGGTCCACCAGGTCAACCCTGTTTCTTGTCTGTCAGTACCAACATCTCCGATGGATTGATTAATGGAAGCGTTATCGTCAAAGACAACATAGAGTATCAAAGTGCCAATTATTTCGTGATAAACAACACAATATACGGATGTACGTGTAACATCAAGAAATGCATCAGAAAATGTTGCGGACCTCAAGAAATAATGAGTAACTCCCAATGTACTACAACGAAAGAGAACTTTTCAATTCCTTTACATAGAGACACAGAATTTTTACGGGATTTGTACGTTTCAAATACAACACTGAATGTCAATGATAGTTACCATTACATATACAAGACGTGTTCACCGAATAATAGTGTTTTACTCGATGCTGTAAATTCAGCCACTGACAAGTTTTATGTACAAGAAGATGGCTGGTTGTCTGTCCCGAATTTGGGCTTGAGCAATAACCCTATCGGAGTCCATGAATACTGCGTGGATATTTTCGATGAACCAGGTATGAAACTGTCGTACTCGGCCATTTATTGTACCGATGAAGAAACTGAATCCAGGCGTTTAACAAAGATCGGGAATACCTCAAATGTTACAGGTGAGTAGAAATTTCAGCGAATTTGTACTTGCATCAACAGCCTCTAAAGGTAACCTACCGGTTGTAGGGATTACCCGTGGCGTAGCTAGTACGGGTGTCACCCAATGAAAACGGTCAAAATCAACATTAAGTTAACAAAGATAAACGTGGAATATGATGTTAGTACAACATATTGAAATAAACATTTGAAAAATTCATCATCAAATTGCAATACTGTAAGGATCTTGATTTAGCAATATAAACAGCTGATACCGAGTATACATAAGATACATGAATAATTAAAACATAAATAAGAAATGTGTTGCCGCTTGGAGCATACATAAAAAGTGTGCGTGACAAAGTTACTCTTCGCAAATCATTTGATTTGGTTACTGACTTTTTTTATAATTGTATTCTATAAGAGAGTCTTCTCATTTATGTAAAGGTAATGAAATAAATTATTTATTTCCTTATCATTACACAACTAAATAATATTCAAAATTACAATGTCTTTATAGTCCAGTGATTTAAGGAGGAAAATCGACGATTTTTGTCCGAATTTCGGCAAGTTCTCATTTTTATCTATTCTTATGTTATGACGCGCTGAACAGAATTAACCCTGTGCTCGAAAAACTATGGCCATTCTTTGGCCTCAAAAAATTAGCGTTTTCAATTTTGTGAGTTTTTAGAGAAAACTATGGGTTGTATGAAAAAATGTTTAAAACATGGAAAAATCCAAATTCTAGGTTCTATTAGAGGTTTCCATAATAAGTATTTTACGCTCAAGCAGATCGATTTGGGTCTAGTAGAAGTGGAGCTATCCTAATAAATGTGTTTAGGCGTCTAGAGGGCACAATTTTGGGCCAATCGACAAAAACCTCTGACAGAAACTAGAATTTGGATTTCGTTCTAACCTGAAAGGATTTGAACTTTTCAGTAGTCCAAAATTTTCAATATGACGCTAAAGTTATGTCTTTGGACCAAAATGCTTGAATTATGGATATTAGGTGCAGAATAATAAAATTTAGTTTTAGATCGATAAAATGAATATTTCGTCTGAAATTCGCAAAATACAGATTCGGGCTGGAGCGTATTAATTAATTAACTTTTGTTCTTACAATTTTTTCATACAACCCATAGTTTTCTCTCAAAACGCAAAAAATCGATAAGTGGCCATTTTTTGGTTCAAAAAATGGCCATAGTTTTCCAAGGACAAGGTTAATCCAAATTTAAACTACACCATCTTGTTCAGCGCCCCAAAATACAAAAGAATAGACCAAAATTAGAATCTGCCGAAATTCGGGCAACAAAATGCCTTAAATGCCTGGACTATTTAAGGAAATGTAAAAAAGTGTGAGACCGATAACCTAGCCTCTAGAGTACATCGCCGTTGGTTATAAACCCTTGAAGAACGGTGCTAATCTAAGTCTACTTCAATAAATGTTTTCATTGTTGTTGTTGAACGATTTTGTGGAATTTGGGTGAAAGCAATTTTAAATTGATTCAAATTTACTGTGAAAGCTTTAAATCGATTCAATTTATGCTTTCAGAGTTATAATTCTCTTAAGTATCCAACTCTTCAGGAAAGGGTGTGTTTATTGAACGATTTCCCTGGAAAACAATAGGATTCGTCACCGAGCAATAAACGATTGTTAGTCAGAATTTGAATATGATATGACCTTTCGTTTCTGAGTTATCGTGTAGACAAGTGCAGACGGATTTTTCCAAAGTTGCCTAAAATTCGTTGAGAAATAGTATGGTGAAGTAATTTTTGCTGTAGGACTTTTCAACTATTTTAATACCCTATTTCCACTTAAATTATAATTTATCTGAACCATTTCTCAACTGCGAGGCAACTATTACTATTTATGAGCTTATAAAATTCGAAGTCATTTCAATCAATGTTTGAATACCACTGAAACTAAAAATATAACGCTCAAATATCCACTTCCGAACCAGATGTTAAAGATTTATGAGGTAATAGAAAAAGGTTGTCAGACCTTATTGGAAATATTGCTATTTGAGCATGCTACCTAAAATATACTTTTAACATTATAAAGACGCATGTAGGAATTTGCAAGGGTTTTATATAATTAAATTAGTACAAATCTGACTTAATGATTGAAAGTCTGCTCTATGATTCACAGACTTGGAGTCACGTTTAATGTAAATCATCTGCACAATAGATCTTTTTTAAGAATTGGTTTCTTTAGTTAAAATATAAACATTTTTGGTATCGAATTGATGGTTATAATAAAAACAATGTTTGGCAAGGGCGGTTGAATTTTTTGTTTTTAGTACTATACTTATGGCCATACATTCTTTTTTGCAAATACTTTTTAGATATTCTTCATAAATTCTGAAGGGCATCATATGCCTATCATGCCCGTGGTATAGACAAGATTTTATGAAGAACGTTCGTTCAAATTAATTATGAATGTTACTCCTATAAAATGTTCATAATGTATTAACTGTGACAGAATAAATGACAAATATATACATTTTCAACGTTTAACGAACCAATATATCCGAAATCCTGTAGCGTAAACTGAAAAAGCAATTTGTTAATGGCTCGTAAATTGGTAGCCATAGTTCCTAATTCGACATTAATTCCTTGAGCTCAAATTTGAAGTAATAAAATAAAAAAAACAAAGAAGCAAACATAAATCGTCTCAGAAAGATGCAAATATGTAAAGGAAACGGATGATTCGATTTCAAATTTTAAATAAATCAAATATTGTTCTTTGCGTAGATTGCCGAGTAGCGACATAGAGATAGGTCATTCCGTTATCAATAATGGAATATTAAGCAACATACATACCCTTACCATTGGTGAACGTATTATGTTGAATCGAACGTGGGATTTGACAAAAGTTTCTTATTTCATCATATACATTTTGCGATGTGCCCATTGGCTTTATAAAGGTTCAGGAATCATCACGGCTGATGACATATAGAACCTAGGGATAAAGCCATAGAGATAAAGAATAGAGTACTTGAAAGTAGATATTTTTTGACTCCCTCTGAAGAATTTGACGAGCGGCTTTCTCGTTCTACTCGTTCCCTATATACCCCGTCCACTTATGCTCCGTTTGTGGTTTTTAAATAACGTGCCAAGAAAGTAGGAGGATCATACAATTAAAAGCCTACAATTAGAAAGAGATAGCCTCTCTTCAAAATTTTAGATGTGATCTTTTTGTAAAGTATTGCGCTTATGGGACTCAAGAACTCTATTCTATACCTATGTGGGTAAAGCAGCTCTTAAGATTCTGTTGAGCAACTGGGTATCCAAATACCACGTGAAAAAAGTAGCAGGGATAGTGTAAAAGGGTCTATGGCTATGTGCAACTTTTCGTTGAGTCTTAAAGTATGTAACAATATATCAAAAAGTATGGTTCCTACGTGGATTTAAATATGTTAGTTGACCAGGAATATCCAATATCATCAAGTAACACATTGAAACCAATTCAATCCTTTGTGGAAAACAGAGTTTTCTCTCATGTTTGTATTTTTGGTAGAACGAAAAAAATTGTTCTGCCATCTTGTATTATATCGTAGAATATCACTATTATATAGAAGTTTATTAAATAAATATACCGGAGCCCCTCTACTGATTTTGAGAATATCAAAATCCCCAACAGGTAGCCATCGTAACCATTGTAACATGACTTTCATGCGTTTATATTTTGGAAATAGCAGCATCACTCCCATGGCTAGTATTGTTTGTAGCCTACAAATATATAAACAATATCAATTTGGCTGGTTTTTCATGAAATATCAAACTGAGAAGAAGAAAACATCTATTTTATCTTTAAAAAATTACGAGGATGTTTGGTATAATTCATTATGAATTATTGAACTATCCACTTGCCTTGGTTTTAGTTTTTAGATATCTTTTCAAGACTTTCATGGAAACTATTTAAGATAATTGATGATTAAAGTAATCTGACTTTCAGCGTCGCGACTTTATCATTTCAACACGCAATTATAATCAAACAGGCGACAAACATTGACGACGATCTTAGGGGGATCCCCGAGAGCCATATAACTACTATACGGTATTAGTTTTAAATGCGCAGTGTTGTCAATTTATTCTACCTACTTTGCCTGCTACTATAACGAAAGTGTACACACATAGAGATAATGCAGTCAAATAGATATTGGACCCGTTAATCCTTGGGAAATGGATCGTTGTTTATTAACAATAGATAAGCAGTTTGATTAGCTCATTTTTGAGATTTCATAAAAATCTCTAAAAAATGCAAAATTTGAGCCTTTTAATCGAATATTTGGTTAGTGAACATATAAAAAAAAATACGTGTGGCACTTGGGGACTGCCGCGGTAAAGCTATTGCATAGCATTTTTTCTCAACTTATGCAATTATAATTATTTATTTTTTTAAATTTATGCAGTATTTTTTTTTCTTTGATATTTTAATTCAAGTTTTTTCTTTGATATTAATTCAAGTTACACTTTTTGAGCGTGGTGACCGATGAGAAAACAATTTTTTTTCTTTTATTGAATAAATGAGAAGTTAATATCGTTTAAAATATTCGAATTATCTTACAATACATGTAGGTTATTCAGGAATTTGTTATCATTGAAACTATAGGTTTATGGTAACTGAATAACTGAAATAAGAGACATAAGTTTGAGACTTGATATCCTCTAAATATCTGGAAAATACCGCGTCAATGGTGGTCCCATATTTTGTTGTGGATTCTTGTGGATCATTATTCATTTTCAAATTCAATTTTTCCGAAAGAAAAGTTGTCAACCGCTCTGATTTTTCATCAGCGAAGTTGATGTTGAAATCGCCAGCCATGATAAGTGGAAATTTATTACCATTTGTACCAAGTATTTTCGACCCTTCTTCAGTGTACTCCAGTAAAGTGCGATGAATTAAATGCTCTACCTCGTCCAATTTTGGATTCGGAGAAATGTAAATTACTACCATGACTATGTGTAGGCCATTTCTAAGTTTGCATGAGCACGCACAAATATCTCCAACAAATGAGCGCCTAACATTAACATCGCTAACGTGTGCAATATTTATTCCAATATTCGGATTCATAATATTAGTTACATTATTATTATTTTGATAAATAGCTACTACACCTTCTGGAACAGTATCTCGTTTGAATTGAACAATACAATTGAAATTAGGTATTTCAATCGGATTATCATGCGCCATGCAAGTTTCGGTAAGAAGTAACACATTTGTTTGTCTCGTAACTGAATCTTGTAAATCGTATTTGTGACTATTGACTTTGGCAATTGAAAGTCATTATTGAAATGCCATTTCTATTACTAATGAAATCTAAGACACTTTGAGCTGTCGTCTGAACACTATTTAAAGGCAGTCTTTTGAATTCTTGCAACAAAGATGCAGCCGATGCAGCTTGCTTTCGATTATTATAAAACTTGAATGTAGAATTATCGTTTTTTGTCGTGATATACAATTTTTCAATATTAGTCACCCGAGAGAGCGCAACATAAACGAGTTCCTGTTATTTTTCGTTACGGAATTTCTTGATTCGGTCGTCGCGCTCAAAGCCCGCGATAAAAGCTATATGCAATATATGCAATAGCTTAATAGAAACAGGTACTCTCAGGTCTCTGCTAAGCGCGTCTAACGTATAAACTCTAACTGACGCATAGCGAGCTCCTAGAGGCATATGTCAAAATGATTTCGTTCGTAGCTAATTACATGGGACGTCTGGAGTTCATGCAATTATGTTTTTAGATAATTCGAACCTTCTAATTTCGATAGGCCACGTGAAAATCCCGGAGTCTAAAGCGCTAGAGTGTTATAACATTCGTATAAAATAGCGAAACACATGTTAGGTGTTTAGGTCTTACATTATTTTCCGTTACGGAATTTCTTGATTCGGTCGCCGCGCTTAAAGCCCGCCATAAAAGCTATATGCAATAGCTTAAAAATAGTTAAACAAGTAGTTGAATTACTTTCATTTGTTATAAACGATTCTGAGTTCGATTTTATCGTCAATATCGGCGAATGTATACCCACAAATTTGTTAATTTGTTATCAACAAATTATATTTATTAAAAACTATACGAATTTGACCAAAATGCCGAGTTTATAGTCGTTTTCGAATAGTTTTTGCTCCTGAGTACGATGTTATTGCTATTATGGTCTTTGAATGCATACATAAATTATTTTTTTAATTGTTATAAACAATTGTGTTTATTAATAAAAATACGAATTTGGCCAAAATGTCGAGTCTATAGTTATTTTGGGATAATTTTGGCCTTTTGAGTACGATTTTTCTACTATTATGATCTTTAAATGCATACATACATTTTTGAATTCTTATAACCAAATTATTTATAACCAAGTCTACGAATTGTGCCACAATTCTAAGTGTCATGTGTATTTAAAATTAATCCATATCAATAATAAAATAAATTATATAAAAAAATCAAAACAAATAGGGGGTTTCCTTCTGAACTTTCCGGAAAATAAAACCCATGCGTCAAAATATACATAGTTTGATATACTTTCTTTCCAAAAATGTTAAATATTGCGTCTCCCATTCATATTTCGAAAAGAGTTCCAGGATAAAAAAGTGTTCAGCACGTCGATTTACATAAGACCTTATTATGAAAAAATGAAATATGGGACTAAAAATTCTAAACAGGCCTTCTTTTGTACAATTTCTCTAAAATACAATTGATTGAGTTTGACGTTTCGATATTTTATCGACATCTTCATTAATTAACTGATTTCTAGATCAAAAATATTTCACTCAGCCTACTTTGGTCAGCACAATTTTTCGCTTCCATGTACTTTTGCAGGTTAAATATATGATTGTAATGTACGTTCACACACTCTTGCAGGTTGAATGTATTGGGAAGATATATTTGAAATGAACACAACATTGTATAATAGAACTGTCGCGCCTAAGAATAGCGTTCCTGTTTTCACTAATTCAAAGCGATTTGCAAATTTTTCTTACTACCAGTAGCAACCGCGCAATCGAGGAAATGAAGCCGAAAAAAGGCCAAAATGATAAATAAAAAAGCAGCTATTTTGACGCTTTTCTTTTAATCGATATTACAAGTCATTAAAAAAAATGTTACCAGTTTGTTTTCTGTTTACATGCATTTTAGTATTTCTACAGAGAAAAATGCATCTTTCTGAATGTCCTTTCAGGAGCTAAAATTCAATGTGAAAAAAAGTGACCAAATATAGCCGAAATAGGTCAGAATTTCTTATTCGTGATTTTTTGGGGACGCTGATCATGATTCTGAAGTCGGATTGGAGCAACGACGTACATGGTGGCCAGGGCATCCTGGTACTCATGTCGTCTCCAGGAAAATCGTGAAAATATCTTCTCCAACCAACAAAGATAGGAACATTCAAATGTATTCATCAAATCTTATCGATGGTGACAATGACAATATTCGTGATTGTCATATCAACGTGGTCTTACCAACCCGAAACGGAAGGAACAGTGAATTATGATTGGTTCTCACATATGAGAAGACAAGCGATTCAAAAAATAGTGGCTCCAAAGATTTCTTTGGCGTTCCAATCATACTATTAAAGAAAAATATTGACCACATCACCGATCACAAAGTTGGTCAATAAATGTATTAAGGATGGTATTTTCCCAAACTGTTTGAAAATATCAAAGGTAATACCTCTACATAAATCTGGTGACATAAACGAAATTAGAAACTACAGGCCGATATCGTTAGTACCGTTATTTTCAAAAATATTTATTATTACGACACAGCAATTTGGTTACAGAAAGAACGTAATACAACAGGAATATTTAATTCATTAATAAAACTATTGATAGCTTCGAACACGGTGTTGTCCATGCTATACTCTTCAAAAAACTTGAGAAATATAAATTTGATATTGTTAGCGTCAATATTATCGAGTCGTTTTTAACAGATCGTCATCAAGCAGTGTGTATGGATGGCAGATGGTCTGAAAAGAAATTACTCACGCTTGGTGTACCCCAAGGATCCATATTGGGACCTTTATTATTTTTAATTCTCGTTAATGACTTGCCAGAATACTTGTTATTGACGCACACTATTTGCTGATGATGTAACAGCGTCAAATTCTGGAAAGGATCTAGATCATGTGGAGGAACAGAGTAGAATAAGTATGAATAAAGCCGTGGAATGGTTCTCGGGAAATGATCTTTGTGTGAATGAGAACAAAACTGTCAAAATACTCGTTTCCCTAAAGGCAACAAATAGTTTTGATGAATATAGACAAATTTAAGGTGTAGATATAGATGATAGACTTACTTGGAATGTTCACGCAACTTATGACAAAATTGAGTAGAGGTATTTTTGTTTTGAGAACCTTATCTCAGTCGCTATCTCCTTGTGTTATAAAGACTGCATATTTTTCTTTGATTGAAAGTCAGTCATGCTACGCTATTTTAGTTTGGGGTAATTTTTCTAGAAAAAATTAGATTTTCGGATTACAAAGGAGAGCGATAAGAATTGTTGCGAGTATTGGTTGAAGGGACTGCTGTAGAAAAGCATTCAAGGGATTAGGTGTATTGACATTCCCAAATCTGTATATATATGAATGTCTTAAGTATGCACATAATTGCAGAGATAAGTACTCATTGAGTGAGGATTTTCATGATTACAATAGTCGTAATAAGAGAAATATCCGTACAGATTTTCTGAGATTTAAAAAATCTCAAAATTTTTAGCATTTCAATATTTTAATACATTTCCTGGGCCCATTAGAATTACCATTGAAAGAATTCAAGGAATCAGTTGAAAATATTCTTTCATATAATACATTTTATTCCATAGAAGATTTTTTTTAAATAAGTTCTTAAATTTAATATTGTGATCTTATTTATATTTTAAAATGACGAGTGTAAACATGTTATGTACATAACATGAATAAAATGATCTATCTATCTATGTATCATATAGTGAGTGAAATCATTGCTGTAATCGCATTCAATCTCTGTTCTTCTGTATTTCCTGTATAATTAACTTTTTAAGACTATACGTTTTTTACATTCAATAGGGATCGAGGGGAAAATTAAAACCCTAATTGTAAAAGTTAATCAACGACAAATAGTATGCTCCACCCTCATAAGGCGCGTCCGAGGACACTTTTTAAGGATGTGGAAGAACGAATTTGCATGTCAATTACAACGTAGCTGACGCTCCACCTAGTTCATTTATTGAAATTATAATACTAAATTCCCACTGCTGAACGATATATTTGATATCATCAAACATTGCAATTTCCCGCTAATTGAGTATTTATTATCGAACATAATCGAAAGTTTGCGAGTAAACATAATAATACATTAGAGATGATGGGATTAGATTCGTTGATAATGTAAACAGACGACGAAGCGCGAACAAAGGATGGTGCGAACATATTCTTCTCGTTCATTCGTTTTCATACCGCAAGAATTTTTACACCATCGTCATGCGTTCTATATGCAGAAGTTTGTCGGTCTTAACTCTTTTAATTTGCTTTGTGATAAGTGAAGAATCGACCGTGAGAAAATGCTGCCCTATGCACGCATTCGAATATCGCAAGAAATGCGTGAACAGGACGTCACAAGAAGAAACGGAAGTGACTTTACTTCGAAAACGTTTCAATGTTGTGCATGGACGAAAGTGCGTAGAAGGTAAAAGTTTGGTCCTCTTTGGGCCGCCTCGAGATAGAATTACCATCAATGAAAATGGTCAATTAGTTTATTATATTAACAAAACGAAGATTTCAAACATTTATAGTAGCATGGACTATTGTGTAGAGAATATAGGCAACGAGACTGGGAAATTTCACGCGCTAGTTTGTGTGACACGAAGAGATTCTTCCACTGATTCTTTAAACGGAATAGGTAAGTTTGTGTCAGGTTCTATCCAACTGTTACCAATATCTATACAAAATCAGTTGAAGATGTTCTAAATGGCTAAGCTGTCTTGTTAGAATTTTTTTTATTATAAATTTCGAGTCTTATGTGTCACATTGGGTTAGGATTTCTCGCAAGAGGATAACTTAGTCTGTAGTGATTGATAAGACATCAGGTAAAATCAAATAAAATAACTATTGAAAGTTCAATTTTCACTAGTTTAATAGCTAGGTCTTTTATTTAAGTTTGGATTGGATTTTCATCACTTAATACATGATTCTATTCAACATCAGCTATCGTTGCTGATACCTTCGATATGTTGTAATCTTCATATCTGATGAAAACATTGTTCTTTGTTAGTATCAATAGCCTCACAAGAAATTTATCGGTGAAACTATATTTAAAAATGTTACAGATTTCAACCCAATAAGACATAATACTTTCTTATACATCCACTATGTGTATTCATATTCAAGGTAAATTAGCTTTTTTCCAGAAATCGAGATAACATGCATTTTTTAAAGATAAAAGTGAAGTATGGATACTCCCAAAATCGAGTGTCACTAACGCGTTCCCCTGGTAGGTGGGGGAACATTGCCATCTACATATGCGGTATTTCCGCAATATCTCGTTTCCTTTACGTTTTTGGAAAAAATCACAATAATAAAAAAGTTCGTAAAGCACTGAGAAATGTTCTGGACAAATATAAACAAGTTTAAGGTCAGTTCTATCGAAATATATAGGAACCGGGAAGCTGTCATTGAATGAGTACTGTCAAAAGTAATTGCCAATCATAGTAATTCTCTAATCTACACTTCTCACTTCAAAACGATCGAACTTTAGATGAATGTGTGAATAATTGATCTATAGCGAAGCATTGTGTTCATTAATGATATACTTTCAGAGGTTTATATTTACAAAAATATAAGAATCTGACGGGACCAAAGTGGTGTAATTGCTAAACACCCTGAACTGGACATCCGGGAATGTGGATTCGAATCAAGCCAATGGTTCAATGTTTTACGCTTATTCATCTTTATAATCCTATGTTGAATTATCTAAGTTATCTTCATAATTCTGAAAACTCAATTCTATATCTCGTAATGTACTTACACGAAATTGTGGACAATTAGTCAAAGAAACTTTAAACTTGTTTATAATTACCCAGAACATTTCTTAGTCAGTTCTATTGAAATATATAAGAACCGGGATGCTGTCATTGGATGAGTGTTATCAAGAGTCATTGCCAATCATAGTAATACTCTAACCATCACTCCTCACTTCAAAACGATTGAACTTTAGATGAATGTGCGTGAATATGTGATCTATAGCCTATAGCGGAACATCGTATCGCAATGTGTTCATCAATGATCTACTATCCTTTCAGGTTTATATTTACAAAAATATAGGAGGCTGACGGGACCAAAGTGGTGTAATTGGTAAACACCCTAGACTAGACATCCGGAAATGTGGGTTCAATAGTTTACGTTTATCCATCTTTATAATGTTAAATTATGTAAGTTATCTTAATAATTCAGAAAATTTAATTATATATCTCTAAGCGTACTTACACGAAATTGTGGCCAATTAGGCAAAGGAACCTTAAACTTGATTACATATTAATAAATTACAAGAATAAAAAAAATGTTTAGAATGGCGATTTTAACAAGATACCAATTTTCCCCCGTATTTTCCGGAGAACGACACCTATGAGTAAAACATGCAAAGTTTCGTATACTTTATTTGCTAAAAAGTTGAATATTGCGTCTCATATTGATATTTCAACAAAAGTACAAGCATGAAAAAGTGTCAATTTACATAAAACCTTATTTTGAAAAAATTCACAATCTTTTCCAAACACTCCACTTTTATCCAAAAATTCTGGAAATAGGCCTTCTTTTATACAATTTTCCTGTAATTCAATAGATTGAGTCTGACGTTTCGACATTTTATTGATATCTTCATCAAATAACTGATTTATAGATCAATAATATTTCCCTCACCCTACACATTTTTTTCTTCTTGGACTAATACGCACGTACGCACACACAGACACTCGAGAATAGATGGATTCAGAAAGATTCAAAACAGATATTTCGGCTAAAATGTGGAATATTGGAAAAATATTTTATCTTAAGTACTACGTATAGTGAAAGAAGTAAGAAAGTAAAAATCAATCATAATCATCATTTTTTTCTAAATTACATGGATTATGAACAAATCGGTTTTTGATATCAAGATTTCGATAAAATATCGACACGTCAAAATAATAATTATAATATATACGTATACATAAAAATGTATATTCTAAAACCATTGGGAAAGAAGTATTTCGTATTTAATCTTGCTGTTAAGTTTCTTTACTAGTAGTCGAGGAAATGAAGCATTCCACCTTCCAAAACTGGCGCAGTTGGATAGATTGAGATGCGGTTTTCTGCATTCGATTAAGAAAGTAATTTACAAATTTTGGGCCGGGACTTTGTAAACCTCAGAGAGCCAGAGTTTGTTATATATTATGATGAAAAATTAACAAATTCCTAAAAGATGACGTAGATACACAAGGCCCCAGAAACCAGGAAACACCTCCGGGTAATTTGTAGAGCATTGTCAGAGTCATAATCGTGATCGGCGACTTTGAAAACCCCCGAGAGCCAGAATTTGTTACATATTATGAAGAAAAAGGAAAGTTTTTCCATGCCGTTATCATCATTACCGACATCACATCTCCAACAGTTAACAAGCATTAAAAAATATTTTTTCATGAAATTCCTCGATATTCATAGCGTCAGGACCGCCGGATACCCCACGGAAGGTTCAAGAGGAAATTTTTTTGACAGTATGTTCGTATAGTCCGTTTTTTTCATTCACCTCAAAAAGTGCACTCAGAAAATGCCTTTTTTGCCTGTAGAAATGCAATAAATGTTTTCCGCCAGAAACAAACCGCTTCTCAATCCATTCAGCTGCGCCGGTTTTAGGAGGTTTGGCCTCTCTTAGTGCTTTATTCCCTCGACTATAGGTATAAATTTAGATTTCAATTTGAAGTTTTTATAGTTTATAGTTCGACGTTCTTTATAAAATAAAACTGCAGAAGTTTGCGTTGGTAGTGTGTGAAGTTGCAATGTGTAATATGAGAAATTGTTCAGGTTTTATGAAGAATATATGACCAATTATTAGATCGACATTTAGAATCATGAAATAAATTAAATTTGCACTTCTAGGTGTATTAATTGAATACCTAATATGCTATTCTATTTTACTAATTCCTCCTTAGATCAATATCTGAATATGGTTATGTTTGATTCCTTATCGATCAGATTATTATAAAGTTTATAAAAATTATAAAGATTAGAATAAATTTTAAAAATTTGAGGATGTAAGCAATTGTTCTTTTTAATTGATATAATAAAATAAAACACGTTTACTTTTATCACATATATTATAGAAACAAATCAAACCGAAAGAGGGTAAAAGGGAATCGAAATGACAGCTCAAATAAAGCTTACATGACAGACAGCTGATACATTGACAGTCTCACAATCTATATCTAATTATCATTTGAACCTATACTTCATTTAATATGATACCCCATGCTTAATAAGTACGTATATTGCTAATTAGATTTGAGTTCATTAGAACATTTATTTATAAATGATTATGATTAACGATTCCTACGAATCTACGGGATGCATGTACCTTCGTTTATCTATGGATTAGATAGTCCACTAGTCCAGTCATGATACAAATCTACGACGTCTCTCGCCATTATGATTAATTGTAATTTCCACTACCAATAAATTGATAAGAATGATTTTCTGATGTATCGGTTTTTTTTCTCTATCGAACAATGGTAAACACAATTATTGTGAGTATTGCAAAGTAATTGGTGGTAGGATGTCAATTAGCTGAACACAAAAGTATTGATTCTATGTTAAAATCGAGCTTAGAACTATACATTGATCAGTTCATCGTATGGCTATGCTTGAACAGACATAGTGTTGTATTGTTGTTTCATCATCCGGAATTGCAGCCTATTGAACAATAATGATTCAATGATAATATTATATAATTCATTTTTTCGTTCTAAGCTCGAATATACTTCAATTGTGTGAAACCTCCATTATAAAATTTATATAAACAAAGTAGAATCGCATGAATCGTCGTTTCTTAAGATAGCCTTCAATGTTGATGGTAATTGTCCATCTATTGGATTTTCCCACCAGGCTCTATTAGATAGATTATCTTGCCTAGTGTTATATAAACGTATGGAAATGCAGAGTATTTTATTCTAATAATGACGGTCTAAGGTCATTCATAACCTGGTTGACTGTCTTGTGATTTCATCAAGGCTGAATTTACGTGTTATCTGCTCGCATCCGTTCTACACAAACATTTTATCTACCACTCTGCAGAACAAATACATTATTATTTTCCCTAATTCTCCAAATGTGTAGATTCTACGAGATGATCGGTTTGACTGTTGATATATCTTGTTGTAACCCTAATGATATTTGTAAAGCTGTGTATATTAGTCAATTTCAATTCCTACTCGGTAATTAGATTATTGTACTCCAAGGGATTTCTCCCGTTGAACTAGTGTAATTAATTAAATAAGTAAATAAATAAATAAATAAATGGATAAATCAACTAGGAACCCCACCAGACATTCGTCTGTTAGGAAAGACCTTGCACCTGAAAATCTCATCCTCGATGCTAAACTGAATTAAACCTGGAACCCCGGGTGGAGAAGGCCGTTGCATCCTTATGGGATGCAGGAGAGGTTTCGCAGGTACATGGAGTCTACGGCCACATGTTCTGCACTGGATTCACACGTTCATGGTCCGCCCAATTAGAACCTAAGCAACCTTTGGTTGACGGCCGGCGGCGGAAACTGTTTTACTTGTCTCCTGTTGGTCAAGGCTCAGTTACTCGCCTGCATGGGAATAACCGGGCTATGAGGCCCCACTAAGGGTCTGGAGGTCCTAGTACCTCGCGGTCATGGCAAAATTTGGCATTAGGCCAACATTTTCTATGCGTCCAATTTCAAGAATTTTGTTTGGGATTTGGGGCGGTTTGGGAGGATTACTCACACAAGCTTTTCTTCAACATAAAAACTATAAGTTGATGGAGGTGCCAACATTTTTTCTCCAATTTCAGACAATTTGGCAAATTTTTGGCAAAAAGACCAATTTTTGGCCAAAACATGTCCAACATTTGCGAAAATGGACGCATAAAAAATGTTGGCGTATGGTTTCCGAGTAATGGGCATTGATAATTTTGGTCATAACCAAAGCTGCCAGTGCTGCATGGAGAAAAAATGTTCCCATTTATTGAATATTGATCGTGAAGGGACCCTCTTCGACTAGCACCAAACAGAAAAGTGTTATAACAAGTTCCAAAATTGAATATTTTCTGGGGCGGTGGGAGGTCCAACTCACATAGGATGAAATACTCAGTGTAATGATTGCTAAAACATAACCATATGCCAACATGTTATATCCCAGGCCCAAAATATGTATCTATCTCCTAGACTATATCGAGGGGCGCACAACGGACCCAATAAATCCTTCTGAGTGCTCTGGACTTGTCCACACCCATTTTTATTGATTATTGAGAACGTTGCATTACAACAAAATAGACCAAAAGTGATGAAATCGTTAATATTAACGTTCAACTGTAGAGCAATAAATTATCACTAGTTTTAGAAACTGGTCTCTAAATTACTAACCAATTAATACAGATAATACAAACATTGATAAAATTCATGAAATCGTTTTATCTGATAATATTGAACGATTTCCGGTTCATTTGAAACTTGTTTGGCTTTGAAAAAAATTGTTTGCGCACCATGTGTTGCTATCATGTCGAAACTGAAGACATTAAAATAATGAATACATGTCATCACGTCTCATTTTTTCTACTGAACAAACATTAGTTCCAGGATTCATTAATCAATATTTGTTTGAGCAAAAATGTAAAAGATAAACAAAAATATTAAAAAATCAAATATCATGTGGGAAATGATTTCGCATCCAAACTACATAATTTATGAAGGATATAAAAGCCAACAATTACAATTACACGAATTAAAAACCAATGATATTCAGCATTTTAAATTGCCAATTTTGCAAGTATCTTTTTTCCATGTTAGTACAACCGACAAGTAAGGTTGTTCTTATGCCAAATAGCTTTCTACTAGTCATGGACAGGAACGCATTATTTCGATATTATAACTATCAGGTATGAATGATTTGAATAATCGGATTGGAATTCGAGTCATTTGTAGCCAAACAGAAGAAAATAACTCACTATCTGAACGGGGTCCCCCACTCCCACTCGGTCGAAACAGCGATAGTTAGTGGAATTTACCTATGCATAGTGGAGTACAAACACATTTCGTCATTGTCAAAGTTTCGGTTCACCAGGTTGAACAGTGACAATACGTCCTATAGTCCTAGATAGCTGTTTCGGTCCTCTCATGAGTTCGTCAGTATGACGGGATATAATAAAACACCCTCGGAAATGTTCGTCGAATCTAGATGTGCAACACCTTCTGCCGGAGAGAAGATGTCCCACAAATAATGCAATCCGAAAGAGTTCTCGCAATTTAATGAATCGGTAGGGATACAGTTTGAAATTACCATATGACGATTAAAAGATAACCTGCTAGCTAATGGAAATTCTAATTATTATAAAAAATTAACGAAGGAGCATTATTAAGCAATTGTTGATCACTCATCAGCATTAGGTTTTCATACTTATTGATTTCTAGGTAGGTCAGCAAATTTATGTTGTAGCTTCTGTTCTCGAAGTGTAAAATTAAAAAATTATCAATAAAGTTATGGTTTTCCATGATTAAATTTTCTGCAGAAAGTGGGTCAGTTTTATTATCAATGAAGCTATGACTGGTTGATTTCTAACTTCAATCGAATGTGTTTATAATATAGTCTAGGAGTCAGAGCGATATTGATAGTCTGAACATGGCACTATGGTTTATCGTTAGAGGACGGTTCAATGATCAATTCATCTCACAGACCGAATTTTCCCCGGCTGCTAGATCTCAAGATACAGCATCCGCATTTTTTCTTTTTTTTACTGGAAGTTAACCCTTTCCAAGTTGCGGTTACTTGAGAAGCATGCCATTATACACTTCCACCATGTGCCATCATTTTTCATAGTGTCCATTTATCAGGCCAACCAGTTAAAACCTGGTGGAAAATGTTCATTTGTGTTGGCAATTGTTAACATACCCTATGCCATCAAAAGTTAACGGTCCATTTCCGAGTAATTGGCCATTATTTGGACCAAAAATGTTTGTGTTTTTCATTTTATTGGATGTCAAATGAAGATTTAAAATTATTGCCATCATTTCTTGCCTATTTCAACCCTCAAAACCCTCTAAAACCACCCCTTAAAAAAATATGAATCATATGATAATATGACCAATTTTATTATAAATTAGTCAATTATTGAAATAGGCAAAGAGTGATGGCAATAATTTTAAATCTTTATTTGACCTCCAATAAAGTTATTCAACATGGTGCCATCATGTTACCTTGTAACCCGCAAGTTTCATCCACAAAATGAAAAAAAGAAACGTTTTTGGTCCAAATAATGACTAATTACTAGGAAATGAACCGATAACTTTTGATGGCATAGGGTATGTTAACAATTGCAACACCAATGAACATTTTCCACCAGGTTTGGGGGGAAGGTTAACTTGCAGTTCATTTTTGGTTCAATTTTAACTGGTCGGCCTGATAAACGGACACGATAAAAAATGATAGCACATGGTGGAAGTGTATGAGAATGGCATGCTTCTCAAGTAACCGCAACTTGGAAAGGGTTAACCTTCAGTCAGAAAAAAAAACTGCGGATGCTGTATCTCGAGATCTAGCAGCCGGGGAAAATTCGGTCTGTGAGATGAATTGTTCATTGAACCGTCCTCTAACGATAAACCATAGTGCCATGTTCAGACCATCAATATCGCTCTGGCTCCTAGACTAGTACTACCATCTCAAATATAAAACATGTATCTACACATTTTACATATTTGGATCTATTAAATAGACACGTAGATCTACATTAATTTTTACATAATTTGTTAGTCATTTTTTGTTGACCAGGTAGCTCCGTTTCAGTTTTTTTGTTGTTATATATAAGAACAACCGAGTTTTTCCGAAACTCTTATTTTATTTTAAGAGTCAAGTGACGTCATCGATGTGAGGTCACAGTCTATTTTATGTCTTCACTCTGTGGTAAATTTTGATAATTCAAGAGACAGTCAACCTAACAGCAGGTGTCAAAATAAAATATAGAATTGTGAAAATTACGTCTACCATTTGGATAAAATTTCAATGTAACAAAGAGTACCACATAATGCCTTTCATCAGCGACTTCTACATGATTTCAAATATATTTTCCGTTCTTAGAATTTCACATTTCCCTCCTCCCCGAAATCTATTTTGCCAAGTGAGGGAAGTCACTTCCAGCTGCAAGATAGCTTGAGTCCAACCATTCCAAAAAAAAAAAGGAATGAAGACCCCCTTTCTAATAATTATTGAGACAAATGCACTATTATCCGTGATCCCTGAAGTGATGGAGAAAGTAATCAACATCGAGCTCATCAAATACCTTAGAGAGCTATATAATCGTGAATGACCGGCAATATGTCTTTCGTCAGTAGAGATCAACAGGGGACCTGCTTGCCTACGTAACACATATATGGCATAAATCTATTGAAAAACATGGGGAATCTGTGGCACTGGATATCTACGAAACATTTGATCGAATCTGGCGCCAAAGCCTTCTTGGGAAACTTCCGTCATATGGTTTGCCGACTCACCTTTTTCGCGTACTATCGATTTTTCTCTCAGATAGATCACTCAATGTGGTGGTTAACGGAGTATCCTTCGATAGAATGACAATCAACGTTGATGCTCCACAGGGATCTGTTTTGGCACCAGTATTGTTTCAGCTCCATATAAACGATCTGCTGGAAGTGACCACCTGTCCCGCCAACAGTTTCGCAGATGATGGTACACTTCATACCACCTTCTCATCTATAGCCCCTATACATTCAATAAAGTCAGAGGTGCGAGACAGAGACAGGTTTACGCAATTAATGGAGATCTTTCAGAGATTTTGAAATTGGCATCTGATAATCTAGTAGAGTTTAATGCAACCAAAACTCAAGCTTGCGTCTCCATCAGGGAGGAGGATGCCACTAGTCCTAATATGATGATGTCAGGTACAACTGTTCCTGGAGTACTGTTCACTCGTTTGGAGTTCGGCTCTCAAACGTACGCTGAAGCTCTTGGATTCTATACAGAAGAGAGCTAGTCATTTGATTCATGATGTCACACTCACGAGTTCCTTGACTTCTCTAGAACATCGTAAAAGAGGGGAGATCTCTCAATTTTCTATACATATTTCTATGATCGGTGTTCATCAGCAATCTCGTCTGTTGTTCCACCACGGAAGATTCCAGATAGGCGGACTAGACCACTTCAAACTAGTCACCCCTTTATTGTCAAGCTCGAGACCTGCCAAAGTTCTTCCCACCAGACTTCTTCTATCGAACAGCGAAGTTGTGGAGCTCTTTACCTAGTGAAGTCTTTTCTTATGCCCATAACCTCCAAACCTTCGAAAAAATTCGAATGCCTATCTCTTCTCCCAAGATTTCACATGAAGTTCCTCCAACATTATAGGTTTCCCTCTCGTGTAGTCAAAGTATAAAAAAAAACTTGGTTAATTGTGCACAGCTTTGTTTCCTTACATACCATTACTCAATTAGAGCAATAGTAGAAAAATTTTGTAATCAATCCTTGTTTGAACAATAAAACTTCCGGATACGTATAAAAATATTTAGATATTCTTAATCATCGTATTTCGTTACCTAATAATAATCAACCATAATCTCGTTGTGGTCCTAAAATAAAATATTTCAAAAATTACCCCGACCGGTCTATAATTAAGGATGATCGATATCAAATCGATCAACTCTGAAACGATTTAAAGATGTCGATCTATCGGAAAAATGAGTCAATTCAAATCGTTTAGAATCGAATCCCAATGGTTTCGATCATTTAATTTGGTAGTGCAACTTTCTCTTTTTATTACAAATTTTTGAAATTCATAATAAAATGGCATGAAATTATCGAAATTCTCTTCCATCGGGTCATTAGATAAGAAAGATTGGCACGTAGTTTTTCTGTATTGAATGTTTTCAATAAATTGCGCATTGTGTGATAATAATTAGTTATGTTATGATAAAGATTCTTGGACCCAGGTATGAGTTATATATAAATTCTTGGGAAATAGGTCACATTAACACTTATGCTTTATATTTTCTCGTATTTACGTACGTTTCGGTCTCACGACCATGATCAGAAGACTTATTATGTCTAAAACTGGATTACTTAAAACTAATTGAATTAACACAATGCGTCCTTATTGCACCAATTTCAATTGAAATGCCCACGTCGCCGAAATGAACAGAAACACGAATAATGGAAATTTTAACACATCAATGTTATAAGTATAATATATCAAGAATCCACTGTTAAATAGTACTCTTAATAAATGCGAGTTCATGTCAACAAAGTCTATGAACGACTAGAAACGAGAACATTAGGTATAAGTATCCATTTTCAAACCAGATGTTAGATTTACGAGCTAATAGAAAAAGGTTTGTCAGCTATTGAAAATATACTATCGACATTCTACCTAAAATATACTTTTAACATTATGAAGACGCATGTAGGAATTTGCAAGAGTTTTAATTAATTAAGTTAGTATAACTGACTAAGTATATGAATATCTGTCCTATAATTTACAGATTTGGAGTCACGTTTTATGTGAATCATCTCCAGAATAGATCTTTTATAATAATTGGTTTCCTTGGTTAAAATATTAACATTATTGTAATCGAGTTTTTGTTTCTTGTGCTTTACTTATGGCCATACATTATTTTTTGTAAATTGCTTAGAGATTCCAGTATAAGTCCCATCGCAATCTAAACAATTTAACTTGTATACTTCTAATGATGGTCGTGAGACCGAAACGTACGTAAAGACGAGAAAATATAAAGCATAAGTGTTGATGTGACCTATTTTCCAAGAATATATATATAATCATGAAGTTATATAAACTCTTCCAAAGATTTTTTTAAATCGTTTTTAATTAATCGAGTTAAATTCGATGCATCGGTAAAGAGGAAACGATTGATTAATCGAATCAAACTATCACATTGCTAATCGAATCGATTCGACTGAATCGATTCATTAAGAATTTTGCTCATTCCTACCAATAATATTATCTGATACTGCGATTGTAATTGATTGGAATGTAATGACTTATCGAGTTTATGTTGGCTAAATATAACGTAATACAAATGAAAGTAAATAATTTGAAACGTTATTTCAACAAAACATTAATATGTGAGGAAATTGGTATTTACGTTTCACGTTTACAGAGCTCTGCTCAGATTGAAAGAATCAGCATAAGATGGATGCTTATCTTATCTAATCTCTAACGATTCAACAAGACAGCTTGTGATATAACAGTCTCGCTGTTCGGTACTCTGAATGAAAATGCATATCACAATTGAGTCTATTGTAATTCTACTGATCACTTCATTAAGCAGTAGTTCGAATGTGTGCAGTAAAAACGGAAGAACTTTAACGATCGACATAACTAATGGGCGGAAAGATGGTACGACCATCTTTCAAGACGGAATCAGATACGACCAAAACGACTATTTCACGGACGGTGATCGGATAAAAGGTTGTGTGTGCGCCAGCAGTGTTTGCGTAAGAAAATGTTGCCCGAATTTTCAAATTTTGATCAGAGGAGAAGCAGAAACAGAATGTGTGAATTCTCCAACGAACGCGTCTCTACATCCTCAAATTTCTCCCGACAATATAATACATGGCAAAGAATGTGTGAATAAAACAGCGATCTTGGCTAAGCCTAACTTGGAGTCCGATTTGAAGGATGGTGTACTTCACGTGTATGATATGGATTTCACATTCCGAGACTTTTGCTTGGATTTGAACTTGGACGATGACTTGATAGCAATCGTCTGTGTTGATCCCGATCCCGAAGCAACAATAATTCACTCCGTAGGTATGTAACTACATTGGTATTCTCAATAACACTGGTATTCTAATAATAAGTTAAGCGCGGAATATATGCAGGAAATTTTTTTTAAATATAAGTATACCTATGCTAGCCTTTATTGAAAATATGCACATATTTTCTTGAAAATGCACAAAATAAGCACATATTTTTTGAACATATGCAGACATAGTAGAAGAATGTGTGAATAAGTACGTCCCATTTTTCTTGTTGAATTATGCAAAATCGTTTAAGTTAAAAAGGAATGTGCTTTATCAGTTAAAAAATGTGTATACAAGGAAAAACTGCGTTCTAAATCAACAGATGTTGATATATTGTACTCCAAATGCTGATCAAAATCGTCTGATATTGTTTCACCTAGAAATATTGTAGATATATTTGTTAGATCTCTATAGCCTGCATTTTTTTGTATTACTTTCTCTAGCTTTCCGAGAACTCTACTTCCCATAGTTCCTTGCACGTTTTCACATTTCTCTAAAAAGTTTTTTATAATTTCTACCGATTCAACAAGTGATTTAAACCTTTTTCCTAGGGCTAGTATTGAGTTTAGAATAAAACTATAATTAGATCTTATAAAAACTAGTTGTTGGACAACTGCATATTTCTAAATAATTCCTGAGATCTTAAAACACATTGGCAACTATCAACAATTTCTAAAATAATTCCTTCTAAATTGTCAAAATATACCGCATACAAAATAACAGAATTCAACCAAGTTTCCCACCTGGTGATAATTGGTTGTGGTGGTAAAGGAATTCCTGGTAACTTATCTTTATAAAGTTGCACCCTCAACGGTACCTTGTCATTCAAGTCAAAGTAAGTTAATTAATGAATCTTGGACGAAACGTGTAACAGTTAAATCATTCGTTTTGTCGAGATGTTTTGAAATGATTTTCCTGGAGCTTCCTCTCGAAGTATTCCTAACATCAAATGCGCCATATATCGGTCACAGGCGGCCGTAGTTTCGACAACAATAATGTCGAAATAATTATCAGCAACAACTTTTCTTATTTTTTCTTGTAAACTGATTCAACTCCCCTTTCTTGATTGTTCATTCATCGGGTATATTGAAATTGCAATAGTTTTGCAAAAATAATTGAAACTGTACGTTATTTAATTATTTTAGGATATATTAGCAGACACTAAGGTTTGACATAAATGTTAATTAAATAGACTCTGACCGCTTTTTTCAATGCCCTTCCCAATAGACTCCCTTAGTGACATCTGAACAGAAACTGATTTCATGTTTCGCACTTATGCTACGTGCGAATGAGTTCTGGGATGTTGATCGACTTGAAATTTCTTTTCGCATCTGAAGTGCAACAAAAATATATTGCTCATATTAAGGTCAGACTGACATGAGTACCGATGTACCGGATTTGGATTTTTTCATTAGCTATCATTTTAGCAAAAAAAAAATTATTTGTTTATATTTCACAAATTAAAAAATTGTTATCAATAAAATAAATGATAGTACTCACAATTTTGGAACAAGCCTTGTAAACCTCAATCCATAACGAATTGTTTCAAAATGATTAATCCGTTGTTCTAACTGAAATACTGTAACTTATTCAAGAGGGTTTTGCTATGAGTTTTGTTCTTTGAGATTTTGAATATTCGTAGCATAATGTTTGAAGGGAATTTTCCTAATTTAGATAGACTGTTATTTATTAAAGTGTTCAAATTCATCCATTTTAGCAATATGAACTTGTACAAATATTATGAGTCAACTAGCTACGCCCGACAAACACCTAACAATCAGTCTTTTCGCAACTTTTTCGTTTTTTATGTGCAACGCCTTTGTAACGGTTTAGTCGGATAGTGCGTGATCACCTTTAGATTGGTTGTATGGTCACCTTTTGGTCGTCACTTCGACAGTTGTTGGTTATTTAGAGAGTAGTAGGTATTCATAGAACAATTTATCATTAACACGAGTCACACGTTATTCTATAGAGTAGTATTCATTGAAAAGTATAAAATTAGAATCGAGTCCAATCTTAGTCGAAGGTGTAGTTCTAAAGTACTCCCTTGAAGGTGTCACTTTGCCAATTGAAGGTTAAATAATTCAAGGACTCTCCAAATATTGCAAAAGAAAAAGCTTATAAAAAATAGTCGCTCTTTACTTGACTCGTAGAATACTATGCAACAAATCAAAATATTACGATTTTACTTTTTCAAAACTGAATTGTCTTCAATGTACCTTCGTACATAAAAGAATATATATTTAATTAATCATTTGAATGAAGGGCAACTCTATTTCTTCGAAAATACCTACCTATATGATAATTGAATCAATAAAGTCTTAGTAACCACTAAACTGATAAATATAAAACAAACAATAGATCAAAAGTAAAAAGTACTTAAAACTCAGATAACATAGCAACTATGTGAATCAAGACATCCCTGAAATGAGAAAATTATATATTATGTCTAAACAAAGTTATATTCGGTAAAGATTAAATGATTCATCAATCAAATCAAACACATTGTGATTCGAATCAATATCTCTATCAATAGTAATGACAAAACAGCTATTTGTGTAATGCAATAACTCATCGAGTTTACTTTTGCATACAAATAAAGTTAATAATTGGAGCTAGGCAGCTATGATATTGCTCAGACTAAGATAGTTCTTATCCAATCTTTGTGTATTCAACAAGTGACATAGCTGGCTCTTTGTTCGGTACTCTGAATGGAAATCATCGACATATACATATGGACTGCGCGTGGCAATGATAAGCGCGGGTAGTGCCGGCGCGAGAGAGGGGAAAACGAAGAGGACTAATACTGTCTTTATCTACTTTCTCTATCGCGTTTCTATTGGCCGCTGCGTTGCCATGGAAATGCAACATGACTGTAGCTAGTATGTTTACGTCCCGAGCCGATAGATAAAGACAGTGTTAGTCCTCTTCGTTTTCCCCTCTCTCACGCCGGCACTAGCCGCGCTTATCATTGCCACGCGCAGTCCATATGTATATGTCGATGATGGAAATGCATATCACAATTGAGTCTATTGTAATTCTTCTGATCATCAATTTAAACTGTAGTTCGAATGTGTGCAATAAAAACGGAAAGAATTTGACGATCGACATAACTGATGGCAAGAAATATGGTAGGACCATAGTTCTAAACAGAATCATATATGAACAAGACGCATATTTCAAGGACGGTGATCGAATAAAAGGTTGTGTGTGCGACACTGGTGTTTGCTTAAGAAAATGTTGCCCGAACTTTCAAATTTTGATCAAAGGAAACGCAATAGCAGAATGTGACACTTCTGCAACGAACAAGTCTCTTCAAGATCATATCGACATTCCTCTTGAAAATATTATATACGACAAAGAATGTGTGAATAAAACAGCGGTCTTGGCTGAACCTAACTTGGAGACCGATTTCAAGGACGGTGTACTTCACGTGAAGCATAAGAATTTCACATTCCGAGAGTTTTGCTTGGATTTCTTGGACGATGACTTGATAGCAATCGTCTGTGTTGATCCCGATCCCGAGGCAACAATAATTCACTCCGTAGGTATGTAAATAACATTGATATTCTAATAATAAGTGATCCTTACGCTCTAACATTTAGTATTTAAATTGCTGCTAGTGGTCCATGTTCCTCAATGACATACATTTCTTGGATAGCAGCTTGGTCAAATCCTCTTACTTTTCGAAAAATTCTTTGCCCTGATGATGCCTTGTTCTCTAAGTCAATAGAGGTCAAAAAATTGTAATAGGTCGCGCCTGAGGAACGTTTGGGGGGTTATCATTTCTAGGCAAATATGATATCATAAGTGTTTCCAACCAGTTCACAGTAACTCTGGCATAATGAGATAATGTTAGATCAGATCATGTAGTCTACATTGGTATGATGCTGCTTGATAAAATCAAATAATTTTGGTAGAGAGTTTTGGTGTACACCCTCAGAATTGAGTGCCTCACCTCTAACATAACCCACGTAACTATTTCAGAAATGGCACACCGAACAGAAAGCTTATCCCAAACTTTCGCTCAAGATTTTTATCTTATATCAGTGTTGCTATCACTAATAAATACAAAATATTCACCTTTATCCACTAAAAATAATGAATATCTGCGCCTTTTGCCAGAGATATTTACAACGTGTATTGAAAATACCTCAGCCGTGACCCGGGTCGGAGACTTTTAATGCCCGATTTCGCTAATTTTCGCCCATGCACGCCTCAAAAAATCTTGATGAGCACTGAAACGTGATCCAAGTCACATTTGATACATTGAGAGTGTCATTTATTTGGAGCCATCTTAAAAAAAAGTTTACGATGGATGATCGTAAACGAAAGGTTGAATATTATCACGAAACCAAAACAAGAATGCTTATGCAAAGTGACAGTAAAAAGAGATAAAATAGGAAATATTTCTGCTACTGTGGCTTAACACAGACTCCAGGTCGAAATTGGAACTTTTATACTTCGTTATAAAGGGCCCTTTAGTTACACAAGTTTTCCCCCATTTAACCACAACTGTATCTATTACTGTTTTCGATATCCCCAAAAACAAATAACACACTTTTAATGAAAATTCTAGCGGATATAATGAAATTTATTATGAATAACATCCTTGGGCCTGAACAGAATTGTGGAAATAATGAATCGATTTGTAATGATCGAATATTTCAGCCGTTACTTTGTGATTATTTATCATATTGATATAATTAGCACTTATTACGTTTTTTCTTATCGCTCATTATAGACACAGTAACGTGACTACGAAAGCCGTAAATCTGATGCAACTGTCATCCAGATAAAATAGATTATGACGATAAAATAAATACATTTGACTCAAATCAAATTGAAAGTTAAAGTCTGTTAAAAACTAAACAATTCTTAGAATTCTTTTAATTGATAGTAAATTAGGAAGGAGTAAGTTCATTAACTGTGACCCATCTTCTCCTAAGCTTTATAAAAAATCACCAACAAAATGATCCTATCCGCCCCGTAGTATCTTCTGTTGATAGCCCTACACATAATCTAGCTGTAAAATTAAATTCAATTTTCTAAAATATATGTAACTTCAAGTATGCAATAAAAACTCATTGGAACTTTCAAATTCAATAAATAGATTAACTTTGCTGCTTCCTAGCTGAAAGGTCATTGGACTTTAACAGTATTTTAGTGGATAAGCGTGATTATATCTTACTTATTCGTGTAATACTTCAATACTTTACAGTTGAACACAAATAATATTAGAAGATATTAGGAAGTAATGGAACTGACCTTTGAATCACAAGTATATTTTTCTGAAATACCTTTTTCTTTTATATTTAAATTCTCAGGAAATAGGTCACAATAACACGCATGTTTACTATTTTCGTCTTCACGTACGTTTCGGTCTCGCGATCATCATCAGACGACGCATCAAAAATAATCACGGGACTTCTTAAAACTAACTGTATCAAGCACAAATCGTGCTTATCGCATTATTTCCAAATTGAAAATACCTACGTCGCCAAAACGAACAAAAACACTAGTAATCGAAATTGTAACACATTAATGTTCCAAGTATATGAATATGTATCAAAAACACTGCAAAGCAATCTTTAAATAGTGATAGAAGTCATCTCATGAATTATTGTGATGATAAAACTCACAACCCAATTCTAATACGCTCAAGTATCCACTTTTAAGCCAGATGTTAAAGATTCATGAGGTAATAGAAAAAGATTGTCATACTTTACTAGAAATATTGATTCTTTCAGCATTCTACCTAAAGTATACCTGACGTACGAATGTAGGAATTTGTAAGGGTTTAATTAATTAAATTTGTGAGATGACTTCTATCACTATTGATAATTCTGCTTTGCAGTGGTTTTTGATACATATTCACATATTTAGAACATAAATGTATTAAAATTTCGATTACATAGTAAATAATTCATTCAAATGTGGCACTTTTCCTCAACAGTTGAAACTGTCTTTGATTAAACCTCTTTTTAAGTCGGGTGATCTAGAGAAGTTGAAGAACTACAGATAAGTCTGTTAAATAGTTTTTCCAAGGTCTTCGAAATGGCAATGTCGAAAAGACTGTTATATTTTTTTGATGAATGTATTCTTTTTAACACAACACAGCATGAATATCTGAGGGGTAAGTCAACTCAAACAGCAGTTTTTCAATTCAATTCAGACCATCATTGAATCTTTAAGAGAAAACAAATTAGCAGCGGGCTTATTCATAGAACTGTCAAAGACATTTGACTGTCTCAACAGAGACTATTTAATAGAAAAATTACAAAAATGTGCGGCATCTTGGCTTCATATCTCTCAGATCGTTCTCAATGTGTGTCAATTGCTAAAGATGGAAAAAATTGTGAAGTCCAATTAATGACCAAACCTCGTGGAAGTCCCACAAGGTAGCATATTGACGATACTAACCTTCTGGTGGCAAGCAAAGACCAGAAAAGATTAGAACAAAATGTAACGATTGGTTTAATCAAGCAAAAAGCTGTTGTGACAGAAATGAATAAGTTATTAATGAAGAAAAGAATTATTTAATAATCTTCAGTGCTAACAAATCGAAAGACAAACCTTCGAGTATGCTGATTGATGGCAGGGATATCCCCACTGTTAAATACACCAAGTTTCATGGAATCATTATTGATGAATTTTTAAAATGGTCGCTACATATAGAACAGTACTGAAAAAGCTGAATCAGGTCTGCTATCCTATCAGGTTGATAGGGAAATACATAGATGATAATGTTAAGAAAATGCTATACTATGCGAATTTCGAATCGTTAGTAAGATACGGTATTATATTTTGTAGTGTAAATTCAACAACCAACTCAATTTTTTTTAGCTCAAAAAAAATCTTACGCATAATACTTGGCATGGAGTTCCGAGATTTATGTAGAAATGAATTTAGGTAAACAGGACTACTAACAGTATATGGCTTTGCACGAATGTCTTCCTTATTTATTTAGGAATAAGATAAGTTTTCTACAAAATAACACTAATGTAAATTAGAATACTAGGACATTAGATATATGTCACACAGGTTATCCTTAACTGAAAAAATCCATCTTATATGTGCATTAAAATTCATAATAAATTGCCAGATCGTATAAAATTGATAACAAACTATAGAGAATTAATTTAAGACAAAAACTAAGAAACTACTAACCAATTTGGAGCCTTATTGTTTGGAGGATTATTTTAGAATATAAACTTTTTTTTGGCATAATCGTTTGAATTCATTTATATGCACACCATTTCATTTTGTGTTTCATGATACTTGGGTATTATCATTATTATTATTACTCGTGTTTCAGTTTGTTTCGGCGACATAGACACTTTCAATTGAAATTAATGCGAAACGCACGCTTTGTGCTTGATACAATTAGTTTTAAGAAGTCCCGTTTAAAACAGTGATCATTTTTGATGGTCTTATGATGATGTTGGTGAGACCGAAACGTACGTTAAGACGAAAATAGTAAACATATGTGTTAGAGTGACCTATTTCCCGAGAATTTATATATAATTTATTATTAATACCTTTTTTCTAACCAACTGTGCCCAGCTGAGTTGCGTTCTTTACATATTACACTTCATGCTTGTTGACAAATGCTGAATCCTTACGTTTATTTAATAAATGACGATGTACGGGTATAACCTTTGTTAGATAACATTACAAGATTTGAACAGTGACTCCTATAACAAATAAGATCGGGCATCGCAAGGTACCAATCATTACGTTTTCGCATTCCATTCGCATATTTCATCAACTTGTTCCCTCCAAATTAAAATTCACTGACACTGAGTTTAATTTTGTAAAAGAGTAATAGTTGCATAGTTTTGATCATTATTATGGTTGAGTTGTTTTGTTCAATGTGTTTCGTTGACAGATGCATTCGATACGTATGGTTTTGACACATCTGAAATTTATTCAATAACTAATAGTTACCCTCATGAGAACTTACTTTATTCATTATATACCATGCTAATTCATTATTGTGTTTTTATTGCTCAGCTACCAATTACATAATAGAGTGCTTTGTGCCCGTGCGGGCTTTGGACGGCATGATATTCGTCACACAGAGCTTTCTTTGGTAAGGACAGAAAGGATCGGCGGATGTTTATTTATTTATTTATTTATTTATTTATTTATCAACGGGACGAACCCTTTTACAGTATAACAAATTTAGTAAAATATAATGTATCGTAAAAAGAATAAAAAGAATATAAAATAAAGAGTTTACATCGCAAATATACACAGACATATACATACATTCGAAATTACATAATTCGTCTATGTTGAGCCAGTTGAAGCTCTTTGGAAAGCAATCAAAGAAATGTTCCAAAAATTGAGATTTGAATAATGTTTTGCGGTAGTTAAAATACGACAAAATGGAGAATGCATTAGGTAGTTTGTTCTGCTATATGGTATGTGAAATATATTAATATTAGTCGAGCGGGTATTTCTTTGGGGAATGCGGAAATTAATTTGTGATAGTAAATCAGGACAGCAACTAACCCATTAATGAATTTGAATACAAATTTTAGATCATTGTGATTTCTACGTAATGTTAATTTTTCCATATTTAGAATAGATTAGGTTCAACCAAGTCCTGATTGAAATCATGGTCACGGAATCTAATATCTATATTATTCAAAATTTAAAATGTCGTTTGTGGAAGAAACATGCAAATAGTGTAAGAAAATTATTAGTTTTCTAAGCATCGTTCCAACTAATGAAACTGTCTGAATCAAGCGACATCTAAGGTTTATGTGTACACCATTGGGGAATCGGGTAGTATTGTTGTAACAATATAACAAAATCAACATAATCAGGAACCTGAAGAAAAAATTGCTAGACAAGTTCAGTGTTGCCTGCAAAAGAAAAGCGGAAGAATAACCTACAGAAAGATCAACTAAAATATTGTATAAAGAATTAACTTCAAATAAGGTTTCCCTCAAATTTTTCTTCAAAAACATTGACTTCCCGGGACTTACACCAGTCTTGGTGGCGTAAAATACAAAAGTTGGGGTCAAGTGGTGGATATAAAAACAAAAATTGTGAAACTGGGAAGTGACCTCGATATTGTTTTGGTATGGCTGATTATTTGGTAGATTATTTTATATCCGACGAAGCCACTTTTCCACCCCACATTTGGGCTGAAGCTTCTTCATTTCTAAATAAAACCACGAACGCTAGCGAATTCTTTCACTCTCCTTTAAATAGCTCTTTTTATTATAGTTCACTGAATATTTTTTATTTCATTGAGTTTTGTTAAAATTTCCAATTGAAGTGTACATAAAATGTAATAGTGTAGCTACTTCTTGTAAATCTAAAAACCCAAAATTCGAAGACAAAATTTTTTGCAAAAATTATTGTTAGATTTGGAACAATAAAAGTTAACTACCCTCCATTTTGTTAAAGTTGCTTCAAATACATATGGACACAATCCATAAAATATGTAGTATTATTATGTATAAATTATCAAATTTTATTCTTTCAAGTGTTATGTGAAATTTATGTATTCTGAGTATATTATATTCTTGATTATATATTGCACATTTTTCTATCACACCAATTCAGTGGATGAATAAAGTGAAACCGACCTCACAATTCAGTTTCTCAATCATATTAATCTTTTTGTAAACTTAAAAATATTACTTGCACTCCTATGGTGGCAAAATTGCTACATCAACAAAGGTGTATTTTAGAATTTTAAAATCAATAATTATTTTTGGGACGAATTTCGTAGTCCCAAAATCGGATGATAGAATGCCATGTGACGAATGTCGTACACGAATTTGATGTTTACCTGAGTACTATGACGAATTTCGAATCACATTTTGGCTTAACTTATTAGTTTCATTAATGAAATAACAAAATATGGAATCAAATTATTGTGTAGTTGAATTTACCTTATTTTGGCCTCAAAGCCCGAAATTTCATAAATAATGTTTTCTCGAACAGATGGATTGGGTGTCAAGGAGAAATATAGTCGCTTGATTTAAACCAAAACCTTAAAAATGGAATGTACAAAGACCGGCCAATTAATTTAGATGACTAAAGGGCTCGTATTCTTGGTGCAGGTAGAACAGTTATGAACATTTATTAAGACATCTTATGACAAATTTTCATTCTCATTTTTATTTATGATGCAATCCTGTTTTTTTAGTTGGACTGGCAATAATAATAAGAAAAATGTTTTTTGCACAATTTTTCTTATCCGAGCCCACTGAGATTTGAGGATACATAGATTCCAAAAACAAATCAAAAATATATGTTCCCATTCGAAAGAACAAAGTTGATTGTTACCAAAGTGACAATTTGTGCAGTAGGAAAAGTTCGAGGATACGTTAAAAAATTAGTTTAACAACTTTTATCCTTAACATATTTTGATTCAATTTATGTTGAAGCTATCCTATGTGCGGAATATATCGATGTTTCTCGATAACACGTTGATGTGGAACATAGTATCGTGTTATGATTCACATAATAAATATAGTTTGAATTTACCTTGAATAGATTAATTATAGATTTTCGGGTCGCCGGATTCCAACTTCCTACAGAATATTCTCAAAGTATTATCCGCTAGCATTGAATTTTTGATTAGTACCTAGTTACTTTATCTCATGTTTCATCACATTTGTATGTCGCAAGCTTTCTTATCAATAGTGATAAAATAGTGGTTAATCTATACTCTGTAAATATCAATCGATAAAATATCAAATCTATAATTGTTGCAATTTCTATCAATGGACGAGGAATTTGAAACAATTTTTAATTTTGTAATGATCGAATAGCAATTACAAGAACCAGTGAAGAAAGATGAAGGCGTTATTTTTTGTGTTGTGTGCATGTGCAATCGTTAATTTATTCTGTGACAGTGCCGATAATTCAAACAATGGTGAGTCTCACCAAAAAATTCTGGTCAGAGATATTTTCATCAGTAATAATTCCATCAATGGAACACGAGTTAATGTGAAAAAGTGTTGCCCGTTCGGTAAACATATGAAAAACAGAACTTGTCAAAATATAAACGTCGGAGAGTCCAAAATCATCTCGAAGTCACCGTTGAATTCTAGCGTAATTTTTTCTTTTGGACACGAGTGCGAATTCCCCAAAGTTGACCGGTTTCTGAAGAATCTGAAATCAGAGCAGGATTATATCCGTATGGAAGATGGTCATCTGGTCAGTTTTGGTCCTAAAAATTCCACGTTGGTTAGTGACAGTTATTGTTTAGATCACATAAGAGGCAATATTACAGCTTTGTTTTGTTATAAAAGGGAAATGGAACAAGAAAATAACGGAAATACGTTTGGTGAGTAACAAAAGACGAGTTTAATTACGTGACATTCCACTGTCAATAAAACGAAATTTATTTTTCTAAGTTTCACAATAGTCTATGAGCCTATTTTTGGAAAAATTGTTGATCTTAACTATTTTATAAATGAAACACATATGAATTATTGATTGATGAATCATGCATATATCTCGGAATAAAAATTCCTATTATTAGCACGCATAGGATAAATATTTCGGCGTGGAAATATTCACTTATAATATCCCATGTGCAAAATTTCCGGAAATTAATTTGTGCACTCGGGATATTCGGTAAGAGAATTTCAAACCGAAGAAAAATTAGTTTGAAATAATTTCAATGTGATATTATTTCACATTTTGTCATGAAAATATGAGACATTACGAAGGAATGCCATAATTTTGTTGTTTTGTTATGTATTTTATCACTTTCAAACTCATTTGTTAAACGTCAAAAAATATCCACTATAATTTTGCTTCTCTACCCTAAAAGAAAAAATATCCGCTGAAATTTAGTGAAAAGTATTTCATTGGTCGAAAATTGTCGGTGTGAAATTCTCACCATAACAGAATTACATATGACGCTTTCCATAGAAGCGTGTATGTAACTACATAATAATATAATATTTAACTAAAATTCAATGGTGGAAGTCATTACTTTGTGATAATTTATCATATTGATATAATAAAACAAACACTTTTACTTTGTTTTTTATCACATATATTATAGAAACAAATCGTGACTATAGTTTCGACACTAGCGTGTCATCTTCAAACGATCCTAATGTATGAAAATATGAATAATGTTGGGTATTTATGGTGCAATATAAGACACAGGTAACAAGTGAGGTTGAGGTTTGGGAAATACATTGCTATAGTAGTATAATTGAAATTGGATAATGAGGTAGAGTTAATATTGTGATAAGGTGATATATTCTGGGCTGGATGTGTTAGAAACAATATTCCACAAAAATAGAGATTCTTGTTCTAACAATTTGAATAAGTAGTAGCAAGATGGCACTGCGTGTAAACAAGAGATTTCAAGATGGCAGATATATATCGGTAAGCTGTGCTTTAATCGCATCGTATCTTATGTCATTAAACTATAGTAGAATAAATTGATTACTGCAACATTGAGAATTCAATATAAATACAGTCCACAATAACCCAAATTATATAACAGCAAAAGGGTCCTTCGAGCCGGATGTAACAAAAGTTCCTGAGTACACAGTTAAATTTTGGAAATTATTTACTCGAGTACAACAAATATTTTGGGAGAGATGACATGTAGATTATCTGACTCAATTTCAACTGGACCCAAGTGGCACATGACGTAAATATCTGAAGCCATGTGGTTACTATTTCCTCATTATTGGAAATAATATCAAAAAGGGGCTATATTCAAAGCTATGCATTGTAGTCTTAGACTCAATGTTAATGTCAATTGTAAAACACTGAGTTAATATTATGGTTTCTTATGAAATACCTACCCCGATGACAATGAGTAATTATTTAATTTAATTGCTTTGTATATCAAAAATAAATTGAAATCATCACTCTGCTTCGAATATTGAAAATAACAGGTTAGAAATAATGACAGGTAAGTATTAATACCAATTTGTGGAAATACCTGTGCCTCTCAATATCAAGAGAAAAAGGCAACCCGAAATTGGTCCTCGACGGATACCCATTTGTAAAGAACAAACAAATGGATACAAGAACCTATTGGGAATGCGAGCAATCTGAAATCAAGAAGAGGAGTTGCAGAGGTCGAGCTATTACCGACACGGAGGAACTAATGAAACGGATACGAGCCACAGCAGCCACTTCAAGAGATAATCCGCACTATATTGTGTCTTCATTGTCATCAGCCGTTGTGCAGGACAAATTCCATTCGTTAGTTGCATGAAGAGGACAATAAGGAACGTACGAAGAAGAAACGAAGTTAAAGCAGTTTTGCCTCAATCACGAACGGTCATAATTCTACCCGAGTTACATAAACAAACGAGGAAAGGCGAAAATTGTTTCATGCATAACTCAGGGCCTACTGAAGAACGAATATTATTGTTTGCAACTGCACAGTCCCTAAAGTTATTGGAAAGGTTAACCAACTGATTTATGAATAGAACTTTCAAAAGCGTACCACATCTGTTCTCTCAATTATATACAGTTCATGGATTGAAGGAAAACATTTCAATTCCCCTGATCTATGCTCTATTGCCGGGCAAGTCAATCTTGCTCAAGATTTATACAACAGATAATGGAAAGATGACCGAACGCCAGACCCTCTATCATAATGATTGACTCTGAAAGAGCAGCGTTCAAGGCATCCACTACAAACCTTCCGGAAAGTCGGGTTTATGGATGCTTCTCCCATTTTTGTCAGTGTCTCTACAGAAAACTACAGCAAGAGGGACCTGAGAAATAGTATGACAGTGATGCAGATTTCGCCATAAAAATGAGATTATTAAACGCATAAGCCTTCATTCCGTTACAATGTCTAGAAGAAGCATTTCAGTTGCTGGTGGATAATGAGACTTTGCCTGCGGAGGCCCAGAATGTCATTGACTATTTCGAGGATACCTGGATGGAATGACTCACGAGACAGCAACATCGGCAAGATCCACTATTTCCACACACTATGTGTAATTGATATAATAAAGTTTCTCAGTGGATTGGCCAAAACAAATAATGCTGTGGAGGTTTCATTGCCCAATTATCTGTCAGTCGCATTTAGAAGTTCATTGACAATTAAAAGAGAACAGGAACTAAATGAAGTGATAATAGAACAATATATATCAGGCGAACTATCAGTATCCTCAAAAAGAAAATACCGAGACACTAAGAAAAGAATTCGACGATTAGCCGAACAGTTTGACCCCACTAAGATACTAGAATAGGTATTGCACACAATATCATTTATTAAGTTAAAGTTGTTTCCAATAAGATATTTTGTATCAATTTCTCTTGTTTGTTGTTTCACCTATCTATATTTTATAGTCGTATCCTGTCTACCCTTTTGTGGTTTAACATTATTTTTTTAAGAATTTTATATTCGAAGAACTGTCCTTCGAAAAATAGTTTTCCAAAGAAAGGGTAATGCGGAGAAATAGTTTTCGAAGAATTGTTTTGAAGAATTGTTTTCGTAGAATTTACCGGACTCATTAATTGCTATCACACATCGAGATTATTCTATCTACCCTTCTGACACGATAGAAATTCTTAGAATATATCATCATTTTACATTAATGTTTTTCCTATTCTATATGAAATTCTCGGGAAATAGGTCACACTAACAATAATAAGCATATGTGTTAGTGTGACCTATTTCCCGAGAATTTTATATATAATTCATACCTGGGTCAAGAATCATTGTTAGTTCTTTTATTAACTATTTTTATGTGACCCCTTATTATTTATGAGCAGTGTATAACTTTATATTTCATAGAAATTCATTGATGTGGGAGTAATTAATTGTTGATTCAATTACAACTCTCGCGGGATAATGGATATAAAATAACCTTATTGATGGCTTCTTCTGACTTTCTAGGAGAGTTATGAAATTCATTAGATGATGCTCATTAATCTTTATTCAATTCGCTAATCAATAACTATTGGGGACAATAACCATGCAACAGTGTATCATTGATAGTGTAACAGTTACCAACTATGAAGTATCACGCAATGTGTTTATTTTGTTTAATTCAACTGTCGATCGAATTAAACAATACCAGTGCACATAAAAGCAGCCCATCAGCCAACCAAGTATTGGTTAAACGTGTTTTTGAAACTGATGATTTCACCCCGGAAAAGTCGCGTGTAACTGTGAACAAATGTTGTCCATTTGGTGAATACATGATCAATAAAACTTGTCAAGCAACGAAAACTAAGTTTGCAATTTCTGCCAATGCCCCGTTTTCTTTTTTATCCAATTACAAGTGTACGAGTTCTGAAAACCGCTTTTTGATACGTTTGAATCCGGAACGAGATTATATGAGTTTGGAAAATGGTGATTTGGTGATTGCGGATCCTAAAAACCGGTATTTCCATCGCGACAGATATTGCATTGACTATATCACCGATAGTATCAACGCTTTAGTGTGCTTTGGAGAGAAATCTCAGGAACACATTGCTAAATCTTCCATAGAGGCAGGTATGTTTCAACAGTAAGTGTTAGTGCTTACTATACTGAGGTAGGCCTCAACGATGGTGTCGAAATAACCGATTTATACTTTCTTCCGGAATAAAGCATTGTAGAGAATTGCGCAACGGTATAGGAAAGCGCCCAGGTAATATTTATTTGAAAAAACTTGGATGAAAAAAATTGATTATGAACCACAGTTTTACTGAGTAAACCAAATATGCACAAACATACGTACAGTCATTTTACCGAATTTTTTTGTGTTTTTGGACTTTTTTTTGGAAATTGAGATGAGTAAATAAAAAGGTGGGGAATAATATATACTTTCAGGGAAAACTAGTTGAAAAATTCTTCCAATGTCGGAAGATGTATCGATATATATTGGGTGTTAAGTACTTGTACAAGCTTTAAAGAAGAAATATTTGACTAATTTTGAGATAAAAAGGTCGTATGAACATTGGTCCGCAACGGCTTGATTCTTGAGATACAGGGTGTCTGAAAAAAAAATTTATTGAATTTTATGATTATATTTTTGTTCAATAACAAGGCAATTTGACGAAATTCGGGATTCTGGGAGTATTAATGATCCGAAACTCAAATATTCACTTAGTTTTTCGTTTAATGTTAGTGGAAAGTGTTGTACCTGGATTGAAATAACCATAACTTTTTTGTATCACACTGTATGTAATTTTTGACTAAACAGACTTATTCTCCATCTAATGTTATACATATATAGTGTATATAGTAAAAAGACTTTTCGGGCTTAAATAACTTTTATGACATATGTATAATTTTTCAGAAAGACATCGTAGTGATATAATGTTTATCTTTTTATTCATCATTATTTGTATTGATCAGATGAGCTATAAAATTTATGAATTTTGTCTTTAGTTATAACTTATCTAATAAAATCAATACCAATAATGAGAAGTTAAAAGATAAACATTACATATAAAACATAATTCTCATTAGTTTTTCCGGAAAATAGAGTTCAAGCGTATATCATATTTTTTTCTATTCAAACGGGAATATGTTCGAAAGCTTGCTTTTTTATAGAAAATTGAGCCGCACCAAGCTGCTCCTCGAGAAACTTGCTATAATATGACATTATATTGAATCCAAAATTTTCCAACGTTTGTGCTTCGTTATAACATCCACCTTCAAACATACTATACAGGGTGTCCTCGAACTGCGTGGCTAAAATAAAACCGAAGATTCTTTGATTCGAAAAAAATTTGATCAGCCTTTTTACTTTTGCCTCAAGTGTCTTGTTTAGCCGGTAGAGGGCTTCAAAGTTGCAAAAATAATTTTATTTTTTCGGTATAACTTGAGAACGTGATGGAGGACTTTTACAATATTTGGCAGGTGAGCTACTGTCAATAATAGCCGTTTTTGAGAGCGGAGCATAGAGCCTTAGAGACCATAGAAATGGCTCAAACTTGAGGATGTAACGGGAAAAGTGTCCAGAACTTTTTTGTGGTCAATGTAATTCACTCTATATTTTTTATGTAGATAGCTTATCTAATTTGAAAACTTTTCTTACTCTTAGAAAATTTTGATAAAATCAACGGATTAGCTTGAAAAAAATAATTTTCGAGTCTCTGCAATTTTGGCTTACTAATTTTACTTGATTAAAATACCTTAGTTGCCTTTGCTTTTCTAATGTCATTTTGGCATTTGGAGAATTTATTCTCAAAACTGTCAGTTTTTACTTTGCTTTCCGTAAAAATTTTATAAAATTATGGCTCAAAATTTCACTAACACTGAATGGGAAACGATGTGATTATTTAAGAAAAACAAATGCTAAATTAAAAGAAACAACAAAACTTTTTGGGAAATCGCTAAGGCATCAATTGTTCGAAATGTTGCCCATTTTCCTGAATACACAAATTAATTCGTTTCAAAAAATTGGATTGAACTCTGGCTAGTACTTCAGGATCTTTCTTCAATAAATCCGCTTCATGATTAATTCGTTGCAACAATTCCTCTCCTGTGTTCACTGGAGCTGCATAAACTTTCGACTTCAAAGCGCCCCATAGAAAGAAGTCGCAGGGCGTCAAATCAGGGGAGCGGGCCGCCCAGTTCACTGGTGCATCGTGTCCTCTACCTATCCAGCGATCTGGATATTCCGCATTCAAATGTCGCCTCACAGCTAATGTGAAATGAGGAGGTGCACCATCATGGATAAACCAGGCCACGACGAATGTGTAAGGGCAAGTCTTCCAACAGTTCAAGTAGCCTTTGTTCCAAAAAGTTCAAGTAGTTCTCCCCGTTCAATCGATCGGGTATAACGGTAGGGCCAATAATAAAGTTATCCACAATTCCAACCCAAACATTGATTTTAGTTTGATTCTGAAAATATGTAACTTCCGTTTCATGAGGATTTTCATCAGCATAGAAATCTTCATTATGGAGGTTAAAAAGACCACATCTCGTGAAAGTATCTTCGTCCGTGAACAAAATTCTTCTACAAAAATTGGGGTTTGCGTTTTGTCTTTGGGCAATAAGCCGACAGAAATCTAGTCGATGACCTGGATCCATAGGCAATAAGTCTTGAACTGTTTTAATATGATAGGGATACAACAGTTCTTCTTTCAGTGCATTATGAACTAATGATTTTGAGGCTCCAATACGAAGTCCCAAACGTAGTGTGCTTATCCCAGGTTCAGTTTCAACCGCTTCCAGTATCGCTTCTTCGAGCTCTAACGTCCTTCTTGTCCGTCTGCGTCCAGTTTCTCTGCGATTTGCTTCAAATTTGCCAGTTTCGCGAAGGTTTGCCGATTTGGAATTCTGCGATGCGGATATCTTTCCCTTCTCCGGCCATTGCAACGACAAAGTCCATAAATCAATAACATATCAACCATTTCAGTGTTAGTGAAATTTTGAGCCATAATTTTATGAAATTTTTACGGAAAGCAAAGTAAAAACTGACAGTTTTGAGAATAAATTCTTCAAATGCTAAAATGACATTAGAAAAGCAAAGGCAACTAAGGTATTTTAATCAAGTAAAATTAGTAAGCCAAAATTACAGAGACTCGAAAATTAATTGTTTCAAGCTAATCCGTTGATTTTATCAAAATTTTCTAGGAGTAAGAAAAGTTTTCAAATTAAATAAGCTATCTACATAAAAAATATCGAGTGAATTACATTGACCACAAAAAAGTTCTGGACACTTTTCCCGTTACATCCTCAAGTTTGAGCCATTTCTATGGTCTCTAAGGCTCTGTGCTCCACTCTCAAAAATGGCCATTATTGACAGTAACTCATCTGCTAAATATTGTAGAAGTTCTTCATCACGTTCTCAAGTTATACCGAAAAAGCAAATAATTTTTGCAATTTTGAAGCCCTCTACCGGTAAACAAAACACTTGAGGCAAAAGTAAAAAGGCTCATCAACTTTTTTTCGAATCAAAGAATCTTCGGCATTATTTTTGCCACGCAGTTCGAGGACATCCTGTATATACGATTTTTGCCACGCAGTTCGAGGACATCCTGTATATACGATATGATAAATTTGGTTGGGATAGGATTTTATCGCATAACGTTATTGCAGAAATAATCTAATAGAGATAACTATTGGCCCTTCTGATCATAAACTAACAATGAGTTCATCAATATCAATTTCATCAATCATATAATTATTCATAATCTCTTCACACTTCAAATTCGTTTGTATTAAAATTAGGGTATAATAGTATTTTTATATTTGATTTAATCTGACAGATATCGTCATTTCGCCAGAAATCCAACAGATGTCGCCCATTTTTGCGCCAAAGCTGAATTCTACTGAAAAAATTATTTATTTATTTGTATTTGTTGACTTTTATACGATAAAAAGAAAAACTGAATCTTGATTCATCTGTAATTTGACAAGAAACCATGTCTTAAAATTTTAAAGGGAAATCTCTGGGGGTAAATTGATATAGTTTACAATTTTTGTGTTTCAATGCAAGCTCGGGACAATTATTGAGTACAATACTTATTTGAAGGATATTTCTTAAGTGAATCCTCGTTTCAGTGTAATCCTGAAACATTTAGATGTATAATATACAGCTCGATCTATAATGAATGTTGAAATTACGTTTAAGATTCCATAGGCTACGAAGCGTTTCATAACTCAGTGAGAATATGGAGTATGGTGGGAGCCATATTTGTTGATGTAACTCGCATGACTTGCGTGAATGACAAAACAAAAAACATGGAATTCCGATAATACTTATCTATTCAACACATTGGAAATATTATTTAGTTATTTTGCTTAGCTGAGTGTTACTTAATATATGGGAATGCTTCTGTGAAAAAAACAATAAAATTTTGATGATAACTTCAAAATTGAAAGACGAATTATAATTAGCAACCTAATTTCTGAGAAGAACCAATTTGCTCCCAAGGTCATAACGTATTCAAACAATTTTTAATGTAAACGTTTCTTATACACGCTAACGTGAAATTCTTGTGTCTAAAAATATAAAATCGTTTGTGGGAACAGTAAATGTTGTAATATGTGTTAAGAGAAAATGTGAGATACTCAAATGACTACCAATAATTATTAAATATTTATGGATGTTCATTGTTTTGACTGGGGGTTTGATTGCTTTGTTTTCAGATACTGTCAACAATACTTCACTTCTTTTTCATGTCGATCATAGTAGGCTATGTGTTGATTTATTTAACTCACTCGGAGATACTAGATTCAGAACTTTCTGATTAAGCTTTTTTAGTAGTAGGTTTGGTTGACATACTTGTATCGAACAAGCGCTTTTCTTACCTATTTGCTGAAACCATGATACTTGGTTCCATCATGGTACAACTAACAAGGTATACCCACACACCTAATACAATAAGCGTTGGCCTTTTGACTGCAATAAAACCCTAATCATCCATCTGGCCATAAAAGGCACCAAATTTACTACCTTTTGTGATCATGTGGGAAGTGGAATTTTCGAGGATGGATTTCCAAACGTTGGGAAGGTAATATCCTGAGTCACGGTTTAGATTATCTGGATGTTTTAGGATTTCAATAGCTGATAGAAGTTTGGGATTCGGGCTAGGATTTTCGGACAGGATTTAATGATTAGTGTCAAACTTGTGTTCCGCAAGTGCAGATCTACTATTGTCATGAAGCCTTGTACAGCGCTTATGTTCTTTCACACGAGTAGCTACTGTACGACCTGTTTCACCAATGTAGACTTCAACGCAAGAACAGGGAATTCTATAAACACCTTCTAAGTGAAGAGAAGGAAGGGGATCTTTGATAGTTTTGTAAAACTGAGAGAGATTTGTAAGTGTGGAAAACCAAGTAGAAATCTTATGTTTTTTAAGGATTTTGGAAATACGATCTGTTATATTTTCAGTATATGGAAGATAGTCAGTGGATAAAGCAGGCGGGAAGTTTGTGGCTCAGGTTGATTTGAAATTTTAGGCGAAGTGTATTTCTTTATGGCTTTTTGAATGTTATAATGGGATAAATTATTTGATAATAAGACAGATGAAAGATGTTTTAATTCTGATTGTCAGGATTGGGGTTGAGATAAGTTGACAGCTCTGTGGACCAAGGAGTTTAAGGCAGATTCCTTTTGGGCAGGGTGGTAGTGGGAAAGACCATTGAAGTATCTATCGGTGTGAGTGGGTTTTCGTTACACAAAATGTCCTAAAGTACCGTCAGTCTGTCGACTAACTAATACATCTAGTAACGGGAGTGAACCTTTCGATTCAACTTCCATGGTGAGAAGGATATTGGGATGTAATGAATTCAAATGATTGAGGAAGAAAACAAGATTTTCGCGGCCATGTTGCCAAATAACAACGTCGCATATCTAAACTAACATTTCGGCTTGAGAACAGATGAGTCAATAGCATCTTGCTCAAAAGTTTCCAAGAAAATATTAGCTATGACCGAAGAAAATGGGGGACCCATGACAGCTCCCGAGGACTGCTCGTTTCAGTTCCAACCTCAAGGCTGTCCTGAAGATGCCACCTGTAATGATTGGCGGAACGTCGGCATCAAATCGTGCTATTGTGACGCAGAATCCATCCGGAAACCAAGATTTTTCAAGATTAGCTATCCGCGGAAGTCTGCTATTCAAGATAACACACATCGTTGAACATTCTAAATTGGTATGAAGAATATTTTGCCCATATAAAGAAAAATAATGGTGAAAAATGAGCATTAGCCGAACATATTTGGAATACAGTTCACACCATTTCTCAAGAAAGTTTAAAATACAGTACAGACCAATATCTAGGTAATTTAGAAGGGGTGTAAGTGTATAAACGAAAAAGGAATTTAATAAATTTAGATTTATCTTCAGCTGAGGGTAACCCATTGTTTACATTATTATCCCCAAATAGTATTTGAACAAGCACTTTTAATTTCTAACTTAGTTTACTCTAATGATGGCTACTTGGTAGCCGAAAGGTCCTCAGAACTTAAGTAGTATTTTCAGTGGATAAGGGTGATTATTTCTTATCAATAGTTATAGTTTATTACTTGATCCTGAATGTAGATTTCAAATATCTGGAGTTCACTATAAAAACAATTAATTTTCTTTTTCTTATTAGATTATTATTTATATTTACATTTTCGTTCAAGGAGTATGCAAATAATGAATCGAAAATAATGCCCCTAATTCTATTGGCAAATAAATATTTAACAGCAATTAACGTTACATAGTGAAGATAGATATTATTACGCTTTTGAATTCAAAATGCATTGCTATATATTGGCGGACTATAAACATATGTTCTTTCATGGATCAAATTACACTAAACTTTGATAATGTCTAACTCAGTTCAGTTTCGACCGCTGTTGTTTCATAACTTTACGCAATAACTAGTGAAATCCAGAATACAAAACGATCAAAGACGCTTACCTGATTAAAAACGTGATGAAAGCGTTACCGTCCAGAAGATTTGTTCTTTTAGTATGTACCATCTTCTTAACATTGACTCTGGAAGTTGTCATTTCACAAAAGGAAATTAAAACTAAAGAGTTAATCGAATCGATTTCCAAGAGACTTGTCCATAAATATCCAAGCATAAAAAGATGTTGTGAACCAAAATTGAGCTACAATATCACATTGGGAGGGTGCACAAAACAAAATAGGGTTTTTTCATCCAACATTCCCATTTACAGGAGATACGTTCTAGTTGGCAACACCGCAAGTACCTACGATATTTCCAAGTTCGATAATAGAACGATGGAACAATGTGAGAGGGTTCTTAAAATTGATCATTTTTACATACAAGAGAACGGACAACTGTGGAATCCAAAATTACCAAGGATTTCACGTAGGGAACTCAATCAGTATTGTGTTGAGTACGTTAGTCCCGGTATTTTAATTGCTCTCGTGTGCTATGAAGACAAATACCTAGACCTGATATCATTGGGTGTTAGTTGCCATGGTGAGTACCAACTTATTTTAGCAATTCAGGGATAGGATATTATTTTTTCCTCGTGCAATAGGTACAAGTTGAGTTAAGAGTCCGGTGTAGTGAAATATAATAAGTGCGATGACAATTCCACAAACATAGGGATGAACGTGATTTATCACGTGCCTTCAACCGAAAAAGAAAGTGGAATATTTGACCAGTGCTACATTGACATTTCTTGCAAAAGCTTTGACAAATTCCAATTTATCGTGTAAGAATGGCGAATAACTTTGAAAATAGATACTTCACTTCCTTACCTTGTACAAGCGAATAAAATGCATCTGGCTCGCATGAATCTCGTATATACCGTTTCGTAAAACACAAGCTCTATACATTCGCTTTCTCAATTGATGACTTGATCAATGATCAATTGAATTGAGCTCTACGTTATTTCTTTAAATATTACTATGTTTACGTTTATTATCACGATTTCGAACTTCAACAGATCATTTTGGGAAACACTATCCTATAAAGATTGAAGTATTACAAGTATTCCTAAAGAAAGTTTGATTATTCTAAGCCAAATCCTCATTTATAAGAATACCAAATTTATTTTACTTTTCTTAAATGTAAGAATTGATTTCGATCTGGAATAAGTACAAATGATGCTGTATATGAGGTTGTCAAAAACCTAATCAATAATCTCTGTTTTAAATTGATAAAACACTGCAGGTTGTAAATCTGCTTATCAACTTATATACTTCTTGTTATGTGATGAATGATGATGTTCGGATGTATACGGTGAAATTGATTCAAACTCGATGTAAATTAAAATAATACTATATTTACAATATGTACAAGTTTGGTGTATAATGTTGATGTTAATGATATGATGATGTTAATATAGATGATGTACGTTCAGTTGTAAGTTTTTAAGTGAATTGAATAATGTCGCCTCAACTTCAACTACCTAGACCTATCTTCTCCCTTCAGGGTAGGGGTTTCTCGAATGTTCGTGATCGTGAACAAAGTAGTCAGACAGATGTTGGAAATACCTATTATAAACAATTTGCATTCTTCCGAATTATATAAATGAGATATTTTCAATATTGCTTTGAAACATTTGGCAGTTCTATTTCTAATGTACATTCCTGAACAGATGAATAAGATTATCGAATAACCAGGTACTAGGGTTGTTATTGTGACAAATAAGAGTTGCAAATGTACAACGTAACAAATAAATATACATGAATAAGTGAATGCTGATTGATAAAGGAATAACAGTAATAATAATAAAATGATATAATATTAACCTAAAGATTGGCGATCTTTAACAATCTCAATAACAAAATAACGTGTATAGTAGTATTTTTAGATCTTGCAAAGGCATTTGACACTGTTCCTCATGTAAAACTCATAGATATACTTGAACGCTATGGAATTAGAGGAATTGTCAAAAATTTCTTAGAAAGTTACTTGGAAAATTGGTTACAAATGGTCAAAGCGAACAAAAATCAGTAAAAATTGGAATACCTCAAGGAACTGTATTGGAACTTGTTTTATTTCTAGCATATATAAATTCATTAACTAATTTAAATACTAATAGTATTACCATAACATATGCAGATGATAAGTTTTAATTTTCTCTGACAATACTTGAAGTGAGGTAAAAAATTAAATTTCGGCAGGTATGAAATAAGTAAAGCAATTATTAAATTATAAACTGTCTGTTAACATAAAAAAACTAAATATATTGCTTTATCACTATCAATAAAGATTCTTGACCCAGTATGAATTATATATGAAAATTCTTGGGAAATAGGTCACAATTTTTGTCTTTACGCACGTTTCGGTCTCACGACCATCATCAGAAGACTCACCATGTCAAAAAAGGGGTTTATTAAAACTAATTACAGCACAAGCGTCCAAATCGCACAAATTTAATTTCAATCAAAAGAGCCCACCCCGTCGAAACGAACAGAACCACGAATAATCGAAATATTGACGATACAATTTCGGTGAGTCTTCTGATGATGGTCGTGAGACCGAAACGTGCATAAAGACAAGACATTTTAAAACAGAGTGTTATTGTGACCTATTTCCCAAGAATGTTCATATATAATTATCACTATATTGCGTCAATCGTCCAGATTTTAATACAATAGAAATCACTAATTGTGAAAAAACAATAGAAAAAGTAGAACAATCAAAAATCTAGGTATAACCATTGACAGGTATTTAAAATGGGACGAACATATAAAACAATTGACAAATTAAAATACGCAAACTGATCTATAAATTTTATATTTTGAAAGAACTGTTACAACGTCATTCATACCTACTACAAGATTGTAATTGAATCTATAATCCGATATGGAATTATTGTCTGGGGTGGTTTATATGATAGCTATTTGAAACAATTGAATATTGCTCAAAACTATATGTTGAAAGTAATTTTAAAGAACACAAACGACATCCCACAGAACAACTATATAATGTGTTATCAGAAACAGAAGGAGAATTTAAAATTGTTTGCAATTCATTCAGCAATGTTTGTGCTAATGCATCAACATTATGTCCAACCGATTTAAAAAAGACCAAAAGCGTTCAAAAATGTGTTCATTAAACACGTATCGCATAATAACAACCGTTTGTTGTAGATTAGAAGTGTCTGTAGTTGCATCGGCCTCCAAAGCAATGAAATTTGCAGATTCAATTTCTTGATATTTCTTGCTTGTAAATTTGCAACATTCCATCGTTCTGAATAGTTTTTGAGACGCCTTCAAACACTTGTGAACCCGAACCTTCCATATGTATTACAAACACAGCGTCTAATTCAGCTGCAAAGTTGATCAAGCCTACATAAATGCCTGGATTTTCCGACGTCAATGTCTCATCATGGCGTCGTAACGCCAATTCAAAGGTTCCGCAAAATTTTGTACAAATGATTAACCGGGGCAAAATATGACGATTTTTTTTCCACAACTTCGTTGTACTTAATTGTATATCGCAACGTATGTTCACTTTGCCTAGAACACTAAAATCTGTCTTTTAAAAGATTTTGCACACAATTAACTTCAGTCTTCAAATTGAATTCACACACTGTACACTATGAAGGCAATAAGTTAACTGGAGACACGATGCTTTGTGCCCAAAACCGACGGTATAAGCGCGTATGGCGAAGATAAACGTAGTCAGTCGAATCATACATGAAATAGGTACAATTCAGAACGTTCCCCGAAACATAGTTTTGAGCGTTACAATTGCATGCGCCTGACGTGTGGAATTAAATAAAGCACTGAATTACATGAGAATTTCTTTCTGTGTTTATCTAAGTGATTGAGTGGGCACTTGCCCTTGTGCCCTTTAGTACCAGCCGCCACTGGACTTACGGTTATTTGCAATCATCAGCTACAGCTATTTTTTCGAATCTTATTTAGATAAATGGTTTCTTGCAATGAAGGATGAATAAATATAAATTTTTGATGGTTATTCATTTCAGCTCCATTTCTCAATTATTGTAATACTTACATATTCTATCAAATTTGGAACTATTTTTTATTTTTCTCCGTCAATATGTCCCTCAATTTAATGTTTTGCCGACTTTGAATCGAGTAAATTGTAGAACGGTGATTTTATGTAGAGAGATTAAATAAAAATACATAATATTTTGTATTATGATCGTGTAACACGAACTCAATTATTCAATAACATGTAGTCAATTATCTGGACTATTACGTGTATGCTTCTGTGTATGCAACCAATGATACACGGTATACGTATCGCGGAAATACTGATCTGAGATAATTTCAAATAACTGGAACGCTCCCACAGATCCTAGTGTAACACTCAAATAAATTACTAATGGTATTCCGAATATAATAATAAATTGGTCGTGCATGTTCATATTAGCTCCTCAGCAGTCAAAACAATTTAATATTCATTTTTTACTGTATTGTAGCGTCACACTTATTACGCATTAAAATGAGTTTGTACGCAAATATGTAAAAAAATAGGTACTTATATCATGATTGTCCGCTGGGAACGGAATTCTTTAATTTAACAGCACTCGATGGCCAAATAAAAAAAAATGAATCGCGGAGTAGTTTGAATGGTATAATTACAATCTATAACTAAGCCAAATGTAAAATAATACAAGTGTCGGGAAATGTATATGCTAAACTTCAGGAGGTGATTATAAAGAGCTATGACGCGTTAAAGATGTGGCTAAAAGATGAATTACGTTTTATATCTCATAATACGCAATCTTTCAATTTTCGTAATTTAACTATCACTGATGCGACCATTTCTATGGAATCTTTCAGTCATATTAGTAATAAATTAGCAGCTTATAATTCAATGATCCACCGAGACTTTTCTATTTCTCTATCAGAAAAAGATTTCAAGACAGAAATCAGTACAATTGAACAGATAGCTTTAAATAAAGATATTCCCATTCACTTCATTGATCAAATCATTATTGGTAAAGAACAAAAACAAATTTCGCAGTTATTACATTCCAAAACAGAAACACCAGAAAAGAAATATACATGTTTTACTTATGTTGGCGAATTTTCAAACAATGTGAGTAACTAATTAACAAAATTCAATATAACAACTTTTTCTAGCGGCTTGAATCTGAGCAAATTACTATTTAATGTCTAACAAAAAACAGACAAATAAAAAAAATCCAGTATTTACAGGATTGAATGTGGTAAATGCTGAATGACCTATGTTGGGCAGACGGGTCGCAATTTTGAATCACGTTTCAAAGAACATATTTCCTCCGATAGTAACTCTGCAATCTTCGAACATATTAATATTTCAAATCATAAAATAACAATAGATAATCTCAAAATCCTTCATACTTGCAATGAAGGAAAGTAAATGAATCTGTTGGACAGTTTGGAGATTAGCAAATTATGTAAAAACCCCGAATTAAATACACTTAATATACAAAAGTGAATTTCGCGCTTGCGTGGAAAGAACATTACACGAGCCAAAGCATCGTTTGCTAAACATTAGGGGTTTTACAATTGGTTCAAAATTTTGGGAAAACTGAGACATGTAGCAGGGATCATGGTATCTTGCTCCACTTCTAGTATGGGGCATTTAGAGATTGCCTCACTTAAAATCGATGAGTTTCCACAAGAGTGATTTTTTTGGATCAGTGGCCTAGGTCCTTTAACCTATACACCGTTCTCGTGGTCTCAGTTTTAATGTATAAGTGTAGAGGTGGTAATTCAGCGAGAGCTTCAAGGGCTCTCGTCGGAGCCGACCTCATGCCGCTCAGTATGCCTTCGCAAGCAAGCCGCCGAAGACGATCAAGAGGGCCCTGACCAGTAGTATAGATGCCACTGTGAAATAATATAATGTAATTTAGTTTATACTAAGACCCATTCTCCTATTAAATATTTTTTTATATATTTAAGTGGTAAAAGGGTGTTAGTGTGAACTAAATTATACCCTACAATATGTATTTCGAGATTTAAGTTGTCAGTAGATCGTAAACACTCAAAAAAGATGAGTAGCGTCAATAGTTTCTTCCAGATATACTCCACGAATTTAAGGGAAGATTATTCTCGTAACGCTCCAATATTCAGGATGTGGCGAACGAATAAATATTCAAAAAGCAGTTTATTCTGCAACTAATGACTTTCCCCTATACTGATACTGCTGAATTTATTTAGGAATAATGATCTTCATACATGGAACTGTACATCGTAACAATTACGTCAAACCGGAGAAGTTTGTTCAATTTTCTTACCAATACCATTCACCTCCACAATACAGGCATGGTGATAAGAACCCAGATCTCATCCGCTTAAGAGGGATGCTCACTTGTCTCAAAAAGATGTTCCATTTTATTCATTTTTTTAAAAACAACTTACGTGTTCCAGCTTTATACGTGAATTCGTATACGTGTTTCTAATATCTTTAATAAATCCTTCCTGTTGGGACACCACACACAATGGTTCTGGTAATTTCAAACCAGTCCTACTGAAGTATGCAGCGAATTGTGCAATACGAATTTTGAAATAGGTTCAAGATCTTGGTAAAATGAGATTATCCTTATTCTGATCAGTAAATATAGTTTCTAATCTTGATCAGTTCAACATATTTATCAAATTTTTCAAAAGTTGCACACATTTTAAATACATTTTGCAAACCGTTTCCCAATATCTTGGCAAAGCTTCGCTCTTATTGAAAATCTAGGAATATTACATTCAACCAGGTATACGTTGATCCTAAATCATCAGAATTAATAGCAGTGTTTAAAAGTAATAGCATTTCAAATGATCTACTAAATGGCCAATTAGCTTTAGGAAAGTCCAGTCTATTTCTTCTGTTGAACTAAACCTACGAGAATACCAGGATTAGTTGCATTTCTCGATGCCAATAACCTCAAAACTTTCAAGAAATATGCCATTGGCAATCGCCTCTCCAAAATTGCTAGCTCATACGATGTGATTCTCATGTATGTGGGTGATATTCTTTTTCTTGTAAAATGATAATCTCAATAAAATCGTATAGGGTAAAAGAATAGTATCAGCCATTAAGTGATCAAAATTCATTCTGAACATACTGGATTTTCACTAATTTAATAAATAACGTACCTAACTATAGTTTCGCCGTAGCTTCTTCAAACAAGAATAACAAAGTTCTAATTTACTACAAAAGAGCTAACCTCATACATAACTTTAATTCTAATTCTAAGCGAACTTGGAACCTACTTAAAATCCTTAAAATTAAAATTGAAATAGAAAAAAAATTAATCAGTTTCCAAAAGTTTGATATACATATATTGACGACATTTTCGCGATTACAAGTAAAAATTTTGATTTACACGACTTTTTGAACACTCTCAATAGGCAATTTGATTCACTGAGATTCACTGTCAAAATAGAAACAGATAATCAGCTTCCTTCCCTTGGTATTAATATTATAAAAGATGGTAATCACTTGGATTTCGACATATACAGAATATCCACTCAAACGAATGGTATACCCAACAATTTGAGTTACACCATTTAAATATAAAATAGCTCCATTTAATAGTATTGTTCATAGATTATTGAACGTCACTTAGAGCCAGCAAAATTATAACATCGAAGTTGAGAAACTTCAGCAAATAGCGTTGGACAATGGTTACCACATATCTTTGATCAATAGTTTAATTTCTAATCAAAAAAGGAAATTGGATCGTAGCCAACTAACCAAGTTAGAGCCATTACCTTCCAATGCTTCAAACTGATTTCAAAAGTTTCACATATCATTCTTCAATAATTAATAAATTTCATGGTTTGTTTTCTAAATTTGCAATACAATCAGCTTATAGATGTAAGAAAAAGCTAAAACATCGTTCAAGCAACACCTTTGATAAAGCTTCCGACAAATCCGGGATTTACAAAATCAATTGTGAGACGTGTTCAAAATGCTATGTAGTTTAAACTAGAAATCTAGACTATTATCCCCAAATAGTATTAAAACAGGCACATTTTGATTAAAAATTTAGTTTACTCTGATGATGGCTACTTGGTAGCCGAAAGGTCTTCAGTACTTCAATAGTATTTTCAGTGGTTAAGGGTAATTATTTCTTATCTATACTGTGATTACTCTATATACCGTTACTTTCGGACCAGATGTATGAATCGATAACCTTTCAACAGCTCTTCTGGTATGTTTTAAAATGAATTATAAAGTTTAAAATCTCAATCAACAACAACACAATAAACATAGTGACATGCAAAGCAAAGTAATGATTCTTTATTGGTTAAAAATAGAATATTTCAAAGTAACGGATAATTGAATTCAAAACAATTGTTAATACAAGAAATCAAGGACAACGTGTATTTGTTTTCATATTTTTCTAACTCAGAGTTTTATGTTGAGATTGGTAATATTTCAACATAATAAGTACTTGACAAATCCTATATTTGTACTTCACCAGATTCATTACACGTGAACATATCATCAATTTCCGCTTTAAGTTGATATGAACGGATTAAGTGAGTCGTTATAATATAAATGTAACGAAATTGGGTAATTCGCAGACTATTTTGTGGGCTGCAAAGACGTGGTTACCATGAGCATATGCGGCATTTCGATATCAACTCACTGAAGTTTCTTCCTGACCACTACACTTTATGTTAGTCACTCTAATTGCAAGAACTCATCCAGTACCTGTGTATTAGAACAGAATTCATTGCATCCTCAGTAAGACATTCTCACCGGCCGTGTTCGTGAGCTAACGTCTGCATAAACCGATATATACGCTAATATATTCCATTAAACCAGTTTAATAATTGTTATTAATCTACGTTGAAGATTTATTCACTGTTTGTGACGTTTGTGAAGTTCCTAAAAATGATCGTATTGCAAGAATTCGGTAGCATTTGTTGTTCTCGTAGTGTTTTAAACAAATAACATGTATCTTAAGATATTTCTGTTTATAAGTTTAATGTGTACTGGGTCAGGTTTTGATTCACCTAATTCGTCACAAGTAACCGAAAATAACCAATCATATCCTAGTGATGCTGCAGATCCTTGTGAAAAAACTCCATGCATTAGAAAGTGCTGCAGGATGGGATTTCATCTAGGAAAGAAACGTTGTATAAGTGATCCAAATAACATTACGTTTGAGGTACCATTGTATCGACACGAATTGTTTGTACGAAATGTAACGCCGGAACACTTGTTGATAGGAACTTTAAAAGATTGTCAATTTCATCCGTTGAGACCGTTCCTCGATGGCAATGAAACTTTCTATCTCCAAGAAAATTCCACGTTGTGGGTTCCAGAGGATAAGGTTCTGTTGGATAATTCTAGGTATTGCGTTGACTATATCGGTGTGGAATTAGATCTTATGGCTTTGAAATGTATCACGGAAGAATCAATGATGAAGAAAATATCAAACCACATTAGCTATATTGGTAATTGCTATATATTCTTATGTTTTATCTATTTATTTTTAAGTCAATTAGTTTTCTCACAACTGTCAGTCGTTTTCCCCTTTTTAGAAGTCACGAAAATTGAATATACAACTGTTAATCTGTTATAAAATGTCTTACTCGGAAGCATCTAAGATTGGCTAGTGTATCGGAAAATTCACTGTCTTATTCGGTGGTAAAATATGGATTCAGGGGTTTTGCACATAAATTGCTCCGAAGCTTTTTGTAAAACAGAAAACAAGTTGTTGTATGTACTAATACTACTAGCTCTGACTAATTCAATGTGGTGTTCCACAAGGATCCATATTGGGGCGTATACTCTTTTTAATTTACATCAGTCATATATTTGAACTGTCTGTCCATGGGAAAATCGTGAGTTTAGCGGATGATACAGTCATAATCTATAAAGCAAAAAACTGGATAGAACGTTAAACCTTTGTCCAGAATGATCTTATGAAATATTTCAATTCCTCAATAGTGGATTACTTTTAATAAATGTCGATAAAACAAAGTTTGCGTCATACAAGTCAATTGTCAAAATACGGAATGTTGAAATAATATCCAATAAACCAATTAGATACAGCATGGAATCTCTGTACGAAGCTAGTAAAATACTAGACACCAGACAATTATTTTACCCAGCATTACCTACATACTGTTCCCAAAATACAGATAAAGCTTTACAAATCTACCATTCACATGACACTAGAGGGAAAGTTAATTCCTTGATCATCCCTAAAATGAACAAAACGTTTGGTCAAAGATCTCATGTGTTTTTTGCACCAAAAATATATAATTCCTTACCATCTGAAATGAAAGATATAAAATCACTTAGACTTTCTAAGAATAGAATCAAGCTATATATAATAAAAACACCAAGACTTAAGGTACCTACATGATTTTATCGATATAAAAAATTCCTATATCTACAAATAGACAACTATTAAGAATGCAAAAGATACATCACTTAAATTATTTCATTTTAATATATATTGTACATTTATGTCACAAATTTATTTTTTTTAATTGGTACTAAACCTGAATTATTCATAAATATGTATATAACTCATCCTATTACTATATTGTAAATATAATTTGACATATTGTCCTTTACTATATGGAAACAAGGTCTAACCTTCATGGAATATGTAAGTTTATTCTATATACTATAAATACTAGGTACTATAACTACCTTACTATAATTATTATATGAATAAACTATTATTATTATTATTATTGAAATGGATTCGATTGGGACAGGAATCCTTGGAAGATTACTCTTGCATCGTTTGTTATTATCATTATCACGAATTTTCCGTTGCCGTTGTGCGAAATGTATTTTTCATTATTCAAATGTCAAATGTGCGATTTTTCAAAAGTTTGTATTGACACACGGATGACTGTAGAAAAAATGTATTAATTTTGATGACATTTTCTGGACACGTTCCCTTTGACGGTCTTCCAAACTCTATTGAAATTGACTAGAATCGAAAAATTGCGAGTATTTTTTTGGGGCATGTATATTTTTGAAAAAGCTTCAACTCTTCGATAAAACATGAAGTCTGGTAGGAACAAGTTCGGCAGGTCTCGAGTTTGACAGTGAAGTGGTGAATAGCTTGAGCTCGCCTGGTCCGCCTATCTGGAATCTCTCGTGGTGGAACAACAGACGAGATTTCTGATGAACACCGACCATGGAAATATCTATGGAAAAGGGAGAGATCTCCCACCATTCTACGATATTCTAGAAAGGTCAATGAACTTGTTACTCTTCTGGATAGAATTCAAGAGCTTCAGCGTATGTTTGAGAGCCGAACTCCAAACATGTGAACCGTACTCCAGGAAAGGTCGAATCTCTGCTTTGTAGATTATGAGGAGCTGCCGGGATGTAAAGTAGCTCTTGGCACGGAATATGTAAGTTTATTCTATATACTATAAATACTAGGTACTATAACTACCTTACTATAATTATTATATGAATAAACTATTATTATTATTATTATTGAAATGGATTCGATTGGGACAGGAATCCTTGGAAGATTACTCTTGCATCGTTTGTTATTATCATTATCACGAATTTTCCGTTGCCGTTGTGCGAAATGTATTTTTCATTATTCAAATGTCAAATGTGCGATTTTTCAAAAGTTTGTATTGACACACGGATGACTGTAGAAAAAATGTATTAATTTTGATGACATTTTCTGGACACGTTCCCTTTGACGGTCTTCCAAACTCTATTGAAATTGACTAGAATCGAAAAATTGCGAGTATTTTTTTGGGGCATGTATATTTTTGAAAAAGCTTCAACTCTTCGATAAAACATGAAGTCTGGTAGGAACAAGTTCGGCAGGTCTCGAGTTTGACAGTGAAGTGGTGAATAGCTTGAGCTCGCCTGGTCCGCCTATCTGGAATCTCTCGTGGTGGAACAACAGACGAGATTTCTGATGAACACCGACCATGGAAATATCTATGGAAAAGGGAGAGATCTCCCACCATTCTACGATATTCTAGAAAGGTCAATGAACTTGTTACTCTTCTGGATAGAATTCAAGAGCTTCAGCGTATGTTTGAGAGCCGAACTCCAAACATGTGAACCGTACTCCAGGACAGGTCGAATCTCTGCTTTGTAGATTATGAGGAGCTGCCGGGATGTAAAGTAGCTCTTGGCACGGAATATAAAACCAAGTTTTTGTGAAGCGGTTATAGCAATGGACCTCACATGATATACAGTTTTAAGTGTCCTTCACAGTACCTACATAAATCCATGAAAATGAGATTTGTAAATCAACAAAATTTAAGATGTCACAGGATTTCCAGTGATGTTTTAGTTGGTCGCATCGCAAAAAAAGCGGTTATCAATTTATTAATTCCATAATAATATAATAATTCTCCCTAAGTGTACCTCCAGTCTCCTGTACTAGTGACCGACGTATTTGTGGTTATTCAATTATGTTTCAAGACTATTCCTCCTGCATGTCGAAATTTATATTTTATACTGTCAAGTTTTTTCCTCTCAAGATAACCAACGAAATTAGTAATCGTTTCAATTCGTCATCAACACCTGAGCAACAACAAAATGCGATTACAATACTTCATACTCCTCAGTAACATTTCTCACACTCATAACGGAGAGTGTCTAACAGATAATACCTATAAAGAACGATTTGATCCGCTAGAGTTCGGTCGGTATCGAGACCAGCTTATTATTATTTAGTATTTACATCAACAACGTGCTCGCTGTTCGTTTTCAACGTTTGCCAGTTAAAGATATCGCGATGTGGAATTTTTGAATAGTCTTGGTGGATAACATCGGATTCCCCTGCACAATAAAATGAACAGTAACTATTTTAAATTCATAGTGTTTGTCAGTTTCGTATGCGTGAGTTACTGTTTAAATTTGTGCAATCCGCAGGAACTCGCAGGAAACAATGTGACGTTTTACAAATACACCCAAGAAACCTCGCAACCGTGTTGTGACCAAAGTTTATGTATAAGAAAGTGTTGTGCACTCGGATTTTATTTAGAAAGGGGACGTTGTTCCGCTAATCCTAATATAACTTTCACCGTAGCTTTATACCAAGATGATAACTTGATCCGAAACGTTACACCACGTAGTTTGATAATCGGTGCGATGAAACAATGCGATTTTCATCCGTTGCGACCTTTCTTAGACCCCGACGAACAATTTTACCTCCAGGAAAATTCTACACTCTGGGTTCCCGCCGAGAATCTCTTATTGAATAATTCCGAGTTTTGTATTGATTATGCCGGCGAAGATTTAGATCTTATGGCTTTGAAATGTTTCTCGGAAAGAGCAGAAGATTCGATGCAAATGCAGGTTTCTAGGAAACTTAACTATATAGGTAGGTTTTACTGTCATCAGTGAATTAATGCCTATAAATAGGGAACAGTGTCAATAAACTTGGAAGGATTGATTACGTTGATATGTTGATATGATAAATCAGTGTCGGACTTAGGCATTCGACGAGATATGCGACTACCCAGGCGCCTTCACAAACTAGGGAGCCCCCACAAAATAATTTATGCATTATTGTATTTCCCCTCTACATTTAAAATACATGAATTGCCATAATATTTATAGTTTTCTAGCGAAGTAGATTTGTAACTTTAAATATATGTCTTTTTAATACTACCATCTCAAATATAAAACATGTACCTAAACATTTTTCAAACAGAATTAACACGAGTAACTTAATAATAGTATCAGATTCCATGTCTGTACTTGAATCAATAAAATGCGAAACTCTAAAACACTATAAAAATAAAATTGTGACCGATATCGTAATGATAAGTTTTGACTTGTATATTCGAGGTGACAATATTAATTTTGTATGGGTGAAAGGACATGCTGGAATCAAAGAAAATTCCTTAGTGGACCAAAAATCGCTACATACAAAAATGCGGTTGGATATACCAGGAAATACCAAACTATAATAACCAGACTTAATAAACCATGGAAGTTTCCCTCCACATTTAGCCAAAATTGGTGTTAGAAAAAATTCAAATTGCTTTTCTGTTGACACAACTATTGGAGATCTTAACCACATATTTTTTGGCTGTCAACTTTACGAAAATGAAAGACGCACTTTTAAATTACAACGACATCAAAATATACAATATAATTTTCCTGTACATAACACAAAATTGTATTTCAATTTAAAAATGTAACCAATATCTAATGAAAAATTTGTTGTGGTTAAAAGAGACAACTCTAAGATCAACAACAACCTACACATTTTACATATTTGGATATATTTAATAGACACGTAAATCTACATTAATTTTTACATAGTTCGAAATATCAGGTTTTCAGTTTATATATATATATGAAGAACCGAGTTTTTCACATGCATATATTTAAACGTCAGAAGTCAAGTAACGTAATCGATGTGAAGTCACAGTCTATTTTATATCTTTACTCTGTGGCAAATTTTGATGATTCACAGTAACTATCACTATGAAACAGGTTATATTATAGTGTAGATAATTTCGAGTGAACCAGGTGTTAAAATAAAACAATTGTGGAAACTACATCGAAGGTTTGGATATAATTTGAATGTAACATAGAATATAATATTACGTCTTTCATCAGCGGTTTCTGAATCATTTCCAATATATTTTCTGTTCCTACTATTATTTACATTTCATCCAAAGGGGTGTCCGTAAGCTATTTTGCTAACAGAAGTGAGGGAAGTCACGTGATCAATTGATCACAGTTCATTTAAAGAAAAATTGTTCATCCAAAAAACACATAGCTTCATTAGGGACTGCATTTAACTATTTAGGTAACAATTAAGAGGAATAAATATTAGTCATACCTAACATATTTGTGTAACTGTGCAACAACATCAAACAATCTTTGCAATATTATTGGGAATTTCATATTTGTTATAGAGATAAACAGAAATTCGCAGATCACTGCGAGATTAAACCGCTTTAGGAGGTTGAAAATAATAGTAATTTCAATTAATTCCTTAAATGGTTGCCTTAAAAGAAAAATCTACATAATCTATTCCATAGCTGCTCTACAGTATTAAAATCAGGTGATTATGTAGGATAAAGCAAACTTAATTACTAGGTCTTCGACATAACGTACGACCCTAGCAGTTTTTGGGCATGCATTAATAAACTATAAAGGAGTTCACACTGTGGATACACTAGAACACTATAGAGAAGAAATAATGACCCTAATCCACTAAAAATACTATTAAAATACTGATGACCTTTCGGCTACCAAGTAACCATCATCAGAGTAAACTAAATTATAAATCAAATGTGCCTGTTGAATACTATTTGGGGATAATAATGTAACAAGGGGTTACCCCCAGCAGAAGATAAATTGGAATTTAATAAATTACTTTTTCTTCTATACATTATCATCCCTTCTAAATAGATATTTGTATGTACAATGTTTTAAAAGTGATAAACTTTCTTGAGAAATGGTGTGACCTGTACTCAAAATATATTCGGCTAACGCTGATTTCTCTTGAATGGGCAAAATGTTCCTTATACCGCGTTATATGTTCCTTCTAGTTTGATCCACATAGGGTGACCCTCATTTGGGTCGAAAAATAAATTTTGTTTGACGCCCCCTCAAAAGCTTCTAAATATTATAAAAATGGTTGAACATAACCTCCCAGGCGTTTATTTCAACGTTAAACATTGCCCCACTTTACTTTTGTATTATTTTATAGCCTTTTTTTGCTAAAAAGTGGGATAAATTGATTTCAACGCGGCTTGTCTGCAATTACTAGGTTGGATTTGATCCTAAATCATACGGAACTATACACAAATACTTCCTACGACATTGGAAGACCTTTACTCAAACGTGAAACCGCGCCTCAAATAACTTGTGTGCTATTCAAGTGCTGTTTTTCCCCTGAAAATTGTAATAATTCATTAAAACTCGGTCTCATCTTTTTCTGGGTTCGATTTGATTCAAAATTAATCAAAATGGTTAACACATGATTGCTATAACATAATAAGACCTTTGCTTGAACGTGAAACCACGCCCCACATCTCTACTGTACTTTTTGATTGCCTTTTTTTTCCTGAAATTCGTGAAGATTCACTCAAACTTATAATATTTAGGAACTTTTTAGGGGGCGCCAAACAGAATCTATTTTTCGACCCAAATATGGGCCACTCTAAATTCACATAGTATTTTGAACACGACTCACAATCGATTTTGTAAATTTCGGATTTGTCGAAGTCGGAAACTTTATCAAAAGTGTTGCCTTAACAGTTTTTCAGCTTGTTCTTACATCATTAAACTGGTTGTATTGCAAATTTAGAAATTTGGAAAACAATTTTGGTTTTTCAAATTTGCAATACAACCGGTTTGTAGATGTAAGAACTAGCTAAAAACATAATTTAGTTCACTCTGATGATGGCAACATAGTAGCCGCAAGTTCCTCAGTACTTTAATAGAATTTTTAGTGGATAAGGGTGATTATTTCTAATCTATAGGGGGCGTGCTCTTGCATTTATTGAAATCGGAACCCAACCTGCAAATGGTACAGCTAGATCCAAGAATAACATTCCGGCAGACGATTGCATTTTAAAATCTTTCCAATCAGTTCTTGACCTCTATATGGCCTTTATGGTGTTGAGCAACACTGTCTGTTTCTTGAAACCTTCGCCATAAACCATTAATAACACTTTTGTTGGTATGAAGAGACATCACATGACTAACAACCGATCTAACGTGGACGATGGTGATTATTTCGTTCCTATTAGTGTTATCGTGTATCCACCTGTGAATTATTTTAGTGTATGTTACATCATAACCAAGAATAGGATATCCTGCTTTGGTCAATAATCAAATATGAAGTAAGCTTAATGTAACTTTGAATGTATATATTCAAAGTTGTCGATATACACTTTTATAATTCAATTATAATTTAATAATTATACTTCAATATTGTCCGACTTCACAGTGTCGTCAGTTTTACCTTAGTTCCTGGCTAGTATTATTAAGTCGGCTGTGGCGTAGCAAGAGCATAGCCATCCGAAAGTAGCCGAATATAGGCGATGGATCTTTAAACCGGGTGTGATCCATTATCTTACTCTAAAATTGGTTTCAAGTTTCGCTTCTTAAAGATTACCTATTCTTTCCTATTTTTTTGGTTAAACTGAACAAAACTTGTCACGATATTGAATGTTTGGGAACATAATTATAATAAGAACAGCAAGAAGAACTGTAAATGTTCTACCGTTTTATCCAATTTAATGGATTTCTTGACGAAAAATAAAAAACAGTAGTTTATTTCAATTACAAAATATATAAAACATCCATTACATTCCTTATCAACCTTTTATTGACTGTCCCTTTAATTCTTCGATGTGTACAATTGATGGCCTGGAATTAAATCATTCCACTCTATGATATATTTGACTATGAGGAAATACGTAACACCGGATTCGAAATTATCTATTAAGTTACACATGTAGGAAGTAAAATTATTGAAGTGAAAGGTTCGTTCAATGTTTCAATACTTCTTGTGACCTAAATTTGTAAAACTAAAATATTCATATCCTTTTGGATCTTCGAAAATCCTCATTCGTTAAATATGTATTTCACTCCTAGTTGACATTTTCGACATTATGTCATTAGGAATTGCAGAACATTCTACACATTTTAATTTCCACATTCCATTCGTAATTCGATTTTGAAGCAGCTCTCACCATCATTAACAATTACGCGTTCGAAATGTTCTTAAGTTTCGAAACCGGTTAGAATGTAAAATTTATCGATAAAATAAACAAAAACGTTTGGCTATTTGCACAGCGCGCATATTTTTCCAAATAAGTAGGTAGCAGTAGCAGTAGCAAAATTGTATAATCGGAATTTCTGATACTTTATAAGCGAAATTATTTACATACCGACTTAAATCGAATGTGTATGAACGTTCACCATTTTCGATGTCCTCAATATGTATGGGAAAACACAACAAGCTATTTAATATTCAAAGTGCTTTTCACACATACATATGTTATTGCGGTTAGTGATGAGGCTCAGTTAAGTAACACCAAGATTGAAATTGAAGAAGATAAATCTCAGAACTATAACTATAAAAGAACATCTGACAATTCACAATACTTCAAACCATCCGTTTCAAGATAAAATAACAGCCTACATGAGTTTCATTCACAGATTACTCAACGTTCCGATGTACTATCCCGGACTAATACATCAATTCCTATCTAATAAACGATACAACTAAGTATTTTATATAAATTCTCGGGGAATAGGTCACACTAACACTTATGCTTCATATTTTCGTCTTTACGTACGTTTCGGTCTCACGACCATCATCAGAAGACTTATTATGTCTAAAATCGGATTACTTAAAACTAGTTGTATTAACACAAAGCGTCCTTATCGCACCAATTTCGATTAAAATGCCCACGTCGCCGAAACGAACAGAAACACGAATAATCGAAATTGTAACACACCAATGTTATAAATATAAATATCAAGAAACCACTGTTGAGTACTCTTGAAAAATGCGTACTCATGTCAACAAAGTCTTTGAACGACTAGAAACGCGAACATTAGGTTCAAGTATCCACTTTCAAACCAGATGTTAAGATTTACGAGCTAATAGACAAAGGTTTGTCAGTAATTGGAAACATACTTTTGACATTCTACCTAAAATATATTTTTAATAATATAAAGACTCACCTAGGAATTTGCAAGAGTTTTAATTAATTATTTTAGTATAAATCTGACTTAGTGTCTGAATATCTGTCCTATGATTCACAGATTTGGCATTTCCAGTGTACTACGAACAATTTTCAAATTTTTGGAACGGTCCTCTGCAAGATAAATCATGCGATGAAAACGAATGTAGGATTTACTGACACGTGGGTCGTGCCTTAAGATATACATTGGTCAGACGGAAAGAACCGTTGAAAAAAGACTCAAGGGTCGTAGATGTAGTTTCATTAAAATAAAACTGATTCAACCTTTGTAGAACTTTTAAATATGGAAAACCATAAATTTAACGATAATTTTAAGATTTTGCACATTCATAATAAAGATGATAAATTATATTCCAATATCCTGCTAAGTGATCATCCAGTGCTTAATAATTCTCTCATGGTAAATTGTAAAACATGTAAAATTAAATTTATTCCAAATTTAAAAGCATTTTCAGCTTTCAACAAATGAAAATATTTCTTATCTATAATTTTTCTATCAATATTATATTGATAAATTGCCAATTGGAAATAATTATATTGCCATGTAGTACGTATCTATAAAAAATTAATGTGAAAATTGAACTTCAATTTTCCAAAATTACAAAATGAACTCACATACGAGTAAAATCAATTTGTTGAATAAAATATTGTATAGCTACACAAGTCGAGCGTTCATTTTTAAACCCATATTGACATTGATGGATTAGGCGGGCGACACTTCCCTTTGAACATAAATGAAATAACTATTAAAAGTTCACGATTTTTACTAGTTCAATAGATAAATGTGACTATAGTTTCGCTAACACAGCAGCTTCTCCAAACAAATATTTCAAAGTACTATTATTATTAATTAAAGGGGACGTCCCATAATGCCTAGACCAAAACCCTTTGCATCCCGTACCACGTGACATCTAGTGGAGCGGTTCCGAAACGAGTGTTCACCGGGCCACCAAAGGGTAGTTCCCACCCGAAAGTGTTCACGTGGCTTCAGAGGTAGGCGGGATCGGTTCCCACTCCAGTGCGCGAGGTGGACGAACAGCCACCTACTCAACTTCCAGTCGAGACCGGGTAGGTGGTTAATACTTGGCTTTAATGATAATCTTAGGATAGATGGTTATTGGAATTTTATCTAATTGGGTTTAACTCATCGAGGGAATAAACGATAAACTGGTAGTAAACGAAAATTTTAATTAGTAGGTTGGTACTTTACAATATTTCTTTGAAGAAGCCATGGTGTTAGCGAAACTAGTGAAAATCGAACTTTTAATAGCTATTTTATTTAAGTTCAGAATGGATTTTCATCACATAATAGCTGATTCTATTATATTTTTCTTCGAAATCTTCTGGGTTAATTAAAATCTATGAAAAGCGGTATGATTTTCAGAAACTTCATTGAAAACTCTCTGATATCAAAACTATATTCAATAATAAATTGGTATTATCTATATGTGAGTTTATTTTAATAACAATTGAAGAATATAGTTTTTAATTCTCACAATCCTATTTGCCGATATTTATACTATAAATTTCGAAGCCTATGACTTACACCTCATTATCAAGCGTCTTGAATTCCGAACTAGAAACACATATAAAATAAACCTAAAACTAGTAAATCTTAATACAAATCTAATTGTAATTCGAAATTATTTCTTATAATGTGAATCCACTTACAATACTTGATAATAAGGTATAAATCATAGGCCTGGAAACATTTAGTAAATATCTGCATATAGGATTGTGAGAATTAGAAACTATAATCTTCAATTATTAGTATATTCAATGCTTCAAACCTAGATATTCATTTTTGAGCCTCAGTAGGGACCGCAATACAGGAAGATCCTAGATATACATATTTTTCTGGAATTTAATAATTCGAATAATTTTTTGAAAGTGTATGCTACCAAAATGAGGATGAAGCTACATGTTTTGTGTAAGATTCTTTATTCATACAAACAAGTCCCTTATCTGAACGTGGAGACCAAAACTGAGTTTTTTTAAGCTATTGCATAGCTTTTATCACGGGCTTTGAGCGCGGCGACCGAATCAAGAAATTCCGTAACGAAAATAACCCAACACCCCCCACCCCACCTACCATGTAGCTCGGCCGAGCGTTCGCTTAACCTGTATGTATATGGTACGACTGTACGAAGCTCGCACGGATCGAGACGAGCTGCTCCGAAATCGCACGAATACGTAAGCAGCTGTTTGTGAGAAAGTATATAGGTGTATAGGTATCTATCATATCTTTATAATGCCACACTCACCGTATGTGCGCCGCGTAAGTATACATGTAGGTATATATACTGTTGTAGATACTGTTCCAAAAGGTGGGGTAGCTATTTACCAAAATAATAATAATGTAACTAATATTATGACTCCGAATATTGAAATAAATATTGCACACGTTAGCGATGTTAATGTTAGGCGCTCATTTTTTGGAGATATTTGTGCGTGCTTATGCAAACTTAGAAATGGCCTACACATAGTCATGGTAGCAATTTACATTTCTCCGAATCCAAAATTGGACGAGGTAGAGCATTTTATTCATCGCACTTTACTGGAGTACACTGAAGAAGGGTCGAAAATACTTGGTACAAATGGTAATAAATTTCCACTTATCTTGGCTGGCGATTTCAACATCAACTTCGCTGATAAAAAATCAGAGCGGTTGACAAATTTTCTTTCAGAAAAATTGAATTTGAAACTGAATAATGATCCACAAGAATCCACAACAAAATATGGGACCACCATTGACGCGGTATTCTCCAGATATTTAGAGGATATCAAGTCTCAAACTTATGTTTCTTATTTCAGTTACCTATAGTTTCAATGATAAAAATTCCTCAATAACCTACATGTATTGTAAGATAATAAAAATATTTTAAACGATATTAACTTCTCATTTATTCAATAAAAGAAAAAAATTTGTTCTCTTATCGGTCACCACGCTCAAAAAGTGTAACTTGAATTAATATCAGAGAAAAAAAAATACTGCATAAATAAAAAATAAATAAATAATTATAATTGCATAAGTTGATAAAAAATGCTATGCAATAGCTTTACCGCGGCAGTCCAAGGGTGCCACACGTTTTTTTTTTTTTTAGTTTGATCACACGAGAGGGTAACCTATAATGTTCGAAGAACATCGTCAGCTAGCAGTGGAATGTAGGGAAAGGAGATAGGCATTCGTATTTTTCTTGAAGGTTTGGAGGTTATAGGCCTCACTAGGTTAAGAGTTCCAAGAAGCCAAGATTTTTCAAGATTAGCTATCCGCGGAAGTCTACTATCCAAGACTTCATAGGAATAGTTGTACCTGACATCATTTGTATTTCAGATTCCAGCGAAACAACTATCCTCACCAAGCCCTTTTTTCAAATCAATATGCTTATTATAAACTATAAAATAGGAATATCTCAATTTTCTCTTATGCAGCCTAACGATGTCAACTTGTTCCGAAACAGAAGGACTTTACGGTTTCAGATTACATTCGCAGTATGTACTTATCTTTCCAAAAACTACGCATAATCTGCGAGCGTTCAGTATTTATAAATAATTCTGTTAAAGTTTGAATTAATGCTTCTTGTAACGACCAACCACCCACCAAAGTGGTGAGTATGTGTCATACGATTTGGCATTATATTCTACTGATTTTCACTTGACAAATTTAATATAACAGTTAAATGTTCTTGCTAATTCTGAAAGAAAACAACAAAAACTGTAAATGAAGTTGTTGGTACTTTTAAAACGGCTTTCACGTGTCTCGTATTTATGAAAGTTTCCCAAATAAAACTGGCGACACCAGAACTAATTCCTTGACTTATCGACAATTTATTCCCTTGGCAAGATAGCATCATTCGGTCTATTACACGCTTCGTTTATTTTTAAATAAATCCAATGAAATAGAATTAATTTATCAAACAGGATCAAACTTATTCGTATGATATCGTATTCACCTCGAAACAGAGCGTTTAACTTGATGGTGGTAATGCAAAATAGTTGATTTTCAATCAACGTGTTGACGGTTCGTGTATGTGACGTTGTTGCATGGATTTAAGCGCGAAATGAAACATAAGCATGTCGATTATGAAACTACCGAACACTTTAATTTATCTCAATTTAATAAGTACTATTCGAACATTAGACTTATGCGCTAAAGATTTCCTAGACAATAAAACTGTTACTTCCTACAAATATAAAAACCAATCTACGTGCAGCAGTGGTGAACGTTCTTGGTTGAGAAAATGTTGTGCCATGGGTTTTTACCTGGAGAAAAGACATTGCACCCGATTTGAGGGTAGTGTAGTTTTCAATTTACCCATTTATCAAAATGAGCAATTCGTAAGGAATTCAAATGCGAGCACTAAATTTATTATCGGTACAATGAAAAATTGTGACTTTTTCCCAATTCGCCCATCTCTTCAGCCCGAAGAAGAATTTTTTGGACAAGAGAATGGCGACCTACTAGTTCCGTTGTACAATCGTATTTATGAGAATACGGATTATTGTGTGGATTATTTGGATGATAAAGCGCTGGTAGCATTGCTTTGTTTTCCTTCTGATGATCTTGTTGGACTGGCCATCACGCCTCTAGGTATGTACGGTGTTGCTTTTCAAAAAGTATATTCGATCTGTTTACATCAGTGATATTTCACTACATACCTACTCTAAAACAGGTCTAATTGGCTATATCCAGACCTCGGGAGATATGCCCTATCAAACTAATGTTTTATGATCATAAATATGTTCTAAAAAACATTAAAATATGCGATATCGAACCGCAAATATTCCTTATCAATTTTTCAATTAGGTGATTGATTAGATTAACTATTTTGCAGAGTAAATGCTCAGATTAGGTAAATAAAATAAATAGATCGATGGACATATAATTTTATTTGTTGTTTACAAATATAGGCATATGAATATTAAGTAGAATAATTTTGACAACAATATACAATTAAAACTTTTTCTATGTTATCTGTTGAAAAACCTCGACGTTTATCGTTTAAGACTAACTTGTATGCAAAAAAAGTCCGCTCGACATCTAAAGATATTAATGGACAAAATTTAAAGCTAGAGAATGCATTTAATGGCATTGCTATTTGAAGCGTAGTACTACTGCCGTGGTACTACTATATTTTTAATGATTTCGGAATACAATATTAAGTTTATTTGGAATTCTTTCTGCTATTATTTTTGGAAATTCTGGAACCTTACTTTGAACCTCAAAAATTTCATTTAATGAGCTAATAAGTGATTTTTTAAAATAAGTAGTTGACTAAAACTAAAATGGTTATTGATTAAAACTAGCAATTCTTTAGTAGTATTATTTGTAAACGTTTTTGGGCTTGCTAAAATTGGAGTAGCATCATTTTAGTTAAGATTACGATTTATTCGTGTTTCCAGAGTCGCGTTTTGTGCGGGATTATGAAACCTTCTCGTTTCGGACGTACCCCCTAGATGCAATAAAATGTATTTGCAATACCTTCTCGTTTCGTCCGTTTTAAACTGAACGTCGGAAAGGGACTTAGGGACTTAGCTCCCTACCTCCAATACTTAATACTTTTAGTTAATTTAAATACCTACTTTTATCTTAGAGATATCTTAGTCTATCATAGGATCGGTTGGATTATAGGGAAATAACAACTAATAATCTTATATGCAGTAGATATTTTTTATTCCTTAAAATTTACATTTGGGATACAAATTGACATGTCATGATAATAGTATTTATTGGTATTCACTCACACAAACGTTTAGTAGAAAGGGCAAAAATTACAAAAATAATAGACTTATAGATATTAACATTAATGTTAATAGTAGATACCTCATGCAAGAAAAATAATACATATTATGCTTCTATTATTTACAGCTTATTCAAATTTTATTATATACATTAATTTTCTCAAAGTTTCGCCTAAGCTTACTTTATTTTGTACAAAATCGTCAACGCCCTTATTTATACGACAATCCAAGTCACTATAGTTTTTTGCACGCGTGTTCATATTCATCTCAGTTTGTTTTACAATAATATCGTAGTACCGTATTTTATCATAAGTATTTTGAGCAGTTGATTTAAGGTAGGGGCCAATGCATTTGTCACATGATTTGGAAGTGAATAAAATTTTCTGAAATTGGTACTAATACTCAACAGTGTTGTTAGAATCCAATGAGTTATTTTGGAATTCGAAGGTTCACTCACAACTATATAATATTATTAACCTTTGTTTTTAATCCCGCGACCCACTTTCTATCCTGAACTTGAGCTATCTGGATCGGAGCCAACCTATTGAAAACTAACTCTAGTGTTATTGTACTCTTCACATCCACTGATTGCTATCGTGAATAGTTTTGATTAAGTGTGGTCCTAAACACGATCTTGCCAGTTCTACATTTGTTAAATCGAATCAGAGAAACTACAAAAGCGCTCTACTTCTGGTATAGATGTTCAGCTTGAGTAGGAATAAGTTGTCAGTTGACTTATGCGATGGACATTTCACATGAAAAACCAGCATATGAATCAAACACGATCAAAGTCAGTGCCGGCTCCTCGAAGGAGGCTAAGGAGGCTCAGCCTCCTCACAAATTTATCTTGTTAATCATTCTTCATTTTATTTCCTGTTTCTCTAATAATTTTTTCAATTTTACAATTAATTCCCCGTTCTCAGTAGTTTATTTTTAATCTGGCAACAGTGCCCTAAGGCTAGACTCTCTATATATCTCAAAACGCTGAGCATGTGTTGTTCAACAAAGTTGCCGTTTTTCCGACCAGTCAATCGCCAAATAGCGTGAAACAGCGAAAATGGCAACACCCTCTGGAGACTAGCCTGCCGCCTGCCTTTAAGTTCAGTACAGTCGGTGTGGTACGGAATACGACACATGCGTGTTGCGTCAGTGCTTGTTTTGTTTTATGCGGGTATAATGGTTGAGTGACACCACGCGAAATAAGGTTAGATTAGAATTCGTCTGTTCAGTAAATTATTAATTGTAAAAATGGACAACTAGTGGAAAGATTTTTAGGGTTCTACGATGTTAGTTCGGGAAGAACAGCGGTCAATTTATTCAATTTTTTAATGGAAACATTTCAACGATTCGACTTTGCGAATAAATCAGACTTACGACGGCATCTGTAATGGCGGGACATTTAAACGGTCTTCAAACAAACGAACGTAAGTTTTAAATAACATAGTAGGAAACACAATTCCCTGTAATGCTCGAACTCTATGGAATTTTACATCACGTGCAATGCTTAGTTTACCATCCATAAAAATAAAGACAAATTAATTGAAACATTTGATTTTATATTAAACAGTGATGACTTTTCAACAGATCAGGTTTCATTAAATGCTGCTGTTGGTTTAAAATCTTATTTAGAAAATGAAGAATTTTTGTTTTTTCTTGATACTTTTAAATTAATATTTGAACAAACTGATCTTATTTTTCAAATTTTACAACATAAATTCACTAATATAATTCATTCAAGAGATCGTTTAAAACATCTCATTGATAAAATTTCAAGTTTCCGTTATACAGAATTTCTTTTTAATATTTTATTTGGAAATTATTCAACTGATGAGGCTTCTCCCGTGAAAAGGAGGAAAACATTTAATTTGGTAGACAAGAAACTACATTATAAACGACTTTTTTATGAAATTTTAGATACTATTAAAGGTTGAATATTGAGATTCGATTTTCCGATTTACATGAATTGAAGTTTTTCGATTTGACGAATAGTAGATTTTTCGAATCTTTTTCAAAAGAGTTTCTCAATACACTTTCAGATAATTTAGTTCTAAAATATAATTTTTTTGATGAAATAGCGCTGCACAATGAATTATGCGTTGTATACTGGGATAAAGATATTTTAGGCCAGTACGACAGTCACGCCGATATGATAAAATGTATGATAGACAATGATTTGCAACAAGTCTTACCTCAGTTTTATAAACTACTTTGTTTGACAGTCACCATTCCTGTCATGTCGACATCGGTGAAGAGATCATTTTCTACTCTCAAACGAATTAAAACATACATGCGAAATACAATGGGCCAAAATCGTTTATACAATGTTAGTTTAATATCTATTGAAAAAGATTTAGTAAAACACTTAAAACATAATGATAATATTATTGATCATTTTTCGCAAATTAAAGACCGTAGAATTTCGTTAATATATAAAAAAGTTGATAAAATTAATTAAAAAAAACAAAATATGAAAAATTCCAAAAAAAAAGAAAAAAATTAAAAATCCAAAAAAAATAAAAAACAAAAAACGAACGAAAAAAAATTTGTGGGCAAACCTCCACGTTGGTTCTTGCTGGGTAACAATTAATTTTGTCACTGAAGTAGCTGGTACGGTCGCTGCGCGAAGGTTAAATTAATTGACTGAATATAGTATATTTTTACAAAAACGTTTTATGTCCAGCCTCCTCTCTCAAAAAGTTCACGAGCCGCCACTGATCAAAGTATCACTATATCCCAAAGAAATTCAGTCAAACATGATTTGTCTATAGTTGTAAGAACTTTTTCAAACAGTACCAGATCGTGAGATATGTCTATGCCAAACGCATAGTGTCAAATAAACATTATACGAAAGATAAATAACACACATTTTGACGGAAAAGGAATATCACTGGAAATAAACAAAAAAACAGAACAAGTTAAAGTATCCGTAGCATTAAATTGAGTTCTCTATTACCATCACATCATAACCGCTATAATATAGATGCTGGTTGGAGTCACAGAACCAATAGTAATACGATTAAATGAAAGAAGAACTACATTGTTTTTATACCACTTTTAATAATAACATGAAAAAAATTGCCATTATCTAACAGATACAAAAGTATGAAGTAAACAATAAACAGTTCAAGTATAAATAGTAAACAAAGTACAATGGGGTTAAAGAGATTACAATTAGGAGTAAGAGATCACGGGAAGATTCAGTGTGAATTAAGAAACAATTTGTACATTAGGATAATTATCATTTAACATTCTATAAATTATTCTAAGAGTGCTTTGGAAGATAAAGGAAAAGATCACTTTGGTATAGGTCTAACCATTAATATTATCAATGGTCTAACTCTAACTGATCATTTAGAATATTGTGATATGAGTTTTTACACCTTTATAAATCTCTATTGATTTTGTATTTAATTTGAAACCTTCGATTTGATAATGTAAAATGCTTAGGCTATCTGAATTAGGAAAGGTATGACTTGTTTGAAAAATATTGTTAGCAAAGGTTGAGTCGGTTTTGTTAAGTCTGAAAGAAAACTATCTTGAATTGAATAGAATCAGCCATTGAGTGATGAAAATCCATTCTAAACTTAAGTAAAATAACTATTAAAACTATTTATACTGATATTATTTAATAATAGCTACTTGCTAGCCGGAAAATCCTCAGTATTTCAATAGTATTTTTAGTGGATGAGGGTGATTATTTCTTATCTATAGTGTAACTATTAAAAATTCGATAATTTGATAAATAAATGTAAATATAGTTTCTCACTGTAGCTTCAAATAAATAAGTAGTAACTTACAACAAAAGTGCTACCTAATATACAACTCTAATGATAATGTTAGGATATATGCTTATTGGGTTCAACCCATTAAGGTATCAAACGGTAAAACCTAATTATATGAATTTAACAAGGGAGAATTATTAAGTATTTGTTGAATGTTCAATATTTATTAATTTCTTGTGATTCCTGCAAATTCAATTTATTACTTCTATTCTGAATGTGTAAAATCTAGAAATTATCATTAAAGTTATGGTTTTCCAAAATTAAAGCTTCCGCAAAAGTTGAATTCGATTTATAATTAATATAACTACTCCTATGTCCTTTGATCTGACCTGAAATTCACAATGCTTCAAACCATCCATTTCAACAGAAAATTATAGTCTACAATAGTTTCGTACATAGACTTTTCAACGTATCGATGTCAAATGATAATTTTGATAAACAGTTGAATGTCATTAAACAAATTTACTCTTCCAAAATAATGAATCAGATCCTATCTAAAAAATGATAAATTCAGTGTTTCCCGCAATGACAAAACTATTCTTATGTTATTATCAAATATATGGGGCCACCCATTGCTTCACGTAGCGTATAAGAAGCAGAATAATTTATGTAAGCTTATCAAAAAATATAATAAAGATAAATCATCCGATGAAAACATATGTGGGGCTTAGAAGCTGAGATGTGGGTCTTGTCCTATGATATACATTGGTCAGACAGGAAGAACCTTAAGAAAATTGCTCAAAGATTATCCTAAATGATCAGTTAGGCCTATAAAACCAAAGTGATCTTTTCCTTTGTTCTCTTCGAATAATTCTTAGAAATCTTAATATACACTGTATATTCCCGGGATCTCCTTGTTTCAGAATCTTCGATAATCCCTTACCCTTAATTGTACAAATTTCATTAACTCTATTGAACTTAAGTTCCTATTTATACTTGAAATGTTTATTGTTCACTTTATACTTCTGTTTCTGTTATCTGTTTGATAATGGTACTTCGGTGTTGAAACTATAGTACCCTCCTCAGGTTATTATTTAAAAATATATATAAAAGAAAGTAATTGTTCTTTCATTTAATCAAATCGATAAATTACGATAGAGTAACGACTTCTACCATCGATAGAGTAATACTTGAATGTGCACTGTCTATGTCCTAAAGTAAGCCGAGACGTCGAGAGAGATATAGCACAATGGGTATTGCTATCATTGTCTTACATGTGTCCAGGAACCCTCTTACTGACAAGTTAATGCTCTATTCTGAACAAGTTTAATGGAAGTTTACGAGATTCGTTTACAGCAATACCTCGATGCTAATTGAACTTCGTCCATTGAAACGATAGTAATTGATTTGCCTCTTAAAAAAAAGTGATACTATAATTTCTTTCTAAGTAATAGCTACATGTTTTCATACATTTTTAATTACTGATAATTGTTGCCCTTTAGAATGAGTAAGTATGATTAAAACCAGATATATAAAAGTATGTAATAGGCATCTAATTATTGATAAACTAGTTGGATCGTTATGTTTAATTTGTTTATTAATGCTTCATATATACATTTAGACTTGCTGTTAATAAAACAGGTTTTACATTCCAGTATTGGCGGAAATGTTATATAATTGAGGAAAAATAGCTTTTTCGTGAGTGAAAATGAAACAAACTGATACCAAACATAAAGAAATAACATCTGGCGTTATCTGCCTTGTGCCTAATTATACAATAGACTAACCCTTGTAATTGAAAACTTTGGAAAGGAAAATAATGACATGATTAATTTCCGTTTCGGCAGTAGTTTAATGATAATTTTTTATTGGAAATTAATATCATAAGGGATGATATGCTCAAAGACACCCTTTTTTAGTTCAATATTTCAATTGTTGTTATTGATAACAAATGAGGTTCTGAAAAGGTTGGTATCAGAAGGGTGTCCACAGGGGGCGGTACTTTCCCTCCTTTCATGGAGTTTGGTGGAGAGTACGAGGGTACCTTGTAGGAGCTTATTCGACCAAGCTTTGATCTGGATTAGAGAGAAGAAATTCTTCATTCAGCCGGAGAAAACTACCATTATCATCTTCTCCAGAAGGTACAAAATCGAGCCTCTGATGAAAATGGCAATTGGGGGCAAGTCAGTTGACGCTGCAAGGAAGACTACTCTGGCAGAAGCAACTGGAGACTGGGTGCCAAAATGCTATGATAATCTTTTGACAGTGTAATTGCACAATGCAATTGGTATGAAGTGGTGTTTGGGGCCTAAGCAGCTGATGTGGATCTCAGTTATTATTATCCCAAGACTCAATCATGCAGTTCTGGTATGGTGGAAAATAACCGAACTGGTTACAACCCAGAAACTTCTGGACAAAATACAGGAAATCTTCCTCAAAGGCATTACATCCACGAGGAAGAGTACACCAACTGCAGCATTGGGGGCCTTTCTGGGAGTGCCACCCCTATCAATGGCGATGAGGAATCTCGCAATGACAGGCTACAGGCTTAGTTGCAACGTCTCCCTAAAGAGATGGAGTAGAGACCAATCGATAGATACCCTTACTGGTATCCCCTTCAACGGAGGTATACAGATCTTACGGAACCATATGAGAAATCCATATTCCTCAGAATGGAGAAGCATTGAAAGCTGCCGAACTGCCAAAGCACTGCTTGGCCATAAGGTAGGCAAGCGAGATAATCTCGCTGAGTAGGCTAAGCATCAGGATAATCTCCGAAATCTTTACAGGTCACGGAAATCTGGTAAAATTTGAACATACAGTAGGGAAAAGCACTCCTTCCTGTATGAGATGCAAAGGACTCAAAGTGGAGTAGTCAATGTACTCATTCGAACCAGGTTTACCTGGCTAGGCCCGGTGATCATTACGGCCGATGACATAAAGGATCTAAGCGTAAAGCAGATCTTAAGATTCTGTCTAGCAGCGTGGTATCCAAATGCCCTCCGAAGAACGTAGCAGGAGATAGTGTACAAGGGTCTTCGGCTCAGTTCACTGAACTCCCTATTAAGCCCACTAACATCTCAACCAATACCAACCAATAACAAATTAGGTTTGTATCAATTTTAATATGACTAAGAGACTGTCATTTCTGAATTTTTGAAGAAGTTGGTATGTCTATGATGTACATGTATTTATTCATATTTTGTTTCTTCCAGGTATGATGATTTCCATGCCATTCTTATTGGCTACATTCTTGGTATATGCTCTTCTTCCGGACCACAATATCCACAAGAAAGCTTTGATGTATTACGTGATGAGCCTCTTCATGGCGTACGTTTTTCTAGTCTGCATTCAACTCCCAACTACAGAATACAGTGAAGCCAGCTGTACATCGCTGGGTAAATAGTCTTCTAGTTTAATAAAAATTCGAATGAAATAAACATGTTTGTATGCGTTTGAGTCAACCATCACATTATATGTTCGTTTAATGATGAAATTGATTTTGTATATTTTTAGGTGTATTCTGCATATTCTTCTTCTTGTTGTCTTTCTTCTGGATGAACGTGATCTGTGTAGATATGTTTTTAGGATTCCGGTAAGTTCAACACCAACATGACTAATCAGATTTATCCATCGAATCATCCAATAATTCTGCAAAGTTCGTATCATCTAGCGATCAAATCAAAACCAGTAAATTGCCAAGGGGATTCGAATTAAATTCCAAGATCAAAAAGTTTGATTAAATTTGTATTAAGAATTACAAATTGAAGGTATTTTATAAGTTTGATTTAAAAAGAAACTGAATCAATGCTTACATAAAATTAAGTAACCAAATAAACTATTTTTTCTACTATCTCCTTTGAAAATGAACCCTGAATTAGGGTAGAAATTAGCACTTTTCCTCCCTATGGAGGTAGAATCTTCAACAAGCTGTTAAGTGTAGATGTTCCTCCAGCCATTTTTTGAAAAGCTCTTACTCTTTCTCGTATCTTTCACCAGATTTTATTGACAGAATATTTAACGATACCAACTTGGCAGATTGTAAAATATCTTCAGGAATACTACCCTCAGCTTCATATTCCATTTTTCATTGATAATTTTTGTGATTGCAATAAAGAAAATTCGTTGAAATATGTCAATCAATATGTTTCAAACAACGCCTGGGCTACGCCAGTCTCTGTGGTGTATACTAACTGATTACAAATGTTATATTTTAACAGGGAAAAGAATACAAAGATCACTTATAAAAATGGCCATAAAAGGTAGTAGAAAAAAGTATAAACATTTCTCTAAGTGCATTTCCCACCTTGAATTTAATCTGCGGGAGGACCACTTTCCTCCCTCGGTATGTAAATAAATATTACAAACGTAATAATATAGATAAAGAAAATAAAAATTCAAATACTAAAATTGTTTATAAACATCAAAGTTCTGCAAGTTTTTGAGTAATTTCGGGAAAGGGGTGAAATTCAAATTGTTAAAAGACGTTTGATCTCCTTTTAGTAGTATTATTTTGAACAATATAACCCAAATAAAAAGTTGTAGCAAAATATAAAGTAGGTAGTTTATGTCTGAAGACGAGTTATGTTGATATTGGAGATTTGATAGTTATTTAAGAATTCTGGTGAATCCTTGACATTTATACCAGTATCGTGAAAAGTGGCAAGTCGGTTACTGGATACAATCACATTTTATGGCAGTTTATTGACGATGCCCTACCCAATAGTGGTTAGAAAATTGCCATCCGCAGCGAGTTGATTAGATTGTTATTTCAAAAAAGAGTTCTCGTACACAATAACTTCCACTTTGATCAGTTTTATTTGGCATCGCGATCATTTGTTTCAAGTTTATCGTTGCTAGTGACATGGATCTTTCCCTAGGTAGTATTTTATCTTCACACCGTGGACATCTAACAAAATAATTCGCGTGCAGCCTTTGCATTTCATAAACATAACTCATCGGCAATAATTTTGAATGACAATTTATTTGAATTTCATGATAACACGCTCTGGGAATAATGATAAAGGGAACACAAGACACCAAGGTGTGTTTATAGCATTGAAGATAAATTATATCTAGTCGATTGAATCATTATTAAGTATGTGTAGATTCAATTAGAAATAATATATCAAGAACGATGTGTAGCTCTGATATGTGATGAAGATGAAATAGTATTTTGCATAGAAATGATAAGACTATAGTCGCTCTTTTGTTTCAACATATAAATTTCTAGCAGCTTAATGAAAAAAACTGTTCATTTCAATTTGAATAACTGAACTCGTCTGTTCGCCACGAATTTTTTACATTAATTATAAATTAGTAATGTGGTTCCAGCATCTCTTTACTTGTTTTCTTAGTTATTACTCATCGGGACATTATTGAAAGTTATAATTAGTTATGAGAAAATCCTCTTAAGGATGCCAAAGTTACTATTTTCCATTTATTTCCGAGATGTCTTTCAACAACAAAAATTGCCCAATTTCTGAATCAATAAAAGATTTTTTTTATTTAACGAAACCTTACATGAAGGATTAAAAAAAGTCAATTCTAGATATGTAACTACGTTGTGAATCATATTAATAGACAATAACTGAAGGATAATCTTTATTATGAAACACAAATTCTTAACGAATGGGTTAAAATGCAAAGTATGGTTTTATCCGCAATCGTTGTGTAACGAAGTTATTTTTCGGATGAATTCTTGAGTTGAACAAATTCAAAACCATTTTCCAATTGCGTTATAAAATATTTCATCTTATTTCGTAGTTTCCACAACAGAAACTCAAATTCTTGCAGAATTTTGTACAATCAACAATTATCACTAAGTACAACGGTTTTTATTTTTTTTACTCAAAAACGCTGCATCTGACAAATAAATTTCAAGAGAGCTTTTTCATACAAAGTTGACCAGGCTATCCAAAAAATGTGTAGATCGAAAAAGCTCAGTGGCGTACCACTTTTTTGTTAAAATTGCTGTAAGGCTAACCCATAACTACGACACTGATAAAATTTTAAAACGACTTCGTGAATGAAAAAGCGTGTTCCCAAGTCATATTAATTTGTCACAAAACTCAGGTCAATATCTCAAACCATTTTCTAGATTTTGCAAAAAATCTAAAAAATTAAACTTTGCCAGCCTCTACATTGAAAACAGCGTTTTATGACAGTTTTATGGAAACTTTTTTACTTGGAATTGACCCAGGAATCACCCCTTAAAATATTCGCATATCATTAAGAAATATCCTGTATATTAGGTTAACTCTTTTGTAGTAAATTGGTACTTTGTAATAGTTGGTTTGAAGAAGCTACGGCCAAACTATAGTCACATTTATTTATTAAATTAGTGAAAATTAAAGTTATTTTATGACGTCACGAAAGCAGTGGTGTACTACTTGCGGTTGATTTCAAACCAACCATAGACTTTAAAGATCCGCAACTATTTTAAATTCATTAACTGTATCTAACTTTTTCAGAGGATTTCGTGGGTTTTCGGGAAATAGATCATCTGAAAAGAAGCGGTTCATTTGGTACAATGTATATGCCTGGGGCATGTCATTAACCATAACGATAGTGATAATAATAATCAATCAAGCAGGAAATCCAGATAAATGGTTTCATCCAAATTTGGGTATTGGACAATGTTACATTCGGGGTAAGTGTTCGTTATATCAAAATTTTGATTTTACTGAATCAAAGGAGCTCGCAATAATGTAATTATTGACATTTACAATAATTACTTGAACATCATTGAACTAGACTTCTAATAAATCTTATTGGTTTTTTTCTTCTTACTTCTGTTCTACCATTAAGTAATTGCGTTTGTGTCTTTGTGTTCTTCTGAAACTAAGATAGATATTATCATTTTGAAGTTTCGAAAATATTTATACTTTCCAATTGTAGAAAAAGTACATTTTGTATTAATAGTTTATTTAATCGAGATAATTTTGACAACACCACCAAACCAAAATTCATCAACTCAGTCAAACTTTTTACTTAACGCTATTACGAGCTCACGATTCTGTTTTATTTCACTCAATTTACTCAATTTACATTAGATCTTTAGCTTAAATTGACATCTCTCTTGCAGACGGTTTGCCACTATTGATATACTTCTATCTGCCAATGGGACTGCTAATTACAGTCAATTTGGCTCTTTTCATCTTCACAGCGCTGAAAATTCGACAAGTGAAGAAAGAGACAGCAGTTTTGAAGAAAGGCGATAGTAAGAGGCACTCGTACGACAATGATAAGCAAAAGTAAGTATAACCTATATAAACTGCTTCTTAAAGTAGACAAAACAAGGAAATCAGAATATGAGGTAGGACATTTAGAATCACTAAATTTCTATGACATCATCAGTTTGTTCAAGTTTGCTGAAATAGTATGTATTTTAAAGGTGTAAACATGGAATCAAACCAATTGTATGAGAATATGTATAGTATCGTTCATCTTTTGAGGGAAGGACGCTCAGCCCCCAAATGCACTTAGACCCATTGGGGCCCCGTGATCAGAAGCTTATTCTATTCTAGCAGGTTTGTGGCCCGTCAGAAACCCAGAATATTGCCAGTGCTGGCTTCCATAAGTTCTTCTGGGAGTAGTTTTGATTCTCCGAAGTGTCGGTGCCTGAGGGATGCTAATGCTGGGCATTTCAACAGGATGTGAGAGGCAGTTTCTTCCGCGTCTCTGCATTTCCTACATATTGAGTCATCTGCGATGCCCATAGTTTGAAGGTGTATGTTAAGACGACAGTGACCGGTTACGATTCCAGTCATCTCTCTGATGTCCTTTCTGTTCAGAGAAAGGAGTTTCTTTGAGAGCCTAGGAACAAACTCTTTGATGAAGATCTTGGCCTGCCTCATGCGTGGTGATTCTCGCCCCCCCACGCAATTCGATAAAACGACCATTGGCTCCGGCCCGACAGGGGCATTCAAAATTTTATGATACATAATAATATATATTTTGGCGAAATTATCAGAAAACGGGATCTTTTAGAAGTATTAAAAGTTTTCAAAAGTAATAAAGAAAACGTGTGTGATAAACTTGCAACAGAAAATGAACATACATTGTTGCGTCTTCCCCCCTACTATTGTGCCAATCGAACTGATATGACTAATATGACACAGAGTCAAATCAAATATTAGAAGGGATAATATTTCCTCCACATTGAATATATCTGCAGTGGAATTAATAAAAAACATAGTGAGTAAAATTTTTGTAGACAGTTGCACAAACTGTATACAATATGTAATTAAGGTGGGAAACCCTAATATGTCTATGATTACTAATGTTCAACCCTCAATACTGAGTTCAGATTCAGTTTAAGATAATAGTGATAGTGACACATAACTAAATTTAATGTAAAATAAAATAAAGTAGCTAAAATTGATTATTATAAAACTTTTGCGTGTACCCACATTAATTTTATTATACTTATTATATCTTTAGTAATAAAATAAAATATTATTTTCAATTAATCATTATTTTCCTTTAGTGTAAAATGCCTTTTTAATTCAAAATGAAAATAAATCAATGTAGGTAATTTTCAAGGCAACCCTGCACCCATTTCTTATGGATAGAAGATGTTGGGACCAACACAGCTTTTGACATATTTCATTCGATTAAGGTATAATTCTTTACAGTTTATACTTTATGATGATAGGTACAATTAGTTTAGTTATATAGACTTCAACCGCCTAATGAAATAGTAATTTGATGGATACTCTAAAGGAATAAATCTGATAATTTATTTGTTAGGGGTCAATAAGAGAAATTCATCTCGTATTGTACGGTCAATTAATGCATATATCGTATATGTTTGATACACAAAGTAATATAATTAAAAGATACGTGAATACACGTATCCAAAAATAATTAGTCAAATTATATTTCATGTCCGAATTCATTACAAGTCCCTCATGACTTATTTTATAACGTACAACTACAAAAACGTAATAGCAATGCATAATATCATTTTAGTAAACATGAACTTCAATTACAGGGTGTGATCGTCAACCTCATTGCCTAACCTTTTATAAGTTTGTTTGTTTTGATGAATGTTACATATTATTCAACGCTCAAGACAAATAGAGAAATTACGAATTTTTCCTCACCTTCCTTTTGTCGGCATTTTTTGTATCGCACAGTTGCCTAGTGAGGTCTTCCATTAAGCCTATAACGTCCAAGCCTTCAAGAAGAATCCGAATGCCTCTCCTCTCCCAACATTTCACAGCTGGCTCACATGATGTTCTTCGAACATTACAGGTTTTCGTCTCATGTAGTCAAACTATAGAAAAAAAGAAAAAAATGGTAGCCTATAGTTAGGGTAGTAGGGCATAAGGAAAGACCTCTCCTCACTAGGCAAAAAGTTCCGCAACTGCGCCATTCGATGGAGAAATAAAGTTTGGAAGGAGTGACCTGCTTGAGGTCGTCAAGTCCCCTTCTTGGAGTCGCTCCTGGTGGAATAACAGACGAGATTTCCGATGAGCTTACTTTTCTACGATGTTCTAGAGAGTTCAATGAATTCGTAAGTGAATGGCTCACTTCTGGATAGAGTCTAAGAGCTTCAGCGTATGTTTGGGAGCCGAACTCCAAAGCAGTGCTTTGTAGATTATGAGGAGCTCTTCGGACGGAATAGAAAACCTAGTTTTTCTGAAGCGGAGTATGGTTATGGACGACTTCATAGGAATAGTTGTACCTGACATCATTATATTAGAGTTTGTGGGATCCGCCTTCTCGGAGAAGATGCAAGCTTGAGTTTTGGTTGCAACTTTACAAGATTACCTGATCTCCATTTCAAAATCGTTGCCAGATCTCCATTAATTGCGTCAACCTGTCTCTGTCTCGCTCATCTGGCTCATTGGATGGTATAGGGGATCAAAAAGATAGTTCGTCAATCATCACATGGAGTGATCTGTCAGACAGAAAACTCGATAGTAAGCGACAAAGTTGAGGCGGCAAACCATATGACAGAAGTTTCTCAAGAAGGCCTTGGTCTAATACTTTGGAGATATCCAATACTACATCTAGAAATTCCCCATATTTTCCAATAGGTTTAATTCAAAATAAGAATAGGCGGGATATATATTCCCTTTTCACAAATAAATGTCAACATTTAAGTTTATTTTGTCAACAGATTCAATTTGTACCTGAAGCTACTATTCGCCATGGGTGTGAATTGGTCGATGGAGATAGTATCCTGGGCGGTCAGTTATAAGTATCAACAGAGCATCCCCTCATACGTGTGGTATCTTACAGATTTCTGTAATGCTTCATACGGAGTTTTCATCTTCTTCATATTTGTGTTTAAGAAGAGTGTTTGGAAACAGTTGCAGAGAAGGTGAGTTTCGAAAAAATATCAACTTAAACGAAATTCTCTATGGATTAAACGATTTCCATTTATAGGGCGGTAGAAGACCTTCCCCTCATCACTTCGTCACTGTCATCTCTTTTTAACAGGCTTTAAAAAAATATTGGGATAGACAATATCATAGACCAACCCCCGATAATATTGTCAATCACAAAATAGTAACATCCTCAGAAGCAGCTCGCAGTTATTTTATTGTTAACTTCGGGATAGATAACTTCGATCTCTTTAATTTAAACCAAATTACCAGTTTGAAACTAAGACAATAAGTCATTTGCCTCAATATTCTAGTTGTTGGACATTTAAACCAAAGGTGATACAAACAGTGAATCATAAGAAAATCAGGAGGAATCTGTGGATTTTAGAGTGAAATCTATATTCTTACTGGCAGTAAGTTGATAGCTGCTCATGGTTTGCCACTTCAAATAATAATGGGTTTTATTGGTGTGCTTTTTATGACTAATATTACAAAGCTATTGGCACTTGCACATTCATATTTCCATTAAACTAGGCTATTCTGTAGGACACATGCATTTCAGTGGTAGTTGGCAATAATCTTAGGCATAGAACAATTTTGAAGACTAATAGACAGATCCTTCATTTCAAACATTAGTCCAGAGGATTCTCTAAGCCTACCTGCGAAACGTCCTGTAAAGCAGATTACTTTGTTTTGAAAGTGTTCTACTAGGCTATATTAAAGATCGTATTGGTACCTTTATACAGTTCAACCAATAAAACTTGACTGATTGTACTAGCAATAGGCTAAAGTTACAGTTTTCTTAAACCTTCATGGTTGTCTTCATGTACCTACATAAGAAACTTTCGATTGTCGACATTATGTCAAAGTCAAAGCTCAAAGAAGCTTACAAAAAATGTGTACAATGAACGAAACAAAACACAAATTTGAATTCATACGAAATGCAATTGCTTACGATTGTTTCGTCACCATACGTTTTCAAAGCCAGTTATCATCTGAAGCTTCCATGTTATAATGTCATGTCAAACAGGCAATTAAGCAATAAATAACGGAATATTTGACCACCAACTGGAAATCACATCTACAATGATGAATAGTAGAATACTCATGGAACAGGAATAATATTATATGTAACCATTTCGTTATGAAGAAATACTATTTACGCAGTTTTGGCTGAAATTCTTATTGTTTTCTCGCATTTCATATTTTATTTGTGTGTTCACGTTTGAAGAGCTCTTTTGTACCGCAGCATATATGAAGAATTGAAGATCTAATTGATATTTGAGTAGGTTCGTTATGTCTTTTTGCATACTTTTCCTAATGTTTTCAACCAGGAAAATGCGGATTACAAAATTAGGACCAAAGTACATTATGCTGAGTTTTCTTTTCGATATTCTATTGTTCTCTTCATTAAGAGTTAGAAGGAAGAATGTCAACTACTAAACGGAGACTATTTATTATAATTGAACGATGATCTGAATATAAGGAATCGAATGAAGATTGAAGCAAAAAACGACTATTCTAAGCAAATATGCCATTCTGATTGTCGTCATTGCTCATCGCTAAGAGTCACAAAGAGATGATTTGATCGCAGGACGTCGATCATCATTCTAAATGTTGTCACTTGCACTTCTCTCTGACAGATGTTGCAATAAAAAATTGAAACTTGGAAGTACTTTGGTGCAATACCTGGAGGACCTCCTCTTTGAAGTTCTATTTCATTCATTTTTTCATTACTTACCTTTCCCTGTTGTGGGTTAGAATGTCGATCATATGGAAAAGTAGCTGCAAAAAGTAGTTGCATCAATCAAAAATCCGATAAATAGTTCGTTTGTCTTTGATTAGATAATGGAAAAATTTTGCTCTTTGCGAGTTGTAAGATTTGCACAATAAAAGTAAGCCGAGACCCAAGAGATGATTCATAGATAAAACTGTTCTATTTGGAGCACAGCAACTTCCACTTCCATGTTTTTTTTTCTTTCGCTTCCCATTAAGAGTTGTGAGGTTAAGTTTTCAACAGACGAACAGCAATATGGAAGTATATCTGAAAAACTTTGCCACATCGAAAACATAAAACATAATAATCATTGGATTAGTATCAGATTTGAACAATAATAGTAGTTTTAAGAAATTTCACCAGGTAACGGATAGCCTTAAGTACTTGCTACCCTATTCTATAGCAATAACTTGCAACCCTACCCTCATATCTTCACGCTGATGGTTTTTTCCTTAATTTTAGAGGGAATGGATTTAACAATATACTTTATTCGTACTCTTGATTTTCTGATTTTTCTATGTTGACTTCTCGTTATAATGTATTTGAATGGCACAAATTAATACAATGATCCCGAATTAACTGAAATTGTCGATTTTTCCGTTTCAGATATTTCGGGAGTGCCCATGCTTATTGCCTTCTGGCAATAATTAGCAAAAAATACCTATCATATGTATTCTATTTCGTAACTGACAAAATCATGCTTCAAAAATTTCAAAAATACCAATACATTTAAACGGAAGTTAATCTAGGTATAAGAATGACAACTAACAAAAGCATGTTGTATAGTATAAATATAGAACTTAATAATTATTGTGGGTAGTATTAAGAAAATGTATATGAAGTGGCATTTTAGATTTCTGTGCAGAAAATCCTGAAACGTCCAGACATACAATAAAAAGTATTAGACTTTCAGAACCAAGTCATAGCCTACTTGAAGTCGCTATGACTAAGTCTTTCAAATTCTTTGGATATAATGAAACCTAAATCGTCGTTAAAAATTAATTTATTGCAGTCTCATGACATTGAGCATTCATTACGATTTGTATCCATTATATTGTATTTCTGATTGTGTTCATCAACGGATTTTCTTATATTTAAATCTAATGATACTATATCTAGAAGTCTTCAACATCATTTTCTAATCAAAATATAAAATTGTACCATTACTAATTGTGACTTACCTATCGTACCGTATTTTACAGATATTATGCCTTCAGAGGAAAACAACATTTGGCCCATTCCATGACTACAACAAATCAAACTGCTTCCTCAGCAGTGGACACTAATCGAAATTCGGAAGATCAGGAAATGGCTCTTTCATCTACCAGATAAATCGCGACCCATTGAACAATCACGGGTATATGCCAGTAATTTCATATCTCTTAACGCTTTCAATGGCCATATCGGAACAAAATGTGAAAATGTGATTTTATGTGTAATTCGTCTTGTCATATAATACATAAGAAGTTAAAGCACACGCATGTACATTAATGGAACAAATAATATATTTTTCAAATTCAAAAATCGAGATCATCAAAGAAATCAGATAGAAAATGGCGTATAAGCAAAATAATAAAAGTACAAATAATTAAGTAACATACAAAATCAGACCTAAATCTAGGCCGAAAGAGATTTTTTTGATAACCAAAGAAATTAATAAATATATATAAAAATATAACCTCATTTTTATAAGATCTTTTATCAATTTTATAGATATTCACTGTAAGTTTGAATAAATAATTTATTGCTTATATTTGCTTCCTCTTTTTTGTACCTACATGAATAATACTATTTCGTGAGCAGAATGACCGAAAATCTACCTTAATTTTTGATACATTTTATGTTATGTAAGAATGTTAATTAAACATAATATAATAATAATAATGAGTATTTATTTACCTACTGTATAACAAAAATAAGGTAATTTACCCCATTTCTACGCTACATTTTGATTCATCCAAAGCTAAAACAAGTGCATTTTAGATGATATTTGTAATATATTGAATTTAAGTTTGGCAACAGCCCTCTAGCGGAATAACTAGAGAAGGACAGCTGTCAAGTTCTGTGTACTATCTTGCAGTGTTGCCTGGTAAGGGGTTTCCCCCCTAAATTTGTTTTTTTTATGCTTTGGTAGGTATTTTAGGAATGAAATTTATTTAGGAGTTTTTGTTGGGGGTTTTTATTTGAATAATTTGTTTAGCTTATTTTCAAACATTACAAATTGTTGAATTAATCAACCGATCAATAACAACATTTACAAGAGTGTAAGAAGCATAACATCATTTCCGACATTCAAATATGCGCGGTTATCTGCGTCACCCTAGATAAGTAGAGGGCGACACTCGATTCCCTGGAAACGGGTGTCACGAATTACAAACAGGAAGTTTAAGACTCACATTTTATAATGTGTATATTATTTTTAGATTATTCGAAAGTTTAGGGGTGTATTTCAAATTTTAGGGGGATTTGCAGCGCCATCTGGGGGCTATTGGGCGAAGCTACCTGGCAACTCTGCCATCTTGTACGCGAATGCTATCATTCATTACTTATATTATCAGTTTCTGTTAGCAATGTTATGAGAAGCTATTGTATTCTTTAAAAGACGTGGAAAAATCCAATAATGTATCTTTATAATATTAATATTACTAGTGATTTCGGCTGTGACATTCATTCTCAAATTACTAGATAGAGTCGCTGTTTAGATCAAAATTTTGTGCAAGACTCAAACTTACTATGATCAAAATTCAATATTTGAATATGTACAGGTGGGTAAATGTCGAAGTTTGTATAGGATAACTCGGTAACCATAGGAGTATAAAAAAATGGGAGTTACATTCTACTCGTTCTTCATTTTTGAGATAAATTAAAAGGCGCAAACAAAAATTTGCTATCATCTTTTGTTTTTCAACTTATAAAGTTCGATTGTTCGACTTTTAGACACATGTGAATAATGTGGTTAGGAGAAAATAACATATTCTTAAGGCACATGCAAACAACATCCATAGCTGCGATAGAAAACAAACACTGTCATCTCCTAGAGGAGGCGGTCAATACGACACTTCCCTCGGTAGAGAAATAGACAAAGTGCCACCATACTATCCCTATCCAGTATCGACCGATTCGGAAATGATGAATGAAGAGAAGAGTACAACTGAATATTTACTGATGGCTCTAAAACCAAGATGGTACCTGAGGCATGTTATTCAAGCAAACTCTCATAGGATTATCACGTGATGCAGGTTCATTGCGAAAACCGCTTCACAAAAACTTGCTGTTCTATTGAGTGCCAAGAGCTACTTTACATCCCAGCAGCTCCTCATAATCTACAAAGCACAGATTCGACCTGTCCTGGAGTACTTTTCACGTGTTTGGAATTCGGCTCCCAAACATACGCTGAAGCTCTGGATTCCATCCAGAAGAGTGCTATTCGTCTGATGATGTCACACTTACGAGTTCATTGATCTCTCTAGAACTTCGTAGAAAAGTGGGAAATCTCTCCCTTTTCTATATATATTTCCATGGTCGGTGTCCATCAAAAATCTCGTCTGTTGTTCCACCACGAGAGATTCCAGATAGGTGGACTAGACGAGCTCAAACTAGTCACCCCTTCATTGTCAAGCTCGAGACCTTTTTTTTTCAGTAGAGGGGAAATCCTTTACGGACATCCCGTGTTTAGATCAATCACACCTGATAGTGTAGGACTGACTAGCAGCGCTGTGTGTGCAATGGCAGCAATTGCCGTACGTGCAATGCAGTGTATCTACCTACTAAAACCCCTCCTAACTTCACCAGTGGCATCACAGACCCGCTCTCGCATTACAACATGATGACACCTGTCTTTCTTGACCTCAACATATGTTCTTTGGCATGTCACACATGACCCCTTTGTTGTTGTTCTCTTTCGTCATTTTCTTTCTGTTTCATAACTTCTTTAATCATGTCGTTGACTATTATCCATTTGTCCTCTACTTTCAGCATTTCATGGATAAGGTTACCTATCGTTAGAAAACCTTCAAAAAAAATTCGAATACCTTTCTCCTCTCACACGACGTTCTTCGAACATGATAGGTTTCCCTCCCGTGTGCTGATCCTATTTGCCAACGCAAATAGTAGTTGTTTGAGGGAGTTCGATGGGGATCAAGATCATTGAGTTTCATGGCAAATACAGTAATGCGTACATGTGGTTATGGTTACTGAGATGCACATGTGGCTATGATGAAGACGGTATCGTTATTACGAAATTTATTAACTCAACTTTTCATCACCAATGCGGTTTGTGTTAATCATTTCAATTACGGAAGTTTCTCAGGATGTTTATTATTATTCCATACAACAGCAAGATCTATTGCATCTTTAGAAGTCTACGAATTATTCAGTAAGAGAACACACGTTAACAAATTCATGTTCGATGAATGTATTAATTACCATTTCCTTCCTTCTCTCGCTTAGATGATGTCCGCGACATTCCGAAACATAATCAAATTTTTAGTAGAAACACTTTCGCGTAGTATTCTTAAATTATAAGATGCGTCTCAAATTTATTGTGATTGTAAGTTTGGTGTATGCTGAAGTCGCTATTGCGTCGAGTTATTCAGAAAATATAGCTGTACGAAACGTTACCTCCTCTGAATACAGTGATCAGTCGTGTAAAACATGTTGTGAAAACACGGTGTGTATTAGAAAGTGTTGCAAATTGGGATACCATTTCGAAAACAGACGCTGTATAAATAACCGCCAAAATGTTACGTTTACAGTGCCGTTGTACCGACATGAATTTTTCTTGCGAAACGTAACTCCGAAGCATTTGTTGATTGGAACTTTGAAAAGTTGTACATTTCATCCTTTGAGACCTTTCTTAGATCCCAACGAAACTTTCTATCTACAAGAAAATTTTACGTTATGGGTTCCAGAGGAAAGAATTCTGTTGGATAATTCAAGGTATTGTGTTGAATATACAGGCGTTGATTTACAATTCATGGTATTGAAATGCATCACAGAAGTGTCAACGGGAAAAACAATTTCCTTGCAGCTCAATTATATCGGTAATTCCTTATCTCATTTTTTGAATGTAATTTTTAGTTGTTTCCTTAAATGTGGACATATATATCTAGTAGTACTTGAAAAGACTTTTGAAGGTGAGTCTTATACACAATGACGATGTTGCCCAATTTTTTATTCACCTATTAATTCCTCACAGTGTAGAAAGTCAAGTGCCATATAAATTTGAAAACTAATATGTAATAGCTTGTAATAAAATAAATATATCCACTTGGCACGCAAAAGCAGCCTTAAAGAAAAACGGCTTGCTTTTACGTCACAATCCGGTATCGGTCAAACCGAGTATTATCTGTCTTACTCATAATGTTCATACGATTCATAGGTGGTTTCCTCCCTTGACCCCTCTTGAATAGAATTTTGAAAGCCTTTCTAAATACGCTAATATCTCCTTAGCCACTGTATGAAATAGTTGTTACAGACAAGTATTTACTTTTATTATAAAAGCACTGTACTGTAAGGCTGCATTCATAGGGGCTCTCAAGAAACTTCAGCATACGTTTAAGAAATTATCGCCATTGTGTGAGGTAACAATAATCAGCAAGAAAACTTTGGAGTTCGTTTAAATTTGAATTTGTGTTTTATTCCACTATATTTTTGAAATGAATTTTCACCAAGTAAATGCCGGATCCATAGAGATACAATACTCTTCCCTTATACTACGTACGAGGCCAAGGTGAAAAGTCCCTGAAAAATGAAACAGATGGCGCCACAATTGAAAATCCCATGCGACATTTGTGATGTACCATCTTCAACTAGAACGCACCATAATTTTTAGACTGATATGTGATTCAGTTATGTTTTGACATCTATCGAAAGCAAGCAGCCTTGGAGATTTTTGTAAATATGGAAAAAAAGTTCTATTGGAACGATTCACAAGTGGTTTACTGATTTTCGTTGTGGTAATATGACCATAAAGGATGCCGAACGTTCTGGTCGTCCAATTGAGGCCAAGGCTATAGGCATCACAACTGAACAGGTACAGAACATTTTGCATTCATTTTTGAATATGAGAAAGCTATCTGCCAGATGGGTTCCTCATTTGCTCTCTGTTGACAACAAGCGCGACCGTGTGACAACTTCAGAGGAGTGTTTGGCGATGTTCAAGCGCGATAAGAAAGATTTTTTGCGTCGCGAAACATGGATCAATCACAACACACCAGAGACCAAATAACAGTCGAAACAGTGAACTTATCACTTTATAAAGTGGGTTTATCGGCCATCAAAGTCATGGCGACAGTTTTTTAAGATGCATACGGTATCGTCCATATCGATTACCTTCAAAAGGGCAAAAACGATCACCGGCGTATATTATGTAGAGCTGTTGAATCGATTCGATGCAGATTTGAAGCGAAAGCCTTTTTGGCAAAGGAAAAAGTCCTCTTCCACCAGGACAACGCACTGGTCGGCAGTCACAATGTCAAAATTACATGAATTGCTCTACGAATTGGTTCATCATCCACCATATTCTCCAGATTGGGTCCCCTGCGATTTTAATCTATTTCCAAAATTGAATACATGGCTCGGCGGAAAGAGATTTGGCTCCAACGATGAGGTCATCGCTGAAACAAACGCCTATTTTGAAGGATTGCCAAAATCGTATTATTTGGAATGGACGCATTGAATCGGCCTACAAGGAGAAAATAAGTGTTGACCAAATAAATTATTTCTTCTTTCATTTTTCAGGGACTTTTTCACTTTGCCCTGCCCTTGTATAATGAGGGAAATATGGACAATTTATTGTTTTGTATGTGTTACTATATGTTTATTAATATTTTATTTATCTGCAGGTATGATGATATCTATGCCGTTTTTATTGGCCACATTCCTCATTTATGCTATTCTTCCGGATAGGAATCTGCACATGAAAGCGTTGATGTGTTACGTTCTGACTCTTTTCGTAGGGTACGTTCTTCTAGTCATTATTCAACTCTCAACAATTGATGACGTCAAATGTGTTATAATTGGTGAGTAAATCTGTTAAATATCAACAATATCGAGTTCTGACTCAAAGAAGAATATAAAATTTCAAACCCAACCTACCTAAGCAGCTCCTGAAATGTATATTCAGTTTTAATTATAGAAAATATATCGAGTTTGAATCATCATACATCATTTCAATAGGTATGAAATTCATTTCATTTAATTTCCAGGTTACTTATGCATGTTTTTCCTCTTGGTGTCCTTCTTCTGGATGAACGTGCTTTGTGTGGATATATTTTTAGGTTTCCGGTAAGTTTATCATCAACATAAACAATCAGAAATACTTTCAAGCCCACTATGACTCTCCAACAAGTCCAAGTGGTCCCTTTTTTGCCAGTTAGTTCCCACCAGAACCTGAATGAAAGTTATGGATACAGCGGGCATTGATATATATTAGAATCTGCTCTAAACGTGAATTTTAATAGAACTTGAATAATAGTAATTTCAATTATTATGGTATTATAATCACATGACCAAGTCGAGCAACGAATAGATTCGCTAAATAATTGGGCAAAAATCGATAATGGTTATTGGAACTATTATAATATATTAATCGGATTCAACCGTTTCAGGGGATTCCGTGGAGTGGCGAAAAAAAAATCTTCGGAGTTAAAACTGTTCCTCTGGTATAACTTATATGCTTGGGGAATGCCGTCATTAATTGTTATAATGGTGCTGATAATCGATGAAGTAGCATCTGCAGATAAATGGTTCCATCCGTCTGTGGGTGTTGGTAGATGTTTTATCAGAAGTAAGTTTCAATTGTGCTATAAATGTGAAGCGAGGATATAATAATGAACATGGTGGAAGAACGTAGTTACAGTTAATTTGATGAATCAATTTCCACAGAATTAGAACTTAATTTTTAATTTCATCGTAGTGGGTATGCCGGAATTTTTGTATTTCTATCTGCCGATGGGAATACTCATAACAATAAATATGGTATTATTTACAATAACAGCAATCAATATCCGGCAAATGCAGAAAGATACAGCCCTTCTAAGAGAAGGTGACAGTAAAATACACGAAAATGAGAAACAACAGTGAGTATTATCATTTTACTATGTATTACACATTTTTTCCACATTCGAATGTTATATTGATTGTACCGACGTTTTGTCCAAGTTTATGGAACAGTGAAAGTGTGACGTTATTTATTTTTCCATCAGGTTCAACTTATATCTGAAGCTACTTCTTGCCATGGGTGTAAATTGGTCAACGGACATAGTAACTTGGGCTGTCAATTTCAAGTATGGCAATACATTACCATATCTGTGGTACATTACAGATTTCTGTAATGCTATATACGGAGTTTTCATCTTTTTCATATTTGTATTTAAGAGGAACATTTGGAAACAGTTGCAGGGAAGGTGAGTTTTGATTTCAATGAAAAGGGTCACTAGCAGAGTTCTATATATAGAGAAGACCATAAGCCGAATGCCCGAGTAGTTTATTAATGTCCTTCTCGGTTGCACGAAATTCTCAACTTGTCTTCTCTATATTTAGACTCATTGGTCACTATTGGTAGAGGCACTGATCTAAATGTGATAGCAGGCTCCTTGGTGCTGTAGGATGGCGTGAATAAAGGTGATGTGCATGCCTATATTTTAATGACTCTTTCGTGTTGGAAATTGCGATAGTAGCCAACACGTAGACGTTATTCACGTCAAAAATTCTCTCGCGATTTGGATCTATAGACGAAAAGGTATATAGATTGAATTTATATAAGCGGTCTATAGAAATAATATCCTTGTTCAAAAATAGGAGTTCCTCATATACGTCTAAGCTCATTAAAACAATACTAAATTACTCTGTTACCTTTGACGATAGGTTCCTGGAAAATGTCCCTTAACCGTTGCTATTTAAGGGGAGTTTTTACATTAATTATTTTCCACCAAGTTAATATAATATCTATAAACTGGGCTCTGAATTCTGAATGCTCTATATTTGAACCAAATTGAACAGAGCCTGTATAACATATTCATTTCATTTTATACCTTAAGGGCTACTTCGAAATGTTGACGTACCAAATTTGTAGGATAGAGTGCTCTCAAATTCAAAAATATCCAAATTTTAACAATTTATCATCTGGTTCATGCATTATTTCAAAGCATAAAATGAGTCTCCCGAGTTAAAGTTGGAATCCTGCATAATTTGATTGGGTTTTGAATTTAACCAATTATTCCTTATACATTTGACAATATGAATCGAATAGATAAAATAGTGTTCTTGAATTATTAATTGGTTGAGGGTACACGATATATAACTTGTACTGTTTAGAACAATTTTTAATATTTTGTATCCAATTTGTTCTAATTTCAAAACATAATAATTAACAAAATGTACACATTTCTTCAGAAAGCGACAACGCCGCGCACTTTTTATGAATGGGAACTTGGTTCTGTACTAAGCAATTTGACAAGCTTCCGTATTTCTCGTAGCTATGTCGAAGCGGTGTTGCCTTATAAGTGATACCATAGTTACAGCGTTGCCAATAAGGAGTAATTATAACTCGGCGACAAATAGGGCCGTTGGTTTTCTTTGTCATACTTCATGTTATTGCGACAAGTCAAATGGAGTTTTATGAATAAGATGTTCCGTCTCCTTAGGATAATAGGTCTATGTTAAGAACCAACATAAACATTCACTTAGGGAGCCATTTTTCAACGCACTTTATTCCGTCGTAACACCCTTATACATGCTTATTTACAGGTAAATATGTTCGAATCACCAGAGGATACCTTAGGAACAAGTGTAACATAATTTTTCACAGAGTTTTAAACTCTGGTTAATTTTAATATTTATCACTTGTCATACTTAATACCGGCTACGCGCCATTATGACTAAACGATACTGTCGTAAGCTACGTCTCTTCATAAAGCCTCCTGTTGAAGACAACTTTGCACTAATCGTTAAGGCCTTGTTGTATAGAGGGTATTGATTTCATTTGTTTTAAGACACAAAACATCGCTCATTTAAACTCAATATGTATATGGTTTGTACGCTTACCTATTCAGATGACTCACCACTGGTCGCAACTTATTCTCATTTAACCTTATATTACAGGTGGGATGCCTCCAGAGAACAATGGACCCATTCCATATGCACAAAAAATCAAAAAGTATCGAGCGAGCGTGTTACACTAACAAAGAATAGTAAAAATGTTAAAGAACTGAAATAGTTTATCGGGACCAGTCTAACCACCAATTGAATACCAAGCTCATCTATTTAAGCGCTTAAAATGTCCACAACTTTTATTTGTCTTGTCAAATAATTTACTGGCAAACTAAACATACAAAACACTAATGAAACAACGTCTTTAACAAACTCCAGGTTTGAAAGTTTATTACACGGATATAAAACAAAACTATAACAATTGTAGCTTACCTTGAGAGCCAACAGCCACATGACCATATTAGCTGCTTGAATAACTGTTTGTGAAATATTTTGTCACTTTTAATTTTTTAATAAAACACATTAGTAACTTTAACATTTTTATTTTAAACTAATCAGTATACAGTGCGGTTCTTAATGAGTCAACCCTCAGAAAGAAGTTGAAAGTAGATATTGGAAATTTTAAAATAAACTATTTTTTTAAGGAACATAAATCACTTTATTTACCTTGTAACAAATGAAAATATAAACTTAGTATATACACACATAGTTGTCAAATTATAGTAAACACTTACATTCTAAAATCAATTTTCAATTGTACCATTACATTAAGCAAACGCATCTTCCCGATCAGCGCCTGTTCCATCTGCATCTTCCAAAGACGAAAAATTGAGAAAATGTGCAGGTCTGTGTACTTCATGATAGAATTCTTTCGGATTGGCTAATTGAAGCTCATATTTCATACTTGGATCATGCCGAACACCTACAAATTGAGATGAATATATTTTTTTCTATGACTGCAAATAATATTTCTGGGATCTAACATGTTTCGCCGTAACGTGTGGTACCACAGCATCAAACTAATCGAAGTAAACGGTTCGAAAGTGTTAATATGTAATTTTTTTTGTTTTTACATAAAAAATAATATATCATTCAGTTAAATATGCTCCTAAAAGATAAGCACAAAGTATATTGTGCAAATTGAAAAATGCAGAGGAAACCAAATGTAGTTACACTTTGAAGTTTCCTTTTATTCTCTAAACCGCAGTAATGTGAAATATATTACCTTAAATAAACTTGTATTGAGGAAATGAAAATTCGAAAACTGTGTTCCTGTTTTTTTTTAAGAAACATAGCATAGACATTTCAATATGGCAACGTTCAATTCAGAGAAAAACCAATTATTAATTATTGCCAATAAATATTCTGCTTTTATTGAAAAAGATGATTCATACCAGGATATCAAAAATTATCTTGGTCAAGGGTAGTTGTGGAATCTAAAACGTGTGTCTTACTGTAAATTATCAAAACTTGTGTCAAATTAATTAATTTGAAGTTTCTAAAAGTGAGAAATTTCGCAATTTTATACGAATGTTATAACACTCGGAAGTCTCTAGCGCTTTAGACTCCGGGATTTTCACGTGGCCTATCGAAATTAGAAGGTTCGAATTGTATAAAAACACAATTGCATGAACGCCAGACGCCCTATGTAACTAGCTATGAACGTAATCATTTCGACATATGCCTCGAGGAGCTCGCTACGCGTCAGTTAGAGTTTATACATTTTACCTCGGTCTTGTTAATTCGGTGCCGTTCTATGCCCCGTCCGGCCGGCGCCAGTTGTAATAAAATGTTTTCGCTAGCTTTTAACCGCTTTTGGGTATATTTTAGTAGCTAGAAATTTCCCTTTGGTACGTCGCACGTTAGACGCGCGTAGCTAAGACCTGAGAGTACCTGTTTCTATTTTAATTGAATTTTCCTATTCAATCGACATTTTGGGGCCCGAGACTAAGCTATTTAGTTGGCTCCGTTCATAAACTAACGACATGGAGCGAAAACCGCATGCGAAAAGTACTCGTAAAGACGTTCTATGTTCCGAAGATTTGCACTTTTCTAACTCGCGAGCTACGCGCCCCTCACGTGAACGTCATTCGATTTATCGAAAATTAACCAATTTAAAACAGTTTTCGACCCGGTTTGTGGCTATTGCGACCTTGTAAAAGGTTCAAAGTTAACATTTCGTTTTACATTCCACAACCACACTTGACCAAGATAATTTTTAATTTGTAGTTCATTATTGTTTTACAACTGAAATAAGTAGGTATGAAATTTGTAGGTTATTGATGTCAGTGTGACAGTGACATAATTATTTCAAACGTAAAGTAAGACATACGTTTCAGATTCCACAACCACCCTTGACCAAGATAATTTTTGATATCCCGGTATAATGAATTGAAGGTAAAATACGTTTCGTAACGGTAATGCCACGCACTGGTTGGTCAGAAATCCAATAAATTAGTGAATTTTGCAAGTAAAAAAGCAAACAAAATATCAAAATGTTTAAAAGTCAGAGGTGCATAATCCCTGCCTAATATAAGTAATAATTTTGGATTCATAGATATCTTTACTTACATAAAAAATCGCTTTTTGCATGTGAACTCCTATCTAAATCATGTACGTATAGTTTTTTGTAGGTTTTTTACTCAGGAATACGATGGTGAATTGAACTTTGGTGTACCACTTGGTTTGGTACTAAAATCGATTTTAAAGTTTGAAACACGATTTTGGAGCCTTAGATGGGATGGAGATCAAAAAATGTTTGCTGAAAGTGACCATTGATACCCATACTTTTGCTCGAGGGATAAAATTTTGCATATACGTGACGATGAGAAAAAAAAATGTTTTGCTCCTCCACCGAGGTCTGTGGGGGGGGGGGGAGGGGGTTATGATTATACCACCCCAGGAAACATGTTTATTTGACAGTTCAAAACAGGTAATAACTCCGATTTTAGATTTCGCAGAGGGGAGCATATGTCAGTTCTTTTTTCGAAATTTCTTCAAATATGTGTAGTGGATCTTGCATTTTTCACAGTAAAATGTCACATTCTGTCCTAAAATATAAGTTTTCGATGTTCTATCGTTCAAACAAAATAGAAACGACATTTTATGGGGTATTCCGATTTGAAGTGGATGATCACACGATATAACAATAATTATATATTCAATAGTTAATCATTTGCATTCCTGACTTACCCATGAAATTGTAGTTCCACGAGCCCTGCGACGGTACCATGAAGAAGCCCAAGAACCGATCGGACAACAACATTTGCACCTTTTCATAGTGACTAGGTAGATATCCTTTGGGATTGTTGCCCTTGTCCGTGTTCTGTCGGCCCCATTCGTAACCGGACGGCGTCAGTTTGTACGCGGTCAGAGAACAGGAACCGGGCGTGAAGGAACACGTGATGATGATCGTCTTCTCGCCGTCCCATACCGGATTGTCCGCCATCAGTTTCGAATGGGTCGTTATGTCTTGCGGCGACAACTGCGGCAGTTCGTTGGGTTGCGTGTGTATCCAGCCGAGCGGTTCCATGTCCTTGAGGAACGGATGATTCGGCGGCACGTTGGGAATGTGGACGGTTTGGTGGGTGCCCCATTGCGGCGGCAATACCAGACAACGAAGTTCCTTGACTTGCGGATTGTCCGGCGGACTGACGCCGTAAAGGAACGCGGATATCTGAAACGAACATCACCCGGAAACGTTAGATCGAAAAGTCATCGTGGTAACCATGTGGATCAATAATTTCGAAATAGTGAAAAGATGAAAAAAATTAATTGATTTGTGTGTCACAGTAATTGTAATGAACTGTAATCAATCTGCAATGAAATAGTAGTGATTATTTCATTTTTCATTAGATTCCATAAATTTACTTAATTCAATAAATTGCTCAATTTTCTGGAAGAATAAGTACCGTGACCAGGTACGCCATCGGAATAGTAAATACAAATGTTACGATGATGATGTTGAGATTGATTCTTATGTATTTTTTGCCATAGGATACGATTATCGTTACCCGTACTTTGTAAAAGTTGTGCTTTTTTTTAATTTTACAATTTGTGAAAAAAAAATTACTTTTTTATACATTTTTCTTTATATCTCCTTCCCTGTGCATTTTTAGCATTATTTTTGCTCCTTACTTAATTATCTACAAAATGAGATCTAGTGCGATATCCCAAGTGCTATTGTTAACCTGCAAATTGCGTTGAAAGTTGAAAAAGCGTGTTTTTTTAAACATTCAATATCTCAACACTTAAAATACCTAGGAACTTGAATTCTCAGAATATGTTGCTATTACTAATATAAATGAATGCGCCAAATTTCAAAATGATCGCTTTTCAACTTTTAGAGTTATTAACGATCAAATTTTTTTTCGAAGTTTAGTTGCATAATGCGCTTAAGTTGCTGTGATCATCTGATTTTGAACCAGCTGGTCTCAAAAATTCAAAAAAATATTCTAATTTAATTTCCCGTTGGAATTTAAAAAAAAAATTGACTAGAACCGATTTTATAACTTTAGGAATTTTAAAAAGAAAAAAATCTCCGCTCCTGTGCAATGTAAGACATTTTTTTCTAAATTTGTGAAAAAATATCAGCTTTAAAGTTATGGAAACAAGAATCATCAGTATTAATTTTTTTTAAGTTTTATATGTGTGTATAGAACTACTAGTGTTAAACAAATCGTTATAAAATCGGTTAAAATCAACCAAACAATTAAATTATTGAATAAATAAATAAATTAAAATATTATTTGATATATTTACACAAGACCGTGGGGACACGACAAAATTGAAAAAAAAAGCGATATTCAACAAAGTGATCGTGTTTTTATTCCTGTAAAGAAGTGATATTTCATAAAAGAAGAATCTAAACGATACCATTCAACTCGAATGTTAGGCCATCCTGTATTTTGAAATTTGTATTCACATGAAAATTTTGCCGGAAAGTCTTTAAAAAATGCACTCACCTGCGCCCTCAAATCTGAAATCGTCACAAACTTCTTCAGAACGTTCTTCGGCAAAATATAAGTGTACCCCGTCTCTTTGATATCGTCCGAACTGACGTAGATGTGATTGGTTCTGAGATGCAAGTTCGTGGCCGAAATCGCCCGGACGCGCCACTCGGTTTTCGAGCTGAACGTTTGCGTTTCGTAGTTGCTCGTCGTGCTGGTTATAATTTCGTCGCCGTGCTTGTTGACGGTTCTGGTCGTGGTCGCGGTGAGCTGCGACTGTTCCTTCGTTTGTTTTTCGATTTCCGCGATCTGCTGTCGCTGAGCCGACGGGGCGCTTATCTCCATACCGAGGATGATGTCTCGAATTTCCGACTGCGTCAAGGAAGCCACGTTGACGCTGCGAAAACAGAAAAAAAGGGATGCGAGTTAGCGACAAACGAAGAGCGTCATTAGGTTCAAACTTACTTGTTCTTTTTGCCGTAATCGGCCAGAATGAGGTCTTTCAGTTGCACTTCAACCTTGATCCATTCGTCGTCCGAGAGGGTGGGCCAGATGTGATGAGGCTCTGTGATCGTAGTTTTATCCGGTTTCAGGATTACTTTAGTTCTTTCCGTATTGACGTGCAAAGCTCTCAGAATCAAAATGAGACGAGAAAATGCCTAAACGGAAAACATACAACATTTCAACGAATTAAATATAAAAAAGTTTTATTGTTACTTGTACTTCTTCATGTTTTCTCTATTGTAATGTAAAGCTGTCATAATCAAACATCTAACAGTTACAGGGAGGGTCAGAAATTATTACAGATTTTGCAAAATTTTATAGGGGCTTTACTTTTGAACTAACCCCCGTTTTTGTGATATTTAGGATTTAAATAATCCTATCTATAATGGAAATGATGTATGTGTTGAAATTATTCAATTTTTATTTTTGAATTTTCATTTTTATCTTCTTAAATATAGGAAACTTACTTTTAGAATAACCCTTTTACATTAATTCTTTGGTTGTAATTTTAAGTGTACTAATAACCCTATATTTCAGCAGTAATGAAAATAATGTATATATGTGTTGAAATTAATCGATTTCAATTTTTGAATTTTTATTTTTTATATTTTTTGAATATAGGGAATTTACTTTTAGAATAACCCTCGTATATTAATTTTTTGCTTGTAATTTTAAGGGTACAAAAAACCCTCTATTTCGGCAGTTTTGAAAATAATGGATATATGTGTTGCAATTAATTAATTTTAATTAATGAATTTTCATTTTTTTATCTTCTTTAAATATAGGAAACTTACTTAAAGAATTAATATTTTGACAGAAATGAAAATAATATATGTATGTGATGAAATTAATTTGTTCTAATTCATTTTTAAATATTTATTTTTTATTCTTTTTTCAATCTAGGATACATTCTTTAGGATTAACTCTTGTTAATATTAGTTCAGTCTTAATATTCATACATATTTCGGCAGGAATAAAAATAAGCGAACGTTCTATCGTAGTATTAATGAAAACAAAAGATTGAATGATAAATGATTAAATATACAATTTTTTTTAACCTGATTCTCGGCACAAAAAGTTCCCGGCGGAATGAGATCTTAGGTTGTCTGTGATTTATAGAAACGTTCCCATTCATCCAACGAATAGCCAGTAAAACGTTTTTATTATTTGTAAATATTTTGGAATATCACTCTAAGACACCACAAGTTAGGTTAGAAATTGACGATTTATTCTGCAAAATTCCACCGATCTATTGATAATCGACTTACCGTGTATGAAGAAATAGTCTTCAACCAATCATCGTACAAGTTGAACAGAACCATCTGAGGCTCGGTGGCTTTCAAGATGAGATCGCCAAACTTTTCGACTTTGAGGCAAGCCTGGAAAGGCAATTGCAACTCGGATCCTTTGATTACGATATTGGGGAAATCCAGCAGATGGACTTCGAGCGGATCCAACATTCCTTTTCGCGTTACGATGATCTGTTTAGGTTGTTCCTCCACCGGTAAAGATCTAATCAAAGCTGCAACTTCTTCGGCAGTTTTCCATTTGGCTAACTGAAAGTGCGTATTTTCTATCAAACATTGTTTAGTACATAATGCGCTAAATACAATATCTCGGTCGAAATAATACTGGAAGGCAGTGTGAAGGTATATAAACCTATCATCTCTGGTTCTCTGGGTGTTGACTGCAAACGTTGGCCCAAATAGTGTTCAGACGACAGCTCAAAGTGTCTTAGATTTCATTAGTAATAGAAATGGCATTTCAATAATGACTTTCAATTGCCAAAGTATAAATAGTCACAAATACGATTTACAAGATTCAGTTACGAGACAAACAAATGTGTTACTTCTTACCGAAACTTGCATGGCGCATGATAATCCGATTGAAATACCTAATTTCAATTGTATTGTTCAATTCAAATGAGATACTGTTCCAAAAGGTGGGGTAGCTATTTACCAAAATAATAATAATGTTACTAATATTATGACTCCGAATATTGAAATAAATATTTGTGCGTGCTCATGCAAACTTAGAAATGGCCTACACATAGTCATGATAGCAATTTACATTTCTCCGAATCCAAAATTGGACGAGGTAGAGCATTTTATTCATCGCACTTTATTGGAGTACACTGAAGAAGGGTCGAAAATACTTGGTACAAATGGTAATAAATTTCCACTTATCTTGGCTGGCGATTTCGCTGATAAAAAATCAGAGCGGTTGACAACTTTTCTTTCGGAAAAATTGAATTTGAAAATGAATAATGATCCACAAGAATCCACAACAAAATATGGGACCACCATTGACGCGGTATTTTCCAGATATTTAGAGGATATCAAGTCTCAAACTTATGTCTCTTATTTCAGTTATTCAGTAACCATAAACCTATAGTTTCAATGATAACAAATTCCTGAATAACCTACATGTATTGTAAGATAATAAAAATATTTTAAACGATATTAACTTCTCATTTATTCAATAAAAGAAAAAAATTGGTTTTCTTATCGGTCACCACGCTCAAAAGTAACTTGAATTAATATCAAAGAAAAAACTTGAATTAAAATATCAAAGAAAAAAAAATACTGCATAAATTTAAAAAAAATAATAATTATAATTGCATAAGTTGAGAAAAACTGCTATGCAATAGCTTTACCGCGGCAGTCCCCGAGTGCCACACGTATCTTTCTTTATTATTTTTCAGAAATAGTCCAGTCAAAAGTGTATAAAAACATCTAACATTGTATAGACCGCACGAAATTGCAAAATTCTTTTTGGATCGTGTCCAGGATGGCTTACACATCGTTAGTCAGAAAAAAGAAGGGGGCTCGTGATTATTACTATTAATAAACAATGAAAAACCATTGTCAATTAACAAATCGACTTTTATAACAAATGGAATATCTCGGGCTCTTTTAATCCGAAATTTCTGAAATTTTGTATCAGGTAGTTTTTTGATCCTCTGAACCCGAATCTGAAGCCAAAAAATAGAAAATCTGGCCCATTTGGTGGAAAACCCGGAAAATTTTACCAAATCTTAGCAAAAACAAAAATTTTACTTGGACTGTGGTATCGAAATAATAAGATGACGTGAAGTGTCTCGGTACAATTGTCACTAAAAGAAAAATATTTATGCAAAAATTAAATTATGCACAACTCAAATTTTTTGTCGATAAACTATCGACTGGTATTCTATTGTAAAGAATATCAATAAACGCATTTTGTTACGAAACATTCGACTTACTTGTCCCAGACGTTTCTGCCCGGCCCAAACGGAAGTATGGATGATTTTCAAGAAGAGCTGACCAGTTCTCGGATTGAAGATGAAAATAGCTCCGTTAATCGGTTTCGTCGTTAGATTTCCTTCGAAAGTTTTGTGTATGGTGACACGATATACGTTCGTGTCGTCCACGAACCAGATGATTTGATTGGAGAACAGTTCGCCGTAATTCTGACTGGACAGATACGGTTCCGTCGGTTCGCTCGAGTACAATTGCAAAGCTTTTCGAATACGCTCTCGCAACACGTAAAGCGCGGGATTAGCTTTCATTATCTTCGCCATCGCTTGTTGTATGAGCGGTTTGCATCCGGGGAACCAATTACCGTAGGCACTGTAAAGTAGATAGGGGATGTGTGAATGTTGCCCAAAAGATCATGTTGTGGTAGTTACCTGTGCAAGTTGTAGGCTAGATCAATAGCGATTAGTACGCCGGTGGGAGACGGATAGATTGACATGTTGTCGGTGGTGTAATCCAAAAATTTGGCTCTGGCGTAACGTTCGATGTCGTGGGAATCATAATCACCCCACCTAAGTTGCACATCGATCCAATATTTTTGAGTAGTCGTGTTATCCATTGTGTCCCTAAAAATATACACCGGATTGATGTTACCCCATTCATCTATGATACACGAAAAACTACGAATTTCATACGAATGTCCATGATATTAACTACTAGGTCTAGGGCAAAATATATACGGACATTCCTTTGCGATTCATAAATGATTTGACTAATATCTGCTCCTGGATTTAAATATATCTAAAACCAGTTGAAACCGAAAATGATTAGGTTTTCAAATAATCATCTCTAAATGATCGGAATGTGACCCTCCCAGGCCATATCTGCCATGCTATCTAGCTGTAAGGAAATACACTATGTTCTAAAAGCAGAAGAAACTTGTTTCAAATTATCAGTTCGCTCTAAGCCAATACCCTCTATCGTACAAGGCATATACGCTGAGTGCATAGTTCAGTGTGACGTCATCGACTAGAATCTTACCGACAGTATCGTTTAATCTTAATGACACATAGTCGGTATTTACTGTGACAGGTGACAATTTAACAGTTTTATCTATTTCTTGTGGAAAAGTATATGTTGCATCTGTTCCTAATGTGTCCTCGTGTGATTAGAAGGTATTTTTACCTGTAAATAAGCGTGTATAAGAGTATTATGACTGAATAAAGTGCGTTGAAATATGCTATCCTAAGTGTATGTTTATGTTAGTTCTTCCGCGTTTTGTTTAGTGCGTACACAGGTTATGCGGATGACATCGCCATACTCCCCCGAGCCTACGAGGGTACCTTGCAGGAGCTTTTTTAACAAGACTTGATAATTATAGAAGTCTGACGTAGAGAGAACAAACTCTCCATTCAGTCGGAGAAAACTACCATCATCTTCTTCAGAAGGTACAAAAACGAGGCTCTCAAGGAAATGGTAATCGAGGGCAACTCAGTTGACTTTTCCGAGTCGGTGAAATATTTGGAAGTTACCCTGGACTCAAAACTACTCTGGCTGAAGCGACTAGAGACTAGGTGCCAAAATGATATGATAACCTTTTGGCAGTGTAAAAGAGCAATTGGCATGAAGTAGGGTTTGGGGCCTAGGCACCTGATGTGGTTCTACTCAGCTATTATTACCCCAAGACTCAGTCGTGCAGTTCTCGTATGGTGGAAAAGAATCGAACTGCTTACAGCCCAGAAATTTCTGGACAGAATACAGGGAATATATAATGATATGGAGTGCTAACCAAGCCCGTCCATTTAGGGAGTAGCCTCGAAGGCTGCGACTAGAACCACGGTACAGAATCAAAGCCCTGTGGTTCGCAGAGCAACATTTCAGTGTTGTCATCCCGTCCAGGAAAGAATGGGCAAGCAAATGGTACAGTTTGGTATACGGATGGGACACAAGAATCGGAGCAGTCTTTGATATATTGATGGGTACTTCGTGCGAATGGGTCTTCCAAGCCGAGATGCTAGCCTACAGATGCGCAGAGACGTTACTCGATTACGGTAAAATCAATGAGACCATCTGGATCTGTTCGGACAGTCAAGCGGCACTCAACGCACTGAAAAACCAGACTGTTTCCTCGAGGCTTGTCAGGGATACCAAGCAGATCCGTAATAGGCTAGCCGGTGGAAATGGGATCAACCTGAGCTGGATTCCGGGTCACTCAGGTTGGAAAGGGAATGAGAGAGCGGACAAACTAGACAGAGCGGGGACCCGTTTGAACATTCCTCAAGATCCCCTTGCTGATATCCTCTACAACAGGGGTATACTGATTTTGCGGAACCATTTGAGAGATCAACATGCCTCAGCATGGAAAAGTATTGACGGCTGCTGAACTGCCAAAGCGCTACTTAGCAATGACGTAGACCTAAGTGCAAGCGAGATACTCTCGCTGAGGAGGCAAAATATTAGGATAATCTCGGAGATCTTTACAGTCACGGAAATCTGATTGAAGATACAGTGGGGAAAAGCGACACTCCCTTCTATATGAGATGAGAGGGAAACCAAGTGGAGTCGTTCTTCAGCCCACTTTCTTTTTGAATGTCCTGCGCTCATCCAAGCCAGGTTTACCTGGCTAGGCCCGGCGATCATCACGGCTGATGATATAAAGAATGTAAGCGTAAAACAGATCTTGCTAAAAAACGTAGAAGGGGTTAGTGTACAAGGGTCTTTGACTAAGTGCACTGAACATTTTATTAAGCCCGCCACTATCTCAACCAATACCAATACCAAAATACTGCAATGTGCCAAACGCTCAGATGTTCGGTTCTCGTAAATATAATAAACTACGGAAACAATGGATATCGGCTGTCCCTGTGAAAGATTTCATGGTAACAACAATAACAGAGATACATAACAAGCATCGTGTATCCTCATCCAGTTGATAATTCAAGACCATAAATTCATCTATTCGATTCGATTCACATTCCAAATGTATAAGGAGGCCAAATTCAAAACATGTAGTATCCCCAACTTTGACTTGGGAGACGAGAACATTGGCTCATTTTATACTCAATGCATGAACTAGAGCATGAAAAATTGTTAAAATTTGGATATTCTTTGTATAAGCACTCTTATCTTACAAATTTGGAACGTCAAAATGTTAAACTAGCCCTTGTATTCAATGAATATGTTATACAGAATCTACTTCAATTTGGATCAAATATAGAGCAGTTTATAAACTGTAACGAAGCTTAAATTTCGAAAGATTATTTAATTTAGATCAGGCAATAAATACGGATGTTACATGTAATTTCAGTTCGAACAGTTCATTATTTCAATAGATATGAATGAATTCCGAATGTGTATTCCGTGATTGCCACTTTTCTAAATCTCCGTAATTTCAAATAAGTATAATTATTCAAATAGATGAATCTAATTCATGCCCGTTCAAAATTGCATTTCATTCCGATAAAATATGTTGCAAAAACAGGGGTCTGGCCCGTTAAGACACCAAACTTTGTGCAGTCTTATGTATAAAAAGGGCGAACAACCTAAAAACTCCGATAACACTTGTTTACTCCGCCGGGAAGAACTGGTGTGATATCATGAGCGCGAATTTCAGATGTAAGAAGTAGCGTCACTTTTAACCATTGTTCGGGGCATAAGTAAAAACAAATGGCACAAAAATAAGGATTTGGTGGAGCAGACCTGTCCAGAACCTCGAAAAACATATAAAAGCCGTGACAGACAACAGATCGCTCTCTTGTGTTTTTGATTTTGATCAGTAAAGTAGCTCTCTTGTGTTTTTGAATTTTGATCAGTGAAGTAGCTCTTGTGTGTTTTTGAATTCCAATTAATATCGTTGAAGTGTGATCATTTGAGAATCGAAGTGAATTAAAAATCCAAGTTTAAGTCAGAATAAAACTGTGAATTAACAATAGTTTTTCCGTGCAAGTGAATTGTTTCATAAGGTAATTGATAGCAAATAGTTTATATTTTTGGGCATTACGATATATTGATTTCCGTATTTTATGATTATTGTTGTGATTGGTAAACGTTTGTACGATATTTAAGTTCCGTGGTATTCAGTAATTTGAATCATCATAGGTGAGTTTATCCCGTCATAGGTCGAATCGCGCACGATTTCAATGCGCGCGTGGATTGAAATATTCAAGTAATTGTATGGTGTGTACAGAGTGTGTACGTTTGAACGACAGGGGCGTCTTTGATATATTTGTGAACGCTGTGTCTATCCCGGAAGTATAAGTATATCCTAGACGACCAAACCACCAACGGCTTGTGCACACTGTAGTATAAGCTGGGGGTGGTTGTGTGATTGAGAATCGTAATAATTCCCTTAATACTATGAGAAGTTCTAGGCCGTGGATTTAGGGGTTATTGCAGATACGATAAATAGGAATTGTGCACGCTGTGTCTATCCCGGAAGTATAAGTCCTAATTGTCTAGATTCTGAATCTACAAAGTGTATGAAATCTAATACTGTCATACAATTACCGGGTAATCCATGGATAGCTAATACCAGGGTGGGTGTTATGACAGAATAAACTCCATTAGAGTAATTAACCGAAAAATAGTAAAATCTGATATGGTACAATCGGAAAACTAGTGCAAACAATATTTTCCGAACAAACCGAATTAATAACCGAATATATCGTAGTGTGATTTGAACATTCCATTTATTAGTGCTGCTATCTAAAATTTACCGAATACCGCTTATTACGCTGAGACCTGTTTGATTCGTACTTTTCCGCAAATTGATCATTCTGAATCATTCATCAACCGATCCCGTACCGCTGAATGGAATTTAGTGACCGGACTTATCGTAGAGTTGATTTCTTGAAAGAGTTTTCATTTACCGTTTGAGCTTCATTACATTTTCCGTCTGGGTGTACTTTTGTGAAATAATACCGTTCAATTGCATTTAAATTGATTATTCTGAAAGTGTACTTGTTAAAATCATTATATATTTTAATATTTGGAATTCCCTGTTTTATTAAATTATTTCTGCTCCATCTTTAACGAGCTAAGTTATAACCAGGTATCAATTGTAATTAAAGCCTACAATTTCGATACTGTTTTCTGCCCATTGGACTCTGGTTATACTTCACTGTAGCTACCCTAGGGACAAGGCTATCTTTAGATAGCATAGTGACAAGCCTTGTGGAGAGGACCCTAGCAGAAGTCCTCAAAAGGAGTTAACCTTTGGGAAAAATCTGGCGCCCGAGGATTCGAAGATTACCGCAGTAAGACTTTACCGAAAAGCGACAAGGTCGCGTTATAAAACATTGTATTAGCTTGGTGGAAAATAATGGATGATTTAGAAATCTAGTTTTTAAGATATTCATTAAATTCGTTAGATACGTGGAAGTCTAGATCGGCTTAAAAAAATATAACAAAACCGACACATACTGCATGGTCACATACATTACGGAATTTTAGAAATAGATTCGTATTTTTTTCAATGAGCTCAATTTAAAACAGAACCATCAGAAAATAGGTTCACGTCTGGCAAACACGTGTAAACATGGAGTCATTATATGTCCTAAAGAATAAATAACACTTTAGTTTTACTGCCGGTACGTTGACCAGCTGCAAATAGCGTCGAGCGTACAGGCCTTGTACTATTCGCTAAGAGAGTATAAGTGTATCGAAACACAGCTGAACGTTTCTCATGCCATGTTTAATGTTGAGGTACGAGAAATTCGTGCAAAATGGATTTTATTTGAATTGTTATCGGGAAGCGTGAAACAACAGTACTTCAAAATAAAACTGGATGAATTTCAAAATCAAAATTTGAAAAAAAAACCTAATTCCTACATAAAAGGTGAAAAATCTAGCAAAACTCAAATGAATCTATGGATATTTTGGAACAATTTTAAGCGAAAAATATAAAAACTACTCACTTTGAGTCTGCCAAAAGCGACGGCCTCGATACGTTCCACTTATACGCCGAAAACAAAAGAATATCGGCGCAAGACGAATTCATCTTGTACGATTTACGTGGATGAATTGTCTCCTTTTGTACGGTTTCTATTTCGAGGGCGTCCAATTCTTGATCGAACACCTAACGAAACGAATCGATATTGATAATCAATCGTGCAACTTATCGAACAACACTTACCTGACACAAATCCATGACGATAGACTCGTGAACTTTCTGCCACAAGTGAGCCCTGAATATCTGAATGAGCGAAATTTTCAACGTGGGTATTTTACCGTGCATGAAAATACCAGTCAAGTCCAATTGCACTTGGAAACCGACGTAGACGTTTGCGCGGTTGATGGTCGGCGACCACCAAAGGGTGAATCGACGATTAGGAATTTGATTGAGACCGGACCGTTGCGCGTTGGTTAATTTTTTGTATTTCATGGATTCTTCGAAACCGGATGCTTTCTCCCTGAAATTGAAAACCAGTCAATATTAAATGACTCCTCGTTTCCTAAATCTAATAGAAAATCAAGTAGATTGGAATTTGAATGGAGTTCAAAATATATTTTCAAAATTAAATTAATTTGATTAAAACTAAGTATGATAATAAATGAATAAATACTTATACAATCTAGCTCATCTAAAAAAAATGTTACCTAATCAATCACTTACCAAAATAGACCTTCCCACGTTGGGAAATACGTTCCTTTGAATAGGGTGTGTTCTAAAATACCTTCAACACCGCCAAGCGCTTGTATCATGTCAGTTCGATAATTGTTCAAGTTCCACAGTTTACCGTCGTGGCGTTGATGAGTCCACCAGAACGGATTCTGCTTCAAAACCTATCGCAAACACGAAATATCTTTAGAGAAATGAAGAAAACGGCTGTAAAAATATACAGATGAATAGTAGGTACTTGACGAACAAGTCCATCAAAAACGAAAATACTCACTTGATACTGTTTAAATTCCGTTCTTATTCTCCATCCTTTGTCGTACGCCAGCGTGTGCCTATCTTTTTGGAACAAAGTATTTATCCTGGGTATTCCTCTGTCCCACGAATCCTCCAAGTCTTCTAAGGTTAAACGCCTGAAACGATTCTTCATTTCAGAACTAGACAGAGCCCACGTTATTAAATTGCGCGTCAGAATGAATACAGGTCCGTGTTCAGTAGTTTCAGCACCACTTCCTTTTCCGCCATTTCGCTTTTAATTATACGAGGATGCTCGTAAGACCCTAAATTGAAGGGCAGTAGCAACGTATTCTACTTAGGAACAATTTAAGCCACCTTGGTTGAACAAGACTCGGTACCTAAATTTCCATCTCTAGAGGTTTTCCGTCACAGGGACGGCGTGGTAGCTCGGTAAAAATACCTAACTAGGTTTAATTATCCAACACTGGCTTACCTTTGTTAAAGGAACGATTGACACAAGTAAATTAGAACATTTCATTAAAAACAGATACTTTAACATTATACGTTACTGAGTTTCTAAATGATTGAATAGTGTTAATAACGGTTTCCGCTAGGAAGTATAGATAATTAAACTTGAACAGAGACTATGACTGACATCTGTGTTTTAATGGCCAAAATCGATTATTTTACTAATGCGCGAAAACTCGAGACGTCTCGCGACATGCGATGAGAGGCGAGACTAGAAAACGGAAATCGACAGGATCTCATCATGGTGTGAAGCCTTATCAGTGGTAAGTCGAATTGTTTTCATTCCTTTATCTTTCATTAATTGAATATATTGAAGGATTATTATCGACAGTGAACCTGCTAATTTGATGTCTAATTATATCTAAGCCTTTTAGTAGATATTTTTTATGAATTATTATATGAATATCAACTCATCCGCGTGGCCACACAAGATCTAATTTCCTTTTAGTAGATATTTTTTATGAATTATTATATGAATATCAACTCATCCGCGTGGCCACACAAGATCTAATTTTCTTGCTCGGCTCTAAATTAGATATTATTTACTTATATTCTTTCTCTTGTCTTGCAATGATCCACGTGGTTACATAGTATTCCGTATCACCCTCTTGGTGAGATAACGGAATAATTATTGATCTAGGTGAACTTAAATAAAGCCGAAATTCTCATTGACTGCTTTATGGGAGTAAATCTTCCGATATTGCTTGAATAAATTATTGATTTAGAAACCACGCTCACGATTTTAGTCTACTATATTCAGTAAACTATTATCCAATTGCAGATTTCTATATTAATTCACTCATTTTTTTTAAGACTACATTTAAAAAATATAATTTGAAGTATAAATTGTCATAACTTCAAGAAGTAAACTATTATTCAAATATTCTCTTTCAGATTATAATATTGTTTTTCACTAGTTCTCTTCAAGACAATTTGGGAAGATAACATAACCAGTTGTGAAATTAAATTGATTATTCCTGATTTAGTTTTTTGTCCCTCGAACTTGTGGGCAAGGTATTGCTTGTATAGTCTATATTTCAGGGTTTAAACGATCGAGACGTCTCCATCCTTTTTCCCGTGCCCCGTTGTAGTTTTTTAGTTGGAATAACCAAATTTTCTTGAACAGTTATTAATAATCTCTATCCGAAATTAGTTTCATCTACCAATTAACTTTTTAAACTTTGGTTTAATCAAATTATTTAGAATTCCTATTTATTTCACTTTCATTTTTTCTAAGTACTGATCTTTGTTAATTTACAAAATAAGTATGTTTATTAATCAAACTAATTTTATTCCAATTATAATTCGCTAAATGATCAAAACCAAATTGATACGTTGAAACTTTATTTGTTTGATATGATCATCAACATTTATCCACCTCGTAGTGCCGGAAATTCTTGATTGAGGATTCTATCTAAATTTTTTTTAGCAAAAGCAATTGGCGCCCTGGGGAATCCAATCAATCAAGTATCTAAGGGCACGTATCACTACGAGCCCCGAGTATAAAATATCCTAGTGAGCATTAGACACAAAAGGTCGCACAAAGCGCAGCACGATTTGATAACCTGTCAAAAGGTGAGATTTATTGACATGACGGAATACAATGAAGGACTTTGCAAATGATTTCTAAAATCATTTATTTTTGACACCCTAAAAGCGCAAAAGTGGATCGTTTAATTCATTTTTGCGCTTTTAGACTGTCAAAAATAATGTCAATGAATGCATTTTATCTTACACATATATAACCTTTATTTATTTCAAATATCGATGTTGAAAATATTAAATAATTTTGTTAAATCCACTTCCAATTGTTGAACGGTTTATTTCGTTATAAAGTCAATAGACGACTGAACAAACATAATCATAACTCTAGAACCTAGTATGATGTAATTACCTGTTTTGGGCATTAGCTTCTTGTCGCTTCAGAGCGTATTCGGCCCAGACTCGCTGCGAATCGATGAATTCCGACTCCCACGGTTGAATGTACCTGTACAAATTTGGGATGAGTTGATCTTCGTCGTGACTCATACCCGACCGGAAATGCGTTATACCAACGTCCGTTTGTTTCGACCATCTCAAATCGGACTAAAATCATTTTAGAAAAAACGAATTATAATCATCATCAGGTCGAAACGTTATAGATCAATTATTTACCTGCGGTATGAGAACGTGTCCCATCGACAACATACCGAGCCCGCCCAACTCCTTGGGCGTATAAAATACGACCGGAGGGAAGCGACTGGGCATCTTGGAATTGAGACCGATCTTTATTCGAGTTTGTATCTTATTTTCGCATTTCACCAGAAGGTCCAATAGCTCTTGGGTGTTGACGACGGCTTCCCTGAAGTACGTCATAAGACCGATCAGGGCGGTATTCCACTTATTTACAATCTGAAAGATCCGAATTTTTAACAAAAATTCTTCGCAATGAATACAAATATACCGAATGTGTCATAATTATTTAAATTTCTAATTGGTATATGCTATCAGTGTAACAACCATCATCAATTTTTTTGAGGCACGGCTGTTTTTTAACAAACATGTTTGAGTTATTTTCCACTCTACACTCATTAATGTATCAAATGAAATGCTTCGATTGCGTTTGATTCATCAAATTTTTTTTAATTTTTTTCATGTACGAGCCTGTGTTAGAGAATCATCAGTGAAATTGGGCGACAATCAAAAGTTGGAGTACAAGGACATGATGCCGACGTTTCCCCAAGCATTGTAGCAAAGCAGTCTCATTAATTATCAATTAGAATTCATTCAGATATCAAACAAGTTGCTAAAATTCAAACTGGTTCTAAGAACACCCATGAACGTAAATAGAAATAAGATATTCTTTGTTGCCTTTTATTACGGACAAGTCAAGTATATGAGTTCATTTAATAAAATAAATTATTAGTTTCTCTTTAAATCTGTGGGACGGGAACAAGATGTGTGGTCGCTGAATCCTTGTCAAGGAAGGGTCATTATAATTTGTAAAATATTGACAAAGTCGAAGAGGTTCCTCACAGTTTCAATAGGAAATCATAAATTACGTATTTAACAGAAATGGTTCTAAAGAAAACAAGAGCTTTACAGTATATTGGTAGTTGAGACATATTTTTATGATCTAATTCGAAACAGCAAGTGGATCGCTTGCTATGGTTTAAACAAAGGTTTTTTACCCTGTCTTTTCCTTTGAAGCTACAATCTATTCACGTAACCATAACATAAAACAGTACAGGACGCAGTCGTTTCTTATTAAACATGTATTTAGAATATTAACTTGATGTAATTATCATTCATACCAAAATTCAAGAAAGTCTAAATAAGGTCATAAAATTAAGGTCCCTGTCAACAGAAATAGAATAGTTCTTTGGTATCCAACTCACTAGACTGGGGCAAGTCTCTCTCTTATTGGGTAAAAGTTACTACCCCTAAGCATATTGACTAAAGTCAGTTATATTCTAACTTCTTGAGTTAAATCTTGTTATGACTATTTCACGAATCACTTAAATCATATTCTAGAAAACTTTTCCAAGTTTTCTAGTTAAGCTTGCGTTGTGGTGTTTATGACAGAATTTTCGCCAAGTTCATTTAGAATCAAGTCATATTATAAAATTGGTATAAAAACAAAGTAGTTATTCTTTCATATAATCAAAATGATAAATTACCATAAAGTAACGGCTTCCACCATCGATTTTTCCAAGTCATTTTGCTGAATATGTGATATTTAGAATTCCTTGAATAATTAAATCATAATAGTTTTGTTCAACTCTCTACCCTGGTACATCCGGGCTGAGTGAAATTAGTTTTCACTTCATATCTCGGTTCTAATAAGGGTAATTTAAAATCAAGGATTGATTAATTGTTTTCTAAATTTAAAATAATTTCTTAATTAATAATTTTGTTTTACTTAATCTTTCAACTTTTTAATTTAACTATGACATTTACACAAAATAAATACAGCTATAGAAACCAGAAGAATCAGTTCCAGTACAAGCCTCAAGCCTTTCCAGAATATGTCACTTGTAATCGTTGGGGAAACGACGACATCGTGTTTGTATTAAAATAATCAGAGCTATATATAAAAAAAGTTAATGATGGTTGATTGAAAACCAAACGTCGGTTATTAAAACTGACATTACCACAAGAAAGCTTATATAAAGTTGCTTCAAAGAAGTGTTTTTATTTCTTTGGATGGTTTTGGTGCTTATTTGTTGAAAATTCATATCTATAGTTTTAACAAAGAACATATTTGCAATAAATTTTCGCAAACTTCGTATTTATTAAACAAAACATGACATGTTTCATGAGACGGTGACTTTATTGAACTATTGTTTGATAAATCCACCGTGTGGTGAAACACGTTTTGTTTAATAAAAACGAAGTTTGTGAAAATTTATTACAAGTATAATATTATTTATTAAAACTATGTTTTATTTCGTTTTATCTGTCACTAGAAAAAATAAAACAGGAAATCAAGAAATTCTGTTTTTCCATATGAATGGTTACGCAACTTTTTCCTTATTTTTGATATCCCCATAATATACATCCTTATCTTGGACATACTGTGTATGATTCATTTGTTATTAATAATTTTGTTTATCATTTAAATTAGTTACAATCTTGAAGCTAGATGTTTATATGCATAACTAATTGAAGAAAACTGTTCCAGTACATCTAATGGCCCGTTAGTTCTACGGATATGGCACCTCCGAAATTCATTAATTTCTCAAATTTTCTAACTAACGGTTCGAGAAACTATGCATCGGATTCTCCGTTGTCAAAAATTATCGACATTGAGGAATATTCTTGAAAATATTAATGAAATAATCACTACTGCTACTGCTTTCTTGTAAATGTTCACGATAAGACCACTTTAATTCGAAACGACAACAGACCTCCAAACGAAATAAGTTCCGATCAAAAAAAATACGTAAACTCACCTTCGTGAACGTTGTCGATCCGGAAGCCATAAGTATCTGCCTAACCCTGTTATGGAAACGACCCATGGATTCGTCGTCGACCCTCAAGAAACACTGAGCCGTCCTTTCTTTACTGCCTTCGTGTTGTAAATTCCAGACGCCGTCGCGATGTGTGAATTCGTCGTTTTGCGTGCGACACTAACGAAACAAAAACAATTTAAAAAATCTGAAATTCGGTCGAGCGCGAGACAATATTTTTACCTTGGGCAAGATCCTGCATTCGAAACCGCACATGTTAAACAACAAGTTCGGATTATCTTTCGAATAGACGCTGACGAAACTATTCTCCCACTGGATGGTGGTTACGGATCGAGGCAAACGGTTCTTGATGTCCCAAAACACGGCTCGTCCCCTTAAAACAAAATAAAATCAAAACAATCGAGAAGGCGTTTTCACGAGGTTATACAGGGTGTTTCAGTTTTTTCGTTCATAACTTCGGCAAACGATAGAACTTCTAAAATAAATAGGGGTTATCACATAAAATTGTTCTCTAAATCACTTCGTTTTCAAGATACAGTGTTGAAATTGAAAAAAAAAATTAGATTTTTGCGAATATCTCCGGAACCGTTCATCGTACAGAAAACAGCGTTTGTAAGGAATCACTCGTAGTAAGCTATGTTTTGTGCGATGAAAAACTTTTTTTATTCATGGTTGGTGAAGATTTTGAAGGGTTAGTGGTTGTTTTCTTCCCCAACTTCTACACTACTGGAAAAAGTACGGTTTGAACCGCCAATGTTTTCTACACAAAAAAGGTACTTCGTCATAAGCTCTATGACCGTTTTCTAGAAAAATCAACTTTTATGTTGAAACACATGGTCAATTTTTTGGTTTTGTTACTTGTTTAAAGAAATTTCGTTTAATTGGAAAAAAATTGATTTTATTTTAAAGAATTGACAATGTTTTTCAACATAAAAGTTGATTTTTCTCGAAAACGGTCAAGTTTGGAGCTTATGACCAAGTACCTTATTTGTGGAGAAAACATTGGCGGTTCAAATGGGCATCTCAAAACCGTACTTTTTCCAGTGGCATACAAGTTTGGGAGAAAAACAACCACTACCCCTTCAAAATCTTCAGCAATTATGAATAACAAATTTTCGCACCAAACAGCTTACTATGAGTAGAGATTGCTTACAAAAGTTGTTTTCTGTACGACGAACGGTTCCGGAGATATTCGCAAAAAACTAATTTGTTTTTCAATTTCAACCTTGTATCTCGAAAACGAAGTGATTTAGAGAAAAATTTTATATGAAAGACACCTATTATTTTTAGATGTTATATCGTTTGCCGAATTTATGAACGAAAAAACTGAAACACCCTGTATATTTTAGGCAGCGTTTGTAATGCTTACGCACAGCCAACCGCGTAGATTTATTCTAAAAAAACTATACAAATAAAGTGTAAATAATTATTTTTCGATATAATTTACTCACAGATTAACGTCGTGTTTCATCAGACGCATCCTGGCATCTCTAGGCCAACATTTCTTATTGTTATAGCCTACGATGTTCTCGTTGTTGGGATCCGGATGTTCGGTCAGATACCGTTGGATCAAATCTCTAGCTTCGTCCGCCGAGAACCTGTAATAGAATTGGATGAAGTACGGGTCGCTAGCGATGCAGAAAGGATAAATCGTAATTTTCGTTCAGAAGCGCATTCTCAAGTCGATACCTTATCAGTCTACACTAATTTCAGTATCGGCTTCTAGCCTACAGTTTGACTAGCTTCAGGACCCCTGCGCGATTCATCATGACTGACATTATAGGAAGTTATATCGATCTTCGGTCTCATTTCGCTTTTTGTAGCGTTTTTTTTTAATAAATAAGTACGACTATATCGATTATGATGGTGAAATGTATCAAAACAACTTCCTAAATTGGTTTAAAATTCAACTTTAAGTGAATTTAGAAGAACCCTCCACGATTGTTGTGGATAATGAATAAACTCCCAACAAGCACCCCTACAAATGTGGTATACAAGAAAATAGTTAAGTAGGTACATTATGATAACACTTGTGAACAAATGAATCCCTTATTTTGTTAAATATTGCTTCCTTCATTAAATAGTCCAGGCTATGAACCGGAAAATATTAAAAAAAAACATGTAAGTTCATATCAAAAATTTTTTTTTTGCATTAGCTTCAGGAGGTTCTCAGGAACATTCATGCACCTTAAAACCTCTTGGTAACCCCAGCCCCACCCATTGGGGCGAAAATGGCCCGAAATCTCCAAGTCTTGAATTGTATTTTCTACAAAAAAAGGTATTTTGGCATTTCGAGTGCACCTAGGAGGTTTTTTGGGTCGCTAAACACGAATCCGTAGCCAGATTTACTTGCAATCTATCGTAGGGGTGGTCAAATCGACAAAATTGGCCAATTTCGCACCCCTAACATGTTATTTTGCAAATTACGTGTTTTTGGCATTTAAATGCACCAAGGAGGTTTTTTGGGTCGCTGAACACGAATCCGAAGTCAGATTTACTTGCAATCCATCGTTGGGGTGGTAAAATCAACAAAATTGGCCAATTTTGCACCCCTAATATGTTTATTTCGCAATTTACGTGTTTTTGGCATTTCGAATGCACCAAGGGGGTTTTTTGAGTCGCTGAACACAACTCCGGTGACAGATTTTCAGCATCAGGTGGAAAAAATTGCTTACTGTATTTATATAAATACGTACGAAATACATTTAAAACGCGTCTACTTTCAAGTGCAGACTTGGATAGGATATCTTCAGAATTCCATGAAGAGCTGCAACCTACAAATTGGGGATGGAAAATACAGGCGAGTGAACTCAGTCCTGTCCAAATGACAGAGGTACCAGCACCAGAACAAATATTAAATATAATTTCGTGTGGATGTAAAAAAGGATGTGGTAGATCATGCGGCTGCCGAAAGAAAGGCGTACGATGTACAGTGAACTGTACACATTGCAAAGGTTCTACTTGTGCCAATGTTGACACCAAGACGTCTGCCAATGATGAGGAAGATGATGACAATTATATGATCATATAGATTTTACCAACTGCGAAGATGAAGATGGAGATCAACGTGGTAATAATAATAGAGGCGAGCCAATTCTTGAAAATGATCGATTCTAATCACGAATATTGAGTATTGTAAATAATTGTAAAAAAAATAAGGTTAAGAATAAAAAAAAATATAGTAATTAAATATTTGTGTTCTTTTTCAAACAATTACTAATATTCCTATCCTTTTAATATTAAAAAAGGACAAAACTCCGAAGTAATTTTAAAATGCAAAAATAATAAAAATTTAGAAGCGTGTTAAATTAGCCATTTTTGTAAATTTCCTACCCCTACGATGATATTCGAGTAAATCTGGATTCGGAATCGTATTCAGCGACCCAAAAAACCCCCTTGGTGCATTCGATTTGACCACCCCTACCATGGATTGCAAGTAAATCTGCCTACGGATTCGTGTTCAGCGACCCAAAAAACCCCCTAGGTGAACTCGAAATGCCAAAATACTTTTTTTTGTAGAAAATACAATTCAAGACTTGCAGATTTCGGGCCATTTTCGCCCCCAATGGGTGGGGTTGGGGTTCCAAAGAAGTTTTAAGGTATATGAATGATCCTGAGAACCCCCTTAAAGCTAATGCAAAAAAAAAATTTTGATTCGAACTTAGTTTTATTTTTTTTATTATATTATAGAATCCCGGTTCACAGCCTGGACTAAAAGTTTTGATCGAAAATCAACTGCACAGATCAAAATTGAAATAAACAGTTTAAAAACCATACATACTGGTATTAAAAATTGAAAAAGCAATTGTTTTATTCGTTCATAATGGAGTACCACAAAGTGGTATAATTTAAATAGAATCATAGGAAGATTTGACATATTTTACCTTTTACCACAAGAGATGGTTTTTATAGTCAATTAAACGTGAATTCATGTATTTCTATATCATCACCCTGTAAATCAATAATAATTTCATCTGTTTTTCCACTCACCTGAAAAACATATGGATTCTATCGACATATCGGCAATATAATCTGATCGGGTGACAACCTTCGGTGGAAACGTCTTGGAACGTTAAGAAGTCGTTGGGCATTTGCGGCGGACCGGCCATTTCGCTTGCTCTTTGCAAGCCCAGAACCAACAGGTCCAGAACCAATCCGTAATACTGAGTGATGAAAGAGGCGAACTGTAAGCCACGAATGATACCGTAACTGTTGGTGTGGTTCATGTCTTTGTAATTTATGACCACGTTGTTTTTCGCAGTCATATAATCGGCGATATTGTGATCGACGATCAAACGTAACAATCTGTTGAGCAGAGTTAAATCGATTTTTTCGTACAATTTCTCGAACTTGGATTCAAGTAGCACGTTACATTCTCCCTCACCTACATCCCAAACGTCAGATAGGTTGTTTATGCCTGCGAAAAGATCAAGAAAATTATTACAGGATTTTCTTCTAAAAAAAAGCATATATAGGATATCCGGAAATAACATTAATCACTACTGGATCTTATCCCTCGAAGCTACAGCCCTCTAAAGAGGGATTTATTATAAAATGAAGGAATTTAAAATGTGTCGCGCGCACTGTTCGGTGCGCTAACTATCTGTCCGATTGTAGAGAGATCCTCTGACAGTGGACGGGGACTGGAAGCAAGGCAACGTACTCAGAAACAGCGTCTAGGTGAGCTGAATTATACACCTAGTGATGGCAGCTCAAAAGAACCTTAAGGGTATGCAGATCAACTAAGATCTTTAAACCCGAGCAAGTTCCAACAAAAACTTCAATATAACACGTCGACAAGGTATTATCGCTACTGTAGCAAAGCTGCCTCATTAATTACCAATTACAATTCATTCAGATATCAAACAAGTTGCTAAAATTCAAGCTCGTTTTAAGAACTCATGAACTTAAACAGAAATAGGATATTCTATGTTACGTTTATTACGGACAAGTCAAGTACATGAGTTCATTTTTTAGTATGACCGACCCGTTATCAATTAATTCGGTTGATTTTTGTATCTGGGGAAACCATATGTTAAGTTTCTCAATCCTTGTCAAGGAAGGGTCATTGTATATTGTAAAATATCGACAAAGTCGAAAAGGTTCCTTACAGTTTCAATAGGAAATCATAAATCACGTATTTAACAGAAATGTTTCAAAAGAAAACAAGTGCTTTACAGTATATTGGTAGTTAAGACACGTTTATGATCTAATTCGAAACGGCAGGTTGATCCCTTGCTATGGTTCAAACCATGTTTTTTCCTTTGAAGCTACAATCTATTCACGTAACCATAACATAACACTTGCAGGACGCAGTCGGCTTCACTCGCGTTATAGATTACTGAGGATTCGCAATTCCGCATATTTATTAACAATAATATGCGATAAAAAGAAGGATATCGAAAAGAAGGGCAACAGGGGAGTTAATTTAACCACCGCAGAAACTCTATTGCTATTGGATGAAATTTTCAAGGAAAGATTGGTGATTGAGAACAAAATTACAATTAATAGTTCATAAGTACCAATACCATTTAATAATAATCCAAAGATATGTATGACAAAACAATTGCTCACTTGTTAGAGTAGGAAATGATATTAGATGTTCTATTTGTTCCAATAGGGAAAGTACAGTGGGTTTCGTTAATCCGAATCTTTCAAAAAAATCAAAACCGTCATATTTGTTTAAGGAATCTTCTCTTTTTCTGTAACTTTCAATCATCTTAAGATTATAAATTCCTCATCCTCGGACGACGAGCTTGTACTTGTATTATAAGCAACATTATCCATTTCGATTCTTTTGATTCAGTTTTTCGCAAAATATTCAGATCAAATTGACAAACAAGAAAGTTAAGGCAGGTTATGTTTCTATTTAAAGACGACTTTGATAGTAAAGCGCCGAAATCGGGACTTTAACTTTAAGCGGCGGTACATGCTACTTTATCTTTAAAGTATGTTTATGGAACCGGTTTCAAAACATAAAGTATACTTTAATATTTAAAGTAACTTTAATTTCATTATGGAACCGGCCGTAAGAGTTGACAGCAATTGTCAAACGGTAGATTGATATAGTAGTATCGAAGTTCTTGAATATTTCAGCTGCGCTTTATCCAATCAATACCTTATCGGTCTACACCAATATCAGTATCGATTCCTAGCCCACAGATTGACTAGTTTCAGGACCCCTGCGCGATTCATCATCAATATTCATAAAAATTTAATACAAATCAGTACAACACAAAAGGATGTGAACAAAACTATTATAGGAGAGGAAATAAAGCAGAAAAGGTCGAAAACAAAATCGGATGAACCGATTTTTTTTAATCGATTCAGGAAATCATTTAGAAAAAATGTTACCATTTTTTGTTCTTCTAATGTGCATTTTAGCATTTCTACAGAGGAAAATGCATCTCTTTGAATGCACTTTCAGGAAAATATAGCCAAAATTTCTCACTCGGAGGTTTTTGGTGTCGCTGATTACGATTCCGCTGCCAGATTTCTTCTACAACGCACCTGGGGCTCAGTAAATCTGGGTAATATCGTCGTCTCCAGGGAATTCGGAAAAATCTCTTTTGCAATGGAGTGATACTTAGTGGGAAGGTTCTCTTGTGGTTGCCGGCTGTGACCAAGAGTTTCAATAGTCACCTGGTGCTCAGGATACCCTAATTATTTAGGTCATCTCCATGGATTGATTTTTAATATGTTTTGAAACGCAACCAAATTCGTATCTAGGAGGTTTTTGGGGCCGCTAAACACGATTCCGGTGGCGGATTTGAGCTACGGCGCACCTGTCGTCTCCAGGGAATTCGTGAAATTATGTGTTAGAATGGGATGAAATTTGTGAGAGAGGTTTTTTTGAGGTTGCCGGTTGTGACCATGACCTTCAATAGTCACCTGGTGGTCAGGATACTCTGATGACCTAAGTCATCTCCATGGATTGTTTTTAATATGCACTGAAATAAAACCAAATTCGTATCTCCGTGATTTTTAGGATCGCTGAACACAATTCTGGAGTCGGAATCAGAAATTATAAAAATAATAATGATGATAAAACTACGTGATTTTAACTTATACAATATTTTTTAATAATAATTCAAAAAGTTGAAGTTGAAGTTCGTGTCTTACGATATTGTTTTTGTTGTTTTTTCCTGTAAACTTATCATCTGTTGTAGATTGATTCTTAAAAAATCAAATCTAAGGATTAAAATTTACAACATTTGAAATCAAAAATTTTCCACTATTATTTTTTTTTGCACTTGAAAAATTCAATCAAGTTGATTACTGTGCAAAAGATATTTTTTGAATTCTTTGTTACCGACAACACATTGATTGCAACTCCAGAATCGTCTTCAGCGACCTCAAAAACCTCTGAGATACGAATTTGGTTGCGTTTCAAAGCATATTAAAAATCAATCCATGGAAATGACCTAGATAATCAGGGTATCCTGAGCACCAGGTGACTATTGAAAGTCTTGGTCACAGCCGGCAACCGCAAGAGAACCTTCCCACTAAGTGTCACTCCATTGCAAAAGAGATTTTTCCGAATTCCCTGAAGACGACGATATTACCCAGTTACTGAGTCCCAGGTGCGTTGTAGATGAAATCTGGCACCGGAATCGTGATCAGCGACCCCAAAAGCCACCGAGTGAGGAATTTTATCTATATTTGGACATGTTTTCAACCTTTTTAACATTATCTCCTGAAAGTGCATTCAAAGAGTTGTATTTTTCTCTGTAGAAATGCTAAAATGTTCATTAGAAGAAAAAAAATGGTAACATTCTTCTAAATGACTTCCTGAATCGATTAAATTTTTTTTTATCAAAATCGGTTTATCCGTTTTTTTTAATTTAGCCTTTTTTGTGCTTTATTTTCTGGCCTATCAAGAGTTGACAGCAATTGTCAAACAGTACATCAGATTAAATTTGCAAAGCAATAAATAATATCCAGTATTATTGAAGTCTTTCAATATTTCAGATGCGCTTTATCCAATCAATACCTTATCGGTCTACACCAATATCAGTATCGATTTCTAGCCCACAGTTTGACTAGTTTCAGGACCCCTGCGCGATTCATCATCAATATTCATAAAAAATCAACAAATCAGTACAATTCTAGAGAATAACGTTCACTAACCTTGGCACCACTTGTAGACGAGTAACGGTGGAGGTTCGGTATCGGCTGGCTTGATCCACGGTGGGAACAACCGTCTCTTATCCGCCTCGTACCATAAATATTGATCCAAGTAAGCGTCGGTAATCTTCTCCAACGGCTCCACATCGTAAACGGGAATAAGATGACTGTACAGATCCATGAATTCTATTCCGACCTCTTTGAAAGCTCTCTGAGTGAGAAGATGACGTTTGATTCGCGACAACGCCTCGTGAGGATTATCGTACGCCTGTTCGATAAGTCCCAATTCTTCACGTTGACTCTGATTGAGACGCGATTTGACGCTGTAAGCTTCCTTCAACCTCTCCAAAGCCAATATCAACAGTTTGGTATCGTGTTTGTAGGACAACGGCGGGAATGGGATCGGCGCGAAACGTCTCGATTCGAGCCAGTGCACCGTAGTTGTGTAAATAGCGACGGCTTCTTCGGGTGAAATATACGGTCCATCCTATAAGTGAACGTACAATGTAGCTGCTCAAAATTGATCAGGTTTTACAAATTAATTGATCAAAGAAATAGTTTTATTCACTAACCTTCAAGTAATTGTGTTGACGCTCCTGCTCGGCTTTGAGATACAATCGCGTAAGTCTACCCAAGTTCTTCTTACAAACCGTTTTATCCACGGTCGCTCCACGTCGAATTCTTTCTCTGTTATAATGTGCCGTATTTGTCCACCAATCGGCTTTCATTTTCACGTAACGCAATATCATATTCTCGATAGGGATCGGCAAGCCGGGTACCTAAAGAAAAATCAATGATCAACATCCGAAATATTCGTAATTTTCAAAAACTCACTTTCCACGGGATGTTCGCTCTCCAGCAACGCCAAGCCTCCGACAGATGTTGTAAAATAGTCCTGGCTTTATTCTGTTTGATACCCTCGGGCATCATATCGACGATGTCGTGCATAACAGAAGCTCGTAATTCCAAATCGAAGTGAGATTCTACTCGTTGTTTGGTAACCGTTTTGGCCACACCTTTAGAGTGACGTCCTTCGAATTGCCTAGACAGTAGATTTCCCAGCCAACGTTCCAGGAGAGGCGTGATTCCTCGCATGAAGAATAACCACACGCGCCAACCTGGAGCCCAAAATCCGCATCCAGGTCCTTTACCCACCGGTCCCTAAAACGATAACGGTATATTTTCGCAAAGGCAAATCAATGTTACGTACCGTATTGAATCTGTAATAGACCAGATGTTTCAAATCTTTGCACATTCTTATTTGTCTCATCAATTTATACTTGTATCGGTACATGCCGGTTAATTGACCAACATGTGCAAATATGTATTGTAAGCCGTCAGCCAGTTGGAAGGCATCTACATTATTGAGACGATATTGAACATGCGAGTCGATGATCAATTTCGTCAAACGGAGAATTTCTCGGCACAAATGGAAGGCTGAAATAAAAAATTTGTCGTATTACATCTTATATCCGTAAGTGGCTAGTCCAGGAAACTGGAGTCTTTGCAAAATTGAATTACTTGCTTTGTTCATTTTGTATATTATTTGTCATATAATATTATACTGAAGAACTTGTTGTATTAGGCATTCTGAAAAGCCTAATGGAACGATTCTTTGTGTGTAAAATTTTTTGTATTTTTCAAAAATTAACTTTTATCAATTTGGAAGATATCAAATTTCGTTTCGCTTCTTTTGAAGTCATTTTAATAAATTTTGATCACATTTTTGAATGGAATGAAGAATGATGTTTTGACGGTATTCCTCTACCTAAATGAGGAAAAAAGTTGAGACGTCTGTCGGTAACTTTTTACCACCGAAACACCGTATCCTGTACTTTTATTAATTTGCATAACGTTATAATGATACTAATGATTGTTTGGCATTACCAACTACTAATAACTTCAGATTGATATACAGTAATATGTTACAAAAGGGCCCTCTGTGTTAGTACCCCCTGCGAGGACCTGATCTCTGGGGGAAATCCCGAAATTCATTTATATTAGAAGGATCGCGGACTGGATGAAAAGTAAGAGCAACGATTTAATGTATCGGAGCTGGTCGAAAGCGCAATGTTCCAACAATAAAAATAGGATTTTTTTAAAGAATTGGGAAAATTAAAGATTGACTTGGCTAAACTATGTCATTGGGAATCAAACGATTCGTGACATTGTGGACATATTAGATTATGAATAATGATGTTAAAAACTAGACTCCTACAAAAATAAAGGCAAAAATAGTGATGATGCTGATGGAAATAATCAGACCATACTCATTTGTGGTCTTTTTCCAAAAACAAATTATTTGTTCAGTCAAATGTCAATTAATTAGTTATTTTAATTGAATTTAGACAAACCTGGAAATTATTGCAATAATTGATAATCCCTAATTATTAAAAAGATAAGCTTATAGGGTGCAATAATTATTCTATTGGATACAGCGAAGTGTAAAAGCAAAATCTGTGTTTCAGAAATAGTTCTTTTGAAAAAACTATTGATTATCAGGGAGGTACTCGAACATCCATACGCAATGATTAATATTTATTATTATTAATATGCATATCAGTAATGTCATCTATAGGACAATCTCGAAACTGAATCAGTATCAGAGAACTGATAATTTGAAACAATTTGCTTCTTTTAGAGCAGTCATCTGTAGGACAATAACAAAACTAAATCAGTAGGTACAGAGAATTCATAATTTGAAAGTTTTCTTCTTCAAGAGTGTCTCTGATGATTTGAAACAGGTTCCTTCTCCTTTTAGAACAGTGTGCTATAGTGTCATTTAACGGACAATAACAAAACTGAGTCGGTGTGTCTGAAGAGAACTGACAATTTCAAAGTTTACTTCTAACTTAGAACGGCAATCTGTGGGGTCGCATGAGTTAAACACACAATTTTTTCAGTAGTACCGGGATATCAAAAATTATCTTGGTCAAGGGTGGTTGTGGAATCTAAAACGTGGGTCTTACTTTACGTTTGAAATAATTATGTCATAATTAATTAGAAGTTTCTAAAAGTGCGAAATTTCGCAATTTTATACGAATATTGTAACACTCAAAAGTCTTTAGTGCTTTGGACTCCGGGATTTTCACGTGGCGTATCGAAATTAGAAGGTTCGAATTATCTAAAAACATAATTTCATGAACGCCAGACGTCCTATGTAATTAGCTACGAACGAAATCATTTTGACATATGCCTCGAGGAGCTCCCTGCGCGTAAGTTAGAGTTTATACATTTTACCTCGGTCTTGTTAATTTGGGGTCGTTTCTTGCCCTGTGCGACCGGCGCCAGTTGTAATAAAGTGTTTTTGGCTAAGGGCCGCTAGCTTTTACCCGCTTCGTGTATATTTTAGTCGCGAGAAAATTCCCTTTGCACGTTAGACGCGCGTAGCTTAGATCTGAGAATAGCTCAAACTGTTTTAATTAAATTTTCCTATTTAATGGACATTTATCGAAAAAAGAAGGGCCGTCGGGCACGGTCCGATATTAAATCTAACTATATGAAGCGAAAACGGCACGCGAGAAGTCGTCGTAAAGCCGTATTAGGTACAACCAGTTTGCACTTTTGTAACTCGCGTGCTACGGGCTTCTCACGTGAACGTCTTTCGATTTACGGAAAATTAACTATTTCAAAACAGTTTTTAACCCGGATTGTGGCTATCATGACCTCTGAAAAGGTTCACATAATTATTTCACAATTTGTAGTTCATTATTGTTTTAAAACTGAAATAAATAGGTATGGAATTTGTAGGTTATTGATGATGTCAGTGTGACAGTGACATAATTATTTCAAACTTGAACTAAGACACACGTTTTAGATTTCACAACCACCCTTGTCCAAGAAAATTTTTGATATCCCGGTATATAGATTTTGATAAACTACCTGACATTGAAATCATCCAGCTTGGAATGTATAAATTACAAATACAGGTGAATTGTGTATTACATAATTAATAACTGTTCCATTCGTTTAATACCACGCTCATTGTTCCCTTCAAAATATGTATGTTACAACATACACCTATAATGACCTTAATGTATTATTGAAAATTACATGTTGGGATTATTCATGCTATTCAATTATACCAAAAATGTACAGTACAGACTTGACTGGATAAAATAGGTGCTAATTAACTCTTCACAGAAAATTGAACAATGTCAGAAGTTTCCTCAGTTATTCATTTATAGACAATTCAATACATGCAAGATTTAAATAACCAACACTTTTACCAGGATCACTCGAGCAATCCAGGAAGCTCTTCCAGCAGCAAAGGCCCTACACCAAATTAAATATGAAACTAAAATTTATGGCTAGAACTAGATAAGAACTACTATAAAAAGTAAATAAGGTTTCAAAAACAAGGAACGAAGATATTGTATTACCAAAAGTAATTTTGGAGTCCTAAATATTCAGCTATAAAGACAAAACCTTGAATTAAGTATTTACTCTACTTTTTCTTATATATTCTTATAATTATTATTGTAAAATTGTAACCACCCCATATACAGGTACCTTTGCAGGATTCAATATGTGATATTTACTTTTTAAACCAGGTTTGATGAATGAATGATTAAATGAAAAATTATCATATCAAAAATGTTAGGAAGATTAAAGTTTTATTGACCGTTGTGATAAATTTTGTAAGAATGTAAGACTTGAATAGAACAACAAATTGAAATATAGTACTCACCGTTACCAAATCGAGACTTCTTTCTCTCCTTCGTAGTCAGAGTTTTCACAGGTTTCAAATTGAAGTTATAATCCAAATGAAGATAGTTGAGATTCTTTCGGTGTATCAACAAATTAAGCATGTTATATCCTTGCCTGCATACTTGTAAACCGGATTCGACCCAATCTAACGTTGTTGTTTGGAAGAATTTGGTAGATTTGAAAGATCGGAATAGATAGCGTTTCTTTTGCGGCTTGGGCGCGCGATGTTTCAACGCGTTCAGTACGTAATATTTCAGCAATTTTTGATAGCTCACTCTAACTTTGACAGGTTGCCCCGGTGGACAATGTTCCATATACCAAGACTTTACCAATGGCACGTCTATGGCTCTCCTGCATCGACCTTACATTAAAACAAAAACGTTATTCTAACAATCACATATGGCACTTTTGTAACCTACCCGATCTCATGTTAAATGGTCTAGGTGCCCAAAGTAGAGATATGCCATTTGCGGTATTGTCTGTATACAAGGGAGTTTCTTGCAAAAACGGCTGCACCGCCTCTGGCAATATGTATTCCTCATCGTCTTCTGGTAGAGGTTCTAAACTTTTTACTGCATGTCTATGTGAAATTGGATTGATCAAGGGATCAAAATAGAATGCTGGTAAATCAGGATCTTCTGTTTTAATGTAAACCACATTTGGAGCATGATACCTGAAACAACAACTTTCTTCAAAGAAAACACAAGATAAAACCTAAGTATATCACACCATAAAGAACATATTGTTTCAATTATACGTTATCTTAAAGAGAAAATATCAAAAACATAATTGAAACAGGACATAAAACTTTACCGTTAAGCAAATAAGATTTGACAAAACTGTTTTACATATGTTAGGAACAAATGTAAGACAAATGTTGGTTTTTTAGAGGAAAAACTGCCAACAAATATTATTGATTAATTTCTTCATTATTTCATGTAGATGTAAACACCTATAAATCTATGATTGAATAAAAAATAATGTTTTTTCTACATATTTCACTTCATACTATATTTAGAAGAAGAAATATTCATTTGAAATAAGTTTCCCTAATATACAATAATAATAATAATAATATATACAGGGTGTTTCGGAAAGACCTCCCCTAAATGCAGGGGACGGTAGATTTTACAAAAATAATCAGATTTTTCCTATAAACTATGGTCCTATCTTCTTTCGTTTCAGAGTTTTCGTTGAATTTAATATTTTTTAAAATACTTTGGCATAAAAATCTACTTTGTTTTTTTTTTCCTGATTTTTTTTTATAAATAGATGTATTATTGATACACAATTGGTCAAAGTTTGAAAGAGCCTGTCCGTTTAATTTCGGAGAAAAAACATGTTGAAAATCGTAAAAATCCTATGTGCGTCCTTTTCTAACCACAGGCTCTTATGGAAGCCGACCCCGACAAGTCACTCTGTTTTAACAAATGAAGAAAATTGTTTTTTTGTAAGATAAAAACTTTTCACATGTTCTTCGAAGTTATAATAATGTTTTCTTCGCTTAAAATAATCACTCGACCGTTTCTTTATATAAGTAAATCGCGATGTTAAATGATAAACAACGCGAAATGGCAACGGATATTTTTTCTCGAAATTCGCTTATAAAAAGTTGGCAACACCTCTCATCGCGCGCGGAGTTTGAATTTACGTACGCAGTATATTCTTCATTGCTTACGCGTAAAAGTTATCAGACCAACTGAAATTTCTAAATAATAAATCTCATCGTATTAATAAAGCAGTTTTCTACCGCGGTACCATTCGTAAACGCTAGATGGCGCACCTCTCGAAGGCAAAGCACCTTAAACGAAATTTTGCTGTAGCTCCTGTGTAGTTACAGATATTTCGTTGAAATCTGGTACTTGGAGATTTCAGAGGACGCCAAATAAGATGGCTTAATTAGTTTCAGATTATGCGGTAGAGAGCACCGAGTGCGCGATTTTTCGGCGATTCTTTTATTAGCCTTAACTTTTTTGTTCTCTTTGCACATTTTTCTGGTTTACAATTTATTTTTATTTTTATTATTTTGACAAATAATGTACTCTTGTTGAGGTTCCCAAAATCTCACCGTTTTCGAGGAAAATGCGTTTAAATGAACATACGCGATTTCGGTAGTAATTAAATTTGTTAATGAGTTTTTGTTATGTTCATTTAAACGCGTTTCTTCGGAAATTCACGCATAAAGGTATATCCTTGTTAAAATCATTACAAAGGTTAGACAATTTTATATCATTTTGGTTCAAAACTCATTGGCATATCGACCTTGATAAGAGTGGGGGAAGCTATTGAAAGTGTAATAATTTAAATCGATGTAGTTTCTAAACGACTCATTCGATTTTAGTAAACTTTAGTTTATATAGAAGAGAAGGTACGTACTTTCAATTGTTGTATCTATTGGTACACGATGGTTCCTAATAAAATAGCTAGAAGGCGTGTTTTGTAATGATAACGATTTTATTGATTTCATCCCAAAAACCTTAAATCATACAGTATAGCTATGACATGATGATCGGAAATTAGATTAAATTTGCAAAAAAAAACTGAAAACCGCAGATCGATATCTTTTTTTGTTTCAAAGTTCGAGAAAAACGCGTTTAAATGAACATACGCGATTTCGGTAGTAAGTAAATTTGTTAACGAGTTTTTGTTATGTTCATTTAAACGTGTTTTTCGCGAAAACGGTGAAATTTTGAGACCCTCAACAAGAGTACATTATTTGTTTGAAATAGAATTGTAAACCAGAAGAATGTGCAAAGAAAACAACAAAATTATTCTCAAAAAAGTTAAGGCTAAAAGAATAGCCGAAAAGTCGCGCACCCTACGCCCTCTACCGCATAATCTGAAACTAACTAAACCATCTTATTCGGCGTCCTCTGAAACCCCCCGAATACCAGATTTGAACGAAATATCTGTAACTGCAAAGGAGCTATAGCAAAATTTCATTTAAAAAACATAAAATTCAATCTCCGAAACGAAAAAGATTGGACCATAGTTTGTATGGAAAATCTGATTATTTTTATAAAATCTACCGTCCCCTGCATTTACGGGAGGTCTATCTGAAACACCCTGTAAAACTACATCAATTTTGAATTAAACATGGAATTATCAATAAAGTAGGTACGTAATTAATCTTACAGAATAAGAAAAACATTATTACAGAATAAAAGTAAATCTAATTTAGCTCTTTAATATGTGTCAACAGTTGGTGTCTGAACATTTTACAAGATTCACTAGATTTAATATGAGGAAGATTATTGGACTCTTTCAAAAACAAAGAATTTCTTGTATTAGATGATTTTACCCTTGGTACATGTATGTTGTTCCTATTTCAGGTGAAATGATGGTGAATCTTATATTGGAAATTAACATATTCAAGAAAATAAGAAGGTGCTTCATTGTGTAATATTTTGTATTTTGTCTGTCATTTTATTTAAATTGAATTGGTATATTAAAGTTGCACAAAAATCAAAATTTGGTAGTAAGATTGACCTATATACTGTGATTCTTAAATTAATAGATAATTGCTTAGCAATTCTTGAGAAAAAATATATTTTTCGAAATTTTCTTAGTCACATATATGAAGTGTGCGTCCAAAGTAAGTAGATTATCCAACTGAAGCCCAAGATACTTGACAGTTGTTACGATTTCAATTTGTTCATTATTAATCGAAATATCTATATCATTCACATTTATCTGTGTATATTTGTATTTAGTTGACATAATCATTGCCTTGGTTTTGGGGACATTCGCTATAGCTTGTTGATTTTTAAATATCTACTTATACTTATTAGAACATTATTCATCTTTTGTATAGCAGTATTCAAGCATACATCACTACATGCTAATAATGTGTCGTCAGCAAATAAATTTATGAATTCACAGTTTATGAACAAATCAATATCATTTTAATATATGAAGAGGAGAGGACCTAAGATAGTCCCTGTGGCACCCCAAGATTATTGCAAATTTCACGTGATGTTGAATTCCTAACACAAGATCACTGATATGAAATAAACTTGGAAATTTGTAATAGAATAAACAGACAGCCTATAAAAAACATTCAGTGTTTTTTTGATGTTGTAACCTAATTAAATGTTAGTGATAATCAGCAATTTCATTCAAACTTATGAATGAAATGAATATCAAATCACAATTTATCTTCCACACAGCAAGTTCCTTTCTGGAAAACTTTACACAGAAGTAAAAAAACATGTGTGGCATTGGAATTCAAAATACTAGTACAACAAGAAATAAAATAGTTTAAAAATTACTATGTAATGGAAAATAGCTGGACTTACCATGACAGATGAACAAAATGAGGCATGTTATTATATAAATAGGGGAATGCAATTCGGTATTCTGTTCTTATAGGTTGCCTGATAATAATTTTATTTATATCATTGAACTCATTCCAATCTTCATCACTAAAAAACAAATTCACATTAGCATGAAAAAAACTGAAAATAGTAAAACAAACTCACGCAGGATTCATATCTTTTATCAAAGGTTCAAATTTGGGACCTCCAGGTATGGCCATGTTCAGTGCCTTAGCGGTAAAGAAACTCTTGGTGTCAAACAAGTAAAAATAATTGTTATCAACCAAATCAGTTAGCAATTGATTTCCCAGACGATACAGTGTTGCCATCATGGGCAATGTTAAATTCCACCTTCTATATGTGGCACCGTTGACATATTTTGATCCCACAAGAGGTTTATGATCATAAAACCACTTAGCTATAGCAGAATCTTCTTCTGCATCTAATTCTATCTGGATTGCTTCCAGTGGTTCTACATCCAGTACATTGTCCGCATAATCTAATGGAGGTTCTTCATCATCAAATGGGGGAAATCTCATTCTTTTGAAATGTCTACGATCTCGTTTCTCTCGTCGCATCATGATCCACATTGTTCTATAGAATTCACATTATCAATCACTCAAATAGATCTTAGTACTACATTGTGAAATTTTACTTAATAGTCAAGAGTTACTCACCCCCACTGAGCGATATAAACAGGCTCTATAATCCAAGGAATCTCATTTACAAACGTAATAGCACCAGTAATGTGATACAACACTTTCACATCTCGAATTTGTTCCCAGGGCATAGGCATATTTTCAAGAAGCTTCATTACAGCATGAGGCATATATTTCAAAGCACTATAAGTTATAGAAATAAGTACAAAAATACCAAGATCAAATAATTCTTACCCTAAGTAGACTCTTTTGTCATGCCTATACTTTCTACTACTCATATCTCCATGATCTCTTATAATTTTCCTAATATGTTCTGGTGGCATGTCCTCTTTTTGTGCCTCTACAAAACCTAGTTTACGTTTGTCAGCAAATCGTTTCGACTGCAACTGATGCCATTTCTGAGCTTTTTCTTGTAATTTATCTTCAGTCATAACATCTGATTTTGGGTGTGGGGGAGGTATTTGTTGTTGTAGAGCATGTGCATGAGCTTGGGCAGCCGCTGCTTGGGCTTGTGCATGGGCAGCAGCTAAATGCTGCTGTGCCATCATGGTAGCCCATGGGTTAGGCCCCAGCAAATAAGGTGGCAAAGACATACTACCTGCTAATAAAAAACAAACCGATATACAAAATTGAAGAAAAGGTTACCTGCCATAACCGTTTGTACACAAATAAAAATTAATATTCAATGTAGAAAAAATTAATCGTACCTGAATTTATTGAAACAGACAACTATTAACTAAACACATCTTGATGAAAATGCATGCGTTTTTCATAAAATTACTTCAAATCAAACACCAAACGTTCATGTTGCGTTTTACACCAGCCATTGTGTACTGTATACCATAAAATAAAATGAAGCGTTCAGTTATATCACAGAATAAACAAAACCGGTTGTGGCGTTATATTAGAGACCATAGAAATTATATAAGACGAGATCCTTTACGACACCGTTATACCCCCACCCAAGGCTTCATACCAATGATACAAGTTTTCAAGGCCAAAGGAAATGTCCGTACAAAGGAGGAACATCAATCAATTACATTCACTTTAATAATATATGTGTTCATGGGCAAGGAAAAACAGAAAAATTAAAAAATTTTGAAAACTAACTTGTACAAAATTTTTTCAAAGTAACCTGGAGGTTGCAGTTTCGGAACCGGGAAGAAGCGAGTGAGCCGCCTACTCGCCTAAGCTACAACCACCGATACAAGTTCAAGTTCTACATTGTATTCGGTATATCAACAGTAAATTCGTTCGCCGCTAGGGAGCATATATTTATTATCTGGGGGGTGGGGAGATAGGAGTGTTGCCTAACGGCTGTATCCAACAACACTTGAAACCAAAGAGTCCTATAGAACTCTTTGCTTGAAACATACATTACAACATTATAAGAAATTAAACTCTGTATTAAAGCCATGAAGGTATACTTTCGTCTATAAGCTAAAACCACGGTCATCTAAACAGGTCTGGGAACTCTATGTTTGACATGAGTCTTTTACAAGTCGCCAAACTCGTAGTCTCTCGCTCAGCCACCAGCTAGCGCTTGGATCGATGTATGTTGTCAGGATGTCAGGATTAGACGCAATATCGTTCAAACACGGTCGTATACATGCCAGAGAACATTCTTCGACTCATGCGCCACCCTTTTGGTAATACGCAACAGATGACGCTTAGCGGACTCACTTCCCACATAGGAAACAGCCTCGAGTTCCCAGACCTGTATATACGGCCGTGGCTAAAACCTACATGAAATTCAAATCATTGAACCCTATTCTGACTCTAGCGACTCTGTGTCAATTGGGAATATGATTAGATTGTCTAAGGGGAATAAACTATTTTTCATTCCCACTCTTTTGTCGAATGTTATATTGTTAGATTATTATTCAACTTCAGCAAAGAGAGAATCTTCAGCAACGTATAGCTGTATTTCTGAGAGACAACGAGGTAATATCAATGGCCACCAATTTGTGATGTAAGTACCACATAGTGAAATTATATTAGTCTCATGTCTATGGAGTTTTTACAGTACCCACCTTGAACAATAAATATAAGGATCGAAGGTTGAGACTAAAATAATTAAAGCATTTTAGAAAGAAATGCCTTGATATAATATAAAAAGTCGGAGGTGCAAGGTACCCACCATGGAATATAAACCGGCGGTTTACGGCTCTGTGCAAATAGTTCTATATATGGAGTAGACAAGTAGTGTGTTAAGCATAGGAAAGCCCCGGTCTCCCCTTCTATCAAAAAGAGTACAAGAATACAAGAACAAGTATAACGCGCGCACATCGTGCGAGTGAGAGCTCAGTACATGTGCGAGAAGGACAGAATGTCCGTTAACATACCAGTGAAAGGCATAGTTGTCTACTCTATCGTCTATATATAACTCTTTGGTTCTGTGCTAGTGACCACAAATCAGCTACGCTATAATCTACTAAAACTAATCTAATCTAACCTAATCTAGGCGAGAACTCGAAACAAAAAAGTGAGAAATAGTCCCTATAACTGGTTGTTATTAGTCAATATTGATCAGAATTCTGGTTCATAGATAATTGAGGATGCCAGTAAGTATCTCGGTCAGTTTTCCGGAATTTTTTTTTAGGGTGGGTCTCATTGCTTTTAGGCGTATCATTCCAACTTCCTAGAAGTAGACTATCAGCAAGTTATTGGAAATACAGCAGTTTTACCATTCAAGACATCAGTCAGAGGCCCTATTCATCAGCAATTAAATATCGATCAAGATATAATAGATGAATCACTATTATATTTCAAAGCAAATGTTTTTTTCAGTACTTATGAAATTAAGGTGGGTATAACTTTTTTGCTGCATCAAATGCTAGATAGAAAGATAGATTCTCTATAATAATATTTGGTATACCTAATATTCTAATAAACTATAGAAGAGTTCACACTGTGGATACTCGGATACTCAATAACACTAATAATCTATATAATTACATTTATCTAATGTTTCAGTCGGAAGCTGATCGCCTTCTGATATACATAACTTTGTATGTCACAGAATGTTTGAAAAAATTGCAAAGATGTTCAAACAGAAATCAAGGCTCTAATGAAATGTACTCCTTGGCAATATCCAAGTTTGATTTACCAGGCGATGCAGGTTTTCCTTTGAACTCTGTTTATGCTAAACCTTCTTCACCAAGTGAAACTGAATATCTTAGGGCTTATTTAACACAACTTAGACAAGAGGTTGGAGCGAGAGTTTGTGGAAAAGTATTTGGAGATGATGGAAAACCAAGTAAATGGTGGTTATGTTTTGCAAAAAAGAAGTTTATGGATAAATCCTTATCTGGTCCAGGACAATAGAAGTTCATTTTGTTCTGAAATAAATTAACCAATTAGTTTTAAGGTCGACCTAAGTTATTTGTATTATTTTCCAATATATATATTTTTATAGGTTAGAGTATATCATTTGCAATATTTCTCATATGATTATACTATTTGAGACATCTGTTTTTGCTTTTCAAATACAGTGAACAATTATATTATTAAAGAATCCATTTTAGACTCAATAAAATCTTTGAACATATCTTGAAATGAAAATCAATATTTATATATTCATCAGGGATTCCCTGGATTAAAACAAATTTAATTCATTATAAACCAGCAAATGAAGAAATATCACAATTTTGAAAACAAGTAAATACTTGAGAATGTCAGGGCATTAAAGCATGAATTTTAGAAATGTCAATGCCATAAGATAAGGTAATTTAAAGATTGCTCCTTAATAGTGATGGGTCGGTATTTCGATACCGTGATTTTGGAGCGGTATCTTTTTGTAACGTTGTCGCGCGCTCCACAACTATAAAGTAACCGGTTCCACGGAACCGACTGAGTTGGGTCGCTGGTCGCTGGAGTAGGAACGACGTTAGTCCGGACGTTACTCGGAACGAGTAGCTACCGTAGGAACGACGTTAGTTCGGACGTTACTGGGAACGAGTGGAACGAAACAGACACGTCGTTACCCATGGGCTTGTTACCCGTTCCACGTTCCATGTTTAAGTGAAGAACGCGCGAGAGGAACGGTATTAGGTATACCCACACTTGGTCTTGGAGGAAGATTCGAAAGGTCTTAGATGAAAAAGTGGTCGTTCCAAATTGGTAAATAATATGTAATATATATTTGAAAAATAAACAAGAAAAATAAACGATTTGGAAACAAATATTATCCAATAAAACAAAAGAATAACTAAAAAATGGAAATAAATGGAACAAATCAGTCTCAGGAGGAACATAACAAAAATTCAAAAATAATACTTTATAAAATAACGTAACTAGCACAAATCATAAGGTAATACTAATATAAATCAGTCTTTGTTGTAACGAATAAACAATATCTGTTTTATTTTTGCGCTACTAGTAAGCAAGCACGTGCTAGCAACATAGTCTTGTATCTCGTCGATTCATTTCGTTATTCGTTACTCGTCGCCTTAGTTGTCGTTTCGGTTCCTACTATCAGCGACAGCGAATCACATGGCAACTCGGTTACAAAATCGCGGTATTTTGTCGCGGTATATTTCTGGAGCGTTTGCGGCTGTAACGCGACATGGGAGGACCGGTATTCCCATCACTACTCCTTAATGATTTGTCTCTGTAGATAGCACAGAAATATCATTTTACTATTTATAGTACATTCCACGGTCGTACATACAGGTCTGGGGACTCGTATGTTTGACATGGGTCTCTTACGAGTCGCCAAACTCGTAGTCCGTCGCTCAGCCACTAGCTAGCACTTGGATCGAAGTGGTAAAACGATTTCTTTCCGGAATCGCAAGCAGTGTTAATAAGTATTCTGATTTGAGAGAGGAATAGAACTTACTCTTGTCAAAATGTATTACTCACCTTAAAAATAACTTTCCCTTTTTCGTTATACATGCTCGCACACATAAAAGACTTCGTTAAAACGATTTCTATCCGGAATCGCAAGCATCTACTTTTTTCGCATTTCCGCATCTTTCGGCACTATAAAAACAGAAGTTTCATGCTTCACACTTTTGTACCCCGTTTTGCATTTCGGCACAATGCACGATTTCGTAATTTGTTTCTAAAAGCGCAGGTATTCCCACGGTCGTACATACAGGTCTGGAGGCTCGGGGCTGTTTCCTATGTGAGAAGTGGGACCGCTAAGCGTCGACTGTCACGTAGTATCAAAAGACGTCACGTCAGAGTATTCTCTGACAACTGTCATTCTTGAGTTGTAAACACAAGGAATACCTGCGTTTTTAGAAACAAATTACGAAACTGTGCATTGTGCCGAAATGCAAAACGTTGTACAAAAGTGTAAAGCAAAAAACTTATGTTTTTAAAGCCGAAAGATGCGGAAATGCGAAAAAAGTGGAACACTGCTTGCGATTCCGGAAAGAAATCGTTTTACCACTTCGTGATCCAAGCGCTAGCTGGTGGCTGAGCGAGGGACTACGAGTTTGGCGACGCGTAAGAGACCCATGTCAAACATACGAGTCCCCAGACCTGTATGTACGACCGTGGGTATTCCTTGTGTTTACAAGTCAAGTATGACAGTTGTCAGAGAATTTCGACTACTGCGCTATCCTTTTTGGTACTACGTGACAGTCGACGCTTAGAGGACCCACTTCTCACATAGGAAACAGCCTCGAGTTCCCAGACCTGTATGTACGACCGTGGTGCATTCGCCAAACTCATACTCCCTCGCTCAGCCACTAGCTAGCGCTTGGATCGTAGTGGTAAAACGATTTCTTTCCGGAATCGCAAGCAGTGTTACTAAGTATTCTGATTTGAGAGAGGAATAGAACTGTTACTCACCTTAAAAATAACTTCCCCTTTTTCGCACACATAAAAGACTTCGTTAACACGATTTCTATCCGGAATCGCAAGCATCCACTTTTTTCTCATTTCCGCATCTTTCGGCACTTTACAAACAGAAGTTTCTTGCTTTACACTTTTGTACCACGTTTTGCATTTCGGCAAAATGCACGGTTTCGAAATTTGTTTCTAAAAACGCAGGTATTTCTTGTATTTACAATTCAAGAATGACAGTTGTCAGAGAACACGGCGTATAGTTGTCAGAGAACACTCTTCGACTACTGCGCCACCCTTTTTGGTACTACGCGACAGTCGACGCTTAGCGGACCCACTTCTCACATAGGAAACAGCCTCGAGTTCCCAGACCTGTATGTACGACCGCGAAAGGGGCTTTACTCCTCTATACTATATGATCTCTATGTATACAGGTCTAGAAACTCGAGGCTGTTTCCTATGTGAGAAGTGAGTCCGCTAAGCGTCATCTGTTGCATAGTACCAAAAAGGTGGCGCATGAGCCGAGGGATGTTCTCTTACACGTATACGACCGTGTTTGAACGATATGGCGCCTAATCCTGACATCCTGACAACATACTTCGATCCATGCGCCAGCTGGTGGCTGAGCGAGGGACTACGAGTTTGGCGACATTTAAGAGACTTATGTCAAACATAGAGTTCCCAGACCTGTATATACGACCGTGAGATTAACTAACTATTGTTGCCTCATTACAAGATTGTATAGCTGTTCTATGTTACATGAACCTATATTGCTGTAGTTAAGAGGGTCATTCAATATAGCTCCTCTACGAAATGAATGTCTTCGTGATATTTACCAAAGAGATATATAGAGTAGTGTGTTAAGCATAGGATAGCGCTGGTAACTAGTCGAACATTCTGTCCTTCTCGCAGATGTAGTGTGCTCTCACTCGCACGGTTTTCCCTTCTACACCGAGACTCAACACCATTCATCGTATGATTCGATTACATAAATCACAATATTTACGTGCGAGTGAGAGCGCAGTACATGTGTGCGAGAAGGACAGAATGTCCTTTAACATACCAGTGAAAGGCTTAGTAGTCTACTCTATATATAGAACTCTTTGATATTTACTCGTTAGCGTAGTTTATAATCATTCATTAGATGGAATGCTCTAGATGCAGTCAAACATGGAGATACATGACATAACAAAATCATTATAAACGCAATAACGTAATCGCACTTTTGTTGCAACAATATCGTCGAATATTCCATGCAATTTGAAATGGAATAGCTGAAAATGTCACGTCTGACTAATAACTGAAAAAATTTGGGTTATCAACAGGTTGACTAGAATATAGATTGCATGTTATCTAATGTATACCTGATATCAAGCTAAATATCTTGGACGTGGAACGTGATAGTCGAGAAAATCTATAAAAAATGATCAATGCATGAAGGCACTGCTTCGGGCATATAAACTAAAATGCGCTGATAGAGAGGGAACGTATAGTTTTTTCTCTAAAATTGTGAGACACCATTTATTGTCAAATTAACAGACTAACGTTTTATCGTATAAAAACTCAAAAAGTAGGGAGAACAAAAGCTCATACAAAATATCTGGACATCCTTTAGATTTTTGACGAAATTTGATAATGTGAAATTAGTAACACGTGAATGATACCGTAGATCTCGAATAAAAAACGTGTGAATGGTAGTAAAATATTTTCATGGTGAAATTTATATTATATATGTTATCTAGATGAGATAAAATAGTCTTCATTGTATCAACGTAAAAGTAAGTGTAACATATTTAGTTCTATAAAATATATACTACGTGGAGTTTCTCTGAAATAGGCCGGATCAAAAGTTTAGATTCGATTTGCATCGTCAAAATGCAGTGGCTTAAATTTGATAATGCACTTATTATTTAAGTATAAGACGAGCTATAGGTAATATAATCAAGAATACAAAAAGAGTGCTGGTGCGGCTGCCACATCAGGAAACAATTTTTTCCAATTTACGCTAGCATTATCGGTTTGGTTATTAAACCTAGAACCTAGCATGTACGAATTATAGTATTTATTATTAATATAGGAGGAACCGGTAAGGTTCCTTTATACCTAGGCCGAAGCCTTTTGCATCCCGTATCACCTATAAGTGGAGCGGTTCCCACTTAGGAGTGTTAACCAAGTTCCCGAGGTGGAGGAACAACCACCTATCTAGCATCCAGTCAAGACTGGGTGTCCGGATAGGTGGTTAGAGCCTTGAAGGGGCTTAGCACCGGCCTCGTCTAGTTTCTGGGTTTACTCAGTATCGCATAGCTGTGCGGGGAGTGCTCTGCGTCTTGGGAGATCAGTGTTATGCATCTTCACAGAATGTGCATTGTCGTTTCATTTTTTCCTTTACATCATTTTGTGGAGGTGGGAATTAAAAGGTCCATGATCCGTTGGTATCTGTGTCAGAAGTTTGGTATCGGTTTTTACCATATTCCACACTAGTTGAGATCAGTCTTCTTAATGAGCGGTCCAATTAATGCTTCAAACTGTCTGCAACCTTTCACTTGTTGCCACTATTTGGAGTGTTGCTATCTGACCCAGCAGTGGACTGTCTGTTTGATGTTGCCCCCCGCTGGTTCGGTGCCCATCAGGAGTGCTTTGGGTCCCAGTTTTACAAGCTCATCCCCTTATTCCAGAGTGACTGGGGGCCCAGAATAGTAGGGTGAGTTTGCTGTCGTCTCCACTAAGGTTGTTTAGCGTGTCAATGCATTCCCACACGAGCTCTGAAGTTATTTTCATGATACCCTGCGCAGCAAGAGCTTTGCTGACTTCAAGTGCTATTTGGGAATAGCAGTTTATAGCTAGTCTTTCCAATTGGAGAATAGTGGCGCGTTTTGCCAGAGGTAATAACACCTTTGCCTTGGCTTGTCCGTAATACCCTGCTCCCGCCTGTCCATGGTTTCTGCCTCCATCAGTGAACTAGATTTCACCATTGGTTGGTAGGGCCGAATATTTTCGGAAAAAAAATTCGCTTCCCTCGCCTGAGAAATCTCGCACCGAAACTATACAATTTAGCAACTTGTAATAAAAGGGAGGTTTTTTTATTTAATTTCTGGATTTCTGATGGAACATACAATGCATACATATACCTCATCATCTACTCTAAATTTGAGAGAATTTATATAACTTGTCATTATAAAACCTCCACAAACATCATGGGTTTGGAATGCACATCTATTCAGTGCGAAATTCCTTGAGCTCATAAATATGATGAAATCTACATTTAATGATTGAATAACTACCAATGTATAACTGATAATTAATTAGTTAGCAAATTATTCTGAATTTACTCTGCTCAGTACCTACACGATCATAATTGCACTTTCACAAATCAAAAGTGAAATTTTAGTAAAACAATAAATAAGTTAATTTTCCTGTCATCGATTACTAATAACTACATTTTATTTAAATGAGATGTAATCAATTATGTAAGAACGTATCACATCTACTACGGATACGGTACGTTAAATATGCAGAACATCTGGATTAGTAACTAATTGACAAATAAACTAGATACCGAACATTCTCACTTCCTTGAAAGTGGAAACGGTTTTAGCTAGGGAGGTGGTGCAGGTCATTTGCTCGTCCTGAACTATTGACAGCTTCTGCAAAACCGCTGAACAACTTAATTTCTAAACAAAAAAAAAGGAAATTGGAACGCGATCAATTAAGGAAATTAGTGCCACTTCCTTCACATAGTTCAATAAAATTAAGAAGTTTCAATAATTAATAAATCCTATAATTTGTAATATAACTAATTTATAGGAGGGCAAGGTGAAAAGTCCCTGAAAAATAAAACAGATGGCGTCACAATCGAATATCCCATGTGACGCTTGTGATATACCATCTTTAATTAAAACGCATAAAATTCAGACACCCATCGAAAGCTAGCAACCTTGAACATTTTTGTAAGCACTGAAAAAAGTGAATTTCGCGTCTTGGTTAAACATTATTTCTTTCGTGGAGAAAACATTACCAAAGCGTCGCTTGTTAAACATTATGGGGACTCCTTACCTACGATTGGAACGATTCTTAAGTGTTTTACTAATTTTTGTTGTGATAGTATCACCACAAAGGCCGCCGAACGTTCTGGTCGTCCAATTGAGGTTACAACGCCAGAAATCGTCGATAAAATCCACGGTATGATATTGGACGATCGGCACGTTGGAGTCCACGAGATTGCTGAGGCTATATTTTTGAATATGAGAAGCTATCTGCCAGATGTGTGCCTCATTTGCTCTCTGTTGACAACAAGCGCGACCCCGTGACAACTTCAAAGGAGTGTTTGGCGATGTTCAAGCGCGATAAGAAGGACTTTTTGCGCCGTTTCGTAACCGTGGACGAAACATGGATCCATCACAACACACCAGAGACCGAAGAACAGTCGAAACAGTGGACTTGTCTTGGCTACAGTTTTTTGGGATGCACAAGGTATCGTCCATATCGATTACCTTGAAATGGGTAAAACGAGCACTGGCTTATATTATGCAGAGCTGTTGGATCGATTCGATGCCAATTTGAAGCGAAAGCGGCCGCATTTGTCGAAGAACAAAGTGCTCTTCCACCAAGAAAACGCACCGGTGCACAGGTCCGCAGTCGCAATGGCAAAATTGCATGAAATGCGTTGACGAATTGGTTCGTCATCCACCATATTCAATTTAATTGCAATTTAATGAATTCAAATTTATCTCTAGCTGAAGGTAATCCCTCATATTTCCTATTAATTCCAAGTAGTATTTTGATTCCTAATTTTGTTTACTCTGATGATGGCTACCTTTGTAGCTGAAAGGTCCCCTGTACTTTAAAGATATTTTTAGTGGATAAGGGTGATGGTTTCTTATTTATAGTGAAAATATATTAAACAAATTGACATATTTTGAAAAAAATCCAGAATTCAGGCACCAACACCAAGACTCATCAAGATCTTAAACTTATGCTTGGTCTTGAACTTGATAGACTTTATTTTTTGTTCTTGTCTAACTGTGACAATGTGTCCATCAATATTCACAATCGCAAAGTTCAAAGGAAGGCATTTGAAGATATTTTAAACATAAATAAAATATAAATTGGTATTACGCAAATGTGAGTTCATTTTAAACAATAATTGAAGATTAGTAGTTGGATCTGAAAATTAGAAATGTGAGAATCAAAAACTACTAATCTTCAATTATTGTTAAATAAGATATTTATTAAAAGTTCGATTTTCACTAGTTAAATAAAATGTGACTATAGTTTGGCTGCTTCAAACAAATATTACAAATATCTGTAACACTATAAATAAGAAATAATCACCCTTATCCACTAAAAATACTTTGAAGTACTGAGGACCTTTCGGCTAACAAGTACCCATCATCAGAGTAAAACTCTCTTTCTTTGTAGACGAAAGGTCCTCAGTACTTTAACAATATTTTCAGTGGATAAGAGTGATTATTTCTTATTTATAGTGTTATAGTGTATCGACAGTGTGAACTCTTTTATAGTATATTAACAAATTACTATGGTAGCGAAACTAGTCACATTTCTTTATTAAACTAATCGAAACTCTAACTTTTAATAGTTATTTTATTCAAGTTTAGAATGGATTTTCATCACGTAATGGCTGATTCCATTCAAATATTTTGAACTTTGTGGCGCTCCCATAACTCCACAGAAATTGAAATCATCCTTCTTAAGTTCAAAAATTTGTTTCCGGTAGAACCACTGGTTTTCAGATTGAGTAGAAGCAAAGCGTTGCACTAAAACACAGAAGCCAGAAAAATGGACAATTTGGAATGTAATTCCTCAAATCCTATTACATGGAATTCTTCCCCTTCTATTAGTAAAAACATTACCTTTCACCTTACCGAGCCCATGTGCAGTATCAATTCACCTTATAGTCGCCCAAGAACGTTCTAGCTTGTTCCATCACTGACGGCAAACTTACCTTAAAGGAAGACACGATTCTCTTCATCTATCCGTCTGTTATTGTGTATGTCTTCGTGTTTCCTTGCTGTCTTGTCGCTTGAATTTCAATTCAAATAAACGGAAGGGAACTGTATTTTATAGCGTTGTGTATATATCGTCAGTGGAAAGTTATAAAAGACCTGTCCGTTCTCGTGATATGTGTGCTTTTCACTTTTAGTTATTTGTGACTTTAATGATAGGATAAGACTTAAAATAAACATGTCGGTAAGTACTGGACTAATTTATTAAAATATATGATAATATGTATTGTTGACAATATGTGTAAAGGATCAATCCGCCACTAGTTGCTTGGCTACGCTACGCACCACCTCCAGAGTCATAGTCATTTACTGTGTGTTACTCGAACTATTTGACCAATTTTTAACACTCGTATCACGGAGTAAATATTGAACACACCTACTATTCAGCTGAAAGGCAGAATCAGGGTCTTGTAATATTTTATTATCTATTTTATTTTATGTGGTGCTTAAAGTGCATTATCAATTTTCATCAATCTATCCTGAAGGAAATATTCCAACAGAACTATAATTGACAAAGCTAAATAGTGTTGTACGACAAATTTTGCGGTAGTTTATTGTTGGAAATTCCCTTGTTCACCCCCAAGCAAAATATTGCTTGCAATTTTTCATTTCGTTTGTGTTTAATACAAAATTCGTTGTACGTCAAGGATAGTTGCTCGGTCCACTCTTATTTAATATAGGTACTTATAAATGAACTATCGTCTCTCTTTGAATGATTATTCTTTCTATTCGAAGATTATTCATTTTATCTAAATTATTAGTATTATTATTAAGGATTCCATGAGGTGAGTCTCTGTGAATAATGATTTATATATTCACAATGACTAGAACTGTAGAAGTATTATGAAAACTGAATCTAATACTGTTCCTTTCGTATGAAGATCACTTCTCGAATATAATTTAGTACCTACTATTGAATTTCTATACGAGATTCGTTTTAAGATTGCCATGCTATGAATTATTTAACCGTCGAGATGTTTATAGTTAGATCTGTTGTGATTCATTGTCATGTAAAATTCATTTGCTTGTATCCGTTCCACCTATATTTTTATTATATGTTAATTCTCGGGAGCTAGGTCACATTAACACATATGTTTACTATATGTTCGTCTTTACGTACGTTTCGGTCTCATGACCATCATCAGGAGGCGTATCAGAAATAATAACTATCAATCTAAAACGGGATTTCTCAAACTAATTGCATTAATGTGTTGCAATTTCAATTACTTTTGATCATTTAAGCGACATAGGCATTTTTAATTGGAATTAATGCGATAAAGACGGTCTCTGCTTACTACAATTAGTTTTAAGAAATCCTGTTTTAGATAGTGATTATTTTTGATCATTCTTCTGATAATGGTCGTGAGACCGAAACGTACGTAAAGACTGAAATATAGTAAACATATATGTTAATGTGATCTATTTTCCGAGAATTTACATATAATTCAGATCTGCGGCAAGACCCACTACTTCTGTCTGGTTGAAGGACAAATAAATTATTCCATTTTTATATTAAAATGATAGTTCATTAATTTGATTGTATTCCTATTGATATGAAAGAGCTCAGTACTATTGACTTCTTTAAAGAGCTAGGTAACTTTTAGCGTTGAACTAACGTAATAAATGAATAAATGTGGCGCCTTCAATTAAAATAAGAGAGATGCTACTTCAAAAGAGAATGGTCTTTTGATATACATATCCACCATTTCCCTATTAATATTTTGAAGAATGACTTGTGCAGAATAATTAGTAGGCTCTCGTTATTTTTCTATAAGGAAAATCAGTGGTTATCGCCACTTGGAATAGATCAATCTTACCTTTAAGGAGAAAAACCTATAAGAAAAAGAAATTTCACTTTGTTAAAAATCACTTTATTTAAAAAACGTTGATTACTATTTCGATCTTTACTGTTCACTATTGAAACATACAAATGTATCACTATTGATAAGAAATAATGACCCTTATCCACTAAAAATACTATTAAAGGACTTTTCGGCTACCGAGTAAATTATAAATAAAATGTGCCTGTTGAAATACTATTTGGGGATAATATAAGCAATGGGTTTGAAAATAAAACGGAATTTAATAAATTGCTTTTTCGTTTATACAATTCCATTCCATCCCTTCTAAATTACCTAGATATTTGTCTGTATATACTATGTTTCAAAAGTGATAAACTTTCAAACGTATTCAAAATATGTTCGGCTACCGCTGATTTTTCACCATTATTTTTCTTTATATTGGCAAAATGTTCCTTATAACGTTACCTACATAACTTTTTGAACACGACTCACAATAGATTTTGTAAATCTCGGATTTATCGATATCGGAAACTTCATCAAAGGTGTTGTCTAAACGGTGTTTTGTTTGTTCTTACATCTACAAACTGGTTGTATTGCAAATTTAGAAAACAAACTATGGAATTTAATAATTACTGAAGAATGATTATTGAAACTTTTTAATTTTATTGAAGTATTTGAAGGTAATTACTCTAATTTGGCTAGTTGGCTAGGTTCCAATTTCCTTTTTTGTTTAGAACTTAAATTATTAATCATTTTGTGGTAACCATTGTCCAACGCAATTTGCTGAAGTTTCTCAACTTCTTTGTTATAATTTTGCTGGCTCTAATCTATGAACTAGACTATTAAACGGAGCTATTTTACATCTAAATGATGGTACAGCTGAATCCGCCGGGGTATACCTATTTGTTTGAGTGGGTTTTCTGTATATGTCGAAATCCAAGTGATTACCATCTTGTATAATGTTAATATCAAGGAAAGGAAACTGATTATCTGTTTCTATTTCGACAGTGAATCTCAGTGAATCAAATTGCCTATTAAGCATGTTCAAAAAGCCATGTAAATCAAGATCTTTACGTGAAAATATCGTAACGTATCTATTTCAAACTTTTGGAAACTGATTCAATTTTGATTTTATGGAGGTTTCAAGTTCGCTTAGAAAATTATTGGCCAAAAAAGGTGAGAGTGGATTCCCATTGTACATCCGTATATTTGCTTATAGTAATTTTTGTAAAAAGTGGGACAATTTTGCTCCATACATGGAGATGTAAGGATCACGTATTCTGTGCAGTTTCTATCGGGGATATTATAATTTGTAAGACTTTTCTCCAGAATATTTATCAACACCAAATGAAACGAGAGTATCACCAGGTTCAAGTTTGAAATCTTTCAATTTTGCAATAAGTTCCAAAGAATTTCTCACAGACAAACTTGACGTGGCTTAAATTCCTTCACTAACCATTTTGCTATTCTGTACGTAGGACAATTGATTGTAATAATTGGTCTCATGGAATTACCCTGTTCATGAATCTAAGGTAAGCAATACAGTTTAGGAAGATAAGAATTTGAATGTCTAAGTTTGTATTTCAAATTATCGGCGATTACAGCTGTACACGATTTTAATGAATTATTGACTAGTTTAACGCATTTTGATAACGGATTCCTGGTAATCTCTTCATAGGGACCACCATTTAATAAAGAATTCACCGAATCGTGATAACCCTCTTTTCACATAATTACGAGGGAATTTCTTTTATCTGCTTTCAACACAATACAATTGTATGTTTTGATAATGAACTGTAAAGTTCGTTCTTTTAAATAAAGTGGTATTTAAAATAATAGATTTTTTTGTTTTATCTGTAAAAATGGAATATCAGAAAGTAACGGGCAGATCCATTGAAATCCTAGAAATACCTACTTGTTGATTCATAAAATCTCAACAGAAATCTCATTTAATGATTTCGATTTTTTTTACTGAATGAGATAATAGAAAATAATTGTATTTGGTACATTTGGTCAATATATAGAATGTATATCTATAATTGTCGTAATGTTCTTCTCCAAATATTTCAACGCTACCCCAATTCAGGACGTTGATTGGAGTATTCCAGTTTAAAAATAATATTCAAATTTAAACATGGCGAAAATCCATTATTATTACGAATTAATGAGGACTCATTTCAGTTCCTATTATTGTTTGTGAGTCATAATCGGCCTGTAATGGTATTTTATATCATTCAATTCTGAAAATGACCTTTAAACGTCCGCAATAAGAACCGGCATTATTAAGTAAATTCATAAAACTAGAGACCACTTCAGAAATGTGTAAATCAGTTCATTAAAATATAAATATCCCGATATACCAGAAACAAAATCGAGCTATTTTATCAATGAGATCTCTAAATGTTATGTGATATACTGCGATTTCCGTAACATTCACCTCACAATTATTATTTGATATCTCATTGCTATGGATAATCCAAACATTGTTTTATTTATTTTATAATTAATTTCGATTTGTTGAACGAAATCCTTTTTTCAATCTACAATGATACGACTGTATTATTCTTCTGTAAACCGAAATGAATCTAAATGTAATATAAAACAGAAATACCACTGACTCACTCAGCACGGAATCTCCGAAACGATAAAGCCGACAGACTTGAAATTTATAGGTTAAGGGACGTAGGTACCCGCTAAGCTTTTTGAAATTCGAACTCTGAAGAAGAAAAGGGGTGGTAATCGATACAATGTAACGCTTTCGACAGTTCAAATAATCACGTATGACAGACGGCTCATAGATTGGTTACTCATCACAGCTCAGACTGTTGAACGGACCGGCAGCTCACAGAATAACAGCTCATACATTGACACGAACATGTCCGTCACAGACAACCCCGTAACAGATAAAGATATCCCTGTCAATTCGAATGAACTTTCAATGTCATGACATAGAGTATAATTCGGTGTCCTTTAGCTGCGTCTAATCATTCGCAAGCGGCAGCCAAGCGGACACCGCCAAATGGTCCTACGGGTGTTAGCTATTGGCCGCAGCTACCCCCGTTTTTCATTTAATAGAGAGTCACTAAGATATATAATGTTCACCATAGGTACATGTACTTTCCGATAGTGTTCTAGATCGATTAACATAGGTAAATCTTTATACATTATACGTACATATGCAGTTGTAGAACTTTATTTAGCCGCAGACCTTGAACCGTTTCGCCAGACATTATAAATAGTAATTAAGTTCACAATACAATAAAAAGATAATACCCATTCGGTATACTTCTCCACCTTTACATTTCTCTTAATAAATTCTTTGAACTAATGAAGATAGCATTGTAGTATAGTATTGATTGGGACATACTTTACGGCTTTGTGTTATTTATTATAATAACCGTTTATGCCACCTTAAAGAATGAACATGCAAGGTTAACTACTTTTGCAATGAAATTTTTAAAATATGCTTCAAATTCCAAAGGGATCGGCACGTCTAGAACCCGTTGCCATATCATGTTTACAAAACATTATTCAAATGCGTATATCTATTTAGAAAATGTCGACTGAATAAATCATTATAAGAATGACTCTGTCGAGTGACGAAACCAATGTTCGTCGGTTCAAATCCCGACACAGTTAAAGTTTTTTTCAGAAGTATATCCCTATGACAATGACACCACTTGGTATTTGAGAATATCCCTACGCTAAAGACATAACCGTCGGTAAATATAGAAATAGATAAAAACGCATCCAAATATGATACAAAAACGGCCTCCAAAATTAGATAGGGGTATCCAGATAAATTATTATGAGAAAAAAAGCTTAATTGAAGGTGAATTAAATTCTGATAAGACACGACTTGCTTAGGCTAGCCACACTGCAAAACTCTCTGGTCCTTGCCTTCAACATTGAGGACTTTCATTTTCCTACGACCACCAGCTTTTGGTCATTTTCGATTACTAGAAGAACTCTTCGCAAGTTTCAACTAACCTCCCTGTTAGAAGCTATTCACCGACTCGGATTTATGTAGGTAGTGGGAAAAATGCTGCATTTCCTGTGTTAGGGATGTATAGATTTAACCCCCAACTGAACGTATAAAAAAAGAAGTGTATTAATCTCATTATACCTTAGGTAAGAACTTGGTGTTTCGTGAAAAAACAGGCAGACTCACATGCATAGACGGCTCTGGTGAAAAGAAAAAGTTGTTGGTGTGAGAAAACTAGGATTTGACTACACCTGCAATTTCAACAGATATATTTTTATTGCGTACCTAATGAAAGGGAAAATTTTGAAGAGACAGACAACTGAAAAAATATGGTTTGTACAGTGTGTTCTTCAGTTTCACATAGACAAGTATTTATCAAAGTTGAGCAGAACGCATTTCATCCAGTTTCATAATATTTTAGAACCTCTGCAAACTTGAAACGCTTCACGAATTTTTGGATTTTGATGTATATCTTCCAGCTGTATGAATCTAATAGTGAGTTACCAAACATAAATTACCTATGTTCTTATAATATCAGACAATACATTTCACCTACTATCAAAGGATCTTATATCACTCGCCTTCTGATTTTCCGAGGAAAAAACAAGTAGTCGAACCAGTTATCAATACAGATCAAAGCAGACTAAAACCATATGGCTACAAACAATGTATGTCGAATAAAGGTATATAACATAACATAACAATTGAAGGCCATATAGGTATATTTTCGAATAAAGACTTTCTAATTTCTAAAGTGACATATTAGCAACCAGATTCAAAAAACCTGAATGGTTATTTAATGACAACATTCTCATCCCATTTATCATTACACCCGGGGAGGCGGAAAGATAAAAAAGTAATGAATTTAATGACAGGAAATTACCTACTTGGAGATAATTAACTCAATGCCACTTTAAGATAAAATATACAATTAGGCAAAAAGTGAATTGTTATTGGAATTACGCTAGATATGTTTGAATCTGAGCAACATTCTACATTTAATTGTCTCACACATATTACGAAATTAGAGAAAAAACTAATTAGTGTCAACGTCAGAGTATATTCTTGCACTTTTAAATCAATAGATATACATACAGATTTTCGCCAATAGTGAGTCTTGACACAGTTTTTCGCCTGACTACATTTTACATTCACAAGTGCTAGTGAAATGTGATATGGATGTTCCTGAAATTTTGTTGATGTTTTGGACATACATCATTTAGCATTTGGAATGAATCTGGAGTGGAACCTCACCCTCGATTGATCTGGTGTAGAATATTTCCACAGTAATATTTTCGTTTATTAATCCCTCCGCTGATATATTAGGCATATTCCCGGGAAATGAATCACGAACGAATTCTTGAATGCTCTTCATCAGTTATTCCCAGGAAGGCTCATCAGTCGTAGGGGAGACATTAAGTGACCACCGAGTAGTCCCGATCTGTCACCAACAGATTTTTCTCATGGGGATACCTCAATAGTAATGTGTAAACCCTATCTTCACAAGAATAGAGGGAATTGAAGCAAAAAATAACAGATGAAATCAATGATATTCTTCTTGCAATGATCCGCAGAGTGAACTTCAGTTCGAGATTAAGGAGGTTCGGTAGAGATTGTTTTTTATGATAAAATTTCTTGAAATTTTTACAGACGTTGAGAATAACAATATAAGAATACGCCTAATTTTTGGAGGGTTTCACTATACCGTTTGAATATATCGAGTCAAAAAATCAACATCTTTACATAAAAGCTTATGGGAACGTGGTTAAGCCTTCAAATAAAAAAAAGGGCTGAATAGAAATGCTTTTTTTTTTAATGGAATGATATTATTACAATAATATTTTGTGCAAGTTTGAGCGAATCCCAGTAATTATTTCTATGAAAAAATAGCTGAAAATTTGGTTTAGGTAGACAATTATTAATTGTTATAAGCTTTTAAAAAACACGAAAAGAGTAAACGACAACTATACGATTATTATTTTTACATGTGTTTATGTATAAAACTCTAGCCGGCAATATTTATAGCGTTGCCAGACCTCCGCTCTCGCCCTCCGCTTGCCTCTCTTATATTTCTCCCCGCTAACACTTCCGAACCTCCTTAATAGAGTGTCTAGTTCATGGATTTTTATAAATAATTTCGCATTGTTTAAATGAGCTTAATTTAAATTCAATATTATTACGAAATTTCCATACAGAACCTTTAGAAGACAGGTTTTTCTCATTAATAAAAGCAAATGGGGTGCAACTAACGACTCAGTTTAGATAGTTTTATACTTTTGTTTTACTGTCTGAAAAGTATCTAGCTTGTAACGTCACGATCGAGGGCTTAGGCTACTATAGAGCTGGTTTCTCTTGTAACATCCAGTGTCTGTCTCACAAGACCCTAAGAGCCCTACATGTCGTACTCCGCCGATATAAAGTGAATCTGTATATCGTTGAATACCATATGAACAAATAATGGCTGTAATAACTCATTGACAGTAGTGCACGCCGTAAAACTTCATACAGATACTGACAAGACTCAGATAATAACACATCCTACAGTATTTGAGTTGTATTTATTAAAATATTTGTAGCACGTATCTCCGTTTTCGTAACTCAATTTTAATTCAGTATGTATCATTTCAACTAATGACTCGTCATGTTTTCTTGAAAAAACAATTTTAAATCCTGTTGAATATATGTCATGTTCGAAAAACAAAATGTTGAATGATGTTATTTTCAGTGATCATTTGTATCGTTCAAATGTCACAAATTCCTACATTTAATTAAAATTCGAAGACACCTATCTCTCATCACATCTCCGTCGCAATATTGAAAAGTGAATACGTTGAAGAGCTTAGTTTCTTCTGCGATAAGCGTTTTTTTAATTAAGTTTCCTTTTCTATTGAACTATTAACAACTTGAGATTTCTAATGAAACGTAGGTATCTCAACTTTCGTTTGTAATATCTTTATTTTGAAATCTTATGTTACCTTTTTATCTGACTATAATAAATATATTCCGTTTTGGGCATTGTGACTCATTATGTACCTGTTGGAATTCTTATTGAGAGAATGAAATAACAAAATTGCATTTGACGGGTAAACACATATTTTGCATATTTGAGTGAACATGGGATGCTAAAAATATATAATTTATGCTAATGCTATAACGTCTACAACTACAAGAGACCTGATGATATTCTTTCTCTTGATTTATCATCCATCCACCCAAAACCGCACTGAACCGGATTTGGTTTTGCAAAAAACAAATGATCTCATCTTTTTTAAATGAGTCGAAGTATCCTCTTCGAATGATTAATAGATTGAGTATCGAAAAATGATAGACTTTTGATAATAAATGCATATAACAAAATCATTTCGTTATGTGCATTGCATGATATGTCAATATGGTTTTATGAAACATACATTCGTTAGATCCAACGGAATATATATCTTCATTTGCAATTATATTCCTCAAATGATAAGTTTGGTTGCGAATGAATGGGAACAAAACAAGGGTTGCTAAATAAATAGAAAAAGTTACCAGTACAAGTACAACTCAGATCGCAAAAGAATGTGAAAGAAGCTGATCTGAGTTCACAGAGTAGTGGACAAAGAATGGATTCATACATTTTAAGTTTGGTCTAACACCAACTCGTAAAACAAATACATATAAGAGCATCGCGGACATCGAAACAATTCACCCAGACAAAAAAAGAACTGTACAATAACAATAATAAACGTTCCGATATAGTCAATAAACAGTTATTATTATAGAACCTGACTTTGCTGCATTGAATACTAAAACCTACACTCCATCAAAACTTGCAAAAAAGGAATACAATAATTTAACATAAATACGTCGTGGGCACAGTTAGTACTAACCCACACTCAAGTAAGTACGTTGACGCTCTCTCAGCTTGGAAAAACACACCAACGCGCCTCTTCCCTGAAAGATGACACACCGTTATTTATTATGTCTACCCATGGTAATGGCAACTTTACCTGATAAGCGATCTTTATCCCCACCGTCACATATCTAGTTGGCATCGTCAAATTTTCGAAAGCTAAATTAGATTATTTCCAACAATTTCTGGAACGTTTGTTCCTCGATCATCCAGGCTGAAATCATTTATGGGGAGGTTATGAGCCTTGAATCTTATGGTCTACTGTGAGATCCATCTTTCCAGGCACATTTACTAAAAACTTCACCCCCTGTGTAGGCTCGTCTGGCTCTTGCCTCCGGTGACACTTGTATCTCACCTCTGTATTGTTTGATCACAGTACCCACTTCGGTCTGTTACTTTTCTTCCAGTTATCATCTCCTTCCACCTTCTTTTCAAAATGAATACCTACATCAAAAGTTTCGTTCCCTATTTCATATGTTCTGATAATGAACTGTAAATTTGTTTTTTGATTATTGAACGTTCCTTTGAGCCAGTAAAATTATAAGCCCCAAAGTATTCCGAACGCGCTATGACGTCACGATTCTACTCTTCGCCGTTACCCTTAATATGCATTAACTAAGATCTGAAGTATCTAGTTTATGTTATTCAATAGAAAGTGCAAAATTAGAAAATGAGTAGTGACAAATATTGTCCCACAGAAGAAGAAGAAGAACTACTATTGAAACAGATGTTGGAGATTTATGAGGTTAATAGGAAAAAATTGTCAGACCTTATTAAAAATAATACTATTCGAGCAATCTACATAAAATATACTTTAAGCATTATAAAGACGCATGTAAGAATTTGCAAGGGTTTTAATAAATTAAATTAGTATAAATCTGACTTAATGACTGAATATCTGTTCTATGATTTACAGACTTGGAGTCAGGGCCGGATTAACACTATGAGGGGCCCTAAGCACAACAGATTTTGGGGGCCCCTCCTCCTCCTTTTTTTTTAAATTACTCTTTATTCATAGAATAAAATAATTTGTAGGGTAATATAATGCTCTAAATCGTGGAGAAGGTTATTACCGGGAAAATAAGTACATAAATGAATATTTACACTATTAGTACGTCTTCTTAATTTGACATAATATACAATGCGTAACTACATTAATCACTTTTACAATTGCACTTTTGGAAACTTATCCGCTGAATGATTCGCTTATATCTAACTTAGAACAATCCTTTCCTGCACTTTCTAGCCGCAAAATCTTTTATCAGGTCACCAAAACTCATTCGACGCAATACATCAGCTTCCATGCACAGTAGTGCAAGCGAGTCTAACCTACCCTGTCGCATATTTGTCCTCAAAGGGTTTTTTATGCGTTTTAACTTGCCAGTGCACTGCACTTCCAAGATGAAGAGCGCGAATTATTTGCCTTTAATACAAAATCAACTAATTCTTGACTACTTTTAGATATTACCAGTCGTTAGGCATACACAAACTTTTATATTCCAGTAATTTCTTCACTTCGTTATTTTTTCTAATAATCTACATAAAATATACTTTAAGCATTATAAAGACGCATGTAAGAATTTGCAAGGGTTTTAATAAATTAAATTAGTATAAATCTGACTTAATGACTGAATATCTGTTCTATGATTTACAGACTTGGAGTCAGGGCCGGATTAACACTATGAGGGGCCCTAAGCACAACAGATTTTGGGGGCCCCTCCTCCTCCTTTTTTTTTAAATTACTCTTTATTCATAGAATAAAATAATTTGTAGGGTAATATAATGCTCTAAATCGTGGAGAAGGTTATTACCGGGAAAATAAGTACATAAATGAATATTTACACTATTAGTACGTCTTCTTAATTTGACATAATATACAATGCGTAACTACATTAATCACTTTTACAATTGCACTTTTGGAAACTTATCCGCTGAATGATTCGCTTATATCTAACTTAGAACAATCCTTTCCTGCACTTTCTAGCCGCAAAATCTTTTATCAGGTCACCAAAACTCATTCGACGCAATACATCAGCTTCCATGCACAGTAGTGCAAGCGAGTCTAACCTACCCTGTCGCATATTTGTCCTCAAAGGGTTTTTTATGCGTTTTAACTTGCCAGTGCACTGCACTTCCAAGATGAAGAGCGCGAATTATTTGCCTTTAATACAAAATCAACTAATTCTTGACTACTTTTAGATATTACCAGTCGTTAGGCATACACAAACTTTTATATTCCAGTAATTTCTTCACTTCGTTATTTTTTCCCAGAAAAATTGTCATTATTAGTTTTTCAATTTTTAATTTTTACAATTTCCGCGGGGCCCCCAAAATGTCGGGGCCCTAAGCTACAGCTTAGTCAAGCTTACGCTATAATCCAGCACTGCTTGGAGTCACGTTTTATATGAATCATCTCCAGAATAGATCTTTTATAATAATTGGTTTCCTTAGTTAAGATAAGTTTTTGTTTCTTATAGTATACTTATGGCCATCCATTCTTTTTTATAAATATTGCTTAGAGATTCCTGTATAAGACTCATCGCAATATAAACAATTTAGTTTGTTAGTGGGTGGGTTTGTTTATCTTTAGGTATTAAAGGTTTTAGATTTGAAGAATGAATCCCCAACACAGTTAGTATGTTTATGCGCAACATTTATATCGTACTTTTTTAAACATTTCTCAATTTTCTCTGAGGTCTCCGGAATGTATGGTAATGCTATAAAATTATCTGTATTACCGTTTATGTTTTTCATATATGCCGTTCCATTATAGATTTTGTTTATTCTTTCTTTAATGATGATGAGAAATTTTTCTGGGTAGAGAATTATTTCCAGTGTATTACGAACAATTTTTGAATTTTTGGGACGGTCCTCTGGATGGGACAATTTAACAGCGCGTTCTGTAAGGCTGTTTATAACACTTTTTTTATAACTTGTTGGTGCAACGGAATTGAAGTGAAGATAACGTTGAGACCAAACTTCTTTAGTAAACCACGAAGTTTTTAGTTTTCCATCTGCATCATGCCTAATTTCTAGGAAATTTATGTTTTTGTTCACCTCTATTTCATAAGTAAATTGATGTTTATAGTGCATCTGCATCATGCCTAATGTTGTTAATTAGTCAAGGAAGGACCTAGAAAATTATCTTAGATTTTCTTTAATCGGAGGATCCATCAAGATTAAGACACATGTGCTGCTAAGCATTGTCACTGTATTACCTGCCGTGAGGTCACTGTATTACCGGCCGCGAGACACGTGTTTCAACAATCAGACACGGGTTTGACATGTATCTGAATGTTGAAACCAACGAGGTCTAGTATAGACCTCTTTGGTTGAAACAGGTGACCCAATTCCAAAGCATGTGACTCTCTGTCAAAAGCACGTGTCAAAATAAGTGTCTGAATGTTGAAACAGGCGTCTCGCGGCCGGTAATACAGTGACCTCACGGTCGGTAATACGATGACAATGCTTACCGACATCTGATATGACTGTCTGCCCCAATAGCCGTCATACCTACTTGCGAGAAGGAATGACTATCTGCAAGAATAGCCGAGGTGGTCATTTGACCCATATCGTGTTTTAACAATAATCACATACCTCCTACTCTATATTCCTGATTTGAAAAAAAATTTCATAGACTTTTGTAAAAAAATCTGGTTTTCAAATGAGTTAAAATAAGAAGTCTCATTTAAATACCTTTTACAATGCATTATAGTATTATCGTTTTGTTGCAAAGTCTCAGTCATGCAGAGAATTGGCACAAAACCATTACTTTTACCTATTACTTTCATCTAGGATCTTTAGTTAAAAATAAATTGCATTCCATAATAGGTTATTGAAATATATAGACATTCAACAATTGCAAATAGATAACTAAAGTCTACAATTAACTGCAAATTTTTCTCAAAGCGTAAGTTGCAAAATTAGAAAGGAATAACAAATTTTTTCAACGAACGGGGAAACGAGCAATTGAAAGTTGCATCTAAAAAATACATCAATGATCGCGGTATGTGCAAAGCAAACCCGTGTACGCTTATATAGATAGACCTGAGCACACCTTATAATTACGATTTTGGACATTATCATTGATTACATAAACTGGTCAACCACGACCTTAATAAATAATGAACCAATTGATGGCTGATTATTATTATAAGTAAAAGCTCATGTATAACAAGGACGTTATCATCTATCTGCGATATAATGAGTAGGTAATTATTTTTATCGATAATAAAAATTTTACTATTAATCATTATAATGGAAGTATATTCCATGGAAAATGCATTATTATATCATCAGATAGGGCCTTCTACTGATAACCTTATTTCATTGTAAATTACTACATGAAATCTGGTTTGTGGTGAATCATATACGGTATTTATGGGTAGGCATAGTCTATCAGAGCGGTTAGGCGGTGACGTAGAATTTGTTATGTGACTAACTTAGCCCTACTCTACCAATCGAAGCAGTGTGCCGTGCGGTGTATTTTTTCAGTATGATGCAAGTCTTCTAAATGCCGCCCCCATATTTGTGAATTAAAAAAAACTACAGAAAACTGTGAAATGTGAAATATATTTCTATAATATATTTCCGAACGTAACAATTTTCTATAAATGAATATAAAAACTTGAACATAAACATACATAGACTATAATTTCACTGTTCGAACTTTACATTTGCAAATTCCTGAATAAGGGATGTATAGTCAAGAGAAGCCAGCTAATGTACATTCAATAGAAATCACTGCCAGATTTGTAAGCTTTGGTTTCCGTTATTAGGTTGAAACAAATGTTCACTTGTTCCTCGAAAGACTAAGCATTGTGAACCCAATAGTCTAATTATTGCAATATTTCTTGTAAGAATTCCTCTCCAGTGCTGAATTTCCAAATCCAAAATTTTTTGATATTCGGCATCAATAGTTTGGTTCTTTTTTAAACGAGTGTCAAATCTTTTCCATTGTCTGAAAGAGTTTCTGTGATTTTCAGACTTTTCGTGCATTGTGAGCGCACGTAAAAGATTTCCCCAGTCAGAATAACCTTTCTTAGACCAATCATGGGAAGACGAATTAATTATCAAACAATATGCTGCAAAAGCAAAAAACGGCATCAGTTGTAACAGAGTAAATCAACCAATTTCTGTCACCAATTTCACCATTGCTAAATACTTTGCAGTAATGAGAGGGTGGAAATTTGCACCTTCCTATATTGATAGGCAATTTCAGTTCTTTAACGTGATGTGGACCTCTCTCAACTAGTATCTGACGAGTTTTGGATGCCATGCAGAAAATATTCCATAGTGCAGGATCGTCAGAGATCTTGTCTATTTGCTGAAACTCGCTGCCATTGCTACCCTGCTCTTGATAATCTTCTAGGGGTGTGATTTCTTGGCTTTCTTCAACAACTTCTTTAGGAGGTGATTCAGATAGTGCTGATGAGTCCACCACATCCGAAGAGGCTGCTGTTGATGTGGATGTAGACGTTTCTGACTGAGGCTTAAGGACCAAGATTTCTTTCATGACATGGGTTAGCTGTCTTCCTTCTTCATCTTTCTTCTAGCGTTTCTTTTTATATTGGCTTACAGACAGTGTTTTCCTTTTCTGATACACGCTATTATAAGAATATCAATTATCTTATAATATGTATCGTAAATTAAATTTAAACTTGATGTTAAAATCGATAGGAATTACGCACTTAAAAAGCTAGTATTCAATTCTCTTACCTTTTTAGGCTTTTTAAAACATAAGTATCTAACAACGTACCATAACACGTACTGACACTTGTTGAAGAGTCTGCTGTTGGAGACCAACTAACATGAAAATCAAATATCGCCATCTCAAAGAATAAGTAGAAAACGTAACACGTGCAATTTTTTTTTGTGATACATGCCACCTACTGCCAAGCTCTTATTAAAAGCGGCCGCGCTGTTACGTGCGGTAGATCACAAACACTTTGCGCCCTCAGATAAAAATCTAACGGCGCCGAACGCTCGCCTTTGCAAATGGTACCGACAATAAGCGCAGATGAGTAGGAATAAAATCCCTACATTTCAATTTTTTGTTAAATGTAGTCCAGTGAGTTTGCCTTTTGCCGCCCCCTGAAAGTGCCGCCTGATGCGGTCGCCTCTTTGCACCATAGCACCGCACGGCGCTGAATCGAAGCGCGTTGTATTCAGCTTTGAATATTATTTAAAATTACATACCTCCATAAACGTGTGATTTTGAGCTTTTTATGTTCCTATGACATTTGAGATCAAGGCTTATTTTTTTCAAATAGTTGGAATGGACTTTGATCTTTGATTTGAGAATTTCATTAAGCTTGGAAGCTCTAATATTGACCTAATAGCACTGGAAAATAACTCTTCCCTTCATAATATTTACTTAATTTCTCTCTTATAACAAATATTTAGGAACTTCCAATGCGGTGTGGTATTTTTGGAACACCTGGGAACATAACTTCATTATTTAAAAAAAATTGAAAGTATATATGAAATATAAAGTAATCCACCAATTTTTAAATGAATATCTACAGAGAGCTACGTACGAATCAATGTACCTATATTTTACAGTATTATATCATGATCTTTATGCATATAGAAATAAAGACCAGTTTGATAAAGGTTTTTTTAAATACGATTTAGAATCTAGGACAATTAAAGGTAGGGTTGTCACACTATTGGAATTAATTTGAATCCCTAGTATAGCATTAAATCGTTAGAGTAAAGATGAGAATTTAAGATTTGGTTGATTTCTCATAAGCTCGCAGTCAGTATTATCTTCATTTGTCCAACTGACAACAGATTCTTCCTAATTTTTACAGGCATATTTAAGTAGCTCCATTTTATTAAGACGGAGTGAGGGTTAGGGATCGGAGTCTCCTCTTGAATCGGGTTATTTGACACAAACTGGATATGATGGTCGAAAAATACTGGCTTTAAAATTCAAATTCGAGTTATTGAGCAGAGCTGCCCATCGTAATACTCGGCACAATTCACTCTGTTCACGCGTCGTTCGGTGTGCTAACTATCTGTCCGATTGTAGAGAGAAAAATAAGAACTCGTTTACTGACAGTCGGATCTGGTAGTGCGGCACCCGACAAAGGGCACTTTTCCTTAATTCATTTAAGACGGACTTATGCAACAGACGGAGTGAGAGTAGTGAACAAAGTGTTTCGCCTAAGACGGTGTGAGTATAGCGAAGAAATAAAATAAATATAAAAGTTTTATTTTCATCAATTTAATTAAGGCGGAGCGAGCTTAGCCAACGAATTTCTCCTGTTTTCAGCTCATTTACTCACTTCGTCTTAACCCTTTGGACATTGCTATCAGCGTACTGATCAATCACCTATTTATTATTTTTCACTGGGCTGTAATTAGGGTTTAGTACAGGTCTTTTCTAATATTCAAAACAAAATCATCAAAACCTTCATGTAAAATTAAGACATTTGAAAGCAAAGGAACATCTAGTGGTTGCCAGATGTTTTCTGTTTAGTATCAATAACGAATACAGCTTGAGAAAAATATAGGGGTTTCTAAAATAAATTTAAGACAGTTCACATCCGCTTGAAGGAGGGTCATATATACCATTACACAAGTTTCTTGTTCTAAAGGAAAGCATAAGCTTGTCAAGATGAATAACCAATATATGACACAAAACGAATGCTAGCTATGATAAATGTTAATGTTAACCCTCTGGAGAGGCTTAGGTAGTGGGTTTTTCCAGACCCGCTTTCAAACGTTAAATAATTAATCAGAATGTACCACACGTAAATCGGAACGTAACTTAGTATCTAATCATCAAAATTGTAAATAAATATAGTCATGATTATAGTTGAAATAGTATGTACATAAAAATCAGTAAGTAATATTTAGAAAAGGACAGATAGGATTAGAAATCCTCACCGTAAACATTCTGACTGAGAGGCCTCAATAAAGGGAAAAATAATTATAAACTATCTTACTGCTTATTGGCTTAACCTATCTTCCAAATTTACTAGTAATATCATTGGTACCAAAATAAAAGCAGGATCACTATTCCGGTGAGAATCCGCCAATTTGAATGTCAACATTTTTGTCCTCAAATTAGTAACTAGCCACTTCGAAAATCCTTTCATTGGATTGTTTTCATTATTTTTATTACCAAATTTCTATGAAATATGCGGATTTTAACCAAAATTTGTAAAAAAAAAATTTAGTTGGGTGTTGTTAAGCTTGAAACATTATTTCCATTTGTCAAAAAAAATGATTATTCATTCCTTAAATACATTCTAAGGCTTACCACCACTTTTCTTTTTCACCTTTGGTGCATAAGGCTTTCTCAATAAAATGTAAAAAGTATTTACTGGCCTATAAAGAATTGTTTGGATATTTCAGAGCATACTATATGTAAGTTGTAAAAATTTTTAATTTTGACGTAGAAGATAATCATTTTATACACGACAACTTTGAGTTGACTATGAGATTTCATAATTGTTCTTTTATAATTGATATCATCACCTTTCTATTAATACTCGATCTCATGATTTCCATTCAACTGATATGAAAGTTATTTTTGTTTCAGAACGTTCACTTATTCACTTTTATTTTTTAATCACCTTGAGAATCAACGAGTCTATTAACATTTAATAACTGTGTTTTTATCAAAGTTTACACTCTATAATAAGATGGGTACATTCTAACGGGAGTACCGGGTACTGATTAGTCATCGTAATATTCAATGAACATCCTCTTCTTTACCTTTAAAATTAATATGTATGTCCTTGTAGGTCTGATGTAGTAAAACTAACGGTGGTATGTACCTACATATTACGGTTTTACATTAGAACTAATAAGCGAACTGAATCCTTATAAGTAACTAGCAGTTTGTTTATTTCCTGTGGCACAGATTGAAGAATGTCGTCGAACGGAATGCGATATTTTCCCATATAAATTCAATGACGACAGTCAAGCGAATGTCCAATCTCAACAGAATATGAAACAGTATCTAATCAATTGAATTAGGTACCTGCTAAAGAGAAATTTAAGAGTTCGGTTCATTCTTAATGCGCATCTGCAGCAGAAGCACTTTCATTACAAATTGAAAAGTACCGACACCCATGTAGTAATTGTTGTGGGAAAATATCGAACATCTGTATATAGCCGGACGGTCATTGAATTTTCAATCAAGAAAATGGTAGGTACCAGTGTGTTGTAATGAATTATGGCAAAACTCTCTAACAAACTCAATTATATATGATTGAGTGACTTAATTCACTCAGATTCCTAACACGGAAACTATTAATAAAGCGGAAGCAGAATACAATTTTCTATTGATGCAAAACATACCTATTTGGTCAGCAAAATACCTACCTACTCTAAAATTATATTTCTGCATGTAAAACAACAAGTTTTGTTAATTTTAATCTAGTTAAGTGAGTGATGGCTTCAGGTTCACAACACGAGAACGTGAAAGACTACAATAAAAATGCCTGAACATAAATATCATGAGAGCTGTGTAGTACCAATATGTAGATATCCACAACAGTGGATTGATACTTACTTTTGTTTGATTCAGACATGTTACATTCGGAAGGTACAAGTTTTATATTAAATATTTGAATAACCACAAAATACACAATATTAAATTTAATTTTCTAGGCGGTTCTGTGGTTACCTATGATATTAATTTATTCATCCAAACTACGAGGAGCTCTATTTAAAAAAAGCTTGGTTTTGACCACAAAAATTAAAATATACCAACTCAATGTAAATCCATGCTTCTTGCCACACTAAATAATTACACAGAGGCCATTTCACGATAGATTTAAGTAGAAAATATATCTATAATTTGAAACAACGCAAATTATTTTAACCTCCTATACAAAGCAGCATTGTTCTCCACAGATTTGTTAATAGATGTTGTATTCGTTTTCACGAATAGCTTGGCAATAATAGGAAATATGGAACGATACCTCTTGATATGGGAGTACACAAATTTTTGACGGGACCAATTTTGTTTGTAATTTTTATCAAACTCCTCCAAAATATACATGAATCGATTGAGTGTCAATATATCTAAGACAGTATTCATTTGAATTGAGACCTCTTTTTTGTAACAAATACATCTTATATTGTATAACTCTTGGGTCTCATCTTGAATCGAAAAATGTCTTGGTTTCATCATCCAGTTGATTTTCAATATATAACGTAGAGCAATACGCATATTCGGGAATTTAAAGTATCGAGTGAATTGTAAACATGTTTTCAAAAACTGATATAAATGTCAATAATTTACAATTCTTGGAAATCAATGTTTCTATAATATTAACGAATAATTAATTAAGGAATTTGATATTTATAAGCTTAATGAATAATTTAATGTCTCTGACATGTACAAACATAAATATATGTATGTAAAAGTATGAATACATCGCTTCGAAAGTGGCATATAATGCCAAAATAAGTTCAAAGCTTATCGAATGCCGGAACGGCTGTCCGGAGTACTGTACATATGTTTGGAGTTCGGGTTCCAAACATACGCTGAAGCGCTTGGATTCTATCCAGAAGAGAGATATTCATCTGATTCATGATGTTACACCTACGAATTCATTAACTTCTCTAGAACATGCTAGAAAGTTCGGCGATCTCTCCTTTTTCTATAGATATTCCCATGGTCGGTGTACATAGAAAATCTCGTATGTTGTTCTACCACGAGAGATTCTTCATAGCAGGACTGGACGAGCTCAGGCTAATCACACCTTCATTGTCAAGCTCGAGACTTGCAGAACTTCTTCCTACTAGACTTCACATTTCTATTCAACGGCGAAGTTGTGAAACTCTTTACCTACTGAGGTCTTTCCCTAAGCCTATAACCTCCAAGCCTTCAAGAAGAATTCAAAAGCCTATCAACTCTTCCACCGCTGGCTCACACGATGTTCTTTGAACATTATGGGTGTTCCTCTCAAGTATAGCAAATCTATCTAAGATTGCGGGTTCAAATCCCGTCTATGTTTAATCATCTGACATTCCTCTGTTAAGCATTCAAAGCTATGATCAACAACCAATTTTTTATAAACGTTTTGTTGAATTCATTTTGTTTTCAATCTCATCAATAATTGGATCCATTAATACTTGATAAATAAAGAACCAGCAAGGATTCTTGTTCTTGCAAAGCCTCGTAGAATCATTTGATCAATTTCAAACTTCCGTTCGAGCAGACTTTACAAAAATCAATGAGTCATCGTCTAAAAATTGCATAAACTGATTGAAGAACTATTGTTCTTTGAATCAAGGTAGAATATTAATTATTTCGAATACCTCTTATAGGAACGAATCGAATGCTTAAGTCGTGTATAATAATGCACTTGTTACAAATCTATGGTTTTTATAGAAAGGAAGTGCTGCAAGCTATCGCATGTTGCAATCACTTTGTTTCAGATGCGAATTTCATAATGATGTTAAAGAAGGAGAACCTGGTTACCCGGTTACGCTTTGCCACCTGTTTCATTGATATCTACCTTGATTTATTCAATACTTCTCAAGACGAAGTGGTTTTCAAGTAAAAAAAGAAGGAATTCGACATAACATGAATCTGCAACAAAAATTAGGAAGCACCTATGTAGATCATATGCTTGAATTCATGGCTTTATGTTATTGTATTATTCTATCAGTTACAATTATCTAAATGTAGTTGAAAATTAAAGATCTTAGTGTAAATAAATTTACAAATTCAAGCTGTTTACAACTCCGAGATATTTGTAATTATTAACGATATTTATCGCTTACTTAATATTTAAAAAATCGATAATATAGTAGCCTCCTTTCCCTATATAACTTCTCGCATAGTCTGACTCCCGCTGAATTTGAGGGAATACCTGGAGCGAGTACATACAAATTATCGACAAAAATGTGTTGGATAGCATTAGAACTTCCCCCTTACAGTCCAATCTCATCCCTGTTTGATTGTCATATGTTTGGACTGTAGAAGGACAAGTAGATAGGACATTAAATCGATGACGATGAAACCGCAATTGTCTTGAGACACAGCTTACTTCATTTTATTATTACTACTAATTAAAGAGGGGGGGCATTGCGGTCCCTTAATGCCTAGGCTGAAGCCTTTTGCACTCCGTATTTGTCACCTACTGGTGTGGTTCCCACCGACGAGTGTTTACCCCGCCACCAAAAGGCAGTTCCCGCCCGAGAGTGTTCACCATTCTCCCCAGGTGAACGATTCCTAAAGAGGTTAATACCAACTTCGTGATACATTATTTAAATGTCGCCATAGAGAAGCAGTTCTCACTGGAGTGTGTTCACCTAGCTTCAGAGGTAAGCGGGATCTGTTGTTCACCGGGTGACCAAAGTAGACAAACAACTACTCCACTCCCAGTCGGGACAGGGTAGATGGTTGATGCCCTGAAGAGGTTTAGCACCATATTCGTATCTAGTTTCTGGATCTACTCAGTGATGTGGTGGTATTGTTGAAGACGCCCTCTGTATTTCAGGAGGCTCCCACTGCATACCCTCCCTGTATCTGATTTTATATGAGGGAGACTGCTTAGTGTAGAGTAGATTCTGTCGATTGACCTTTTTTGTAGGCGTGCTGCCGCCCACAGTGATTTCGTGCTCAGTAGTTCGTCTTTGATTTACCGATCGATTTCTTCGTCTTCAGCTTAAAGAACGTTAGGCAGATAGGTCTAAAATCCTTGGTGTACTTTTCCTTATCTGTACTTCTTTTTCGATGACGAAATCCAGAAGCCTACCCATTGGACAATATGTGCACATAGAACTGGATTATGTAGACAATAATTACCAGTTATTAATCCATCCCACGCTTATTAAATTATAGTTGTCGATTTACTTCCAGTCAGAGAGAAAATTGCAACTAAGCTTTCACAAAAAAAAACAGGATTGCACACATATTGCTTTTTTGTATATCGCTTCCGGCATTTATTCACTTCTTACTTGCGCATCCTGAATTGCACCGATAAAATCGCAGAATTCTTAATGAACAGACTAAACCTCTTTCTACGATCACGGAAGCATGCAATCCGATCCGGAAGTTCGGTTTGTACAATGAAATGTCTCGATCCATCTGTAAGAAATATTGCATAATACTTAGGTTTCTACTATTCGTTAGATCACTACAACAAATAAAAATGAATCTTGTTCATTCATCAATAATCATAATCTACATGATTTAGGAAGACGTACTGACATTGTGAAGTTGATAGGCTTTTGTTTTCATCGTGACACTGAGTAGGATTAGGTTCTTAGTATTTATTTATCCAGGCAAAAACTAGGTACATGAGTACGAGACATAGAGACACCTGCACAACGTGGGGGTGTAAAATATAGAACAAAATCTGATATCGATCATTGAGAACACTCAGTACACTAAATTCAGTAGCATAATAGATTCACATTCACAAAACATTGAATAGAATCTGCCATTATGTAATGAAAATCCATTCTAAACTTAAATAAAATAACTATTAATAGTTCAATTTTAAATAATTTAATAAATAAATGTATATAACTATAGGTTCGCTAACATCGCAGCTTCTTCTAACAAATATTACAAAGTACGGACTTACTACGGAAGAGGTAACCTAATATGTAACTTTAATGATAATCTTGGAATAGATGAAATATAGAGAGTTCTCACCATAACAGTATAAATGAGAAATAATCACCTTTATACACTAAAAATAGTGTTTAAGTACTGAGGACCTTTCGGCTTCTAAGTAGCCATCTTCAGAGTAAACTAAATTATAAATCAAAATGTGCCTATTAAATACTTTCTGGGGATTATAATGTAAACAAGGGGTTACACTTAGCTGGAGATAAATCGGAATCCCGATTTATCGCCAGCTCAGGGTAACCCCCTGTTTACATTATTATCCCGAAATAGTATTTCAACAGGTACATTTTGATTTATAATTTTGTTGATTGATGATGGCTACTTGGTAGCTGAAAGGTCTTCAGTACTTTCAGTATTTTTGTGTATAAGGGTGATTGTTTCTTATTTATATTGGAATAGATGGAATTTCACCTAATTCGGTTTAAACCATCGAGGGATTAAACGATGAGTATACAAATTTAACAAGGGAGAATTATTAAATATTTGTTGATCGTTGAATAAGCTATCTTGCTTCTGATATTTATTAATCTCCAGGAATTCTAGAAAATGTAGTTAATTACTTTCATTCTGGTTGTGTAAAATCTTCAAATTATCAATATTCATGGTTTTTGCGTAATTAAATGTTTTGAAAGGTTGAATCAGATTTATTATCATTGAAAATAAGGCTATGTTCTTTGATCCATTTTTTTAAAGGTGCTTCCTGTCTATCAATGTATGTTGTAGGCAACACCCACATGTCAGCTTGTGAACCCCACATTTGTCTTCATCGGATGATTGATCTTTATTATTGTTGATAGACCTAGATGAAAAACTTTGAAATTTTTTTATGTGATACCAATGTAAGAATAGTTGTGTTTTATTGTAGAAAACACTGCGTCGATGGCTAACTTGTATCGTTGTATGATCTGATGTAATAGTCTGGGAGAGTACCTAACCATTATTTAGCTCGATTTGATGATATTCACTCTTTATCAAAATTATCTTTGACATCGGTACACGTTGAGTTGTCTGTGTATGAAACTATTGTAGGCTGTTATTTCATGTTGAACTGTATGGTTTGAAATATTATGAATTATCAGGTCAGTATAATTACTGGCATTAGGAAATATTGGAAAATTAAATTTGTGGGGGATACCCAGTACTAAAATAAAGAATTTCTTAGTAATTTTGGTATTGACGTAGTGTATAAAACGAAGAATAATTTGGCTAAGCTTACAAGCTGACATGTGGGTCTTGCCCCTAGGTCAGATAGAAAGGACCTTCATTAATAATAAATGTGATTCAATCTTTGCAGCACATTCAATTACGGAAAACCATAACCTTAATTCGTAATTTTCAGATTTCATACATCCAGAAAAAAGTATATTAAACCAAAGTGATGTTCCGTTCATTCCCAGATTATCGTTCAATTCCTCGATGGGTTGAACCGAATTAGGTAAACTTCCAATAACCATCTATCCTAAGATTATCATTAAAGTTATATATTAGGTTAGCTCTCTTGTATTGTAGCTAGTACTTTGTAATATATGTTTGAATTTGTATTTGCGAAACTATAGTTATATTTATTTATCAAATTAATGAAAATCGAACTTTTAAAAGTTATTTTATTTAAGTTAAATGTACACTCCGAATTTTCTTATTTATGAAATAGTTCTAATCTCATCGATTCGAATAGACCTGCGTTCTGATATGTTTTTGTGGATGAAGAATTCAAATCGTTTCAACCTTAGGCGACGTTCAACCTTGTTAATGGGTTCCGAAACCCTGAAATCTGGTCAATCCCAAAGTTTGCACAAGGTTCAGTTTTAGATGAAATGAGAATTATTTCTGTAGTTCTGCCAAGTGTTATTGAACGATACACTATGCAATGAACTTGACAACTTGTCAAGACCTAATTGGGACATATACGATTTAATTTCAAGGTTTAACGTAGAATAAATAATATGCGATTTGATGTCAACCAAAAAGGATGAAAGGAACCTTAATTAATTCGAACAAAACATCATTAATCGAAGAAAAATATGCAAATAAAACCAACAATCATGCAAAATTTGTCATGTTCGTTCCATCTCTAATTTCATACGCTTGTCATGTGATATTTCAAGAACTACATATTCCTTATATAACACTTCAAAATTCATTCTGCGTGATAATAGAATATATTCGGAATAAATTTACATAGTAATAAAAGCCGAAATTCTAGAATCATGATGCGATTATTTTATTGACCGATGCCGTCTGATCCATAACAAATTGAAATCGAATGAAAAACAATTTTACAACAAAAGGTGATCAACGTTCGACCCCTATAATCATCACGATGACTTCATAAAACGCATGGTATTTGTGTCAGCAGTGTCTTACTAAAGGTTTGATCATTAAAGATTGAATAATAGAAAGTGAACTCTTTAAAATTCGAAGAAACTGCTCACTGCTATCGTATCAAAAGAGCAGTTGTATTTGTTTGACGATGTTTACGCTTCCTTTCATTTCATTCCATGTATTATAATAATAAAGCTATAAAAAGTATGTATAATACTGATATCCTAAATATATAAGCATACATTAATAATTATAAGTTGTGTGTTGTGAAAAATTGAACAAGAATAAATCTAAAATCTCAAAACTAAATGTATGTTTAGTTCAAAAATATTGCAATTACTCATAACTCGATAGTTGAAGATTAGAGAAGGATACAATGAAAAAATTCGAATTGCATAAGGTGTTACGATTGTTCGGCCATATATATAGGACAAACTGGACGCAGTTTTGTGTAGAGCTGAGCACTCGATGAGTTACGGATTACAGAGTGCAGATCCAAATTACTTCAGAAAACCGGGTTAGAACATGATTAAGATCTTACCGACAGCCCAGATATTTTGGATTTAATGATAATAATATGCTTATTTTTATTCTATTTTTATTTCCGCATAATATGACTTTATGTATAAGGGTGTCACAACTTACATATTTTACATACACCGTTATTTTGTCCTACACCTAAGTCATCACCCAATGACTTGTATTTTCAGGTATTTAGACAATAAGTAATTGAAGAAGATGAAATAGTATCGAAAGGAAATGAGAAAGAAATCTATTAACCTGAATAAAATTTGTCCTAATAACAAATTTCTACAAAATGGGAACTTAATAGTTATTTATATACTAAATATACTAAGAGAGTAAAGTGATTCATTATCATCTTTTATGAAGACACACTGGAGATATTATAACTTATCCAATTTTATTATGACGAAGAAAACAGCCAATACAAAACAAATCTACTAAACAAAATCAGAATAAATAATGGATGATGGATGGTAGTAGAAGGTAAGGAAAAGTTCTTCTCATTATAGATGTACCTACCGATATCAAAAATATCATATATGAAATAATTAGATACTACCGTAAGTTATATGCAGTTATAACTCATTTTGAGCATGCCACTGTGTGAGAAAACTATTATTGTTGATATATTGCTGTCAAAGAGAAAATGTAAGTTCAATTCTCATTTTACTATTCAATTTTAAATGAATTAACACGTAGTAAATGTAGAAACTCTTCAAATGAAACTGTTATCATCAATAATTCCAATATAAAAAGGGAAATGACTGAATGTTTGAACTTAAATTTGTGATGAACCATCTATAACTAGAACGCATTCAAATTTTCAGACTGATATGTCATTCAGTTCTATTTTGAAGCCCATCGCAAGCAAGCTTGACGATTTTTGCAAACATGGAAAAAAGTGAATTTCGCTTCTTGATTAAATTTTATGTCTTGCGTGGAAACAACATTACGCAAACCAAAGCATCGCCTCGCTTGTTAACATTATGGGCACTCTTCACCATCGAGTGGAACGATTCACAAGTGGTTCACTGATTTTCGTTGTGGTAGTAAGACCACAAAGGACGTCGACCATTCTGGTCGTCCAATTGAGGTTACAACGCCAGAAATCGTCGATAAAATCCATAGTATGATATTGGACGATCAGCGAGTTAAAATGGAACAAGATTGCTGAGGCTATGGGCATCTTAACCGAACGGATACAAAACATTTTGCATAAATTTTTGAATACGAGAAAGCTATCTGCCATAGGGGTGCCGCATTTGCTCTCTGTTGGCAACAAGCGCGACCGAGTGACAACTTCAAAGGAGTGTTCAACGATGTTCAAGCGCGATCAGAAGGACTTTTTGCGCCGTTTTGTAACCGTGGACGAAACATGGATCCATCACAACGCACCAAAGACTAAAGAACAATCGAAAAAGTGAACTTGTTCTGGAGAATCGAAACCGAAAAAGGCCAAAGTGGTTTAACGGCCAACAAAGTCATTGCGACAGTTTTTTGAATTGACGTCGATACTAGGGTGTTCATTGTATTATTGAATATGAGAATGGATAACCTGAAGTTACTATTAAATGTTACCTCCTTTTGTTAGCACAATTTTTTTTTCTGACATTTCTGCAGGTTACATGTGTGATTCTGATGTATTATCTACTAAGTGTTGTCCGGGGATAGTTGGAAACGTGAGAGGACATCAACAAATTATATTCTGTCATTGAAATTTCATTTGAATTGACAACATATGTGTTCTACAACTATATATTTTATACGCAGTGCGGCAATTTCTTGGAAGTCAAACTTCTTTCTCATTCTCACCACTTCATTGTATCTTCTTCAATATGACGAATACTGTTATTCCAAAACTAAGGTGTAACTCTTCCGATGTGTTGGTTTCTAACACTTATTCGAAGAAATTCCTCACACCATTTCATTGCATTGAATACTGAAGGTAATCTCAAAACTGTATTTCCCCATTCGGTAACTATTTCATGGATTACATACCTCTTCAGTGGTTTATTTATAGAAAACATGCAAGTTCAGATAAATAGCACCAAAAGACAGATGTATGCTATTTGTCCAAATTTGATGTTTCGATCATTCTAGTATTTCTCCCTCCTTCGATGAGGTAATTGGTGACTACTCCTCTATTTTGCTATAGTACTGGTATGGTTTTGCACCAAATGTAAGTTCCGCTTCAGGCATAAAACCTTATGGATTACCAGCGTGCAGCTATAAATTTACCTAAAATTATTATTTCACTACCATCACAAAATTGAAATGCGTTCAGCATTATGGAATATCCAAGTTTCATCTAGAAATAAGGCCCAAAAATCAATTTTCAACATCACATCACATCAAGTTCGAAATGCTAATACGAGGGCAAGGTGAAAAGTCACTGAAGAATATAACAGATGGTGCGAGAATTGAAAATCTCATGAGACATTTGCATCTTTTACTATAACGCATTAAAATGTTCAACGATGTTGAAGCGCGATCAGGAGGACTTTTTGCGCCGTTTTGTAACCGTGGACAGAACATGGATCCATCATAATACAGCAGAGACCAAAGAACAATCGAAACAGTGGACTTGTCCTAGAGAATCGAAGCCGAAAAAGGCCAAAGTGGGTTTAACGGCCAACAAAGTCATGGCGACAGTTTTTTGGGAGGACACGGTATCGTCCATATGGATCACCTTGAAAAGGGTAAAACGATCACCGGCATATATTATGCAGAGCTATTGGATTGATTCGATGCCAATTTGAAGCCAAAGCTCTTCCACCAGGGCAACGCACTGGTTCGCAGTCGCAATGGCAAAATTGCATGAATTGCTGTACAAATTGGTTCGTCATCCACCGTATTCTACAGATTTGTCCTCCTGCGATTTTTATCTATTTCCAAACTCTTGGAAATGGCTCGGCCGAAAGATATTAGGCTCCAACGATGAGATGATCACTGAAACAAACGCTTATTTTGAAGGATTGCCGAAATAGTATTATTTGGACGGTATCGAAAAATTAGGAAAACGTTGGACGAAGTGTATCGGGCTACAAAGAGATTATGTTGAGAAATGAAATAAGTTTAAACTAGATAAAGCATTCCTAGTTTCATTTTTCAGGAACTTCTTACCTTGCCCTCGTAGAGGAGTTCGTGTCGTTTCTCAATAGCCATATTTTCCAAACCTCATTGATGAAATATAACACGGAAATGGATGTTGAAGTTCAGGTGTATTTAAGTTGAGGTGCCAATAATAAAGGGTCACCGTTCCAAAATAAACACATCGAAACAAAATACTTTAGTTAGAGAAAGCAGTGAAATTATCGACTTTCACTAAATGTCAGCTACGTACTAACTCTATTTCTTAAGACGTAAATATAGCGTTAGCCCTTAGGTGATTACATATATGTGTTCTCACACGTGGTATAACACATTACCGGTATAATGCCATTGGTATGTATAATTAACTATGTATACAGAATATGACTATAAGTATTTATCGATAGATATGATGATGATTTAATGCTCTAGAAATCGAAAGTGGTTTTGTGGTGACAAGTTTACCTTCAAGTTAATGTGCTCTCTGAGTATAAGAAATCTAGAAGAGTGTTTATTAAAGGAATATTTTTATTTTTGGAATATTGAATTTAATCGGTTGGATAGATGTTCATTTCACGGGAAATTATACGGTGGAATAGTATTACCGTTATTTATGTTACATAATAAACAACTATCAATCTGATAAATTTTCATTTAATTCACAGATATTTTCACTTCCTGTACAATAATGATACTCCTATTGTGGTTCCTGAAGTACTTCTAAATCTCACTAATTTCCTATCGTTCCATGTAATGCTCAATGAAGATCGCCAATTACTTAGCATTTCATTGTTGATTGATTTCATGGCGTTTTGAATTATTGAACCATGAAACGTTTTAACTTCAATACATGAAATGATATTATGTGGTAGGTGCTTCATAAATTATTGATCAAAAAAATCAGAATGTGATGTGTGCCATCAGATTAAAGATTCCTCAACAGGAATTATTATTCATATTCATCAAATAGTATATTACTCCCTTTTGATAAATCTGATTCTCTTGGTTTTAATCTGTTACGACAATTATTTTTTGAAATTACATCAATTTTCTTCAAATTATTGCCTTAATGGCATGTATAATATTATAAGGTAAAGCTGTAAAGGAGGAAATAAAGCGCTGAAAAAGGCCAAACCTTCCAAAACCGGCGCATGTATAATATTATAAGGTAAAGCTGTAAAGGAGGAAATAAAGCGCTGAAAAAGGCCAAACCTTCCAAAACCGGCGCAGTTGGATGGATTGAGGTGCGGTCGTTTGCATTTGATTCAGAAAGTAATTTAGCCAAAAAATTCACTGTTTGAGGTGGATAAAAAAAAATTATTACTCGTTGGATAATGCGTCAAATGGACTCGTATGGGTATCTCGGGGTTTTTGGGGTCACTGAATACGAATATGCTATCAAAAAAATTTCCCTTGGACCTTCCCGACGTATCCGGGGGTCCTGTCGCCCTGGATATGGATGAATTTCATTAAAAATTATTTTTTAATGCTTGTTAATTGTTCAAGAGAGGATATAAACTTTCCTGCAATACCTGGTGGTACCCGAAGATCGGATATCCACGTCATCTTCTAGGAATTTGTTAATTTTTCTTCATAATATGTATATTCTGGCTCTCGGGGGTTTTCGAAGTCGCCGATTACGATTATGATACTCACAATGTTCCACAAATTATCTGAAGGTGTTTCCGGGTCATCTTCTAGGAATTTGTTGATTTTTCTCCATAATATATTGTTATTGATATGATAATCGAAATCCACAAGACTATTGGTTCCATAAAACATCATTACAAAGCATTTATCAACATTGAGCTCCATCCCATTCTCGTTGCACCATACATAAGGTTCTGTTAACTCTTTTTGACCTGTTAGAGCATATAAAACAGATTCAATGACATAGAAAAGTTTTAAATCATCGGCAAAAACAAAAAACCACATATCTTGAAAACATACTTTATATCGTTGATGAAAATGAGAAACATCATTGGCCCTAAATGTGGCCCCTGAGGCACCCCCGATGGAACATTAATTTCTGTAGAAAAAAGTTTTCAGCTTCACTATTTGTTTCCTGTTGATTAGGTAGCTTTTCAACTAGTTCAATAATGCACCTTGTATAGGTACTTACTGAGTATAGTTTTGATTTCAACAGCTCATGATTTATGCTGTGAAAAGCTTAACAAAAATCGGTGTATATACAGTCTACTTGACCCTTTTCATGTATAGCCTCCAAGACAAATTGTGTAAATAGTAATAAATTAGTCTTAGCAGATTTTCCCTTTGTAAATGTATGCTGTTCATCAATTATTATATATGTTTTCAGACTAGAGAAAAATGTTCCGTTACTATGCTCTCGTATAGTTTTGGTATACATGATAAAATAGAAATTAGTCTGTAATTTTTGATGTCAGTTTTGTCACCGCTTTGAAAGATTGGGCTTATAAAACTAAATTTCCAATAACCAGGAAAAATACCTACCTCTAAAGATATGTAAAGGTTATATAATGTGGCTCAAATGAGTGAACTGTCTACAGTATTAATACCTATCTAAACTGCACAGTTCACACAGGTATCCTTACACCTTACCTAATCTGTGACATAGTTCTTCGCACGGACCTGACATCACAAGTTACAATCGGCCTAGTAAAACTGAGACTGTGTAGGGCCCTTTAGAATTTCGCGTTTCATTTTCCACCTAAATTCAATGTTGCAAATTTACGAAATTGAGGAATCCTGAATTCACTAAGCTATTCGTACATTCACCTGAGATTGATTGATCATAAACTTCAATAAATTATCGTAAAATTAAATGCTGCTGCTACAGAATGCGAAATATTTCAAGTATAACCGATTGATCGTTTGAAAGAAAATGTTGAACGCTCATGATTTGTTGTATACAACTTTGCATGACCATGATTGAGAACAACAGACATTCAATTTACTTAAATGTCAGTCAGTGCTATTCATGAATTTATAATCACTAATGCGGGGCTTGAGTTTCAATGTTTAAGTAATAACCATCGATTTAGTAATGATACTCATTTTGATAACATTAAAGTACATTTGTACGTACAAAATGGTGAGATATCGCAACCATGATATTTACCATTATGTAAGGTGTAACAATTTGAAAAAATAATTAGTTGAACAATGATGAAGAAATTATACGGCAATTGTACTACCTATTGTTTCAATTGAGTGGTAATATCATTGTCGTCGATCATAAATGTTTCATGTATAATTTTCCCAGAAAAATTGGTCAGTTGTTACGACAAGTCGCTGAATACATTCTACCAAGTGACTTTTTTTATAAAGATGGAGCAATATTCAGATACGCGTAATATAGTTCTAGCGCGGGAAATGAAGTACGAGTATATCATCTCTAAACTCTAAGGCAATGAAAATATTCACTTTAAACCTTCTGCATAGCTTAAGGGATATATCAATGATGGAATCTACCCCATTCCAAAGGGTAAACTCTGTTAATCAATTATCTATTCTCTATGGATTCGGCTGATGCGAGGAATTACTTGAATAAAACCACTTTCAGTCCTCTAGACTTCTTCTTGTGAGGCTGTTTGAAAAGCGAAGTTTACGTTAATACACCAAACACCATCGATGGGTAGAAGCTCTAATAATAACATGAGTCAATAGCAAATACCAACTCAAATGTTTAATTATTAACGGGATGATTTTGAACATCTTCTTCAAGTTGATATTGAGTCAGATTTTTAAAATTTCATTATTTTTAATCAAGATATATTGAATTCACGCTTTTTGATTCTTTTCCTTAGCTATGAAAGTAAAGTAGGCTAAACCCTATATGGGATGATTTCCCTTTAAGAGGATTATCACTTTATTCCATGAAATACAGGGGGAACTATGTAAACAATTATCAATAACGTGATAAACCTGTCAAATATGATGCAAAAAAGTGGAAAATGATGAGAAAAAATTAAAACATTCTATATACAAACTGTCGTGTTTTTGCGTTCTTCTGATAACAAAGAAAATTTTCAAACTGAATTTAAATAAGTGTGCTCCAGTAAAATTTATTCATTGTAACAATGTAAGCCAAAAAGAATAATATTTTTTCAAACCTTATGACGGGATTTTGGCAAGAAGACTTTGTTGCCAGACTCGGTCAAATGCTTTGGAGATACTCAATGCCACAGCTAGAGATTCTCCATGTTTTCCAATTGATTTCTGCCATACATGTGTTACGCAGGCAAGCAGGTCTCCTATTGAACTCTGCTGACGAAAGTCGCATTGCTGGCTATTCACGATTTTGGATGATCTCGATGTTGATTGCTTTCTCCATTATTTCAGAGATCACAGACAATATTGCAATGGGTCTATAATTATTAGGAAAGGTCTTCTTTCTTTTTTTTGGAATTGGTTGCACTCTAGCTATCTTTCAGCTAGAAGGAATCACACAAAGTTTGCATGAAAGGGTAAACAACCTGCAGAGAACTGGTGTTAATTCAGGCGAACATTCCCTGGAACGACAGATGGAATTCCGTTTGGCCCCATAGGCTTTTTGGTATTGAGATCAAGCAGAAAGCGCCTAATGGCTATCGATGGAAGCAATATTAGGAGGATATTTCCCTTGTGAAACCAATGTTGAATTTGCTGCAAACATTCCAGCAAAAAGGTTGTCTTTTGCTTGTGGTATAGTAGCCAATGTGCCATCAGCTTTAGTTAGGGGAGGGAATGAACTGGAAGTCAAATTCGTATTCTCAGTTCAAATCACATGAAAATGTGAACTGAACGGTGGCAAATAGAATTAATTCTACCTATTTCGCGAATGTCAACTTGAGGAACTACTTGAATATTGAATGGCTATCTCGAATATGTAATTCCTTCACATCTAGAATATACGATGTTTACTTGAAACGAATCGTTATTCCACCAAAAACGATGGACGCATATAAAACGCGAGACAATTAAATTCTTCTATGCCATCGTTTGAATCCTTGTATTTAGGGAACAGTAGATAATATTTGTCAAACGAAATTAACATTTATCTCATGAACTCAGTTCAATCAAGAGCAGATATTTTTTCTTATCAGCGCCAAAAGTTTACCAAATTATTTGATAGGAATTTACTTTTTATAAAGTAAACGAACGGGTTAGATAATCCCGATGGTTCGGGGTATTCTCCGTCCAAGAAACAAGTTGATTTCGATGAAAGGAAATCTCATCAGGTTTCCATCTTGAAACAACTTTGATCAGATTTGTAATTATCAGAACATAGAAAATATACTCACGTTAGGTAAAAACATGAAACATGTCACCACTAGTAAATAATTAAAACTTTTAAGAATGCGGTCAGAATTTCTACTTTAAATTCTCAGTTGGTAATACAAGTTAAATTATAAACATAAGGCTTGAGATGTTAGGTAACTTGGCGGTAGTAAAAATTGCAGACTGAATTAATATGGATTTAGTCAAGTGCTAACCGTCGATTCACTTGCTTCCCTGTTATCCAATCAGTGTCATAGATAATGGCGAAGATTTCGACATACTGATACAAGCTTTTTTCGGAGGTCGAATATCCAAGACGATTTAATTTCATCACAACATTACTAATTATTACATAATGTACTCAAAACTTAGTTGAAATAATGTGGGTGTAGTAGCGGAACAATTACTAAATGAATTGTCAGTAATAAAACTATGAAAACGTATACCAATATAACTGGCACTTGTCTCCCTATTTTGTCCCACATAGGTTCAATCGGATTTAGGTCCGGACCCTTCAAGGCCAAATCATTTGATGAATTCAAACTTCGTTAAGCTATTCATTAAAGATCTAAGCAGCATTTGGGTGGGCATTAACATGAATCAGCTAAATGGTACAACATACGGGTCAAGAATATGTGTTATGTGCCCTAACTGCACTCAAGCTGCCGTCATTCTACCCTTAACTCCTCCATTTGGCGACTATCTAGGGATGTCAGACAAAACCTGAAATCATCTGTAAACAGGATTTATCATTATTCATTACCGCCCTAGCTACGGTGTATCCTATGCTGTCTGGTCAAATGTGGGCCATTAGGGGTTATTCTTTTAACCCTCTCTCCAAAGTTCGTTCATTAATTGGAAGTGGTAATCCTTCGTAGTTATGCATATTCTCCTCCCTGATCTTACTCACCTATCTCCTATCTCCTACCATAGTATCTGCAAAAATATTCAACAATCCTTTGAACACTACACCTCGATGCAACAAGAGTTCTAGTCTCTTCAATCAGAGCGATTGCTCCTAGCCTCATCGGTGGGAGTTCAAGAGCCAGTATATGGATCAAAGGCATTTGCTAGCTATCTGGCGTATGGCAAAATCAATTCGGGCTATTTGACCAGTATTTTAAAAATAATTTTCCTTGGTTCCTCCGGGCGTGTTCCAGATATTTATCATCCATTTGCATAAGTAAATTTCTCATGGAAAATATATAAGTGAAAAGTGCGGAGCTATCTTTCATCAATTTAAAGGGGTATTTCTTGTTCTTGGAAGAGGGGAAATCTTACATAGACGCCTCGGGGGACCGTTCAGAGCTCTTACCGACTAAAACCCCTCCTGCGTAAAGTTGGTTCTTCCTTCAGATAGGGCCTCACTGTACTGCACAATCGAGAACACATTGTGAGGTGATTGTGTATGACTCCAGTGCCTTAAGCACTGCTAGGTTACTCGCTATAATTGATATTTGTCTATTATCATAGGCTCTCTCCCTCATAATTCGAGCACATGTAATTGCTAGTATTTTCAGCTGAAATTCTGTCGCAAGTGTCCCTAGATTCAGAGAAATTATTTCTTCTTGGTCCTTTGTCTCGACTATTCCAGCAGCTATATTTTTCGGTTTTGGTGCCTTCGGTAAACTATACGCAATCCCCTGGTATCATTATGAGGATTGCCCTCACTGTTCTCCCCCCCCATTCAAGGTTTGAATCGTGAACGGTACGGAAGTGCTATGAACCTGGATCCTGTCAGATAACATTCACAATGTCCCAGGTGATGCAAGCAATCCAAGGATGCTTTGGCCTTTTTGGTCGGCCTTTCCTTGTCCAATAATAAGATCGAAGCGATCGCTCCTATATGGCTTTTGCCTGAACGACGAGGTGCAGTGGCTCCAATCCCAATAGCCTTCAAGTTACCATACGACTTACAGTTCACTGGTGTTTAGTTTCCATAAAAAATATATTAAGTTGGAAATTTCTTCTTATACATTGTATGTCAGCAGATCATAATGTAATAACGCCAGAAAGTTACCACACCATTCATTTACAAGATCTATACCTCACATTCACTTACGTAAATGACCACATATCTAGAGAACATCCGGCGGAACCTAGAATCTTTTTAAATATTCGTCGAAAAGTTCGAAATGACAGATTTACATTCATACACTGGCTCTTGAAGTGAAGGCATTAAGTGATCCACTGACTGTATAAAATATTAATGAACGATAAAGACACTAAACATAAAAAACTAGTGTTTCGATGATATGAGATTTTTCCGTAAGAAGTGATTAAAACTTGTTTATCATCATTCACTTTTTAGAGTAGTATGTTGTTGTGAGTTTCATGCATCAAATCAGATGTTGGGTATATCAATTAATTTGGGCTGAGTGTACTATTATTAGACTGTTAATTTATGATTTATTCACTTTTCACTATCCAATTATTTGTTAATGTAATTGAGAATGATGTGAGAATGAAAGTACTCGTAATAAACCAGTAGGGTACCAATAAAAATGTATTCGTGCATCACACGCCTATTTAATCTGAATAAAGTGCAATAAATAACGAATAAAATTGTTATAAATGAATGACGTAAGAAGTTCCAGTTTGTTACAAATGACTGCTCGGACTAGGAATTCACGTGTCGCAACAGACGTCGGAGAAAGTACTCGAACAGGTGAGCTACTTCTGTTTAAGATGCGTAAGTACCTATCTATACGATGATCACACGCATTAGATAATGAGTGTGTTGTTAGAATCCGGTACGTGTGAAGGTTTGTGTTTATATTTGTCAACTGCCATAATTCTGGGAGTGTATTTTCACTAGATCCAGTCTTCCGGAAAACAAGCGTTACTCTTTAAATCCTTCAATATGTCCGTTTATTTCAACAGACACTTTTTTAATGTGTGAACTATTGACTTGACAATATGAATAACTTTCTTAGCGTCCTCAGGGATGTGGCTAAACAAAGTGCTTCATATAAAGTACCATATCTGGAAACCAGAACAGAATATACTGAAGCCAGAAATATCTGCAATGACACAATAAACTCATATAATGCCTAAACAAGATCAAAGCTTATCGAATGCCCGAATAGCTTCCGTCTGTTTTGGATTTTCGCCAAAGCAATTGCTAGAAATTGAAAGATGATTGCACACTGGCTACTACACCACAAGACAAAATTAGCCGTTTTGCCGGAATGTTTCCAGCTAAATCCACTGTGGATCCACTCTCCTAATATAACTGCCATCGATAGCCATAAGCCTGAAATTAACTTTCGTCAGTACACAATTAGGCGCATTCTGTTTGATCTCAATATCAAAAAGGCTGTGGGGTCAGACGGAATTCCATCTGTTTCACTCAAGTAATGTGCGCCAAAATTAACACCAGTCTTCTCCAAGTATCTGGATACGATAGTTATTAAATCTGTGTATCATAGTTGTTTTGTTTCACGTGTAAGGTTTGGTATTATAGTTTGGGGCATCTCTGGTGATCTAGAAAGAATTTTTGTAATTCAGAAGCAAGTTGCTCGGACAATATTCAATATGAAGTTCAGGGAAAGTTGAGATATTTTTAAGCGAAATAATTTTTTGACATAACAGGGATATACATTCATGATTATTTAATATTTAGCTTCAAGTATAAACCGAAGTTTAGTCAGAGTATATCATCACATGTTAACATTGGTTGAAAGAGGACCTTTTTACATGTCACTCAGACTATATATTCAGTTGCCTAATACCTTAAAGTGCATAGATAAACTCAAACTATTTAAGAGAGAGTTATCGAGTTATTTAGTAGATGTAGAACCATACGATTTGAGGGAGTTTTTTGGGTAATAATTGTTTTATGTAATGTGATGTGCATATAAAATTGCTGGTAGTCAAGAAAGTGTAATATTTTATGTTTTCTTTTTGATGTATTGTTGATATATTGCTATTTGTGTGACGTGTTTAAACCCTGTCGTTATGTTTTTAGAATTAATATCTAAATTGTAACTTCTGGCAGTTTGAAATAAAGATTGTTGAAATAAGAAATATGAAATAAGATAAATGAGACTATCTGGATCTGTTCGGACAGCCAAGCGAGACTCAACGCACTGAAAAGCCCACTGTGTCCTCTTGACTTGTCTAACTAACCTTGATTCACTCAGGTTGGAAGAGGGATGATAGAGCGGACAAACTGGCCAGAGACGAAGCCAAATTGGACGGTCCCTCAAACCTCCCTTGGTGGTATCCCCTACAACGGGGGTATATAAATCTTGAGGTACCGTCTGAGATATCAACATGCCTCAGCATGGAGAGTCGAACTGCCAAAGCGCTACTTGGCGATGAGGTAGGCCTAAGGGCAAGCGAGAGACCTCGCTGAGTGGGCAAAACATCAGAATAGATCTTTACATGTCCCGGAAATCTGATAAAATTTAAACATTCAATAGGGAAAATTGACACTCCCTTCTGTATGAGATGCCAGAAGCAGAGTGTGAGTCGTCAACGTACTTTCTTTGTAAATGTCCTTCGAACCAGGTTTACCTAGCTAGGTCCGGGGATCATCACGGCCGATGACATAAAGAATATAAGCGTAAAACAGATCTTAGGCTTTTTTCGAGCAGCGGGGTATCTAAATATCCCTTGAAAAACGTAGAAGGGGCTTTGGCTGAGTACACTGAAGATTCCATTAACCCAATATCAATAGACTTGTACTATGTAGCATTGACAACATAAAATTTACCCTGAATCATCTTAGTTGCACCAGCTTAACATATCCACGCATTATAATTTCCCAATCATCAATTCCATTAATTATTTGTAATTTCGTTTTAGTATTTCCCCATATTCTAACTGCAGTCTCATTTGTTGATGACAGAACCCCGAAAAACACAGAGTGAAATGAATAAAAGAAAACACAACACGTTCCGCCACGCAGTGGCTTCTCCACGTGAACAATAGTAGGTACGTCGAACGTCGAAATTTTAACTCTTTATCCCAAACGGGATACGTTGTTCTGGCAGATCAAAAATAATAATGAAAGAGAATCAGCAGTGTTTGACCATAGCCATTTTTAGGCCAGACAATTTCACTTTAAAGCTTTCCTCCTTTGAAATATGAATCTCGAATTATAGGCGATCCAACAAACAAAATAAGAATTTATTTGAACAGTTTTTATATTGACAAGTAATGAGCATAAACAAAAATCTTTCTATCCGAAAGGCAAGCAAAAATAATAAATTTGCAGGAACTAGCTTATTCTTGATGAGAATATAAAAGAAATATCAAACGTCAATTCAACAATCATAGATAGGTAGTAAATAATTAATCAGACAATGGATTAATTGTGTATACTTTCATTAAGAATCGGGCAATGACTTTAATTGTGCGAGGTATTAAAATCACCCATTTGATTTCATTCGGAAATAATAACAATAGACGTTATTGTCTATCTACATCAATTTTCCGGTAGAGAATGGAAGTTAAAGATGAGGTGAGATTTTTAATTCACGTGAAAAAATATTGTTAACGTAACGATGAGAATATCATTAAATAAAAGAAAGCGAATGTGGAATCCTTTAATAAAACTGTTATTGATATTGCTTCGGTCTGATGATTGGTGGTTACACACTAAACCACTTAGTTCTGCCGCAAGGAAGCTTCAAAATTGGGTAAAACAATTGTTCGATTGTACAATTCAGAAGTTCATTATTTCATTCACAAATTGTCAAATTAAAAACACGAATTTATATTTAATCCTCACAATTTTTATACTTTTATTATATAGAAAAAATTTCAAAATTAAATCAGCTTTCAGAAGTTTGACACAGATATGTAGATGATATTTCCAACATTGTAAGTGAAGTGAATGTTCAATGACTTGAAAGTCAATTTGATTCCACAAACAAACAAATTCCAGCGTATTCAGGTAAACAAATTTATTATAAAATAGTTCCATTCAATAGCCTTGTTCATAGACTATTAAACATCCCTTTGAGCGAGAAACATTATTAAGATAAATTTAAGAACCTTCAACAAACAGCAATGGACAATTTTTACAACAAATCTTTGATCAATAAGTTAATTTTAAACAAAATCGGAAAATGGGAAGCAATGAATTCACCAAATTTCGAATGATTCAATGAAATTGAAAAGTTTCACTTGTTATCCTTCAATAATGAATAAATTCCATAATTCGTTCCCTAAATGTGTGATAAAACCCGTTTGTAGATGTAAAAACAAGCTAAAAAACTGTTAGGCAGTACCTAATATATAGTAGTCGGTATAACGAACATTTTGCTCAGCATTAGCAGAACATATTTTGAATACCGGTCACACCTATCCTCAAGAAAGTGAACCCGAAACGACAAGCGTTATGTGTACGAGGGCAAGGTGAAAAGTTCCTGAAAAATAAAACAGATGGCGCCACTATCGAAAATTCCATGTGAAATTTCTAATGTACCGTCTTTAACCAGAACACATTGAAATTTTCGAACTGATATGTCATTCAGTTCTGTTTTGACACCCATCGAAAGCAAGCAGCCTTCAGAATTGTAAACATGGAAAAAAGTGAATTTCGAGTCTTGATTAAACGTTATTTCTTGCGTGGAAAAAAACATTATGAAAATCAAAGCATCGCTTGTTAAACATTATGGGGACTCGTCACCATCGATTCGAATGATTGTCGTTGTGACAGTATGACCACAAAGGACGCCGAACGTTCTGGTCGTCCAATTTAGGTTACAACGCCGGAACATTTTGCATCCATTTTTGAATATGAGAAAGCTATCTGGTGACGCAGGTGCTCTCTGTTGACAAAAAGCGCGACCGAGTGACAACTGCAAAGGAGTGTTTGGCGGAGTTCAAGCGCGATAAGAAGGACTTCTTGCGTCATTTTGTAACCGTAAACAAAACATGGATCCATCACAACACACCAGAAACGAAAGAACAGTCGAAACAGTGGACTTGTCCTGGTGAATCGAAGCCGAAAAAGATCAAAGCGGGTTTATCGGCCAACAAAGTCATGGCGACAATTTTTTGGGATGCACACGGTATCGTCCATATGGATTTCCTTGAAACGGGCAGTGGCTTATATTATGCAGAGCTGTTAGATCGATTCGACTGCGATCTGAAGTGAAAGCAGCCACACTTGGCAAAGAAAAAAGTGCTCTTCCAACAGGACAACAAACCGGCGCACAAGTCCGCAGTCGCAATGGAAAAATTGCATGAATTGCGCTACAAATTGGTTCGTCGTCCACCATATTCTCCAGATTTGGCTCCCTGCGATTTTTATCTACTTCCAAACTTGAAGAAACGGTCTGGCGGAAAGAGATTTGGCTCCAACGATGAGTTCATTGCCTTTTTGAAGGATTGCCTAAATCGTATTATTTGGAAGGTATGGAAAAATTAGAAAAACGTTGGATGAAGTGTATCGGGCTACTATTGATTGATTGACCAAATAAATTATTTCTTGTTTCATTTTTCAGGCAATTTTCACCCTGTTCTCGTAGAGCTAGGTCTGTATCGTAACAATGCGATGAGTCATCAGTATTCTGTCCTATTTTTAGAGGAGGCTATGCCGAGACCGATAAGTGTAATGGAATCAGGATTTACTAATAAGGTCAACGTGTTGAATGACATATCTCCTAAGAATTTATTAAAAGAAACTAGCAGTGTACTTTATTTCTAATACTTATTTATACGATTTATTTTTAATTGAACAATAATTCCTTACGATTATGTCACCACGCCAACATACTTAACTTACATATATGAAAAAATATGATATGTATAATATCTCATTGTCATGACTGAGTTGACTAATAATTCATGATGATGAAATACGACGTCAGGTCAATAATATTACACCATCTGGTGTCTCCGTTAATTGTTCCCGAACCAACAACAATGAGAACAATGAAAATTAATGTCAGTGCTATTAATACGGCATAACAGAAAAAAAATAGGAGAATTTTATGATACTTTACATATTTTAATTGAAACCTTCACAGCGGGCTATTATTTACATTTATCAGATAACGCATTTTCCCATCATTAAAATGCATGAAGAAATTGCACAGAGATATTTACAGAACATGAGTGAATAAGAAGAATCAAAGTCTTAATAAATGATTTATATCCTGTGTCTAAAATAATGTAAAGAAACCATTCAAGCTATTGAGAATACGGGAATGAAGTATAACGTCCAATGAAGATCTTCAGTAGATAGTGAAATACAAACACATCTCGTGTTAGCAGTCAATAGACAAAGTTTTGGTTCACCAGGTTGAACAGTAACGACACGTCCTGATGTATTATCCCCGAAAGTGCTATAATGAAACACCTGACGAGCCCTTGAGAAGGGCGAAACAGCTGTTGTTGTGCTTTAACACAATTGAATAAGACGATTCACACTTCGATCTAAGTTTCTCTTATCCAGTCTATCACTTGATTGTGTTGGTTAATTGGTATTTGAAAATAAGTCTTAACATACTTTCCCTTCGGTATCTTTTGATGTAAGTATGCCTTGTGAATTCGAACATTAGGAAATCTTGATAGTATGTTCATGCGATGAATAAATAAATACTACATACAGATCACAGTACCTATGAAATGATAAAGTAACCGCTTATCCAAAAATGGTAATAAAGAAGATTGAGCAATAACAATGACTATTTTGAAGAGGTTTTGTAATCCAAACACCAATTTATTTAGCCTTAAGATCGTGCTTGATTGATTATGGTACAGAAAAGTCCGTGACCGTATATTAAAAAAAAATCTACATAGTGGTTCCCAAGATATGAGTTCAAAACGAAATTCGCCAAATTGATAAAATACTCTATAGTCTACATCTCTTATGAAGGTTCAAAGACCCATTAAATGAGGGTTTCGTGTTCTCTTAGAAAAATATTAGCCAGGAATGGGGATAGTGGATTCCCATTGGACGTCCGCTTGTTAGTTTTATTATGAGTTGTGCTATGAAGGTCAAACTAGAAGAAACATTTTAGCTCGTTATACATAGATAGATCTTTATTGTCTGAAATGTTGTCGACAAAAGGTGTATAAGAATAAATTGTAAGATATGTATACAAATATAATGAGAATATAAAAGACAGTATGAAAGAGAGGAAAGTGTATTAACATGTTAGGGACATCAACTAATAATCTTAAAATTACTTGATATAAGACGTAATATATAGAAAGTAACGTATTCGAAGACTAGAGATTATATGCCAAATACTTGTCTAGATTGTAGAAACACTTCCCCATTAACAGGTTTCTTACCGATTTTTAAGATTATTTCTGTTCTAATAAACTATAAACCATAAAATAGTTCACACTGTGAAGCCATCATCACAGTAAAGTTTGCTTAAGTTTACTCTGATGATAGCTAACTGGTAGCCGAAAGATGGTGCTTTAAGAGTATTTTTAGCCGATGAGGGTGACTATTTCTTATTTATAGTTGTTTATGTTCCTTGATAGCTGTTCTAGGTTTTGGTAAATGATTTTATATATGTCTATTTCTATAGATTAGGGAAGGGCAAATTTTTTATCACTTCGTGTATGCCTTTCGATTTGATTCAAAAACTGTTATTCATAATTATGTACTAGTCTCTAAGAATTTTTGTTTGAAGATGACACGCTAGTGTCGAAACTGTAGTCACGATGTGTTTCTATAATATATGTGATAAGAACAAAGTAAAAATGTCTTATTTTATTATATCAATATTAAGTCCAGATTTATCTCCAGCTGACAGGAACTTCTTGTTTGAATATTAACTTCGAATAGTATTTAAACAGGCACGTTTTGATTTCTGATTTAGTTTACTTTGATGATGGCAACTTGGTAGCTCAAAGATCCTTAGTACTTTGATAATATTTTTAGTGGATAAGGGTGATTATTTCGTATTTATTAGTGTTTTTGCATGCAGACAGACTAATATTCAACAACTTTTTTGGATTTCAGCAGTAATTTATAATATCAAACAGAATAAATATTATAAAATCATGGAAGCATGAAATCAACTAGCAAAATATGATGTCGAGTATTTTGTTCGTTTTATGTCATTCAACAACTAACAAAATCATATGAACACATCTTGCATAAAAAATTGTCAAGGACGATTTCCTCACTCTTGTTCGCAACAGATTTCGTAGTAACGATGCAACAATAGAACGCACAGTGTATTGATTCCGAATGAATCATTTTAATTATGTCGTAACGCGTGCACCTACATTCCAATCTACAAATTTGGCTGCGAATCTGAATGAGATGATTGATGAAATTTCAGTTCTCAACCTCGGAATATTCATGAAGTTACAATTATTCTCTTGATTTTATCGAAGATCGTGATTTGCTCGTTCGTACTCTGGCCAATTAAGTATTCAAATGATTATGAAGATATTAAATGCTATTAAATCATTAACAAAGGTTGACGGTATCTGATATGGGATGATTGATGCACTTAAAATCAAATTATTATGCTTTATCTATAAATAGAACACCTTCAATGCTAATTGATATATATCAAGGTTTTTTATTCTTTTTCAGACGGGTATCTGTCGATGGTTGTTTCTACTTGTGTCATTTTCAACATGGACGCAATATACATGTGAGTATCAATTTATACGTATATATTCATCGAGTTCCTTCATGATATTACTTTTGATTCAGAGCAAATCTTATTCAAAGATCTGAAAGGAATAGTTCCTAGATGACGCAAAATAAAGACTCACTTGACATTCAGTTGAGTAAAGATTAAACTATTGCTGTCTAAGATCATAATCACAATCATAAGTTCAAGGCCCTATATATTTGACCCCCTCCCCATTTGTATGTAATCCCACTGTAGTTAGCCTTCTGAAATATGGGTTCCACTTCCATATTTCTAAATTGCAACTGGAACTCAAATTACTCTTAGAAATCAGAAGGAGGAAGAAACAGGAAAGGGGTTACTTTCAACAATTTTATCCATATATCTCAAAACCCATTTTGAAGTACTTCTTTTAACTCTCAAAATGCTTATGTTCTGATATACAGAACTAATAAATACGTGGAAAACTTAGGTTGGGTTAGGTTACAAACAAAGGGGGTTCGATAAATTGTTGGTTATTGTGCAAATACTTGCGTACATAAGGGTGCTTGGTCTAGTCAGCATGTATTACAAGCTAATTATCTGACCTTACAACCAAATACATACATGGGACTCAGAAAACGTAGATATTAAAAAGACCCGGGACTGAATTTTTACGTCCATAGAAAAGCAATTAATAGATCCCGGATTCAGTTTACGTCGACCCTTCTCCTAAGCCACCTTATAATGCCGTCCAAAAATTAATTATAATCTTAATTCTAAAATAGAGAACCAAATTAATAAGCAGACGTATTAAAATAAGGGAAGAATGTTTAATTCACAAATTCTTGAAAGTAGGCAAAAAGTGCAAACTCGATTACCACCTCTACTTCTTGTTTCAAATGTCATATTTTGAAGGTTCCGTATCCTTTTTTACATTCCGATTTAAGTGAGTCGGACAATTGAATTACGAAACGTCAAACTATCATGTATATACTACCTGTTCGGCATTGTTTACAAAATAAAATGAGAAGTTTTTGTATTTTGTGCAAAATAAAATCTATGTATGCATCACTGGCGTTACTAAACGATTGAGCCCATCACTAATGCCCAAGGTACATAAATAGCTATAAAAATAGTGCAAGTTGTGAGTTGTGTATCTTGGCACCAAATGTCATGGAGACGGGGCCTAACCTCATATTCAATGTTTTATCAAGCAAATGTTAGTATGTTAGTTTCCGATTTTGGCAAACATTGCTGATTGGAAAAGAAACAGATTCGAGAAAGTGACACTATCACCACTTAATTACATCCCTCGTTAATGTGCAACATTAATAGTTAATTAACAAAATAGCTCCATGATGTCATCAAAGCATTCGTGAAAACAATTAAAATGATCTTCGAAACTCAAGATTACAGAAATCGGGAACGTACCTTCATTGTAATATATAAAGAGCAAATTAGTCGAGAAAGTCTTAATATTAATATTCAATTAACAATTTCATTAAACTTTGACATTTATAGCTAATTTATAGTATGAGGATATATTTATTTCAATAGTTATTGAAATATGTAGTATATTTAATGAGGAATATAAAATTATTCATACAATAACCTTGACATATCGAACTCATCTCGAGAGTAACATCGTATCGATTTACGCAAACATTTTTATAGCTAAGGAATTATGAATTTCTTAATTTTGCTTTGTTTCAGATTCAAAGGAGATCCGCGTGGTATGTTACTACACGAACTGGTCCGTATACAGGCCCGGAACGGCCAAATTTAGTCCGCAAAACATTAATCCATATTTATGTACACATCTTATTTATGCCTTTGGAGGCTTCACAAAAGAGAATACTTTGAAGCCCTTCGATAAATATCAAGATATAGAAAAAGGTAAAGGAACATATTTTTCGTATTACAGTGTTACATTGTATCCACAGTGTGAACTCTTTTCCAATTTAAACATTCTTATATGCTGTTTAATATTAAACTAGAGATGCCTGATTATGTACTCGGTTTTCCATGTTCTCACATTTCTTGTGAGAGTACAATTGAAACTATTCACTAAAGCCTGTTTTTAATTACTTTAAACTTTCATGATAAATTCAAAACATTTAGTTAACAGAACTTTTACATGATAAAAAACAACTAAAACATGTTGTAAAAGTAGACAACACTTATATCTTATTGTAGGTTTACTAATGAACAGGAGAAATGCGAAAACATGAGCTTACACAAACTTTTTTATTTAACTTTACATATTGAGCTCTGACAAACTATCATAGTTCATCAAAAACACGAACATTTAACCAATTGGAAATAGAACATTACATCGCATCGTGTGAAATTAATTACAAGGACATAGATCTACTGTTTTGATCATTTGTAGCAAATCACACAGGTCACATTAACACTTTGTTTTAAATTTTCGTCTTTACGTACATTTCGGTCTCACGACCATCATCAGAAGACTTATTATGTCTAAAACTTGATTGCTTAAAACTAATTGTATTACACAAAGCGTCCAAATCGCACCAATTTCAATTAAAATGCCCACGTCGCCGGAACAAACAGAAACACGATTAAACGAAATTGTAAACCTCAATGCTGTAGTAAAATTATCAAAAATCCACTGCTAAGAAGATTTCTTAATAAAAGCGTATTCATGTCAATGCAGTAAGTGATCGACTGAGACGAGACAAATAAAATTTAATTTTTAAGTATACACTTTCAAACCAGATGGTTAGATTTACGAGCTAATAGAAAAAGGTTTTGTCGTGACAGGACGTATACTTGACATTCTACCTAAATATGTACTATTAACATTATAACGAGGCATGTAGGAATTTGCAAGAGATATTATTTGATCAAATTTGTATAGATATGACTTAGATTTTGCGTATCTGTCCTATGGTTTACAGATTTGGAGTCACGTTTTATGTGAATTATCTCCAAAATAGATCTTTTATGATAATTGGTTTCCTTTGTTAGAATATTAACATTATTGTAATCGAATTGATGGTTATAATCAAAGCAGTGTTTAGCAAGGGCGGTGGAATTTTCAAAGTTTTTGTTTTTTGTGCTATACCTATGGCCGTACATTCTTTTTTGTAAATATTGTTTAGAGATTCCTGTATCAGTCCCATCGCAATCTAAACAATTTAATTTGTATACTGTGTGGATTTGTTTATCTTTAGGTATTAAAGGCTTTAGATTTGAGAAATATTTTCTTTATTATTATTGGTAAGAGCACAACGGCGCAACGCTTCTGGGAATAGCTAAGCTCTTTGTTGTCCTCGAAAGACATCTCGATGATCGAATGAGGGATCATTTTGCGTTAATGTGAGTGTGTAGAGCGGCCTTCTTTAAGACATTATAATATATGGCCAGAGATGGAGGCAGTAGTTATTTCTACGCTCCCTAGATTGTTTGGCATACTAGAGCATCTTCAAAAAGAATGAACAAAAGAGGATGTCGCACACACTGATTGGTTTATGTCATTTGACTGACATGACCGGCTGTTTGGTAAGCTGCCCTGCTCCACAAAAGCTAGATTGATTCCACCTAACAATCTCCTACCATCCGAAATCCATCTGGTGAGACTATGAAAGTACCCCATATCGGGTAGTGAAGGTTACATACTTTTACTCCTACTATATGATCTCCTAATGAAGAGCAATTTTGCCTCCACTGTTTGAAAACCTGAGGATGAAGAGTCCTCAGATGTCTGAGCTTTCCGAGCCGGGTCATGGAATATAGTGAAGCACTGACTGGCGTGTCTTCAATAAACAGAGTGCACCGTGTGTAGGTTCTTGAGAAAGCTAGCGAAAATGAAAGCAAGGAAGCATTCGATGAGATTGTAGGTGAGGATAAATAATGGCAGCTGTTTCATCGGAAAGTTTAGTAGACTAATCAATCAGAATAGGGACTCTCACTCTTCGGCAGCTGTCATTAAATCAGTTTCCTGAGTCAAGGTGAGATATAACACGTATGTGGGAATCAAACTTTGCCTTAATCAAAAGGACCAACGTCTGAGTCTATCACAAACAATCTCCTTTCTTTGAACCTAAAATAATAATATAAATGGGTCATTCTTGACCCAGGTATGGATTATCTATATAACTTGTTGGGAAATAGGTCTCATTAGCACCCAGGTCTACTACGAGGGCAAGATGAAAAGAGCCTGAAAAATAAAACAGATGGCTCCACAATCAAAATTCCATGTGACATTTGTGATGTATCATCTTTAACTAGAACGCATTAAAATTTTCAGACTGACATGTCCTTCAGTTCTGTTTTGACACCCATCGGAAGCAAGCAACCTTGATGCGCCTCTAAAGGCCTTGAAGAATAAAGGTAAAGCGTGGATATGGTTGGAAGATTGTCAGAAATCCTTCGAGTTGATTAAGTAGTATTTATTGACTGCTCCGATATTGCATAGTCCCGATTTTAAGGAACCATTTGTATTACCAGCGGACGTTTCTGCTTTTGGTCTTGGTGCCGTATTAGTTCAGAAGCTCGATGGCGTGGAGAAAGCCATTGCTTTCTTATCACGATCATTCTTTGGTTTGGTTGGATAGGCTACAATATCCCTCTGGTCAACTTCAGCGTTAGTCATTGCCATTGCAGTTACTTGGAGGAAATAAAATTTAAAATTTTCCAACTGTTACAGTAATTATGTAATACCAAAACATTGTTAATTATGGTTCGTGTCACATTGTATTTTTATTATCTCAGATAATTTGTAAGATGTGAAGTGTACCCATACAGATTAATTTAATTCGTGTTATAATATAACATTAGTTTGCTGTCATAATCTGAATAACATTTCACATTTTTATCGATGTCAGTTGTAATTTCATTTCAGGTTTCCTACAGATATGATCGTAATTTCCGTTGCAACGTTAATGATACTAAGTAGATTTTAAACGTTATGCAAAATGATCCAATTACATTTGGCAATGAATGTTATTGCAAGATTTTGCGCAATTGATTCTCACGAATTATTTCAGGCATTTTCGTTATATACACGTATTTCCGAATTATTCATCTATAATTAATGTAGATCCATCTCAAATAAAAATGAAATAACTGACTATTGAAAATGGAAAAAACTTGTATTTATTTCAGGGGGTTACGCTAAATTTACTGGGCTTAAAACCTACAACAAGAATCTCAAGACTTTATTAGCCATTGGTGGATGGAATGAAGCGTCATCTAGATTTTCTCCGATGGCTGCCAATGCTGAGAGAAGGAAAGAATTAGTGAAGAACGCTATCAAGTTTCTGAGGCAAAATCATTTCGATGGTTTGGATTTGGATTGGGAATATCCGTCTTTCAGGGAAGGTGGAAAACCCAGAGATAAGGATAATTATGCTAAATTAGTACAGGTCAGTAACTAACAATATCTTCTTTAATTGATTTTCTAGATTAGTTTCCAAATTATTTCGAAAACTAGTAGATTCATCCCGAGAAAATGTATGATATTATAGCTATAGGTAATACAGTGTTGTCAGGTTGAACGGGTTCTCATTGTTTTTGAATACAACTAACCATCTGATTCAATAAACTGTGTTACAAACAAAATTGGAAGTTCTTTACTTATAATATCGAATAATTCATAAGTATTTGTAATCTTATTAAACATATTTCACCAGCAGTTGTAGTGTTCACCAAATATTGCTATTACATGTAGGTAATTATTCAAAATATAAAAATAAGTTTCTACTTGCACAAACAGTACTTAATTGTATGTAATTAAAACAGTAAGTTACCATATCACCGACCGAGATACTAATAACAAACAGTAAAATTTTGGAGAGTCAAGTCTTTGCTAAGAAAGAATAATAAAATAGTTATATATTTGGAATTTGATGTTGTAAACCGATTGATTGGCACGCTATTGTTGCGGGTAGCGGATAAATATGTTTTAACTGGAACGAAAACTGTTATGATCAGTTATCAAGAAGCTATGGACAGATGAAACTCCAGTCACAAATTATGTAAATTACTAACTAGAGCAGATAACTTCATGAATATGAATTTAATGCATTCAAGACAGAAAGCATTCTGAATTTCAATTTATTGATACTTCCTGTCACGGGCTTAATTCAATATAGCGAATTGATTTACTCTGGTAGAAACGATTATTTCGTTTAAATGATAATCTAATTTCTTGATGAATATTTAATGAAAATACATGCATACTTAATATACTGATTTTATCAAAGTAAAAAGTATTTTATTAAATCAATTTAGTGTTATGCAAATAACATTATTTCCTTAAAAGTAATTTACGATTGCATTTCAGGGCAACCTATATTGTCCTATTTTTAGAATGGGAGCAGCTTGTAAGTAATGGATATAAAAACGAACATTTTCCATCAAGTTTTATCGGGTTATTTTCTTGTCAAAAGAAGACATATATTTTTCAACACCGTGGTTGGTAATGGTTAAATAATCCTGCCAAACTTACCGTGACGTTACAAAATACATGCCATCGAATAATCGCAACTCCCGAATATTTATTCAGATCATATAAAAAATGCAAGGCCCTATGCGCGACACTGTTTCTGTATCCTTACCGCAAAGTCTCCATGTCAGGTCGCTATTGTGAAGCCCATTTTGTATAGGTGCCCTTTTACTGGAGCGTGACCAGTCATGAGCCCTGTTACGACTTTCAGTTCTTCCCCCATTTAGTGCTAATAGGTCTGTCTTTTTTTTTACACGGGGCTAGATGTATTTCATCCCATGTTCGTTTCCTGAGATTTTTTCCCATTAATATTTGTGGTTTTCCATGATCCAGTTTTCTACAGTCCTTGGTGCTGTACGTTTCGGTGATCTGTTCTGGATCTGGAGCGTTCTCTTCTTGCAAGTTCGTCGGCTTTTTCATTGCTTGTCGTTCCCTGATGTCCCGGCACCCAGATCAGCTTAAGGCGGTTTCGGTCTGCCAGTATTTCAAGTTCTTCTTTGGATGTCCATACCAGACGGGATGTCATTTCCTGACTTCTCATTGCCTCAAGTGCAGCCAGACTGTTTGTCAATATGTGGATCTGCTCATCTCCGGCTCTCCGATTGTTTTACTTCACACATCGGAGGATTGCATATACTTCTCATTGGAAGACAGAGATGTGTTTACCCAATGAATAGCTGAAGCCAGTCTTTGGGTTTCTTGAGTATACTCCTGTTCCTGCACCTTTTCCAGTCTTAGACTCGTCTGTATACCAGATAGTATATGTCGCCTAGGTTTGTATGTTCCCATTCAGTCCTTTCTGGTATTGATACCTTGAATGTATTGTGATCAGACCCATGCTCCACTAACTAAAAACCATACTGAATGGAGATTGTTTAGTGTGAGTAACCTGCAACTACCTCGTAGACTATTGTTGTGGTGTTGTTGGTAACATATTTTTTCGTTATTCTCTTCTACAATCATTTTTTGTGCTAATTATAATACGTTTTGTTGGCATCACAGATGACTGCGTTTAAACCATTCCAACAGGCATTATTTATTTTTGTATTATTTTAACCTTACATCTCCGAGTGAGATATTCATCATTAAACCATTAATTAGCCTTGATTTGTTCTACACTTTAATTATGTTTAAACAATCAATTACTGAAAATATGTTTATTGAAAACAGATTTAGTATATCAGTATTTCTAAGAAAACCCAGGCGTTATGATCCCGCCATGCCCCGTGCACGGGCATTGTCTGGGTTGTCCTGACGGTAGTTACGCCACTGAGTAAATTAAGTCACGTATATTCATCAACAAATATATGAATTGAATGTTTACACGTTTGTATGTTCAAACTTCTGGTTCTACTGTTGCCTTAATACTAATTTCAAATAGAAAGTACACCCATTGATTATGGTAATTCTCACGTGTCTTAGGCACATGTTAATTAAGGATACCATTAGCTGGAAACACAGAAGTTGTATTTATCAAGGATTAGTATCATTTAATATCTTCTAAGGTTATATTACCAGGTGTAGAAATAAACACACCCATTTGAATAATTAGATAACATACCTATTGTGTTGGACAATGAACAATTTAGAAAATTAAATGTTTTATGATGCGCCAACAATATGAAACGATCAATTAACCTAAAGACAATTTGAAAGTAGGTAACGACTCCGCGATTCGTATGTTAATTGTTTTTGGAACACTTACGGTTCGAACCAATCTAATAATACCAACAAAATATTAAAATGAAAGAATATGAATATCGTTTTAGGCTTTTTGGGTTGAAAATCGTATTCCAATTAGTCTTCATTTTACCTATGTCCCACATGAAAATTACATCATCAAATAGATCATTGCTCAAGCCATGACAGATTCCATCCCATATATAGGTTGGATTCTGCAAATCGGTATATGAGCATTGTAAGTGCCTTCCTTGACCTCGAGGGAGCCTTTGATAACGGGTCACACGCTACCATTAGGACCTCCCTCGGGAAGATGGACGTAGAACATACTTCATCCAGATCAATAGGGGAAATTCTATGGAACCGAAGAACTGAGATAAGAGTGGGAGGAAGCACCATCCAAGTGAACACAACAAGGGGATGGCCGAAGGGTGTTGGTATTATCTACCTATCTGTGAAGCCTGGCAGTAGATGAACTCTTACAGACACTAACTCTTAAAGTAATTCCCTGTCAATGAGCAGCAGATGATACCGTACAAATCGCAAGAGGAAAATCTGAGAACACTATGCATCCAAGAAGCTCCTAAGATTACAGAGAAATGGTCTGGATCGACCGGACTAGGAATCAACCCTAGTATATCTACAATAGTGCTCTTCACCTGAAGACGGAAGATGGAGCAACTCGAGCTGAGTGGAACCACCATCGTGCTCAAAGATAAAGTGAAATATCTAGGCATTACACTAGACAAGACTCTCACCTTCAGCCAGCACCTACAGAATGTAAATAATGAGGCGAGACATACCTTAATGGTATGCAGAAGGATGGAAGGTAAAATATAGGAGTTGTTCACCCAAAATATTGCCTTTGATGTACAACATAATGATGAGACAGAACTAAGCAAATTACTAAAAGAAGGGAATAAAGTTAGACTCAAAAGCTCGCATGCATATGCATAATCGGGGCTTCAAGGCTGACATGGAGTATAAACGGGGATCAACCCCCTTCCATAAGGCCATACGTAGGACAGCAAAAAAAACTATGCCCAATGTAAGCAAATAAGAATCTCAGGGGGGTATTGAACTTCGGGGAAGAACAGTATCTCTCGGAACAAGGAATACCCAATACTCATGGCACCAAGAGATGACATGGGGAAGGTTTTCGTGCTTACAGAGAACTCCCAAACTCGCCTTGAGAACAAAGAAGATTGTTGAGAAAGAACAAGCTGTTGAAACCGATGTATCAAGAACTGCAGAAGCAATCAGCCGTCGAGGAAATTTTGCCACTAGAGCCGGGAAAAACTTTATCTTTCCTAAGAGAGCTAAATCCCACCATTGTACTGTAAAACAGTATTGTAAAAAGGGGTACAATACTTCCCCAAGGATGCATTATATCTGACACCCCTTTACAATCTAATCTAATCTAATCTCATCTTGTGAGTGTTGGAGCGAAGTATCCGAATAAGGTTCAACAGCGAATGGTATACCAGAAGAGAAAAAAGATTGGAAATAATTCAGTATTGTAAGCCCGTTTTGATAACACATTGTGCCAAAAGTTCAAAATGATATGATTTTTATAAGTCTAGAGATACATCTAGTAGGAAGGTTGAAAACGAACACCATGTATATGATGGAATAAATGTGATTCCAACATTATTTTTCTCCTGCTATAAAATCGCAACAGAGAACAGTGATTATTCCGTCCAAGAAAACAGCTCATCATATGATCTGGCAGACAGAAAATTTGCTTTGAATATACATACGGCTTAATGAATTGCCAAGGATGAAAGAAGTCTGAGAACTGCTTATGTATTCTTTAGTCTCGAGTTGCATTCAATATATCATGTAAATGACTTTTATTACCTGCATACAAAGCCATTGAACAAATGAAAGATTTAATTATGTTGTATGCTCAAACTCTTCTTCGTGAATTTCGTCTGGGCCATTGTGCATTGTCTTCTTTCTTGATTACCATTTCTTATGATCCTAATCGACTGAACAATAATTTTCTTTTCTAACCTACATTATATGTTTTATTCTTTTTTCTTCAGGAATTACGTGAAGAATTCGAAAGAGAGTCGGAGAAAACCGGAAGACCAAGATTGTTACTAACAATGGCTGTACCAGCTGGGATAGAATATATTAATAAAGGATATGACGTACCAAAATTAACAAAGTGAGTGGCAACATACTGGAAAACTGTTTAGAAATGTTTCTTATTGAATGATAGCAAATCAAACATGAGTAGATACTTTTTAATGCTTCATTTTTCTGTCTTCTTCTTTTTCTCTTTAGTAATTTTTGACTGCTACTGGTTATTTCTTCAGTTATTATCGGTCCAAACGAGAATCGACATGATAATAATAATAATGAACATAGTTACTCGAATGAAAAAGAATGGAGCTACATCTTCTAGTTTCACTGTCCATCTAATGAGAAAATCATTCGAATCGATCCAAAAATTTTCTCGTTTCAAACAGAAATAGGTTTCAAGCTTCTCAGGGGATCGTAGACGTATTTAATCTTTAACTATAAATAAAACTTATTTTGAATTATATTAAAAGGGGTGGGAGTAATCCCTTCGAGCGACTCCAAGATCAAGCTTCAATGAAAACTTCCAAACGCCTTAAATTAATTCAAGATAACTTTGTAGAACAGGTCTTAAGAATTTTCCAGACAATAAAACAAGATCTGTATCATCAATGTTTGGCATTGTGAATATCACTTTCAGTGGAACATCTGCTTTCCGGGAGATGTTGGAACATCCAGGCTCTCCGAATATTTTCGAAAATGGTAGTTACACCTCTGCCGGAGATGTTTGACCAGTGACTTCATCTTTTGCCTCGTTCATAAAATTGCTCGATACATCGTTCCGTTTGAAAATCTTTGGAAAAGATGAAAAATAGTTTCGAATCTTTTAAACCAATACGTGGTTAGTGAATTGTTTGTATTGTTATTTTCTGAATATCTGATTTTATATTTCATATTTCCTAAACTCTCTACGAACTACGAAAAGGTTTTGACAGGAGTCAGAATCAAGTTAGCTAACAATAATGTTCTTATTACAGATATCTAGATTGGATGAATATATTAAGTTATGACTACCATTCAGCATTCGAGCCTGCTGTCAATCATCATGCTCCGCTGTTTTCGTTGGAAGAAGCATCGGAATACAATTATGATACCGAACTCAATATAGTAAGTAACTTCAGACTTCCTTCATTTCAAAAATAGTAGAGCTTGTGAATACATATACCATACTTTCCTTTGCGTTATATTATCCTGAGAAAATCCCGCGTCGTTAGGCAAACCTCGACTTGGCGGTAACGTTATATTACTTAGCCATATTAATCACCAGATCTTACCCCAATGCAATTTTCTTAAACATCAGATGATAATGTTTTTATATGCAATGCGTTGTTACGTTTTCTGAGCTTACCTATATGTATTTAGGATGTTCAACGGATTGGATGTAAAGTTTCATAGAATTAGCATTCTTCCATTAATTCTTAACTTAACCTACTTCTATGGACATCATAATTCTGAACGATTAATTGTGTCAAATTTCACATAATAAAGTAGTCTTACATCGAATGAGATGTTTTAATGTTTTAATAGGAATTGAAAAATAAAGTGAAGATTGGCGATTTTATGATGATAGCAGCTGTAAAGTTGAAAATGAAAGTTGTTAGATGTGCTCATGAAAACATTCACACGCTTAATTTTATATCGAAATATGATACAAAGTTCAAGTTCCTGCAATTAGGTAGGTAATGTAAACTTGAAAATATTCGTGGAACCGCATTGTTTACGATGCTATTGCGAACCGCTATTAAGAATAATTAATGATAATAAATTTCTAATAAGTTATAATAATATGTTAATTCAATTCCTAATGCATTGTGAACGATAAAAGACAAATAGTCCCGGCTCTCATGGCATAAAAGACATTCATCGACCACAAGCAATTAAAACCGTGATAAAGCTTAGAAAACATGTAAAACAAATGTTACGCTAGCCAGACTAGCAACTATTTGTTAAGACGGAGTGAGCGGCAGCGATCGTTGTTGGTTCCTAGGTACCGGTCGAACGGTGACTACCGATTTACTCAAAATTTTCACAGAATATAGATATGATGGTCGAAATTCACTGGTTTATAAATCCAAGGTCGTACCTTCACCCGCTTTCAAGTTATTGAGCAGAGGGGTTCGTCGAAATACTCGACACTATTCGGTTTTGTAGAGATAAATAGCGCCTATATATTAGTACACGCACCGAAGTGCCCTCTACAATTTACGGGTAGCCGTTGAGAGAACTAGGTTAACCAGATGTCTGGATTTTGTTAGCTTTGTGCTTCAAATAAGCCGTTTTCTTTTTTGATGCTGACTGATTAATTTTCATGGATTTGTAGCTTATATTAGTCTATCCACTTCCAAGATAGAGCGCACGTAGACAAATGAATGCGCCGTTCACGTGAAAGTAATAGTCCCATCGCGGTTTGAAATGCTAACCAGCTCAGAACAAACTTGAAATTTTTGAACGATGGAATGTGTAGATCATGAACAAAATCAGGAGAAACGCCGATATATCTGCTGACCGACTGCGAAGCTACCCTGCTTCGCAGAACCATACTCTTAAACGTTAACAAATTTAATGAGAAAGAAATATTCTCAAATCGGTTCATACGGCACGTTGTTGGTTTTTTCATAGACAACGCAACTAGACAGACTGCGGCGCGCGCTCTTCATCGGCTTATCTTTATCGACCTATTCGAAAGACGGAAGCATAAGTCGGTCCTTTCGGTACACTCACTTCGTCTTAACAATTCGTGCATGAGCAACGTACTAACCAACCACCTAGTTAATTGCTATTTTTGATCAATTTTGAAATTAGCTAAAAAAATTTATTTATTCACTTTTTAGAACATCTGAAATTCACACAATTCTTAGTAAATATTGTTTCATTTTTGGAAAAATCTGTCTGCCTAACATTTCCTGTTAATTAACATCTGACAGACCATTTGTTACAAATAATTATTTTCACAACAATACGCTTCACAGCACACTCTTGGCTTGCGTTTCAAAATGAACTTTGAGTTCTCCCCTATCTATTAAAACTTGTCTGGCTGGAAATTATTGTTAATTACTTTGTTGAACTTAATTTTGAAAGAACTACCGTATTTACTAAAATTGTGTAAATGTTCATCAAAAATAGCATGAAAATATGTATAGTCAGGAGGCGTTTTATATGTACTTTACACATTTTTATATTTTTAATTTCAATTTTCGGGGGGTACCTTATGTGCCATGAGATCGTAGACTAAAATTCATGATGAAAAGTTAAAGGGAATTTGATTGTATTGTCCAACAAAATATCTAGACGAAATCAATATACAGTGCTGCTATTTTGACATTAAAACCTTAAAAGATCCATACTTATTTCGTTTAAGTTATGAGAGGTTTTCCAAAATCCTACTTTCAATGAAAGCACACGAGACATATGGTCAAATAGATAACCAATTTTGAGCGACCTACATATGTAACTTTAGCATTTCAAACTGAACGAAAGTCAGTTCGTATTTCGATAACGTTAAGTTGCTGAATGTAAAATCATACTTGAACATGGAACGTTATCCATGCGAGGCGTTAAAGCTAGATTTCGCCAATCTGCAATATTTAGTGGTTTACCAGGTGTATTGTGAATTTCAAAAATCTTTTTAAAATAAGTCTACAAGTGAGTCGATTATACATATATCATTCAAGGATGGATCTATTTTGTGAATGATTGTTTGAAACAAAATGCAGCTATGAAATCGTCCAAGATTAATTTAATTTAGGTAATTTAGAAATTGAAAGATGCATAAATTTCCAATAAATATTCGTGCTTATTGTATCATTATTGAATACTCGAGTATTACCGGTATAGTCCGAAATTTAGTATAACAGTTGTTCATTACAGAATAATATCATATCGAATATGTATCTTTGATTTTAACAAACAAAAAGAGCCTTCTCAAAATAAGACTGATCTTAAAATCATAAAAAAGACTCTAACCTGATCTCATTAGAAGATTTTTGGAAACACCTTTCTTTAACTCTCATCATCTTAATCTAAAATGTGTACATACTTTCCAAACAGCAAATTTAATATTCTTCATAACGCTATTTTTCCAAATGTAGTAATTCATCATTTTCTTTAGGATTACACAATCAAACATTACTTGGAACTAGGAGCAGATCCTAACAAACTAGTATTGGGTATACCTACCTATGGTAGATCTTATACGTTATTCAACCCTGACGCAAACGAAATTGGAGCCCCTGCAGATGGTCCTGGTGATATGGGCGACGCGACCAGAGAAAACGGATATTTGGCTTATTACGAGGTAAATATGATTGAAAAGATCTTAACACGAAATATGTTTGTATTCACTTTGCACGATGTCAAACCTTGGAATACTTCCAATCTATTACTTTTACACATTCTGGATCTTAATACTTTCACTGATATTCCTTCAAATTATACAGATTTGTGATAATATCAAATCCAACGATTGGACAATCGTACAACCCAATGACAAAGCGATGGGTCCTTACGCGTACAAAGAAAATCAATGGGTTGGATTTGACGATGAAAATATAGCTAGAAAAAAATCCAAATATGTAGCGGAGAATAATCTGGGAGGAATTATGTTTTGGGCCATAGACAATGATGATTTTCGTGGAACATGTCACGGACGACCTTACCCGCTAATTGAGGCTGCCAAAGAAGCTCTTATTGAAGCATATGGGTAAGTTGCAATTGCAATTTTCTATCTGTTATACTTTTTTATACGGTCGCATAATATCAATGTAGGTACCTACTATCGAAAACGTTATTTGCATGTTATAATACGAGAAGAAGAAAACTGCTTCAAACTATCTGTTCGCTACTATGAATATAAGAACCCATATATTCAATAGTTCACTTGAAACCGGCTGATTTAGTTTTGATATTGTCCGATAGAGAATACTACAAAAACACTATAATTTAAAAGGAGAAGAAAACTGTCAAATTATAGGTTCCCTTCAAATCCGATAACACTACAGTATACTCTGTGTCTAAAAGACGAACGACTATCAGTGCTGCGAAGATGTAGAAGTGGCACCAACATTTCATCCCATTCGTTCCCTTCTTCAAAACCCAAATTTCTTGAATCTCTGATTCTGATTTGGATTCTTCCTCCGAAATTAGAATTTGGTTAATTTCGGAGAGAAGATTGCAATGTTTGAGTTTAGTCGGCAATAATATAGCCTCTATTTAAAAAAAGTCCATCGTTAAAAATTATTGAACGAAATTGCATCAAACTAAATTCAGATTGCAGCTCAAATAGATCATTTTTTTAATCAAATCAGCTTGTTGCTTTTGCAAGGGATTGTATGGAAATATTTTCCGAAAAGAATTTGAATTCTTCATATCCTGGGAGCAACGTCATATCGATTGAAAATAGTATTATTATTGTGATCTTAATAAGCTTAATTTTCTTCATTTCTCTTCCAGTCTTACTGACGACAATTTGATATCACCACCATCCAAACCCACAAAATTGAAACCTAGAACAAGAACAAGACCAAAATCTAGTGAGCATGTTGAAGCTAAGTCTACGTCATCAAATTTAAACCGACGAAGGAATAGGTGAGTTTAACTTTAATTGGAATTTTTCTTTGAACTTATCGGTCGATACGTTTGCTGAACATGAACGAGAATTTGGTACTTCGCCAGAATCAACTCAAGTTTGGAATATTCTGGCTTGAAAACTCTCTTAATCAATAGATTTGTTTTTCGGTAAAGCTCTCAAACAAAACGCGAATTCACCATCAAGAGGGTACCCATATGTTACCTTGAGTAATTCCAGTTCGTGGTGAACTTCTGTATTTATATGAACGTCCAATCCAGTGATGTAGAAATTCGCAGTACATCAAATCTAATACTTCGTATTATATTCACATTTTTCTATATGAAACAATAGCTACCTCTTTGAAGTTTTGGAATAATCATACGAATATTCCGAATGCATGGTAAATTTCCGATATTTCAGGGAGTATCATGAGAGCGCGAAGCCATGGAGTGTTGAGGAGAAAATTATTCCTCATCATATTACAAAAAAATATTCAATTTTTATTCGACGTTCTCAGCGACTATTGAAGTTGTAAAATGCTTCAGATGATGTATTACACAAATCATAACATAATATATGATCCTTTTTGTGAAAAATTGAAGCGATTGCTAGATTATTGCTACATATAATCCGTTTCCTATCGGTCTAAAACTATCCAGAAGCCTCTATTTCATCAGGTGAACATTACCTGAAGGAAATAATCCAAATTATCGTATCTTCTCTATTACAATGATAGTTTTATGATATGGTCATCAAGGCATAAGTTTCAATATCTGCTGCTCTATTTTCATCGATATATCATGTATATCTATATCTTTGGGTATTTATATTAAACAACCAACTATTAAAATTCAAAATAGAAAAGTTAAAAGCTGATTTATTCTCAATTTATACTTATGTGCCGTAACTGTAAAATTTTAAATGTCTCTTGTAGAAATAAAACGAAGGTTAAAGATGAATCCACTCAGATTACCACAAGATCTAGCCCTAGAAGAAAGGAAAGTCCTAGAAGAATTGAAAACACGTCTACATATAGTAGTTTAAAGGTTATCACACCTAGTTATACGACACCTGCACCTCCGGCAACACCAGACAATGGAGGAGGTAAGATTACAACACGATCTTATTAATTATTCAAATTTATGAACCATGCGTATGCTGGAATGAAATTTTCAGCAATAAATTGATAAGTTCCCAATTATTAGAATTAGATTCCATCCAGAAGGGATTTATTCGTTTGATTAATGATGTAACACTTATGAGTTCATTGACCTCCCTAGATTATCCTAGAAAAGTGGGGGCCTTACCTCTTTTCTACAGGTATTTCCATGGCCGAACTTCTTCCTACCAGACTTTTTTTTATCGAACAGTGAAGTTGTGGAACTCTTTACCTAGTGGGATATTTCCCTATGCATATAAACTCCATACCTTCAAGAAAAATATGAATGCCTATCTCCTTTCCCTACATTCCACTGCTAGCTCATCCGATGTTATTCGAACATTATTTCACGTAGTACATGCTTTTATATCTTTTTACTGTGCTTTTCTTTGGCTGTATTGTGATTATACATTCTCAAATTATTTGCGTGTCTTGTTGTTACAGACATTTCAGCAGGATAGTAATCATTATTTGTCGGAAGGGTTCAAGAAGATCGTTGCCGTACAACAAAAATAATTGGTCCTAAAATAGACCTTGTGGTACTTCCTGTGTAATTTTGCATTTTTCAGAAAAGTATTGTTCACCATGTTGCGTAATTTGCATAACTTACTACCTATCACTTTGACAGTACAATGAAATGAACACTAATCCAATGAATCGTAATTTGCAGCTTTCAAGTGTGAAGACGAAGGATTTTACCCGCATCCCAAAGACTGCAAGAAATATTTCTGGTGTTTAAGCGGACCTGGAGAATTGGGTATTATTGCTCATCAGTTCACGTGTCCAGCAGGTAACAAATAGCTTCTCTAGATTCACTAGAATTAAATATCATTGAAAATGTAAAATAAGGAAACGTTTACAATCATATTTATTTCCTTTATCCATATACATTATTATATCCAAAATGCAATATTCAAGTAGGATTTCCTTTTTTGTTTGACTCAACATTTTTGAGACGTTCTAGATGGGATTTGTTGGAGTAGAACGAATAATCATACAACTTTCGTCGGGCTTACATTAATTGCAGATAATCTCATTGAAACCATTCCACATTTCAGCATCCCTAACAAGTACTAACAGTTGCCTTTACCTTGTTGGCCCTTCCATATTATCAAATTCAATTCCTATATAAGGGTACTCGCCCAGTAAAAAATTAATATTTCAGAAACTGAGCATTTATACTTAGTCTATAGTTTATATTTCGAAGGCATACTATAGAAACGAATGTGACAAAGAACAAAGTGAAAGTGTTTTATTTTATTATATCAATTTGATAAATTATCACAAAGTAATGACTTCCATCATTGATACATATACAGGGTGTTCCATCTCAGACGAGCCACCCCGTATATTTCTTATCCCATAGTGAGTGGAAAAATCTCCCGAAACACGTCGAATGATTTTGTTTGGGGGACATCTTTTGACGTATATTTGAGGCTTGAACGAGCAACCCCTAATAGGGGGCGCTTCAACCCCTCAAAATTGAATAGGGAGAGGGGTTGAGTGATACGTCATTTGAAAGGTCTTGGAAGCCTCTTTACAACGGTGTATGAAAAACGTAAATTTGATAAACCGTTTTTGCCAAAAATTAATTTTGTTGCTCGAATGCGCCACCTTGAATATTTTGGTTATTTGTACAATGTACAAGCTCATTTTCATTAAGCCTTTTTTACAAACTTAAACAATTTTCAAAAAATCACATTCGTAAAAAAATTGAATTGTGTTGTCATGCTTACAATGAAAAAAATTAAATCTGCGTGTTTAAATCAAATGTTCAAATTGTCCTCCATTGACTTCCATACAAGAATACATTCTCTCAAACTAATAAATATAAAAACAGCAAAACATTTCCTTATGTTGCCTTTATTTCGATCATTTCATGATTTTAATCAATCTGTTTAGTTACCACTTTGCTGATTTGTTTAAAATTTCAAAAAATTATGGTGTACGCATTGCAAGAACGTGTTGAGCTGGTTAGCCTTTATTACCAAAATCAAAATTATGCCCGAGCGGCTGCAAGGATATTTAACGAAAACCATCCTGAACGTAGCGTTCGCCATAAGTACGTAATGAATTGACTTCAAAATTTGTGGAAACGAGTTTAGTAATGGATAAAAGAAGGGCACCCATTGGAATTGTTAATGATGAAGGAGCAGCTGTGGCGGTATTGGGACATGTCCAACACGCAATCTGTACGACAACTTTCTGCAGCTTCCGGTATTAGCCAATCTAACGTTTTCAGAATTTTACATAAACACAAGTTCCATCCGTACAAAATTAAATTAATTCAGGAATTAAATGATGATGATTGGGATCGAAGGCAAGAGTTTTGCGAAATTATGGTCGAGCGTATCAACAATAACCCAAATTTCTTGTACAACGTTTGCTTTTCTGACGAATGCACTTTTTTACTTAATGGAGAGGTTAACCGGCATAACTGTAGAATTTGAAGCGATACAAATCCTCATGTATTTCGAAAAGCTCACACTCAACATCGGGAAAAGCTAAACGTTTGGGTAGGAATTTTTGGACACCACCTAATTGGACCTCTGTTTATTCCTGGTAATTTAAATGGCGAAATTTATCTTGAAATGTTGGAAAATGCGATTGATCCGTTAATAACTGAACAATTAGAAAACGATCCTCTACTACTTGAACAACAATTGCATTTCCAACAAGACGGAGCTCCTCCTCACTACGCCGCACAACACAATTCAATTTTTTTACGAATGTGATTTTTTGAAGATTGTTTAAGTTTGTAATAAAGGCTTAATAAAAATGAGCTTGTACATTGTACAAATAACCAAAATATTCAAGGTGGCGCATTCGAGCAACAAAATTAATTTTTGGCGAAAACGGTTCATCAAATTTACGTTTTTCATACACCGTTGTAAAGAGGCTTCCATGACCTTTCAAATGACGTATCACTCAACCCCTCTCCCTTATTCAATTTTGAAGGGTTGAAGCGCCCCCTATTAGGGGGTTGCTCGTTCAAGCCTCAAATATACGTCAAAAGATGTCCCCCAAACAAAAGCATTCGACGTGTTTCGGGAGATTTTTCCACTCATTATGGGATAAGTTATATACGGGGTGGCTCGTCTGAGATGGAACACCCTGTAGTAGTTGCCTATGCCATAATCCTACGAATCTCGTTGGCATGTCGTTCAAAACTTCCCTCGATTACCTAACTGCATATTTTATAGTTTATGATAACCGAGATCTAATTGAATGAATTCGATTGGAATAATTTCATTCTTTACAATTTTTGTTTTGTTCTAGGTCTTTATTTCAACAAGGGCGCTGATTCTTGCGATTACACACAAAACGTATTATGCAACAAGAAACTCTCAAAACCAAAAACTACAACAGAAAGTTCATCCAATGCAGTGTCATCAACAACGAAAAAAAGTACTACTACAGCGTTTACATTCCCAACGTCACGATCGCCGCCGAGAATAACTGCTGCTACTAGTAGAACAACATTCAGGCAAACGACCACCACAGAAGCAAGTTATGACGTGAGTAGAAAAGTGTAAAAATCCACCAAAACTTCCAAAATTCCACTACAAAACTTTTGGCAAGTTATTGAAAAATAATGTTATCCAAATTTCACTATTCAACTTCGGGATGAACACCATCTCGCTTCACACTATTTGGAATAAATTCCACATTAATCAAATTAGATATCCGTAGTCCATTACGGCGGCTCTTCTAAAATAATAGTACAGTGCAAACCTGTAATACATTTGAATTTTTACCTCAGGAAGAATATGAATATGAAGATGACGATACCGGTGGCGGTGGAAAAGTCGATTCAGAAGAAGATCCGAAGGTGATCAAGGAATTGTTAGACCTAATCAAAAAAGCAGGTTTGTTGAAAAAATGTATTCCATGCAAAAACACACTCACGCACCTAATATTCTAGGTGGTATTGAAGAGTTAGAAAAACATTTGAATATCCATGACAATGGGTCCCCAAATGTGGGTTTCACCACACCGTCGACAAGAACGAAATCGATAGTTGAAAAATTTTTGAGCAAAACGTCGAGGAATAGTGTCTCTTCAAACAGAAAACCGTAAGTAACATACATATATTTGATCATACAACTGTAAGAATTTCTTTGCGAAAATATAAGGTCTGAAAGCTGTTATTCATGATGTTCTAATGGGCAAATGTGTTTGATGTAGAAAAACACAAACGAAAACTTAGTATGTTTGCTTTGCTTCTGCCGGATTTGATTATGATTGCCTTTGCTTTTTACTCATGGGATTATTTTGTGACATTTTCTTGTTTTTTTTTCTATTCTGGTCTAATACGTTTTTGGATTCTCATAGGTATTCAACGATAAATCGAAATAGTAGAGGCCCACAAAATGAAGGATTGAGTACGGAAACAGAACCTCGATCAAAAAGTAAGGTAGAACGTGGAAAACCTTCGTACACAAATATCTTAAGGCAACGAGCTGTATCTCCGAAGACTGCCGATGAAGAAGAATCCGATGACGAGGAGGAAACTGACACTCCGAAAACATCGAAAAAATCCAATCAATCTGAATATATTAATATCAGAAGAAACCGATTTGGTGGGAGTTCCACAACTGAAGAACCTGAATCCAAGTAAGTATCAAGCGATATTTGATTAATTCAGAATGTTGGTTGGATAACTCTCTACAGGAGAAGCTGGAAAAAGGCAACACATAAAAGATTCAATCGTTATTCGAATTTATCATTTGAGATCAGATCAACATTGTTAAAAAAATCGTAGTTCCCTGGAGATGAAGAAAAGTTACTAAACCTAATATATTTCCCATTAAAACCATAAATAAATCAATATGATAAATGAACTCTCCAATTCAATTATATGCCCGTCATTGGAAACATTCCTATTTGATGACTGATTTTAGATCGCAAAGATTTTGAAATGGGAATCTGATAATCTAGTAAATTTTAATGCAACCAAAACTCAAGCTTGCGTCTTCTCTAGGAAGGCGAATCCCAGAATCCGTAATATGATGATGTCAGGTACAAATATTCCTATGATGTCTTCCATACCACCCTACATCCCACAGCTGGCTTGCACGATGTTCTTCTAACATTATAGGTTTCCCTCTGCTGTAGTCAAAGTATATAAAAAAAAAGACAATATTTCAAGTCCCAATATTACTCAATAATGATGGCTCTTAACGTAATTACTTCTATTGCTTGCAGTACAAAAACGTACGACAGGAACAAAATATTAGGTGAAGCTGATGATGAAGATGAAGATGAAGATGAAGACAAAAATATTCTTAGCAAAGTTACCCTTGTAAAGCATACAACTCCACAATACGTCAATATCAGAAGGTCAAGACCTACTACTGAAGAAAGTCCATCAACAAAGTGAGTATTAAATTCAGAATCAAACAATTCTGCAGTTCTGCATCAATATTATTTTATATTTCCCAGTGAGCAACCGACGGTTAAATACATAAAATTGTTATTATCTTGGTCGAAAAATAAAAATGGGCAAATTCAGAGTTCTTGTCAAAACAATCACTTGATGTTTTCTATGAAATAATTTGAAAATATTAACATGAATTTGCCACCTTTCTTGGTCACTATCAGGCTAACAGTCAAAATGTAAATATACATTTTGATTGTATTCATTTCATATGATATACTGCCAATTGTTTTTACCTCATTGAATCACATATTTTGGAAAAATTTGAGTCTCTCTCTCGCTCCACTCACTCTGAATGTAATCGTTTCAATAATTACTTCAATTTTTCAGATACGCTACCATGAGGAGGGAACCTACAACTGAAGTGACGCCTAAAGACTCAGATAGCGACAACGATCTAACTACACCTCGGTGAGTAGAACACTTAATCGATTCTTAATCACAAACTGTAGGTGAATGAGTTAATGATCTGAGTACTAAGTTGATCGTTTGACGTACCAAATTTATTCTGCCCGCCATAGAATTCAAATGATTGGGACAGTTGAAGAGTTTGTCTAGACCATATTGCCGAATCATAAAAGTGTCATCAACATATCCGGGTTGAGAACATAAACCTTTGGCATTTCATTCGAAAGGTTTAATGGAGATCAATAAGTTCAATTTGACTAGATTCCGGCAAAAGGTTGGCTTTTTCTTGTGGTGTAGTAGCCTGTGTGCCATCATCTTTGGTTAGGGGAGGGAATGAGCTGGAAGTGAAATTCCTACCAATTGCTTTGGTGAAAGCCCGAAACGAACGTAAGCGATTCGGGCATTCGAAAAGCTATATCGAAACGTTTATTGATTCATTGCACATATTTCTTGCTCCAGCATGTTTTGTTCTGGTCTCCGCGCCAACGACGGTATGCTGTTTGTTTTGAAACGACGGCCCTAGAACAGATTTTATTGAATCGTTCATTAGGTCACGGTGATTTGTTGGTATGAGGTATGTAATATCCGCGATAATTCCTGTGCCACATTGTGTTGGGTCATCAAATTCAAAACATACGTTTCTCCAAGGAAACTCGGAGAAAACATGCGAAGACCGTCCCAGTAGGCTGAGTTGTAATGCCAAACTGTGCATGGAGAGAACAGAAAGAGAATTTTCTTACACTTATAGATAACTTACATTGGAAATTTAGAGAACAAATTATGGAATTATTAATTTCTAAAGGATGACGTGTAACTGAATCCACAGTATACTTATTTGTTTTCATAAATTATAATTCTTATAAATTATAATTATTATAATTAATTTGCCTGTTTTGAGTAGTTTGGTCCTGACATGTTTTCGTGAAACAGTGTCATGAAAAGGTTCAGTCAGTATGGTAATTCGTAGAGAATCTCATTTAACAGCACATGATAATAACTTGATATAAGCCTTTCAAAATCAATTCTTGTGTTTACAAAGAATGTTGTTCTTTACATGCTTTTCATAATTCGTAACTATTATCCTTGAGTATCTAATTTAATCAAATCTACTATGTTTGTTTCAGTTATATCACTTTCCGTAGGAGTACTACTACTGAACCGACGACCATCACCAATAAATATTCTGGAACCACTTTAAGGTTAGTAGCTATAATAATTTGAGAAATGCTATAAAGTTTTAGTTCTCCAGATTGAACAGTGACAACCCTTATATTAGTTCCGGACAGCTGTTTCGCTCTCTCATGAGTTCTTCAGCGAAACGAAGCAGACTACCAATATTGTGAATAACATCTACTTTAGGTTGGCCCACCAACGGTGTATTTGAAGGTTAGCCATATATGTTAGATGACTTACTTCATCGTTTGCCTCGTTCTGCTGAACAGCCATGAAAGAGCGAAACAGCTATCCGGAACTGATAAACATGTTGTAGCTGTTCGATTTCGAGAACCAAAACTTTGTCCATGGGACATCTAAATGTTATATGCAATGGAATATGACCTTCGTTTTATATCAAATATTATTCTTGCAGATACGCAACAGCTAGTACAGAAACAACAGCCACAGCAGCTGATGTTACATTCCCTTCCAGAGAAACTTCAACCAGGTAAGCTGTCAAATATGGAAGTTGAAATTATATAACCCCGCTAATCAATTTCCTTTCAGAAATAATATCAGTCCGAGAACAAAGGAGCCACCACCGTCGGAAGCGATCACCGCTATTCCAGTAGAAGAATCCACCGTCATACCTAAAATAACCGCAAGTCCTTATTTATCAATTTTGAATTCTGATAATATTAACAACATACGTACAAGCACATTATTAGATACCACGGTAGTAGATTCTTTTTCACTTTCTACCGCAAGAACAACTGAAACAACTACCGAAACGCAGACGACGACACCTATCGAACGTGTACGAACCTCTCCTCAGCTATCAGAGCCAAGACCGTTCTCAATAACTCCTCGTGAACCGCTTTTAACGACGTCAAAACCGTTCAGGAGGACGACAACGCAAACAGCAAAGGTGAGTGAATCGAACAAAAGATTGCAAAATAAAGTCAATGATACCGAGCCGGTATATTATCCCCGCAAGATAATTTATAGCCGCAGGGAAGATAATAAATCTTCGACGAATGACGTTCTCCAGCGAACCAGGGGCTCGTCCCGATTCAGTGACAAATTCGATCATTCGAATGATATAAATAACTCAAATACTAGTTTCGTCCGAGGTAGAAAGAGAATATCTACAGATAAACCGTTGTTGTTTGATGAAAATGTCGAAGCGGAATCGCCATCTTCAAAATACAACGCCAATCGAAAAGCTTTCGTTGGTGGTACAAGACGATTTAGACCACGACCAACTCCGTCGCAGCAGACGCCAACTCCCGAAGTTACTGATGACAAGAGTTCGAGACCTTACACAAGATTCATCAGTAGAAAGCGACCAAACCAATTCAGTAACAATCCGTCAAGGAATACGGGACTTAGAGATCAGATCAATTCGAACTCTGATGATGTCACCAGAGCGACTGATCCGTTAGAACCTAAAGAATTCAGCCGAGCTACACCTAGAAATCGTAAAGTAATTCGTCGATTTAGATCTACTACACCGACGACAACATTCACTGAACCAACCAGAAACTATAATCGAAGAGGTGGGTATTTTACTCACACTACATTAGCAAACGAAATCAATGATTTATTTGTTGATAATCTGCCCGATCAAGACAATAATTTGGAGGATACCAGTAATGAGGAAGACGAAAATATAAAACTTTCAGAGTCTAACATCAGAGAAAATAGCAACGTGAACAACAACAATGCCATATTCGATGTGAAAGGATCGCAGAAATTCAATAGAAACGAACACAAGTTATTAGGTAAATCGGCCAGAACTTTGAACAATAAGCCAACAGAACCAAATATTATAGTTAGAACGAGAAAAATTATTCGGAAAATTAGACCAACGGAAAGATATTTGATCTCATCAACGACAGTAACTGAAGCAACGAACGTTGGTTCGCAAAATGAAGATGATAGCCAGATAGAGGTTACGCGTGGGAGAGACTATGTCAACAACACTAGTACAACTGAATCAACGCATCACGGAAGGACTAGGAAAATCATTAGACGCCTTAGACCCACGACCTCTTCTTCGGCTAGTAGCAGATTTGGAACTACAGCTACCATTTCTCCAACTGCACCTACTGATAATAGTTTTAGACATACTCCTAATCTATCGAACTATAAAGAGACGAAAGACATAAGAAGTAGTACGCCTAATTCCATTAACCAATCTAGAATACGTAACAGATTCAAAAGCGATTCTTTGACAAATAAATATTCGCCCAATCTGTTTACAATAGAACATCAAGAACCCGAAAACGTCCAAGAAAACGATGAAGCTGGTGCCCAGACTGTATCACCAATAACGTTGAAACCTCGGAATAGATTCATAATAAGGCATCGATCCACAACGACCAAACAGAACGAGGAGACCGAAGGGCCAACAACTGAAGAAAACCGACCTTCAGTAACCTCTAGAGGGACTGTCAAGTATTTTACTAATTTCGAAACAACCACTCAATCAGAAGTAAGCGACGACTTGCAAAGTACCATCCCACAAGAAACTGAATCTAAATCAATTACTGAAACGTTCAACGGATCAGTTACCACTGATGATCAAACTAGTGAGGGTGTTACAATTACAATCCCTTTTACTGAAACTGAATCTAAACCTCAAATCACTGAATCTGTAACTGACTACTCACTAATTACTAGTAAGCTCGCGGATGAAGAGAATGGTCAATCTACTATTCCATTTGTAGTAAGCACAGAAGAAACTACATCAATAGATGCTACTGAGAAAGACATCGTCAGTACAGAACGGAGTTCAACTAACGAAGTAACCACATCTACTACTGTTGGTAGTGTTGGCTCTACTGAGGAGAATTCCACCGAACCAGCAATTACTGGTAGCATTGAAACCACAACATTGTCGCATAGAAGAAGCACCCTGAGATCTTTCAGAACACGACCACCCTATTCTGGTCTCAAACGACTAACAGTAACAGAAACTCCATCATCGACTGTCAGTCAAATAGACTTGCAACAGCAAACTGCCAAGAAACGACGGCGTATTTACAGACCATCATCAACAACTGAAAAAACAAACCCTCCAAGTAATTCACGATTCCGAAATCCTACAGCTATCAAAAATAGACATTTGTATCGATCTAGCAGTTCAACTGAAAGAACGACTCCCGAAGACGACGAAAATGAAGACGACGCGAGTTTGGTAGTGGCCGATACGGAAGAGAATACAGTCACGAAACATCCTAAATTCAGACCAGCTTCAAGGTTCAATAAAGGTCCGACGAAAAGTAACACTAGAAAACCTCCGTCTAGAACGAAATTCTTCGGCAGAACCACGGAGACGAACCGACCTGTCGAAGATTTGAACGGCATCAACAAAGCAGCTGTTTTGTCGAGGAACAAAAACTTGTTCTCAAAGAAACGCAAAATGAACATCCCTACGTACAACGCTCCTCACGAACTTTTCAACGAAGAAAATTCATTTACCTCATTTGCAGATACCACGCTTGATACCGAAAGCAGTACAGAATATTTGACCACGTTGAATCACGTTTTCGCTCAAACCGAATCGCCTCTGAAAAGCTCAACTGTCACGAATGACAAAATACAAAAAAATTCAGACAAACAAGAAAGAATTGTCGAAGTGAACAGAATTGTAGAGGTGCACGTTAAAAACGAAGTAAGTTCTGAAGAACCTCACCCGTCATTAGATAAAATCGGAGCTATCAACAGAGTGACAGTTATTAAAATTGTAGATGGTAACGCAACAAACGACACGGAAAAAGATATCACAGAGAACGAAATTGGGTACGAAGTGGTACCGACGACGTACTCAACCATAATTCAACAGCATAAAAACAAATCGCAAACTGTAGCCAACCAAAAGGAATTTGACATTCCTTTTATGATTCCGGGATTGGCTACGATTCAAGAGATAATAATGAATGAAAAAAATTTTAGTACAGACAACCTGACCGATTCCGTTAGAGAAGACAGGAAATTTGAAATTTACGGCGAAAGTAAGGTTAATAGAAACAAGTTACCGGACGTAGTACGAGAAATAAATTTCGATGGGGAAGCTGAAGTAATCGACGGTTTTTCCCACATCAAAATAATTACACCCAAACCTGTATATCCGACTGAAGCATCGACGATAGCTTTGGAGGGATTATTTACGACGGAACCGTCTCGCAACGGTGACAAAATCACCACAGAGGGTGAGTTATTAGACACAGAGCATTCGCGATTCGTAGACATACGAGTATTAAAACAAGATAACGTCGGGAGGAAATTCGCAGGGAGGAATGACCATGACGATTTCGTTCCTATTCGAGTTTTACCAAACGAAGAAGGTGTAGCTGCTCTGAGAGCACGAGTGGTCGAAGTGGCACCAAAAGACAAAGATGGCATAAGAATTGTGCCAATCCAAGTCGCTATGGCTAGGAAAATAGGTGATATACCAATAGTAGGATTAGCAAATTTGAACGACAAAATTAGTAATACTCCTTTCGGTACACAATTAGAGTCAGGTGTGTCTTAAGTCAATAAATTTAAAAAGTCTAAAATGGCGTAATAGGTAGGATTGAAATTATAATTTTATGTTATGTGTGTATATATGTTGTTATTATTTAATATTTTGTGTGCAATTTAGTGTGAAATTGAAATTATGTGTTGTATATACTTAGCACCTATGTATTATATTAGCACCTGTCTTCTGCTACTTTCTTCTATTTGTGAGTGCCATAACAATGATTATTTCGATACTTATATATGTTGTAAGTGGCCAGTGAGTCTTCTTCTATTGTATTATTTGTGTTTAAATATATAATGTTAATTACTAGAGCATTTTCTTTACCTCTTGCCAAAATTTCACCGGAGCTCTGAAATTTCTTCATTCTGATTCATTTCTATTTCGATTGATTTATGAATATTTTCGGAAAATTATAGTGATAAATTTATCAAAACGATACTGCCACTGAATTCAGTATATTCTCCAATTACAGCTTATGTAGATAGAGGACCGCCAGAGATTCTTAACGTGAAGCCAAAATTCAATCCAAGTGCATGGTGATATTGCTTACTTAAAAAAATTGCTCGTTTTTCAGCCATTTCGAAACATTTTTCAGAACTGCCAAATCCTTGATAGCTGGGAAATCCTCAATAACCACTTCTGGGAATGTTAGATCTAAGCACTAAACTAATTTTCAATTTTTTATAGTTCATTTCAATCCAAAAAGTCTAATAACTGCGATTACCTATTCTATTCCATCTAAATTCTGAAAAGGTAGTATAAATATGACTAAACTGATAGGACATCAGCAGTAATGCAGCTCAGTATTTCCAAGATGAGCTTCTTAACGAGTCTTTCATTGCGAAGAACGTATTTGAAAGAACGAACCTGATGATGTATTATGAAATAACGCGCCAAACATCCCATGGTTTTCCAATTTTCAATCGCACTATTATAGTGCTTATGCCCAGAAGTGGAAATTACTTACTCAACGATTATAACGCGTCTAGCGATAGTAATTCTACTTGGCCTCTAGGGCTCTTACGCTTCACCTTCTCTCGAGTCTGTAACTCACCCTTTATTATCTTGATATAAGCAAAAACCTTCGAATAACTGGTTTCATTTCCAACATAATATGGTATATCCCTCAAACATTTTTATTCAAAAAAGTAAAGTCGTATTAAAATAAAAACGTCGGTTTTCTTTATTTTGATCCATCTCTGACAGCAACACTAAAAAATATATATAAAATCAAGAAATTCTGTTTTTTTTTAAATTACTTGAAAATGAAAAATGGTATTCGAAATTGTATGCATCCATATGAATGACCCTTCAGTTACGCATCTTTGTCTTGGGCGTACTGTATACTTACTTGAATCAAACAAGGGCTCCTGTCATATCTTACAAGAAATCTCACGCATTTTCATAATGTTAACACATTATTTTTTAATAAACTATAAAACAGTTCACACTGTGGATACACTATAACACTATAAATAAGAAATAATCACCCTTATCCACTAAAAATATTGGTAAAGTACTGGGGACCTTTCTGCTACCAAGTAGCCATCATCAGGTTTACTCTGATGAAGGCTACTAGTTCAGTTTTAGTTAGTTTACTCTGATAATGGCTACAGGATAGCCGAAAAGTCCTTAGTACTTTAGCAGAATTTTTAGTGGATAATGGTATTTATTTGTTATTTATAACATCATTTTATGTCGTACCTCTTTATGGATTTGCTTGGAATCAATTTTCACATTGGTTTGGTGCTTTTAGATTAAATTTCTTCCATGTCTACGTAGCTCGAACAAGAATGCTGTTCCATTTTCTTGACAGAGAATTTGTAGCTATCACTATATTGGCGACTATTCAAAAGCTACTTGATGGAACTGTCAATACAGATTAAAATATAAAATTTGTTATTTCAGTAAGCAGTATGAAATAAAACATTTTATTACACCGTACCATCAAAGTACTCGTTTAGAACTAAAAATGCTATATTTTCGGTCTAGTCCCTAAAAGTTGTCATAGGAACCTTTTGCGTATTATTTCAAATTTTTAATTATGTAATAATTTATAAAAATAAAATTTTCGATACGCGCTCTCCAAAATTACCGTTTTATGGATTCTGTTCATAAAATGCTATTGAACTTGTTGTCATGCTACAAAATTTCTATTTCGGCTTGTTTATTTCTGAACATCTTTACTTCTATCGCAATAGAAGTTTTGTTATTGATACCATTGCGATTGACTCTACTTTCTAATGATTGTTTGAAATTGATCAAAAAATTAATCCCCTCGCATAGATCTCCTTGAAAGAATGCCTAGGGCTCCGCCAAAACTAAACTCGGCCCCGATTATAAGGGTGCAAGGACGTATTTTTAGGAGAGCGGGAAGTGGTTCAAACCCCTCGAATCGCTCATGCGTACACTAAAATATGTAAAAGGTTTAGAGAATTATTACCAAAAAATCTTGTATGTCACACGTGCTTAAAAAGTTTTTGCAGACTCGTCTTCGTCGAACGATTCGTCTTCGTCGAACGATTCGTCTTGAAAAACTGTATTTTAGGTTAGGATGGCAAAATTATACGTGAACGACTTTAAACTCGTCATTTTGCTCAAATTCGTATATTTAATAATAAATATAATTTGTTTATAACAAATTAGCAAATTGATATTGACGATAAAATCAAACTTAGAATATCAAAATTATCCGTAAACCAACCTAAAGTCGGAGTTTTGGTCGAATTCATCTATTTTGTTAATAAATAAATTGTTTATGACTAAAATAGTCTTTATCCGATCAAAAACGGTCTAATTTTGCATTTTGTATAAATTTTCATGTAATCTCTAAAATCAGCTTGTTGATAAACAATATAAACAATTTGCGCAACTTTATTTGTAGTCAACTTTTTTTCTGATGACATTCTGAAGAGAATGCACTTTGTCCCATCAAAATCGATCCATTTCCCAAGGATTTACGGGTTTGGCCTATTTTTATACCCAGTTGACTGCACTATAATAAGTAATAACTATTAAGTACTCGTTTATTTAGAAACAGTATTTTTAATGACTTTCCTAAATTACGTAACAAATTGACAATTTCGCGAGTGTCAGTGACATTTCAGATTTTACAGATAATAACATTAGTTCTATTTTCTATTCGAAAGTATTGCAGACCAATTAAGTAATTAATGGAACACTGTTTACATAGCAAATCAAGAATGAAGTAGCAATTAGTTTATGTTGGTTCTTTTAGAGGAACGAATGAGCATTAGCATAATGTCGTCATTTAAAAGCAATAATTTGTTGAATTGGGAAGTTTATGTAAATTCCAACACGATACGAATCAATAGCATGATCAATAGTAAACATTATTTTCGACCTCATTGTGAGGTTAATGATTTTATTAAGGAATGATAAACACAAATTTCAAACCAAACCTTGGCCTTCAGATCTGTACGGGGGTTTTATATTGATGCAACTATCTCCACATCAAAGTTAAAAGTATCAGAGGAAATTTTGAATCGCGTTTCGGAAAGCTTCTATGAATGACATCCTCTAGTGATCTACGGGAGATTAATTATGTTTAATATTAAAATCATTACAGTTGAGCAAAGCAGTTAAAACATGAATTCGTCATTAATATTAGAAGTTTTTCACTGTAATACTCTTTTTTTATAAGGTACATCTTATTATTGGCGCTGTGTTTCATTGTAACTTTGTATGTCATTATTACATAAGTTATAATCTTAACTTCAAATTATGAGCAGGAACGGAATTAGAACTGCTTATAAATAGGCCCCCTCAAATTGGAGCACATATTTTTTCCTAACACAATTTTTTATTCGAATTGATTGTAATTTTTCTGATTGTCAATAAATCTGACAATGTTTTTGAAGATGATAACATTGCGATTGACTCTACTTTCTTTTTCTCTTTGATGATTGTTTGAAATTGAGCACAAAAACTGAATCCCCTTACATAGGCCTCCACCAAAGTATGCCAAAGGCTCCGCCAAACTGAACTTAGATCCGATTACGACGTATTACGAGGCGGGGGGGGAGGAGGTTCTAACCAATGGAATCGCTCATGCATACACAATAATCATTATTCTGCAGCATTAGAATAGATCTGGCGCAAACAGATACCATGGAGGTAATATATAGATAGAGATAAAAAGCGTTATTCCCACTTCAACATGGGAGATCAAAACGAAATCCGCATCGAAAAGCTATAAATACGCCACTGTAAGTGTGCATTCTATGTGAGCATTTTCAAATAAAAATTCTCAAAATAAAGTGCAGCACAAGCAAATTGAACTGTAAACGGAACTGAATTCCAGCGAGTACCGTTTTTCAATATGAAAGAATTTGAAAAATATACAATGTGTTCTCTCTGAAACGCAAATCAGAAGTATTTTGAATTCTAATGATGTTATCAGTCTGAAACATTGTACACAGTCGCAATGGATCATTTTCGGATCAATGAATCTATTCTCAAGATTCCGGTTATACCGGAAGTGGACATATTGTTCGTTATTTCAAACGGAAAGCTGTATTTTTTATTGCATATTTAGATTCCTCAGATTTTTTTGAGTTGATCCCTTTCAGCCTCCTCTATACCTAAATCTAGTCTCTTTGAAAACCAATAACTCTGGCATGAAAATATTTGGAAATCATTATAGAGCATAAAATAGAAGAAAGATTTATCTTTCTTGTCGTTATGTATTCTTGGGGAAACAATTAAAAATGCCCCAAATTTGGGGGAAAGGCTTAGGGAAGTTCAATTTTTTCCTTTCACTAAGTGAAGGAGAATTGAATTCCTCATCGATTTTTATTGATGTTCCCCATACATTGTGTGTTAGTTTTCAAATTTAAACGACGTTTTGTTGACTTTGAGAGAAATTGGTTATAAATATCTAGGTTTCAATAAATTTGATTGTCCGAATCTTGTAACTTTTTGCCAAACTACACAACAAGGAGAAATTTGAGAATATATCATAATTCTCAAATTTCTCATTTCTGTGGCAAACTATTTTCCTCACTGTCAACAAACTTGTCGATTCATAATAAAATACGATGAGCATGAAAAACAACAAAATCGTTGGTAAAACACAACCCACAATCAGAATTGTTTAGAGAATAACGGAAACCATTTTCAACATTTGTTGATGTAATGAATTTTTTTTCCATTTTATCATTAATATATCATAACCTAAAATTTAAAGATTGATATAGGCATAACTTTGGAACGCCTGCTTGGATTTGGAATAAAGAAGCGTTAAAATGTAGGTAATCAAATGTCCTTTTCAACAAAGTATCACCCAGTTTTCTATTGGAAATTTTCATGGAGGTGGCTGTGGGATAATTTAACTCCTTCGAAAAGTACATCAAAATACGTCCCCCTTGCAATTTCCGAAACAGGTTTCTGCATTTTGAAATATATCTTCTCTTTCCGCAGTTACAGCCCATTGCTCCTTTTCAAATTGTCACCCTGTATAATAAACACACTTGCAAACTATCACAACCCGACAGACACAGATACTAGAATAACTGAAAGTTCATTCTACCCCAATTTACACTGATTAGTCAACATTTCTCTAAATAATAAAAGAATACTTTTTATTGCTATCAAATTTTACAGAAAACTCTTCAACAAGCATAATATACCTTACGTTCAATTTCTCTTTTATGTTATTATATTCATATAATATAATCCTCGGTGAATATATTTTTTGCATTCTATAATTTCTCTCCTTTTCTTCAGGAGGACAATATGAGGAGAATATATAAAAGACATATACCTACTTGTAATCCCATATAACGAATAAGAATAATGTACCAAACTGAAATTTACAATTCAGTTTTTAACATAAATTCTGTTGTTTTTTTTTTACTAAAAAGGAAATAAAGAATGAGTTAAATTGTATGGTTTAAGTTGAAACTGTCATATTTCTACATATTCATTTTCGAGTAAAATGGATTGTAGAATGTACATTTGCGCTAAAATCTACGGTTTCAATAATCACAAAATAGATGCCCTCTTGTGAACGTCGAACACGATTACTGTGTTCATTTCAATCATAAATTCATATAATTATGCGTGAAAGTACTTTGTATGTATCATTACACATCTACCAATCTTATGTATGATTTTATTAAACAGAAGGATATATTTCGGCTGGGTTATTCATGGCCCCAAGTGATAATATTATATGAACAGCTTGACTGTTATTGATGAAGAATGGTTAAGATCTTGAAAATTAACATAATTTCTGTAGAAACCTACGATATTCTTCGTAAATGTATTTATTTATATCCATGACCATTTATATCATCCTATGAAACCATTTCATAAAATATTCATATGTTACAATATATAATATTCCAATAAATATAGGTAACAGTTTTGTCCCCGCCTTTCTCAGTTGATTCAAATTGAATATATTCACTTGCAAAATGACTATCTAATGATCTAAAATTTAATCACTGACCCGAATAAAACATATTACGAAGCAATAAAAGGTATTGACATATGAAATGCAAAAATAATAATGAGAATTCCGAACAAACAAATAAGAGGTATCATTGAATGAAAAACAATCACTTTGTTTTTATACCACTTTTGAAAGCGGTATAAAAACAAAGTAATTGTTTTTCATTTAATTATAAAGATAAATTACCATCAAAGGAACGACTTCTACCATCGATTTTTTTAAATAAGAGGTACCTATTTTTTCTTATACAGCGGGATAAGTCGTTTTAAGTACTTTTATCTCTGTTTATATTCTTTTATTATGTAAAAATAATATATGCTTGGATATTAGGGTTTCGTCTCTTTTGGGAATGTATTTTGATGTAAGTAAAGTACACTTTTGCACAAAAAAATGGATTAAAAAAGATGAACACTTTTTGTGGTATAACTTAAAAGCAAAACATAGCTCCATAATATTGTAAAAAGTGCCAAGAATCTTAGTTTCAACCTAATGTTTGTGGAAACTAAAGGCAATTGAGACATAACGTGAACGTTTCTTTTAAACTACAACATTTGATGGAACAAGGTACCTACTCTATATGCAACAGTCTAAATTCAATTAGATCGATTTTATAAGTCCCCCAAGTAGGAAAAGATCACGAAACGGTTAGTTCAAAAATTTTAATTTGTCTTAACATAAAATTTCTATAACCGTTCACTATATAGACAATTCATACAGGAATAATCCCTAAGCTATTCTTAGAAATGCATCGTCGCAAAATAAAATGGCAAAATATAAGCCCATATAATATAATTTTGCCAAAACTGAAACTTCTATTCATTAAAAAACGGATTTTACTTTGTTTGAACAATTAGAAGAATTTCACAAAATTCAGACATCTAACATTCGAATTTTATATACTACAAGAAAAAATGTCAGCTAAAATAAAATAGAAGCCGCCGTAAAATACAGGTGTACTGGCCTATTATATCAAATCAACAACGCATTTAATACCTTTCAAATTAACAGTGCATTCAACTGTTACAATCCAAGCTCGGTCACGTACTGAAATTTACATTCTACAAACCGCTCCATGAATAAAAAGAATTTTAATTATTTAATATAATCATAGTATGCTTGATTTATCAAGAGAAAGTTACAGTTTAGTGATTACAATATGTTCATATGGCACTTCAACTTTTACTATAATGAATAATAAAAGCAATTAATTCTAGTTACGCAGGAAATACAACTTATTGTAATAATAATGAGTGACAGCATGTGTCGCAGTATTTCTCAAGAATAAATGTTGTTACATCATATATAATTTTGAACATTAACCCATTAAAATTAACCTAAATAAAATTTGTCGTCATTCCAAGAGAAAGCGATCCAGACGTAAAATAAACAGCAAGAATGATATGAAAATAACATACATAAATCTAACACCTTCCAGCCTCACCTAGTCAGGAATGTTAGTTATTTTGTTTATAAATCTTTAATTATTCCTCTCACCAATTTATTATTGTTTTGTTGTCATTCCACCATTTGAAATACATGGTATTAAATAAGAATTCCAAACACTGGGGTTGTGAAATTGTTATAGACAATTGTAATATACAGGATGTCCCAGGTTTTAGTCGATAGAAAATTTGATTTTGAGAAAAAAATTCCTAATAACATATATGCACAGACGCTTAGTTTAGTGTAGAAATTGATAAAAAATTTCGTTTTTTGCGAATATCTCCGGAACCGCTCATCGTACAGAAAACAGCTTTTGCAAGCATTTTTTACTCATAGTAAGCTATGTTCTGTGTGATGAACGTTTTTTTTTTGTCATAATTGGTGAAGATTTTGAAGGGGTAGTTGGTGTTTTTCTCCCCAACTTCTACGCCACTGGAAAAAGGTTTTGAGACAACCATTTGAACCGCCAATGCCTTCTACACAAAAAAGGTACTCCTGGTCATAAGCTCTAAAGTTGACCGTTTTCGAGAAAAATCAACTTTTATGTTGAAAAACATGGTCAATTCTTACTAATTAAACAAAATTTATTCAAACGTTAGAACAAGTAACAAAACCAAAAAATTGACCTTGTTTTTCAACATAAAAGTTGATTTTTCTCGAAAACGATCAACTTTAGAGCTTATAACCAGCAGTATTTTTTTTGTGTAGAAAACATTGGCGGTTCAAAAGGTTGTCTCAAAACCGTACTTTTTCCAGTGCTGTAGAAGTTGGGGAGAAAAATAACCACTACTCCTTCAAAATCTTCATCAATTATGACTAAAAAAAAATTTTTATCACACAGAACATAGCTCACTATGAGTAGAAAATGCTTGCAAAAGCTGTTTTCTGTACGATAAACGGTTCCGGAGATATTTGCAAAAAACGAAATTTTTTTATCAATTTCAACACCCTGGATCTCAAAAACTAAGCGTCTGTGCATATATGTTATCAGGAATTTTTTTCTCAAAATCAAATTTTCTATCGACTGTTGAAGTTCTCCGACTAAAACCTGGGACATCCTGTATAATGGCAATAAATTAATATAGGTGATATTATGTCAACATGTGTTTTGTTGAAAACACGACCGTAATATATTTGTGAAATATTAATATTTCGTTAGCAAATACATGGTTATTGCATGATACGAAAAGTATTTTAAACAAAATTAATGGAATTAGAATGGAAAAATGGAAGTTATATTGAATTTTTCTTGACATTTTTTCGCATATATGGAAATCTGAAAATAGTTCTGTGTGATTGTTTGTGACGTTTTGGAACGTATTATATATTTTCTATTGTACCATGTTTTAAATTTCCTCCATCAAATTCAATAGAGTCCAAAATTCTCAGTTCATACTCACTAAACAAGAAGTAAAATAAAATATAAATCAAACCTTTTATAATAACACAAAAAGTTATCCGAATTGAAATGGTTCTTCATGCTTTGAATACAATATTTTATCAGGATTTAAATTATGAAGATTCTTCTATAATGTCCTATAAGTTTGTTTAGGTTCAAAGTATGTAGTTAAGTTGGTTTTTCTTTGTTATTTTTCATCATTCCCACGTTACGTCAGGTTCGGTAATTTATTTTATATCTTGTTTTTTTACTTGGTTATATAAGGTCACAACTTTTATACCTTCTCACTGCTTGTATACCGCAGTAATGATGATCTTTCAAACTTTGATGTCGTCTTATCTTTACTTCCATAACGAGGCACATGTCGTTCCTTCTCAGCACCATGCTGTCATGGTGGTCATCTCTTATACACTCAGAATTTGTTATTTGTAATGTTAATTGCCCTACGTATCCTATATTCCTTAGACTGTGGTAAATAATATATTGAAGAATGATACATAGCATAGGTACACGAAGAAACAATAACGGGTTACACTTTGTAGTATCTGGATACTGAAGCTGTTAACAAAAAATGATGATGTTTCTATTGTCGGAATATAATAATTGTATTTAACTGAATATTAATAACGAATTGAACTCAAAATGAACCATCCCAATTAAAATTGTGAGTCACTAACATATTAAGATACCATTAATAACTTTGAAAACCAACGTCTCTTAAGAATAGGTATCTACAATAAACAAAGATATAATGTACTAGGTGGATTAATAGCTAGGGTAAGTTTATTAATTTTGTATTCAACTGCTTTATCTTATCTGGAAGATTGGTTGCGTTTTAGAACAATTTATGACTGGCAAGATCATTAACTGAAAAGTTAATCTGAATTTAATCACAGAAAGAGCAACAAACTAAACACGAATATAACATTTTTTGTTGAATACCTTGTTAATCACATAATAAATATTCCGTACAACCACTATTTTGCACACACAATATTCGAAGAGCTGAATAAAACACAAACAATTCACATGTTTTATTATTAATATAGATACATTTCATAACAAACTGAACTGATTATATTGAAAACATAACTAAACGGCGATTCACTGTTGATTTCAGAATGGTCGACCAACGGCACCGCGTTTTCGAGTAGGTGTCCGAAGAAAACCAACAACAACATCTACGCCGCGCCCAAATTCGAACAGGGAAGGTAGCAGTTCCATACCGCTCAGTTACTCTAGCACGACTAAGATTGGTACTTACAGAAAACGCTTGCAGCAAAGTACAAAGTCATTAGAAAGTCAAGGTAAGATACCCACTAGAGATGCAGATGATTTCATTCAACCAGGACGGTACTTTATTTTTGAAATAAACATCAGACGCGACTATACACTAAGTAATAAAAATATAAAAAAACATCGCGAAGGAATTCATAGTTTATTCCGGGTATTGGGACAGATATAAGTGAAAGGAGTGTGTAATGAATTCATGGCTAAGAAAACTATTAACACAGATTAAAGATAGGTAATATATTATGGTCTAATAAATGTGGTTTACGAAAATATAATGTTTGACTTGACCTCGAATTCGAGTAATAGTATTTTCCATTCCATCTATTTTCTACCACACCTCATTCAATATTATTCATGAGTTATCTATAATGTCTAATTTATAATACAGAATTCTCCATAATAGACTACTACTTCGGCATACCTACATATATTCCAGTATTAAATTATTCTCCCTTGATATTATAATTTTATAATTTCTATGGTATTGTTAAACCAACAACATGTGTTTGGAGTTAGTAATTAATATTATCAATGATCTAAAACACTGTGGTCTAGAAGGCCCATTTGTATTTGTCCCCATGTGAATTCCTACTGGTTTGCAGTTATCAGCCATGTTTCTTTGAAGAAGTCATGTATCAGTTTGACTTTAAAAAGTTTCATTGTTATTTTTACATATTTTCTTCCGCGATAATCCAGCGCACTTATATACGAGTATATGCAAAAAACTCATCGTTCTCATCGCACACGATAAGAATGACGTGGTATCAAGTTTCGCTTGGCCCTCTCCTTAAACACAGCTTCAGTAGAACAAGAGTTTTATTTATTCTTTAGGACATACTATATAAGGAATTCCTGTTTGAACGGAATTACCAGACGTGAACTAAGTCCATAGTCGCACCCCATTTGCTTTTATTAATGTAAAAAGCTTCTAATTCTAATTCTTCTGTTCGAAATATTCCTAGCAAAATATAATTGTTACATTGAAACAATACAAAATTATATCTAAAATTCCGTGAACTGTGTCGGTCATCTTCTAAATTACCTTCGACCATAGGTTCCTAGAAAATGTGCCTTAATCGTTGCCTTTTGTGGGGGTTTACATTCATTATTTTCCGCCAAGTAAATGTAATATTTCAAACAGGGCTGTGAAAGCGGTCCGCAGATGCAACTGTTAGCTTCGCTGCATTATGTAATGCTACAACTAGTCCCAAAACCCATGGAGAGGACTTTACTTCCTAAACTGAAGCTGCTTGAGAGGGATATAACAACTACCAGATCCTCATCGCACATTCTACCTAATTATGTGTAGGTGTTCCTCCAGAGGACAATGTCCTGTAACTGTGAAGAGTCCCACATTCCATCGGAGTTGTGTTTAGTGTTGAAATTTATCAATTCAATTACGCTCCAACTCGTTGTGTTGAATTTATAATTAGCTAGAAAGTAGTTCTATCCAAAATTTAAGCAACTCTAGACTTAGACTATTTACATCTAAACATGACAATAGAATTCCATAATAGGTCTGCCAATGGGCAATATTAACTTACTCTAAGAACATGAAAAGAGAGCGTTCTCAGAATTTCGAATTTCGCGTTACGTCCATTAGAAAACGACCAGGTAGAAGATATATTGGTATAATATTCTTGAAGAAATTCCTTATAAAAATGTCTTACCAGATGTAAGCATTTAACCTGATGGTTGTACATCACAAGTTTTAAGCCTGGATTCTAAGATGACAACACTATTACCGTAACGGAGAATAGAATTGAAATGAATTGCCCTGAAAACCGACAATGAAGGGATTCGAACAGACTGAAAAGCATTAGATAAAGACGTTTCAAAACATCTTCAAGCAGGAAAGTTGTTTACATTCAAGATACAACACAAGAATCGAAAGTTCAAATACTTTTGCTAAGAGTTAGGACAGTCGTGTAGTTTGTAATCCGAACATGTCGATTTCTTTTTTTTTTTCTGTTTACCCTAAAACTATTTGAAATACATGTAAATGAAGCATGAGTGAAAGTTATCTCTTTATAGCATAATTACTACAAGTTGTAATTATCCTTATCGGTAAATATCAACATCTTCACACATGATCATCATTAGAGATCTAATGTAGGTATCATTGCGTCAATAGCCTTATAAAAACTAACTTCCCAAACGATCAACGTTGCGCAACTATTATTATCATTTTCCGTTTCATTTCATGGCTATAAAATAATGATAGAACGTCACAAAAGTAATATCACGTGGATTTCAATTGAATTCTTGGAAATTTTAATGGTTAAGTAAGTTCTTCAACTCAGAAGTGATGTTTTGAGTACAGTGGTTTTATGTTCTCGTCATTCCGTTAGGTTTGCTACAACATACTTTACAAAAAACGCATTGCAGCAAAGAAACATAAGTTATACGAGGCTAAAGTGAAAAGTCCCTGAAAAATGAAACAAGAAATGATTTATTTGGTCAAAACTTATTTTATTTCTCAATAAAATCTCCTTGTAGCCCGATACACTCCGTGTTTCTAATTTTTCGATACCTTCCATATAATACGATTTCGGCAATCCTGCAAAATAGGCGTTTGCTTAAGCGATTACCTCATCGTTGGTGCCATCTCTTCATCTCTTTCCGCCGAGCCATTTGTTCAAGTTTGGAAATCGTAGGGGGCCAAATCTGGAGAATCAGGTGGATGACGAACCAATTCGAAGCGCAATTCATGCAATTTTGCCCATTTTGGCCTTTTTTGGATTCGATTCGCCAGGACAAGTCCACTGTTTTGACTGTTCTTTGGTCTCTTTGGTGTATTGTGATGGACGACGCAAAAAGTCCTTATCGCGCTTGAACATCGCCAAATACTCCTCTGAAGTTGTCACACGGTGTCGCGCTTGTTGTCAAGAGAGAGCAAATGCGGCACCCATCTGGCAGATAGCTTTTCCATATTTAAAAATGCATGCAATGTTCCGTACCCATCCGGTTAAGCCTCAGCAATCTCGTACACTTTAACTCGCCGATCGTCCAATATCATACCATGGATTTTATCGACGATTTCTGGCATTGCAATCTCAATTGGACGACCAGAACGTTCCGCGTCCTTTCTGGTCATAATACGACCACGAAAATCAGTAAACCACTTGTGAATCGTTCAAATCAATGGTGAGGAGTCCCCATAATGTTTAACAAGTGATGCTTTGGTTCGCGGAATGTTTTTTCCACGCAACATTTAATGTTTAATCAGGATGCGAAACTCACTTTTTCCATGTTTACAAAAATCTTCAAGGTTGCTTGCTTTCGATGGGTGTCAAAACAGAACTGAACGACATATCAGTCTGAAAATTTTAATGCGTTCTAGTTGAAGATGGAACATCACAAATGTCACATGGGATTATGGCGCCAACTGTTTCATTTTTCAGGAACTTTCACCTTTCCCTCATATGTCGTAGTCGTGCTATTATACTGGGTGCACCAGCTATAATCTGCCAACAGTCGAAATATAAGTCGACATACGTAATATAATTTTCTTCAGAAACGCTTTCTATCTAAGGGAGCTACAGCCCTTCAAATTTAGTTCTACTACGTTTTATATGTCAGCAGAAATTATATTCAAAATTGTACAGTGGGATTTGTTCTTCTTTGGTCATCCTATTTTCTACACCACTGCATATTTTCCAAAAATTAGCATTTTGTTGATTCCTCGTTCAATTTGTAAAAGAGTTGTTCTTGCGAAATTTTGATTAAAAGTATCGTTTAAAAGATATTTGAGTTTCAATGTAAAGTCGACAACCCGATTTTTTCCTTTCAAATGTGAAAAGTGAACACATAATAAATGTTATCTTTTGATTACTTTCTACTCAACATAAAAATCAAAAATTTTAGCAAATGTTCAAAACAATAGCCATTTTACTTTAAAAGGAGGGTATTTTAGGTTTTATCTAAGCCTCAGACTCCAAAAACATCTGCTCTAACCAATATTTAGCAACAATAACTTTTTTTCAAGTTGAACGAGGCATCAACAAAATGGGCAATTTTCGGTAAATATCCAGTGGCATAGGAAATAAACAGGGAAAAGGGAAACAACCATCTCCTGTAGTTTCGTTACTAGACAATTTTGTGCTTGTTCTAGTGACAAATAATGGGTATCTATTTCAGGAGTACCTGGTCTGTATCTTCTTCAGCAAGCGTTTTCGATGGAAATTATTTTTCGATGTACTATCGACTGCTGAAGTTTGACAGATTACAACTGGGACATCCTATATAAACACATTGTACACCATACCTATATCTCTAATATAACATACTAGACAAAGTAATATTCGTTTGAGGATGATAACGACGTAGATACCCGAAATATCATTCCCTTGAAATACATATTAGCATAATTCTTGAGCGAGTGTAATATGACCTTATAAATCAAATTTTGCATCACTTGATATAGGTTCAAGTTACATAACAAACGTTTTAGCAAATTTTGCAAACATTCCCAAAGTGTCAATGTTTATGAATTTTAAAAACTGTTTCAGCTATCACGACAGCAGTACCAAAACCAGTACAAACCCGCATAAGGTATGTTTCCCGGAAACCGATAGTTTATCAGGACCAGATCAAAATTGATCAGACTATTGAATCCAGCAATCAACAGTCTCTGGAAGACTTTCATGAAGATAGAGAAACCACTGAATTAGGTCAACTAGCTCTTGCCCTTCACGAGTTACAAAATGCACCTATTCCAATAAGTACCTACAAACCATCCAGAACCACGGGTAGATCCAGTACCACTCAAAGAGTTGTGTTATCCAGAGGTGATACTTTCTTTCTAATATACTAATAACGAAACTTTAAATGCAATATCATCTATATAATCATCAGGAATGAACAAGGGATAAAACGTAACATTACGAAAATAATTATCTCGCGCCACATGATCTTCCAATTCATGTAGAACTTATACTCAGAAAATTGTCCAGCTTCTTCAGATTACCTTTATCCAGTTTTCGAATTCTGCATCAATGTCCATAACATCAGATTAACTTTAGTTAGATGAATCCAAGGAGCGTAGATATATTTAGTTCGATAGTTGTTATACAACCTCAGCAACCCTCTATCCCTTTATGAGAATTATGAAACCATAGTTATCTTCTTTGTTCTAACTAAATACTATTACAATTGCAGCAATAATTATTCTATTCTCGAGGTTCTCGAGGAGTTTTGCTATTAATTAATATCATTAGGAAACAATCTGATTTGAGAAAATGTTTTTTCAGTCCCATCACGACACAGGATTACTCAGTCTACGAGTTTACCAATCATATTGTCTACTCAAAAACTGATTCTGCGAAGACCTCAGAAGCCACATGCGTTCGAAAAAATCAATCCATCAGTTATAACAAATACTTACCGCCCTCTAGGAGACTACGATTACTACGACGATGAAGAAAGTTATTTAGGACAACTACCCAAAAACAGTAAAGTGCTTTTACACAGCAATGGGGTATTAGAATGTTTAGATCAGGGTAGTTTCCCTCATCCAGTGTCTTGTAGGAAATTCATCTCATGTGCCAAAATGGAAAACGGAAGAGTATTAGGATGGGAATACACATGTCCTAAAAATCTCAGTTTCGATCCCATCGGTGGAATTTGTAATTGGTCCGCCGGGTTAGGATGTGATGATCATTGAATTCTTGTGATTTAGTTTTAGTGAAATTATTCTATTCATGAATTATTCCAAAGAAATGGAAGAATGTTTTCTTAGAAAAATTTCGTGTAATTAATAGATATATCGATTATAAATAAAACTCAAAACTTCATAATTAATTCATTCCAGGTGACCATAAAAAAGGTACCCACCACAAAAATGCGGGTTTAGTACATTGGAGTTTTCGCATTTTTGCATTAGTTTTAATCACCGTTTAATCTGGCATTACTTCAAAACTATATTATTCAAATAGATTCAGCTTTTCTCATTCAAAACATCATCCTAGATATTGTTTCTTTGTGAATGTTTAAACGCGTTCCGTTTAATAAACTAATTGTATTTTAGCAGATTTCAAGAAAGGAATATAGTTTGAAGGCGGTAGCGTTAGAGATTTGTATAAACCATACCTGGGAAATAGTGTTCGTTTGTCCAATATATTTAATAAGATATCTTATTAGAAATATGGTTGATCCGGAAATTTTGTTATATAGTGTATCATAATATATCTACTAGATATATGGGCTACTGGTATGTGGCCATATCTCAGACTAAATTAGTCTGAGGTCAACTCAAAAAGTTCTATACAGAATGTTCCATCTCAGACGAGCCACCCCGTTTATTTCTTATCCCATAGTGAGTGGAAAAATCTCCCGAAACACGTCGAATGATTTTGTTTGGGGGACATCTTTTGACGTATATTTGAGGCTTGAACGAGCAACCCCCGAATAGGGGCGCTTCAACCCCTCAAAATTGAATAGGGGAGAGGGGTTGAGTGATACGTCATTTGAAAGGTCTTGGAAGCCTCTTTACAACGGTGTATGAAAAACGTAAATTTCATGAACCGTTTTCGCCAAAAATTAATTTTGTTGCTCGAATGCGCCACCTTGAATATTTTGGTTATTTGTACAATGTATAAGCTCATTTTTATTGAGCCTTTTTTACAAACTAAACAATCTTCAAAAAATCACATTCGTAAAAAAAATGAATTGTGTTGTCATGCTTACAATGAAAAAAATTAAATCTGCGTGTTTAAATCAAATGTTCAAATTGTCCTCCATTGACTTCCATACAATAATATAATCTTGACTGAAAACCGTCTCTAACATGGTTCAGCATTTACAATTCGTTGGCGTAGTTCGTCCAAATTTTCAGGCTGAGTCACAAAAATCTTGAACTTAAGATGTCCCCACAAGAAGAAGTCCAGAGGGTTCAGGTCAGGAGATCGGGCAGGCCACTCCATAGGATCTCTTCTTCCAATCCAACGACCGGGGTATTGCAAATTGAGGTATAGACAAACTGGTGCGGCGTAGTGAGGAGGAGCTCCGTCTTGTTGGAAATGCAATTGTTGTTCAAGTGGTAGAGGATCGTTTTCTAATTGTTCAGTTATTAACGGATCAATCGCATTTTACAACATTTCATGATAAATTTCGCCATTTAAATTACCAGGAATAAACAGAGGACCAATTAGGTGGTCTCCCAAAATTCCTACCCAAACGTTTAGCTTTTACCGATGTTGAGTGTGAGCTTCTCGAAATACATGAGGATTTGTATCGCTCCAAATTCTACAGTTATGCCTAAACACCTTATAAGAACAAAAAATGAAGGCAACATAAGGGAATGTTTTGCTGTTTTTTTTATTCATTAGTTTGAGAGAATGTATTATTGTATGGAAGTCAACGGAGGACAATTTGAACATTTGATTTAAACACGCAGATTTAATTCTTTCCATTGTAAGCATGACAACACAATCCAATTTTTTTACGAATGTGATTTTTTGAAGATTGTTTAAGTTCGTAAAAAAGGCTTGATAAAAATGAGCTTGTACATTGTACAAATAACCAAAATATTCAAGGTGGCGCATTCGAGCAAAAAAATTAATTTTTGACGAAAACGGTCCATCAAATTTACGTTATTCATACACCGTTGTGAAGAGGCTTCCAAGACCTTTCAAATGACGTATCACTCAACCCCTCTCCCCCATTCAATTTTGAGGTGTTGAAGCGCCTCCTATTAGGGGGTTGCTCGTTCAAGCCTCAAATATACGTCAAAAGATGTCCCCCTAAACTAAATCATTCGACGTGTTTCGGGAGATTTTTCCACTCACTATGGGATAAGAAATATACGGGGTGGCTCGTCTGAGATGGAACATTCTGTATATAGAGTAGACAAGTAGTGTGTTGAGCGTAGGAAAGCGCTGGTAACTAGTCGGACATTCTGTCCTTCTCGCACATGTTAGTGCGCTCTCACTCGCAAGGTCTCCCCTTCTATTACAAAGAGTATAAGAATATAAGAATAAGTATAACGCGTGCACATCGTGCGAGTGAGAGCGCAGAACATGTGTGAGGACAGAATGCCCGTTAACATACCAGTGAAAGGCTTAGTTGTCTACTCTATATATAGAACTCTTTGGGGCAACTATACATAATATTCTATGAATCACTGTGTACACAGAATGTTATCGAATTTCAAAAAGAAATGTTCATTCTTTGCTCTGATAACTTCCCCTCGAAAACACAATAGGTGCATTCAGCGGAGTCAACAGATGGTGGAAGCCTTTACTTTGTGGTATATTATTACTTTTTTCCATCACTTATTATTATAGAAACACTATAACGTGACTAGTTTGTACAATATAAGTGATAAAAACCAAGTAGTAAGGGTAACTACTTTGTTTTTATACCACTTTTATTAATAATAACGTGAAAACGTAACTATAGTTTCAACACCGAAGTGCCATTATCAAACAATTAGAAAATTATGAAGAAATCAATGAAACAGAGTTCAAGTATAAATAGAGTAGAGTAAAGTAGGGTTGAGATTAAGGGGTCAATGGAAATTCCAAAAGCAGGTAGATCCTAGGAAAGTACAGTAATCAAAAACTGAAAGAAAACAATTTAACAAATTGTTACAAAGGCAGATAAATCGAATGCAATAATAATCATCCCTAAACAAGATTATGAGGATAAAATGTCAGTATTTATCCAAGCGGAATTAAACGAAATACGTAAAGACCCGACTAATCTTTTTCAATTAAAAACAAAACAATTCCTACAAAATGGTGAAATTTTATTTGACAGTGGTTTCGAAAAATATAAACTCATTAATAGCAATCCTTGCTCACCTAAACTATACGGACTTATTAAAAATCATAAAGAAAATGCCCCCATACGACCTGTAGTGTCTTACATCAATAGTCCAACAAGGGACCTTGCAATCAAATTAAATCATTAATTCAAGAAATTCACTAATTTTAAACCTAAATTTACTGTTAAAAACTCTCGAATTGTCCGAATTAGTCAAAACACGCCATATACCAACCAATGGTTTTTTAGTTTCCTTTGATGTTTCAAACATGTTTTCAAATATTCCAACTTCAGAATGTAAGTCTCTAATTAGAAGCATTTTAGATAGATCACATATTAACCCCTTAATTCAAAATGTAATAGAACTCGCTTTTGACCTATGCTTGAGTCAAAACTATTGTCAATTTATTAATAAATTTTATGTACAGAATTCAGGTCTCGCTATGGGTAACCCATTGAGTCCACTATTAGCAGACATTTTTATGTCTGATCTGGAGGACAAAATTATGAACTGCACATTAGCAAAAAACCATATTCAATTTTGGTATAGATACGTAGATGATGTACTTGCCTTCTTCAAAGGCACATCGAGACAATTAAATTCCTTTCTTTCATTTATTAACCAACTTCACCCAAAAATCGAATTCACGTTAGAAACAGGAAAAGATAGAACAATAAACTTTTTGGATTTAACACTAATACGTGACCATAATAAAATAAACTTCAATATCTACAGGAAACCCACTTGTACTGACATCACTATTCCGAACTCATCGTTTAGCCCTCGTAGCCATAAATTAGCAGCATATCACTCAATGATCCATAGAGCATTTTCGATACCATTGTCAATAGAACACCTCACTATTGAGTTGAACACGATCAAACGAATAGCCATCAATAATGGTTTTCCGGTAGATCAAATAATTAAACTAATAAATCGCAAACAACAACAATTAACTTTCTATAAAATTTATCCGCGTATAAAACACATAGATGTATCTACTAAATTCATCTCTTTGACATATTTTGGTACAGTAAGCGAACATATTGCTAACATTTTATCACGCCATAATTTAAAAATCAGTTTCAAACCTCAAAATATACTTTGCCATCTTATATACAACGCCAAAGACAAAATCAATAAATATAGAAAACCTGGAGTTTATAAGATGATTTGCCCAGACTGTGATGACTTTTATATAGGTAGAACTTGTCGTAATTTCAAATTAAGATACGAAGAACATTTTCGCTCGTTTAGACTCAACAAAACTGATTCAACCTTTGCTAATCATTTTTTACAAACTGGTCATAATTTCCCTAATTTAGATAGTCTAAGCATTCTACATAACCAAACCAGAGGTTTTAAATTGAATATATTAGAATCAATAGAGATTTATAAAGGTGTCAAAAACTCTAATAAAAATATCCTCAATGATCAGTTAGACCTATATCAAAGTGATCTTTTCATGTGTCTTTCAAACCGCTCTTAAAATAATTCTTAGAATATTAAATTATAATCTCACTAATTCACAAATTGTTGCTATGTTTACTATGTAATACTGTACTTTCCTAGGATCTACCTGCTTTTGGAATTTCCATTGACCCCTTAATCTCAACCCTACTTTACTCTATTTATACTTAACTGTTTCATTGATTTCTTCATAATTTTCTTATTGTTTGATAATGGCACTTCGGTGTTGAAACTATAGTTACGTTTTCACGTTATTATTAATAAAAGTGGTATAAAAACAAAGTAGTTATTCTTTCATATAATCAAAATGATAAATTACCATAAAGTAACGGCTTCCACCATCGATTTTTTTTCAAGTAGTAAGGGTTTTATAATATAGAGTTGCCGATTTTCGGCTGAATGCGTACGTTACCACCAATAACTAAAGACAAATTTGATGACAGTTTAAAATTAAGAATTTGAACTACGACAGAGAAACAGAGTTTATTATATAGTAGCAAAAAAAACTCTCAGATGGATAAAATTATCTTTTTTTATTTTCACCCATTTTTGGATGTAGTAGGATCAAACATTTTCCACAGCCAACAAAATTTTATAGCATGCAGCATGTGTCCTTGATGATTGGGTACCTGTTATTCATAAATAAAATTTTGCCATGATTTTATAATGTCTGAATCAAGAAATTGTGATTGTTATTTTTTTATTGTAACAATAAAATGTTTTATAATTACTGTATTTTATTACATTCTAAACAAACATTTCACTTCTACTTGAGAAGTAGTATTGGCATAAAACTTGTGAAAGCTGACCACATTTTCCTGTTTGTAGAATGTCAAAATTACCTTTTATTTTTATGCTTCAAACAATAATACAAAATGGTATTTTCGTATTTTATATTCAATAATCTGCTTTTATATACAAAAAAAAATGGAACTTCAATAATGATAAAATATTAAATAGTCCTCTTACTAATATTACTGTAACCTATACCTACACAAGTAAGTGACACTTTCTGAGATCCTGTGCCATCTGAATTATCTTCCAACTGATAATGTTCAACTTTGAATGTTACACCGAAAAAGTCTTTCACATTCTTCAAGAATCCAATAGAATTTTCTGATAATGGACCCGTCACTAATTTAGATACATCCTTTTGGCCTAAAGCCATGAACAATATAGCTAAAGCCTGAGATGTAGAATCCACGACACCACCCAAATATACTTCATACAGCAACCTCTGTGCAGCTGCAATTCCTAGGTCTTCTGGTACTGTTGGATCCTCACCATTAGAAACAACATTAGACACCTAAAACATTAAAACTACATTTAAAAACATATTGTTACCCATTTTATAGTTGTTCTGTGAGTATAAGTTAATGTGGCAACGCCGCATGAGTAGCATAGAAAGATGGCAGTGAGTAGTCATGTAAATAGAAGTTGCTCTCTATAAATGTAATCAGTGTGTGTTAAATAAAGAATAAAACATTAAACCGAAGTATGGTTAAAGAACCTAATAAACGCAATACTCAATAACAGAACATGGTGACAGCGTACGAATCATATTTCGGCAGAAATAAAGGTAAAATTGTTTGTCTATACGCCGGGCCGCGGAGGTTCGCAATATTTCGTTAGAAAACAGTAGTACCAATCGACTCGGAGAGCGGGAGATCACGTACCGATTTACCGGGCAGTTGAAGTGAACTAGGAAGCGGAATTGTTTGGTGGTATCACTGAGATTCAATCAGGTAATTGAATAATTAAGATGATTACGAATGCTCAAGATATGAGTGCGACAAATGCACAATTAAATGTCAGCTTTCCTGTTAACGTGAGTCCTCCTGAAAAATTTAATTTTTCTGTACCTGGCGGATGGGCACAGTGGAAAAAGAGGTTTGAAAGGTACATGAACGTATCAGGACAAAATAATAAGTCCGAGCAAGAGAAGATAGATTTGCTGTTATATATAATGGGAGAAGAATCCGAAGATATCCAGGGTACGTTCCAGACAAAACCAATGACTTATCAAGATACATTAACCTCTTTCGAGAATCACTTTATACCACGAAAAAATGTAATTTTTGAGCGATTTAAATTTAATTCCCGGATACAACGTCCTGGCGAATCCATCGAATGTTTCATAACAAATTTATATACACTCGCAGAATCTTGTGAGTATGGTCAACTCAAAAATGAATTGATACGTGATAGGATTGTGGTTGGCACGTTAGATACCAAAACTAGCAACAGTTTGCAACTTAAACCAACCTTAACATTAGAAGAGTGTGTTACGGCAGTAAAACAAGCTGAACTACAGGCTTCACAAAGTAAGGAGCTTATTCAAGAAAGTCGTCAAGACAAGTTGCAAAAGTGGCTTCATCATGCACTCCGACAAGCATTCAAAATAGAGGTGGTGTTGAGAAGAAGACAAATACTTCTCTGATGAATCGAAGAAAGCAGAAAATGCAAGAAAAAGATGCAGTTTTTGTGGACTACAGCCACACTCAAGAGAGAGCTGTCCTGCAAAGAAATCAAACTGTAAAAAGTGTAGAAGACCTGGACATTGGGCAGTAGTTTGTAGGAGTACTATTAAGGTTAGATCTGTACAATCAGAAATTGAATCCGAAGAGACAGAAATTACTGAAAATTTTGATTTTCTTGGTTCATTGTATATGAACATACGTCAAATTGACTCTAAAGAGTGGACAGTCAATTTACTAGTCCCAAAATTAAATAAAAATATCGAATTTTTGGTAGATTCTGGAGCGGATATCACTTGTATTCCAAGTAACTATATAGACCGAAATTTATTAAGGAATTTGAATCCTTCTTATAATAAAATAACAGGTCCTTCAGGAAAATTATTAAGGGTACTGGGTACTTTAAAAGTTGAATTATTCAGAAATAATGAATTATGTTCTACTGATATATTTGTTATTCAAGACTTGACTAAACCTATTTTGGGTCGATCAGCAATTATGGAACTGAATCTGCTTCAGTTTGCTAATGGGGTGGGACCGCAAAATGTAAATAACATTAACGAAAATGTTAGTTTAGAACAGAAAGTTTTGGATAAATATCCAGGATTGTTCAATGAAGTGGGTACCTTTAAAACAGAAATGGTTATCAAAACCAAAAAGGGTATTCAACCATACGCACAGTCAGTACCGAGAGTTGTTCCAATACCTTTATTAAATCCCCTGAAACAAGAAATAGAAAGACTTCAAAGATTAGATATCATAAAATCTATCGATGAATATACACCTTGGGTTAGCCCTATAGTGGTTGTTAATAAAAATTCCAAAATTAGATTGTGTTGATTATACCCAGCTAAATAAAGCAGTTTTACTTTCTTACTTTCCTATAGGGAAAGTGGAAACAATTCTAGCTAGGGTACAAGGGTCTAATTATTTCAGTAAACTTGATACCAATTCAGGATTTTATCAAATTAGATTGAGTGAAGAGTCACAACTTTTAACAACATTTATAACCCCGTTTGGTAGGTTTTATTTCAAAAGAGTTCCATTTGGGATAACATGTGCTCCTGAATATTTTTCTATTTTATTGAGTAAAATACTATCTGGAATAGACGGTGTGATATGTCATATAGATGATATTCTTATTCATGCATCAACTCTTGAGCAACACAACAAAATATTGAAACAAGTTCTCGAAAGAATCAAAGAAGAAGGTATAACTTTGAATAAAAACAAATGTTTGTTTGGGGTACAGTCTTTACAGTTTTTAGGACACTCTATATCAAATAAAGGTATTTCAGTTGATCCTCAAAGAATAATTAGCATAACAGATTTCCCTGAACCAAGCAATAAAAATGAGCTTATGCAATTTTTAGGAATAATACATTTTTCCAGTTGATTTATACCTAATAAATCACAAGTTCTGGAACCTTTAACTGGTTTATTGAAAAAGCACGTACCATTTAGTTGGGAAGTGGCTCAAAAAGAGTCATTTGAAAAAATTAAAATTCTTTTACAACAAAGTCCTTGTTTAGCTTACTATGACCCAGCAAAAAAGATAGTAATTTCATCAGATGCTTCTTCATTTGGCATAGGTACATGTTTATACCAAATCACAGACAAGGGTCAAAAAGAAATTGTTGCATACGCGTCTAGATTGCTTTCTGAAACAGAAAAACGGTATGCACAAATCGAACGTGAAGCTCTAGCAATAGCTTGGTCAGCAGATCATTTTAAAGAATACGTTACTGGTATTTGTATAAAATTTGAAACCGATCATAAGCCGCTAGTTCAAATATTACAATCCAAACCTATAGATGAGTTAACACCTAGGCTTCAACGATTTGGGATAAGATTAATGCGTTATAACTATGAGGTACATTACGTTCCAGGTAAAAAATTAACCGTTGCAGATGCTTTGTCAAGAAATTTCTCAAAAAATTTGCCAAAACCGGAAGATAGTGAACTCGCTTCTGAGGCTGAGGCTCATGTTAATTTAATCATTCAATCTGTACAAATAAAACTGTCTTTTCTTGATGAAATCAAACGTGAACAAGCTCGAGATCCACTTTGCGAAAAGCTTAAAGAATATTCATTATCAGGTTGGCCGGAAAAGTATAAACTGAACGAAGTAACTTTACCTTATTATGCTCACCGATATGAGATTTCTTTTCAAGAAGATCTTTTATTAAGAAATTCTCGAATTATAATTCCTCAAGTCCTACAGATGAAATGTTTGACATTTATTCATCAAGGACATCAAGGCATCGTAAAATGTAGAGCTCGAGCACAAGCATCAGTGTGGTGGTTAGGTCTCTCCACTCAGATAGAGAATGTAGTGAAAAATTGTCCTGAATGTGTCGAACATAGAGTTAATCCTAAAGAGCCTTTCCTGAAAGAAAAATTTCCAGATCGCCCATGGAAAAAAATCGCCATAGACCTATTTAAACATGATTCCTGGTATCTTATCGTGACTGACTATTTTTCTAGATTCTTTGAAATTTTTCAGTTGGGAAAAATGACAGAAACCATAATCATTGGCAAACTGAAACAGTTGTTCAGTCGTTATGGCATACCAGAAGTAATTCGATCCGATAACGGACCGCAATTTCAATCCCTCTTCAAGGAATTAGCTAAGGAGTATGATTTCAATCATATTACTAGTAGCCCGTACTATTCACAATCAAATGGTTGTATAGAAGCTTCAGTAAAAATTGCTAAACAAATTCTAAAGAAAAACAAAGATATAGACTTAGCATTATTAGCTTACCGTACAACACCCCTTGAATGTGGACTGAGCCCTTCTGAACTATTAATGAATCGTAAGCTAAGGTCTCATTTGCCAATTCTACCTAGTATTTTGAATAAACAAGTAATTACGGACATTTCCATTTCTCAGAATGAGTCAAAGGAGAAATTGGCGCGACGATACAATGTTAGACATAGATCTAGAGAATTGTCCAAACTCTTGATGGGAGAGAGTGTTTGGGTAACTGACTTACGAACGTATGGGAAAGTAGTTGCAGTTCTAGACGAACCGCGATCTTACATGATTGAAACTAATCATGGTAACTTTCGTAGAAATAGGTGGCATCTTATTCCTGCACCCTATTATAAACAATCAAATGTTACTCCAACACTTCAATCTCCATCGAACACAGACATTGTACAAACTAATGTGAATTCTCAAGAACTATCTAGTTGTAATAATGAAAATTGTAAAGTGCAAGAGAATGGTGATGATGAGTGTAAAGAAAACATAACTTCAGACTTAAGTGCGGAAATGGTCCCTAGAAAAAGTGATAGTGATCGTTCTTTTGTGCGCGAATCTCCTATAGTTTGTAAAAGATCCATAAGAGACTGTAGAAAACCAAGCTATTTGAAAGACTACGTCCTCTCTTAAAACATTATGTTCATCTTTTGTTAATTTGTTTAAGGGGAGGATGTTCTGTGAGTATAAGTTAATGTGGCAACGCCGCATGAGTAGCATAGAAAGATGGCAGTGAGTAGTCATGTAAATAGAAGTTGCTCTCTATAAATGTAATCAGTGTGTGTTAAATAAAGAATAAAACATTAAACCGAAGTATGGTTAAAGAACCTAATAAACGCAATACTCAATAACAGAACAATAGTCACGTCAAATATTTTTTTTTATACTTTAGTAGGCGGCCGCCATCAAGAAGGGGCCCCCCATCTAGTATAATATATTGAAAAAAATGTTGGCTTTCAACAAAAATGAAAAATGATTTTGTTAATATGATAATAAATTCATAATTTTTGCGTAATTTTATGCAGAATTTGTATTCACATACTTTTAATTATTTATTTTACATTACAAAAGCAGGAAATATTAAATATTTAGTATGTATGTAAAGGCAGGTTATTATTAGTGATTTCAATTTTCCCGCGTGTTTAGTATGTGGCGCAGTATTACAGATAACTTTCTAGTTTTAAGTCAATTTGCAGAATTTTACAAACAGTTTGCACCAGAAAAAAAAGACACTTCAGCCGGGAACATTTTATGTACGCGTTGATAATCGTAAAACAGGTGCAGGATGCTTTTCCTAATGTTCAAATAATTTAAAAATGTATCTTGTCCTGATGATCACTAACTGTAAGGCTGAAAGATCCTTTTCAAAGTTAAAATTACTAAAAAACAGATTGTGAACGGCAATGAGCCAAAAACGTCTCAATGATATCCCACCTTTGAGTAGCAATAAATAATTAAATTAAATTTGACGATTTGATCGACGATAAAAGTGCGAAAAGTGCCTTTGTAACGATAATTAATATAAGTACAAATAAATAAAATATCTCCCAGAAAAGTTTTATTTAAATGACATTACAATTGCATTATAATTGTGTATTGTTAAAATATTTTGTGGCATTTAATATTACCGTCTACCGTAGGGGCGCCCACCAAACTTGTGCCCACAGGCTCTGACTCTGGCCCTGAATGTTCGAATTCAACCAGAGGTGAAATGTTGGGAGAGGAGATAGGCATTCGAATTTTTCTTGGAGGTTTGGTGGCTATAGGCATAGGGAAAGACCTCACCAGGCAAAGAGTTCCACAACTCCGCAGCTTGATAGCAAAATGAAGTCTGGTAGGAAGAAGTTCAGCAAGTCTCGAGCTTGACAATGAAGGGGTGACTAGCTTGAGCTTGTCTAGTCCGTCTATCTGGAATCTCTCGCAGTGGAACAACAGACGAGATTTCTGATTAATACCGACCATGGAAATATCTATATAAAAGGGAGAGATAGCCCACCTTTCTACAATGTTCTAGAGAGGTCAATGAACTCGTAAGTGTGATATCATCAATCAGAGGAAAAGTTCTCTTCTGGATAGGATCCAAGACCCAAACTCCAAACATGTGAACAGTACTCAGGATAGGTCGAATCTGTGCTTTGTAGATTATGAAGAACTATCGAGATGTAAAGTAGCTCTTGGCACTGAGTAAAAAACCAAATTTTAGTGAAGAGGTTTTCTCAATGAACATCACATGAGAGGGTGCTGTTGTTGGTGATTCCGAGTATGGATATGGAAGACTTCATAGGAAGGGTTATACCTTAGATCTTATTTTGGCATTATATGCCTCTTTGGAAGCGTTTATTGTTTCATTGCACATTTTTCTGGCTTCAACATATTCTGTTCTGGTCTGGTCTCCAAACATGGGTTACCACATTATTAAGTAAAATAAAATATTAAACCAACTAAAAACTTCGAAGTCAATAAATAGCATTTTATAATCCAAAATGATAATTTGGATTGCTGAATTCAATTTTGAACCCATTTTTTTCAAACGTTTCCTTTGTGAATAAATAATCTAGAGCTCACCTGTTCAGCAGAATAAATAACACCATTCACTGTTTCAGCAGCTAAATGAATACCAAATCCTGGACTTTTTCCAGACTGTTTACCCCTGCACTGATCTGTATTAATATACACATCTGGTATGAAATTTAACAAGACAAATTTTGCTTTTTCAACAACTCGATTAGCAATGGCAGGAGAAACTCGTAATGCATATGCAGTCCCTCTAATCCTTTTAACCATTCCACCATCAATCAACTGAACTGGTCTTAACTGTTTACAAATGGGGCATTTGAATCTTACTTCTCCTCCTCCTAATGGAAGCATTCCTGTGGAAACAGATTTATTTCAACCAAATGTATATTAATATGAGTAAGTTATGTTTGAATTGAAAATACCTCGTTTTGAAATTTTTAGATCCAGTCCTTCATCATCTATTATGAATTTTTTCAAAGTCTGCAACATTGATGTTTTCATTAGGTCTACAGAAGGGTCTATATTATTGCTTGTAACTCCTCTGAGTATAACATTTAAGGGCTGTTTACAAAATAGCCCAAGCATATAAAGGACTTCCAGATAATAACCTACAAAAAGTAGATTGTGTAATTTTTGCCTTAATTACAGTCTTCATAGATGTATAAATTGTATAGAGTTGTACAAACCAATTCCTCGTTGCAATGAACAATCATGTTCTATTGTGCCACCATATAGCAAACCCGGTTGGAAATAAAATGATGTACCGGTCTCATTTAATTCAATCGTGGTTCCGTTCGTTATTTTATCAAGAAGTCTGATTAAACTAACTTCGAATTCATTCAAGCCTGGTTCATCTTCCAAAACCCTAATTTCCGAAATACGAATAGACTTTCCACTTAATATCGAGAGGACTAACCTTTGACGAAAAAAATTACTACCTTTATACAGGTGTACACCTCCCTTTATATTAACAGGCATATTATATTTTTAGTGAATAGATAATGAATTTTTAAATGAATACCACTCAACTAGGTAAATGTTAGGTTATTTTAATTTTAGAGGTTAACATCTGTCATCTATGGTTAATATTAGGAATTCAAAATGAGCATAGGTGTCTACATGCATATCTAGTTTTGACTAGAATTCCCAAAAGTTCTATGTTTTTAATGGAATATGAGTGAAACCATTTTTATTTCTATAAAATTGAATTAATTTGAATACATGAAAAACAGAATAATATAACTTAAATATTTGGATTTACTTACACAAATCACATACAACAACCCGATCATTGACTTATAGTTTATAGTCTTTGCTGTTGCCATAAAATACTAGGATCTTGTTTTCATTTTGTGATTCAGTCCAAAGTTGAACACCCTTAAATTTATCCTATTCTATGATTATTAAAAACAGAATTACTATGATCATGAGTCATGACACAGAGAAGAAAAAGTATATTCTCTGTTATCATCCACTTATATTCATAGAGGGAAAAGAAAGTAACTATATTTATTAAATAATTAACTACGTCGAATATAGTTAAAAAAATTCAAAAGAAAGTACAAAGTCACGGTCATAATTATTATAAAACATTCAGTCACCCTCACTACATTTAGTTCTTCTCTGCTTGCAACAAAGACTAATCTTTATAGTTTTCAAACAAAGGTAAACAGCTGATCCTGCATAACAACTTCACAGATTCTCAATCTTATCTGATCAGATCATCCTGTTCAGGCTTTTTTTTAGTTGTTCTGTGGAAGTTTCCTATTTTGTACAATCTACATAATTTTTAAGTAGCTTGTAGTTATTTGAACTTTGGATAGTTGATTAAATATACATACTATAATAATTAAACAGTATTTTACATTAGTATAACTTATCTTTATCTCTTATAGTGATAGTACAAGTGAATAATAATGTTTCCCCAGTTTGTTAAAAGTATTGGTCATCACTTGCTGAAACGTAATTGAAAGTTTCATATATTCTACCAGAAAGAGTTTTATACTATGTTTCTTTTTCAGATAGCAAACCTACAATCACTTTTGCAAATATGTCTTCTATCAATACTTATGAACACTTGAAGGTAACAGTTCCAAATGAGTTTGTATATCAAGTAGAACTCAATAGACCTACAAAAATGAATGCCATGACTTATCCAATGTGGCTGTAGGTATATTTTTCTTTTTGTAGTGGAATCTAATTGTATTTTCCATTAATATGGTTGGTAGATGTTTGATGTTGCTGAAATGCTTGTATGATCGTACAAATACTTTGTATACTATCAGTTTGACTGAAATCAAATAACTAAGGCATGGATAAATGAATTTTTTCTAAAATAATTTGAGTCAAATTGACTACTTTTGTTCTAGAGAAATTGGTAAATGTTTTGAAGATTTAGGTGAAGATGAAAATTGCAGAGTTATTATCTTGTCTGGGGCAGGAAAATTGTTTACTGCAGGTATGAATTTTACTACAGTATAATATTGACTTCGCTTTTTTAAAAGTATTGTCCACCTGAAATGTTTTTAAAGTTAGAAAAAATAATTATAAAAAAATTATTTCAGGGTTAGATTTGATGCAGGCAACAGAGATTTTCAATTCATCCGTTCAGAATGAAGATGTTGCACGAAGAGGAAAAACACTCCTAAAATATCTAATTTCTTTCCAAAAATCTATGACAGCCTTGGAGTTATGTAGAAAACCTGTATTAGCGGCTATCCATTCAGGCTGCATTGGAGGTGGTGTGTCTCTTATTACTGCAGCTGATACTAGATACTGCACAAAAGATGCATGGTTTCAAGTCAAAGAGGTAGTCAGAAGTATAATTATCATTCATTTCAAATTATTATCAAAAAGTAACGAACATTCGTTATTTTGAAATCTTCCAGCTTGAGATTGGAATTGCTGCTGATGTTGGAGCTTTGCAAAGACTTCCTAAAATAGTTGGGAATGATGGTTGGGTTCGGGAAGTTTGCTATACAGCACGAAAAGTTGAAGCTGATGAAGCTCTGGCTGTTGGATTAGTATCCAGAGTATACGAAGATAAAGATAGGTAAATAAAAGTAATAACTTGTACATTCTTGGCTTTCAGATGGTTTTTGCGTCACAATAGCACGACTTGATGTCGACGTTTCGCCAACCATTACAGGTGACATCTTCAGGGCAGGCTTGAGCTCAAGCTGGTCTGAAGATGTCACGTGTAATGGTTGGAGTCTACTATTCAAGGTAATAACTTGTATCAATTTTGAATTTAGTTATAACTAGAACTGTACTGCTAATATATTAATTTATTTCAGTTTACTGAAAAATGTATTGGTGATAGCTGGAGAAATTGCTAAGAAGAGTCCTGTAGCTATTCAAGGAATTAAGCACAACATTGTTTATTCTAGAGATCATACAGTTCAAGAAGGATTGGATCATATTGTAAGTACATTCTAGGTATTCAAACTAACCTAAGATATAATCTATATTTACCCTGGAATACAAAGAATGTGATTTATTTATTTATTTATTCAGGTGTTAATACAACAATTATCAATACATGACATTTGCCCTGCTGAGATGGGTTCTCCATCTATGCGCAGGCCTGATTCTTAACAATAATAACTTAAAACCTAAATTATAAATTTTAATTAAAGTCTATTTCCAATTGCACATTTTTTTCCTTGATTAACTAATAAAACATCAATCAATCGTTCAACTCAATCTTTTTGATAAACTTAACATATTGCATTTTTCAATAAAATTTTTACCGGTTTACAGCTGTCAAGACTTTCAAGTTTTTAAAATTATTTGGCAATGCATTGAACAACAATCTCGCAACATATCCATTTCTTTGTTGTCCCACAGTTTTGTAACATTTGATTAAACTTATTATTCCTTGTAAAATTTCTACTTTCATAATCAGTATTCAAATTTATATAATTGTACAGCAATACTTCCAATTTGTACTTTTCTTTTATTGTAAGTAACTTATGTTGCTTAAATGGTTCGTCTAGTTCAATTGTTGAATCTTTAAAGTATATTATTCTTAGCCCTCTCAATTGGATTTTCATTATAGATTTAATATATTTATTATAAGTTCCCCCCATGCTAGTATTCCATAATAAACTATCGAACAGAATAATGCATGATACACCTGCAGCAACTCCGGAGTCCCCAAAATTTATCTCAACCTATATACAACATAAATTATGTATCTCACTTTTTTGATAATACTTTGTATGTGTCCAGTCCACCTCAGATGTTGATCTATATGTACTCCCAGATACTTTGTGCATGCGACTCTTGACAACTCGCTATAACTACATTTTTCTTTATTACAATCATTTTTATGAACTTTTATGCAACAATTTTTAGGAATACTGTCAACGTAATTGCCAAAGGTCACATACACAGTTTTCTGTGGGTTTACCATTAGTATATTAACTTTAAGTTCTTTATTTAATGAATTTATATTTTCTTGTGCTCGTAATATAGCCATTTCCCAATTTTCCGCTTCACAAATTGTTACCGTATCATCAGCAAAAGCAATTACCTCTCCATGTACTTCTTTTCTCAAAATACAGTTCATATATATCAAAAATAGTATCGGACCAAGATTTGACCCCTGCGGTACACCGTATTCAATTTATTTAGTTGTGCTAGAAACTCCGTTTAGTCTTACTTTTTATTTACGATTTACAAGATAATTTATTATTAATTGATAATTACAACTTTGACATTAATTTTAGCAAATACATTAAACTATGAGGAGTGATTGTAAATAATTGATAATAGTTATAATTTTAACTAAGATTCTGCAAAATTATGACGGTATTTGTTATTACCTTCAAAGGTAACTTGGTGTGGTTCACTCCAACTGAAATAAATAAATATTTTTTTATTATACATGTGTTATACTACCCCTTCAGGAAAATAAGTAGATTTCAAAGTTCTGTTAGAATAACATTGAACATTTATTTAAATAAAAGAAAAAACCAAGACATACTATACTTCTAAAATCAAAATCGTTCAAATATACCTACTTACTTATTTTTTATAATATTTTTTAATGAAATGAAAATTTATTTTTTCGAATGATCGAAAATTGAAAATTTCACATAATAATATTTAAACCATTGGTGACAAATATACAGAGGGTGTTCTTTAATGATATTTGAACATTGAAGGGTTTGATTCTAGATGGAAAATTATTGAGTTTGCTTTATAAACCATTAGTCCAGGCTATGAACCGGAAAATAAAAAAAAACAATGTAAGTTCGAAACAAAAAATTTTTTTTGCATAAGCTCCAGGAAGTTCTTAGGATCATTCATACTCCTTAAAACCTCTTGGGGACCCCAACCTCACCCATTGGGGGCGAAAATAGCCCTAAATCTCAAAGTGTTGAATTGAATTTTCTACAAAAAAAGGTATTTTGGCATTTCGAGTGTACCTAGGAGGTTTTTTGAGTCGCTGAACACGAATTCATAGCCAGATTTACTTTGCAATTCAACGTAGGGGTGGCAAAATCGACGAAATTAGCCAATTTTGCACCCTATGTTATTTTGCAATTTACGTGTTTTAGGCATTCCGAATGCACCAAAGAGGTTTTTTGGGTAGTTGATCACGAATGCGTAGCCACATTTACTTTGCAATTCATCGTAGGGGTGGCAAAATCGACGAAATTAGCCAATTTTGCACCCTATGTTATTTTGAAATTTACGTGTTTTAGGCATTTCGAATGCACCAAGAAGGTTTTTGGGTCGCTGAATACGATTCCGAAGCCAGATTTACTCGAATCATCGTAGGGGTGTGAAAATTTGCAAAAATAGCTAATTTGACACGCTTCTAAATTTTTATTATTTTTGCATTTTAAAATGACTTCGGAGTAAATCTGGCTTCGGAATCGTATTCAGCGACCCAAATACCTCCTTGGTGCATTCGAAATGCCAAAAACACGTAAATTGCAAAATAACATATAGGGGTGCAAAATTGGCCAATTTCGTCGATTTTACCACCCCTACGATGGATTGCAAGTAAATGTGGCTACGGATTCGTGTTCAGCGACCCAAAAACTCCCTAGGTGTACTCGAAATGCCAAAATACCTTTTTTTGTAGAAAATACAATTAAAGACTTGGGAGATTTCGGGCCATTTTGGCCCCCAATGGATGAGGTTTGGGTTCTCAAGAGTTTTTAAGGTGTATGAATGATCCTGAGAACCTCCTGAAGCTAATGCAAAAAAAATGTTTTGATTCGAATCTACATGTTTTTTTTTTATTATAGCTAAAATCCCGATTCATAGCCTGGATTACATGGTTCAAAAAAGTTCCGTTACAAAAATACGGGTTTGAATTTTATGGAAATAAAGTTATTAATATAAATGTGTCCTTTCAAACGGTAGTGCCCTGTTAAGATTCCGTTAGTATTCTGAGTTTACTTTTTCTTAGTCGTTAGATCTCTTCTGGTTAAAGTTTTCCAGAAGTATCTTTGCCTGCCTCTGTCCTTACGTAATAAATATCACTGAAATATCTCGAGCAGTTTTGAAAACTTCTTTAGGCGCGTTGAGCTATTTCAGATGGGGGGGGGGGGGTAAAACCATGAGTTCGTCACGAGCAGTCACGCTGTAGCTATATATATTAGGTATTATGTATACTGCCGCCAGCGCAACTACTTGGTCAGGCGTCTCTATACGTTTACACACGTGTGCATATCTGAGTCGGATACTCGACGTTATTTATTTATGTGTATTTATTATAATGACTATCGGGTTACATTCATACTCTTTACAGAGATTGTACCGCCCATTATACGTTTTTTATTACTAAATATAAAAATGTATATAATTGTTGATTGAAATGCTGACAGTTGTGAAAACTAAATATATTAATTTTCATTCAAAAATAATAAAATTGTAATTTCGGATGCTACAATAATTCAAAGATAACATAAAATAAATTGGTCACTTCATAATGTCAGTTTTCACTTCTGTCAGCAGTGCTCGGTGACAGCCCGTATTTTTTTTCTTAAATTTCAACTCGTATTTTCGTAAAAGATTGTTGGATCATAGCGTATAAAGCAAACTATCATTACATTTCATGTAGAATCAGACCCTTCAATATTCGAAGTTCATTAACGAACATCCTGTATATTCAATCAATTTAAGGTAACATTTAATATTCGTTATTAATAAATCAACTTTAAAATATATTGGAGTGAAATTGTATTCTTTTAGTCAGAACCACAACATTTGCAGTAGAGTGGTTTTGATGAACATTTTTTATGAAAAATTGTCGCAATAAATATTTGTATACTTTCAGGCTGTATGGAATCAAATGATGTTACAATCTGAAGACTGTGCTACAGCGACTGTCGCTTCAGTAACTAAAAGTCCAGAGGTGCATTTTGCAAAACTGTGAATGGAGAATATTTTTGTAATGATTAAATACTTTTATTATTGTTATTATTATAATATTTTATAAACATTATTATTAGTTTTATTTGTTTGGTTTTCGTCAATCACATAGATTCATAGACAGTTTTTTTTTAATTTATACTTTTACTAAATGAGAGGGAAACCTAAAATGTTCAACGAACATCGTTTGAGGCAGCGGTGGAACGTGGCGAGGCGAGATGGTTCGAAATTTTTTCAAAGGTTTGGAGGTTATAGACGTAGGGAAAAAAGATATCACTAGGTAAAGAGTTTCACAGCTTCACTGTTCGATAGAAAAATTAAGTCAGGTAAGAAGTTCAGCAGGTTTCGAGCTTGACAATGAAGGGATTGTAATGGAATAATAGAAATTACTACCACAGGGTGTACATCAAATCTTTACAGAAAACTTAACACAACGTATAAAAGTATTTGTTTGAAAGTTCACTTGCTTTGAATAATGATTCAGAACACAATTTAATTTCCACATTAAAATGGGCAAAACTCTTTAGTTTATCTAACAGATAAAGGATTTATTCAATCGAATCGAACTGGTCTCCGAGTACAAACAATTACTTTTAATTCTAGATGAACATTTTCCCATGGTACCTCATAACACCCACCTTTATAGAGAAGTACAATTTACGTATAATTTCAAATCAAGTTGTATACCTGAATCTGATTTAAGGAACACATTAAAGAAGTCCTAAACAGCTGAAGGGTGTTAGCTACAAACTGATGGAATTAAAATAATCAACATTATTAATGCAACCCAGTGAAATATAAGATCCACTCTACTATCATCAAACGTTGATGTGGTAATACTGAAATGATACTTCCACATCTTGTCGTTATTGAAGAGCACTATAAATAGCAACATATAGAAGTTTCTGTATTCTCCGAACACACTGAATGTATCGAAAGGTATTCTAGCACTGAATTGACAATAAACAAGATCAACGTTATTTGTTTGCAAGCATGCTTATTGACTAAAAAGTAATAATTGAAGGACTTCAGAACGATTCAATAATTCTTTCCTGCATTTAAGTAAAATAAAAATAACGAAAACAGTAATGTAGCAATTCAAACAAATTTCAAATATCTCAAGACATTCCGATTTGCTTTTACACAATTTCATTATGGGAACTTTCACTTGCAATCAATCACTGCTATAACGACCTATAGAAATCTTAATTTTCTGAAACATAACCTGAAAAGTGAAAACCATAGATAACTCTACTACTTGTAGTAATCTTTGGTGAAAAATTCTTACATTCAGTGGTTCGGAAATCTGTTTATTTGCCAGCGCAAGACCATCGATAAAACTTTGAATATCGACAATTATTTCAAAATCCCAATAAGCGAAGATATAGAAATCTGTTTATTTGAAAATGCAAGGCTTTTGATAAGACCTTTCACCGTCAGATAGCACTCTAGCTAGAGCGCTATCTAACTGTCAAAAACCTTGTACTTCCAAATGAACAGAATATTTTTGGTGATTCGAGATTCTAAAATAAATCCTAATGTTCTATGCTCTAGCTAGAGCGTTATCTAACGTTGGAAGGTTCTATTAATGGCCTTGTACTTTCAAGTAAGCAGATCCCTATATTTTCGGTGATTTGTAACATCCAAAATATAGAAATCTGTTTATTTGAAAGTGCAAAAGCTTTTGATAAGACCTTTCACAGTTAGATGGCATTCTAGCTAGAGTTTAGACGCCAATTATTTCAAAATCCCCCAAATAAATGCATCCCGCCCCCAATATATTTATTATCGTACAACTATATCAGATAACAAACACCACATATTCGGTAAACATACAATTATATGTAAATTTTTAAGAAATAGGTCGCATTAACAAATATGTCAAATATATTTTCATTTTTACATATGTTTAGGTCTAACCACCATCATCAGAAAACTTCTGAAAACTAATTTGATGTGAACTAGTTTTCAAACGATTGTTGAAAATATACATTACATATGTGTTAATGTACCTGGGTCAACAATCATTATTATATAAACTTAAACAATCTCATGATACAAAAGAAAATAAAAAACCAAGACAAGTAATGGAGCTTGTACGTATTTAACAAAACTTTTATGTTTTCGAAGACAAACAGATCCAATTTGCTCATAATCAACCTAAATAGGTTCTTTATGAATAATTGGAGCAGATGTTTTACAAAAATATATATTGAAATATTAATATTCGCTCATCAAAGTATTAAAAAAGAATTCTGGAGAATGGAATCAAAAATAAATGAAATAGCCAACTAATAAAACTAATATTATTAATAAACATTGACTTCAGTTCTTGAATTGAGAAATGATTATCTTTCTCAGGTCGATATATTTTTAACATATCTTGGAAATAAAAATACATAATTCATAACATTATGTGAACCTTGGTAAGCTTTAAAATTGTATCTTGTATATACAGGATGTTTCAGAAAGACCTCCCGTAAATGCAGGGGATGGTAGATTTTACAAAAATAATTTTTCGAATAAACTATGGTCCTAACTTCTGACGTTTCGGAGACAGGTTTAATTTTTCAAACGGAATTTTGCTGTAGCTCCTGTCCAGTTACAGACATTTTGTTGAAATCTGGTACTCGGGGGTTCCAGAGGACGCCAAATAAGATGGTTTAATTAGTTTCAGATTATGCGGTAGAGGGCGCTGGGTGCACTACTTTTCGGTGTTTCTTTTAGCCTTAACTTTTCTGAGAATAATTTTTTTGTTTTCTTTCTACATTTTTCTGGTTTACAATTATATTCCAAACAAATGAAGTACACTTGTTGAGATTCTCAAAATCTCACCGTTTTCGAGAAAAACGCGTTAATATGAACATAACAAAAACTCATTAACAAATTTACTTTCTCACGAAATCGCGTACGTTCATTTAAACGCGTTTTTCTCGAAAACGGTGGAATTTTGAGACCCTCAACAATAGTACATTAATTGTTTGAAATAAAATTGTAAACCAGAAAAATGTGCAAAGAAAACAAAACAAATTATTCTCAAAAAAGTTAAGGGTAAAAGAGTGGCCGAAAATTCGCGCACCCAGGGTCCTCTACCGCATAATCTAAAACTAGCTAAATCATCTTATTCGGCGTCTTCTGAAACCCCCGACTACCAGATTTCAACAAAATATCAGTAACTGCACAGTTAAAGCAAAATTTTGTGTATAAAACATTAAATTCAACGCCCGTATCTCCGAAAGGAAAAAAGTTATATAGTTATGTGAAAATTCTGATTATTTTTGTAAGATTTACTGTCCCCTGCATTTACAGGAGGTTTTTCTGAAACACCCTTTATATCTTTTATAGTTTAAAACATTGAATATGGAAACAAGTCAAGTGAGTCAGTCAATTGAATAGTCAACAATGAGGCAGTCTGTATATTGAGAATTGAATGTCTTTCTGAAGGATAAGATCAGAATACAAAATTATTATAATGCATTAGGTTGCTTTTACTTTATGTCTAGCTATGGCATTGGGAAGACGCTGTTCAAACCAAGGAATAACAGATTTTGAATGATTCAAATAGCCAACCACTGATACTCCCACGACTGAACAGTCTGTATATTAAGATTCGAAGTCTTTCTGAAGGATGAGATCAAAATACAAAATTATTAATGCATTATGTTTAATTTACATATTACGTCATGCTGTCATTGAACAGAAACTGTTCAAACTCAGGATTAACAGACTTTGAATCATTCAAACAGTCAACCACTGATACTCCCATGACAGAACAGCCTGTATATTGGATAATTGAAAACATTTAATGTGACGAAATTAGTTCAAACAAAGGAAAAACAAGTTAAGTAAGTCAATTAAATAGTCTGTCTATTGAATATTGAATGTTTTTCTGAGGGATGAGATCAAAATACAAAATTAATATAATGTATTACGTTTGATTTACTTATTGTGTCGAGTTTTGTGTCATTGTGAAGAAGCTTTTCAAACTAAGGAATAATAGATTTTGAATGATTAAAATGGGCAACCACTGCTACTCCCACGACAAAATAGCTTGTATATTGACTTTTGAAAAACATTGAATTTAATGAATTGTGTTAACACAGATAAAAAATAAATAAATAAAGCGAATTGGATACCAAACTACTAAAAGTAACAAACCAGTACGTCCTAACAATTTCTTGGGGACAGAGTTTCTGATTCTGGAGATGTGACTTGTTTTTGCTCGTAACTCATTACAGCTTGTGTATTATAACCATTTAACCTGTTGAATTTTTGCTTGTGAAGAACGTCATAGAACGGTAAAAAACAATATCTTAAATCTAAATACGCAACTTTGCAGCTCTCAATTACTTGTCAAGGTTCGAAATTCAACAGATGATTATTAACAATAAACAATTTTACAACAGTAACTGCAATGCTGGATTTCTACTTCATCCAAGTCCATCAAGTTTTCGTCGATCTAGACGTTTTCGCTGGAAATAGTAAAATCGTTATTAGAATAGCTATCGAGATGAATCTTGTGTCAGAATGCTTAGAAATATGTTTAGATTCCGATGCGTGGACTAATATTGATCTTAGATTTCTTTTGGCGAAACGTGCTCCCTCCGGGATCGATATATAGCTACAATAGGACACTTCCGGGCAAAAGAAATCTAAGATCAATATTAGTCCAGGCATCGAAATCTAAACATATTTCTAAGCATTCTGACACAAGATTCATCTCGATAGCTATTCTAATAACGATTTTACTACTTCCAGCGAAATCGTCGATCTAGACGATCTCAGATTTCTTTTGCCCGGAAGTGTCCTATTGTAGCTATATATCGATCCCGAAGGGAGCACGTTTCGCCAAAAGAAATCTGAGATCAATATTAGTCCACGCATCGGAATCTAAACATATTTCTAAGCATTCTGACACAAGATTCATCTCGATAGCTATTCTAATAACGATTTTACTACTTCCAGCGAAAACGTCTAGATCGACAAGCTCCCTAAATTATTTGATCTGATATTAATATATTATAAGTATCCTCTAGATTAATATTTTGCTGCTTTAACTACATTCATACGTTAGTTCTTACAATGATTAATGGTTCTTATTTCTGTAGGTGTTCGATAGTATGGCTTTTTTTTCTCAACTAATTGGAGAAGTGCAGGCCCAAACTTGATGAACTTGGATGAAGTAGAAATCCGGCATTGCAGTTACTGTTGTAAAATTATTTATTGTTAATTGTCAGCTGTGGAATTTCGAACCTTGACAAGTAATTGAGAGCTACAAAGTTGCGTATTTAGATTTAAGATATTGTTTTTACCGTTCTATGACGTTCTTCACAAGCAAAAATTCAACAAGTTAAATGTTTATAACACACAAGCTGTAATGAGTTACGAGCAATATCAAGTTACATCTCCAGAATCAGAAACTCTGTCCCCAAGAAATTGTTAGGACATACTGGTTTGTTACTTTCAGTAGTTTGGTATCCAATTTACTTTATTGAATTGTTTTTTATCTGTGTTAACACAATTCATTAGATTCAATGTTTTTCAAAAGTCAATATAGAAGCTATTTTGTCGTGGGAGTAGCAGTGGTTGCCTATTTGAATCATTCAAAATTTGTTATTCCTTAGTTTGAAAAGCTTCTTCACAATGACACTAAACTCGACACAATAAGTAAATCAAACGTAATACATTATATTAATTTTGTATTTTGATCTCATCCCTCAGAAAAACATTCAATATTCAATAGACAGACTATTTAATTGACTTACTTAACTTGTTTTTCCTTTGTTTGAACTCATTTCGTCACATTCAATGTTTTCAATTATTCAATATACAGGCTGTTCAGTCGTTGGAGTTTCCTTGGTTGGCTGTTTGAATGATTCGAAGTCTGTTATTCCTGAGTTTGAACAGTTTCTTCTCAATGACATAGCATGACGTAATATGTAAATTAAACATAATGCATTAATAATTTTGTATTTTGATCTCATCCTTCAGAAAGACATTCAATTCTTAATATACAGACTGTTTCATTGTTGACTATTCAATTGACTCACTTGACTTGTTTTTCCTCTGTTTGAACACAATTTTCCATATTCAATGTTTTAAACTATTCAATATACAAAGATATACAGGGTGTTTCACAAAGACCTTCCGTAAATGCAGGGGACGGTAAATCTTACAAAAATAATCAAAATTTTCACATTACTATGTAACTTTTTTCGTTTCGGAGATACGGACGTTCAATTTAATTTTTTATATAAAAATTTTGCTTTAATTACAGTTACAAATATTGTGTTGAAATCTGGTAGTCGTGGGTTTTAGAAGACGCCGAATAAGATGACTTAGCTAGTTTCAGATTATGCTGTAGGGGGCGCTGAGTGCGCGACTTTTCGGCGACTCTTTTAGCTTTAACTTTTTTGAGAATAATATGTTTTGTTTTCTTTGCACATTTTTCTGGTTCACAATTTTATTTCAAACAAATAATGTACTCCTGTTGAGGGTCTCAAAATTCCACCGTTTTCGAGAAAAACGCGTTTAAATGAACATAACAAAAAGTCATTAACAAATTTACTTGCTCACGAAATCGCGTATGTTCATTTAAACAGGTTTTTCTCGAAAACTGTGAGATTTTGAGTACTTTATTTGTTTGCAATAAAATTGTAAACCAGAAAAATGCGCAAAGAAAACACAAAAAATATTCTCAAAAAGTTAAGGCTAAAAGAAACACCGAAAAGTCGCGCACCTCTACCGCATAATGTGAAACTAACTAAATCATCTTATTTGGCGTCCTCTGAAACCCTTGAGTACCAGATTTCAACAATAATTTCAACTGTAACTGGACATGAGCTACAACAAAATTTCGTTAAAAAAAAATTAAATTCAACGTCTGTCTTCGAAACGAAAGAAGATAGAACCAAAGTTTATACGAAAAATGTCTGTCCCCTGCATTTACGGGAGGTCTTTCTGAAACACCCTGTATATACAAGATGAAATTTTAAAGCTTATCAAGGTGCACATAATGTTATGCCATAATTATATATTTTCATTTCCAAGATATGTTAAAAATATATCGACCTGAGAAAGATAACCATTTGTCATTTCTCAATACATGAATTGAAGTCAATGTTTATTAATAATATTAGTTTAATTTATTTTTTATTCCATTCTCCAGAATTCTTTTTTAATATTTTGATGAGCGAATATTAATATTTCAATATATTTTTGTAAAATATCTGCTCCAATTATTCATAAAGAACCTATTTAGGTTGATTATGAGCAAATTGGATCTGTTTGTCTTTAAAAACATAAAAGTTTTGTTAAATACATACAAGCTCGATTACTTGTCTTGGTTTTTTATTTTCTTTGTATCATGAGATTGTATAAGTTTATATAATAATGATTGTTGACCCAGGTACATTAACACATATGTAATGTATATTTTCAAAAGTCGTTTGAAAACTAGTTCACATCACATTAGTTTTCAGAAGTTTTCTGATGATGGTGGTTAAACTTAAACATATGTAAAGATGAAAATATATTTGACATATTTGTTAATATGACCTATTTCTTAAGAATTTAATTCTAGATTTACCGAATATGTGGTGTTTGTTATCTGATATAGTTGTTGTACGATAATAAATATATTGGGGGCGGGATGCATTTATTTGGGGGATTTTGAAATAATTGGCGTCTAAACTCTAGCTAGAGTGCCATCTAACTGTGAAAAGTTTTATCAAAAGCTTCTGCACTTTCAAATGAACAGATTTCTATATTTTTGATGATTGTTACAAATCACCAAAAATATAGGGATCTGCTTATTTGAAAGTACAAGGCCATTAATAGAACCTTTCAACGTTAGATGACGCTCTAGCTAGAGCATAGAACATCAGCATTTATTTTAGAATCTCGCATCACCAAAAATATAGAGATCTGTTCATTTGAAAGTACAAGGTTTTTGACAGATAGCGCTCTAGCTAGAGCATAGAACATTAATATTCTGAGTTCTAGTTAGAGTGCTATCTAACGGTGAACGGTCTTATCAAAAGCCTTGCATTTCCAGATAAACAGATATCTATATTTTCGCTAATTGAGATTTTGAAATAATTGTCGATACTCAAAGTTTTATCAATGGTCTTGCGCTGCCAAATAAACAAATTTCCGAACCACTGAATGTAAGAATGTTTGTTTTTCACCAAAGATTACACCGGTAGTAGAGTTATCTATGGTTTGCACTTTTCAGGTTATGTTTCAGAAAAGGTCAAAATTTATTGTTTAATTAAGATTTCTACAGGTTGTTATTTTCGCAGATACTTATTATAGCAGTGATTGATTGCAAGAGAAAGTTCCCATAATGAAATTGTGTGAAAGCAAATCGGAATGTCTTGAGATATTTGAAATTTGTTTGAATTGCTGCATTACTGTTTTTGTTATTTTCATTTTATTTAAATACAGGAAAGAATTATTGAATCGTTCAATGAAGATAAATCGTACTGAAGTCCTTCAATTATTACTTTTTAGTTTAAATGAAATAACAATGAATACTTTCATATGTTATATGTGCTTCATTTTATATCATGCTTGCAAACAAATAACGTTGATCTTGCTTATTGTCAATTCAGTGCTAGAATACTTTTCGATACATTCAGTGTGTTCGGAGAATACAGAAATTTCTATATGTTGGTATTTATAATGCTCTTCAATAACGACAAGATGTGTAAATATCATTTCAGTATTATTACATCAACTTTTGATGATAGTACTTAGAGTGGATCTTATATTTCACTGGGTTGCATTAATAATGTTGATTATTTTAATTCCATCAGTTTGTAGCTAACACCCTTCAGCTGTTTAGGACTTCTTTAATGTGTTCCTTAAATCAGATTCAGGTATACAACTTGATTTGAAATTATACGTAAGTTATACTTCTCTATAAAGGTGGGTGTTATGACACAAGTACCATCGGAAAATGGGCATCTAGAACTAAAAGTAATTGTTTGTACTCTGAGACCAGTTCGTTCCTATTGAATGAATCCTTTATCTGTTACATAAACTACAGAGTTTTGCCCATTTTTATGTGTAAATTAAATTGTGTTCTGAATCATTATTCAAAGCAAGTGAACTGTCAAACAAATACTTTTATATCTTGTGTGTTGAGTTTTCTGTAAAGATTTGATGTACACCCTGTGGTAGTTCAACGATTATAAAAAAATTTAATGTGGTATTGTTTATGTCACATTTTCAATATACTAGGTTTACTTATTAATCCAATCTTTGAACCCTATAATAATGAAACATACAAGCCTTCCCTGGCTTCTTCAAAGTTTCGTGTGAGGTTTATAAAATATGTGAGAAGTATGGCATTATACGGTTTGTAGTAAATAGTGATTATTTATAATGTTCAAAATTAAATTTATTTTTGTAATTCCAACACAGTTTTGATGCAACTTGTGCTACTTCATGTTATAAGATGTGTTGTCTACAAATCCATGATAAGCTTATGTGTATTAAATCTGTGTACACAATAAAACTTTCAGCGCGGGATTTATTTCTTTTGAGGAGCCACATCAGATTCTGAGGAAATAACATAGGTAAAATGTTTTGTGATTCTAATTACATGACAGACCCATCGTGCATTAAAAAGCTTACACTAGGATTGATTTGATTTGTCTTAATTTTCTGTTGTAATAAGTATTACGCTGATGTACAGCTCAGAATCAATTTTAAAAGGCAACTGGCTCAAAAACCACCTAGTTCATAGTGTGAGATATGTTCCCTGTATACGAGTAACTCTTCAATCGCACTATTGAGTGTTATTTTAACTTTTATAAGAAGTATGAAATTGAACTCGATCTTAACCTCTATGCCAAGATTAGTGAAAATTCATCTCTGAATTCCCTGATTAAATCCATCGTCTTTCGTTATACACAACACTTATTACAGCATACTGTCATATGTGTTGCCTACATAATTGTTTCATTCTGTCGTTCAATTATGTCGAGTATGTTTCTGATACCATTGATTTAAGGCCGGTACCGACCTTCAACTTTGATGCTACTAATAGTTAATTGAAGAATCAAGCGTATCTGGGAGCCATATTCGAATGAATCTATAGAATTATCTGAATTCCCATATTATTTAGGAATTTCAATCATTTCCATATATCATATTATTTGCAACTCTTGTTCTCAGCGTATCGTAGAATGTTGATGTGGCTTAATTTTTCCGTTTACCAATTATGAAGCTGATAATCTTCGACTTTTTTCCAATCATGATGCCATCAAGAACTAATTTAAGAATCTAGTAATCTAGAGTTTTTAAGTGCTATATTAGGATCAACTTACATTCGAATTCTCTGAAAGAATATGTAGGCAACATTTGTTGCGCTACGTAGTTAGATGTATTGCCTATATAATAATCGATCATTGTAACTTTCAAATTTCGAAATCAATTCTTTCCAATTAAAAGTCAACATGATACATATTCATTTTGTTTTTTGATTTGTTTCATCAAAAATATTTTCCATTTCCAATACACGGTCTGTTTAATTGTTTATTCAATTCACTTTACTAATTTGTATTTCAAATATTGAAAGAGTTACTTTCAATCGAAGTCAAGATTTTGGTGTTTGAACTATCAAAGTTCTTTGGAATACGTTCTAGGCTAAAAAGAAGTTTTGCAGCACTCGGCAATCAGTTGCGGAGGTCTAGTTTATGAACACAAGAAAAAGTAAGGCTCCTAAACTCATCATCGTAAATTATTAAGACTCACCATAAGTTGGTTTATATAATATTCGTACGGAACTGTTCGAGTATGTGGATCAAGAGCTATTACCAACATTTCATCTAATTCATCTTGTGTAAATGGTTCTCCACCTTGTGTCATCAAGATCGATATTTGTTCTTGAGTTAAGAAACCTTGTCTATCAGAATCGAGTAACTGGAAAGCTTCTAACAGTTGATCCGGCGAGGATGGCTGGAATCTAGAAATCAATTGATTATATGCTTATCAAGAGTTGACTCTGTGAACTCTGGTCTTAGGGGGTGGCTATTTTTTGTACAGTGGAGCAGATGTCTTTTTAGTATGGAAAATACCTTTTTAGCTATGCACTATCACCTTTTTCCACTTAAAATTATAACTTATCTAAAGGACTTTCCAACTGCGAAGATAAAGTTGTAATTTCAAGTGGAGAAAGGGTGTAGGGTGATACTGTAAACTAAATTATATTATAATTCCACAGTGATACCTGATATATTATTAAGGTTATAACTATCTTAAGAAAATTGCATTATTAATTTGTCTTTCTAAATTATCAAACTTTCATATCTCATATCTTACTTATGTTCAGTTATTAGTTGACTCATATACGGCAAAAACTGGAATAGATGTATAGAACCAGGAGATTCTGGATCTTCATTAGCAACTATTATCTCTTGGATTTCCCCTTCCGATGGACAACAGCCCAAAGATCTAACTATTGTAGGAATTTCACGAGCATCTACTGTTTTGTTTCCAGCGTGATCGAAGACCAAGAATGCATCAGCAATTCGTCTTTCCAAATCATTATTTATTGATACTGCAAATTAACAAAATTTCTGTGATCTACCAAACAACTACGGGATCTGAAGTAAACATTTACTTACCTGAAATGTCACCATCGTCCATTCTTATGAAATATTCTTTATTTGCCTTTCACCGACAAACAAGACTCTACGAAAGTCTATTTTCTTCATAGCAACGGCTTAACAATTAAATCAATATAATATTAAACCGACTGTAAAACACGACGATGGGGTCTGTTAGACGTGTTTTTTCGGTTTAAGTGAATTCGTAAATTTTAGATGATAAGTACAAGAGTATCTTATCTTTTACTATTTATTTATTCTCTCTGTGTAATGAAATCATGCTTGGCAGTTTCATTCAAGATAATCAGGTAATACGATGTATCAAAACGGATATACATCGCAAAACTATCCAAATTAAGTCAAACTTAACTATCTTAAAAGTATTCACTGAACGTCGCTTCAAGGAATTTGTAAAATTTCTCTATTGTTGCCTTCAGTATTTTAATTTTACAAATTCGTTCGTTTCCCAAACTTGAACTCGTGTGCTAAGAGCATGTATAATGAAAAATAATTGTTTTATACTATTATCATTATTATTCATAGAATAGATTTTTTAGATATTAAAAATTGTTAAATTAACGTACAACCGTACTTCTGTCGCGAGTTACTGCCGTACGTGAAGTGAGTCAGTCAAAACGGCAATCATCCAGGGTGTTTCGTGATGATGTGCATAAATTTCGTGAAAAAAAGTAACTTCAAGGTGGTTTTTCGTATGGAATTTTTTGATTTGGATTGTCGTTGTCAAGATATTAGAGTTTCTCGATGGGCGAAAAATTATTTTTTTTGGAATTGGCTGGATAAAGGGACATCATTGCAAAATATTATTAAACCACTTTATAATGTGTACCAAAATTTAAATTTCAAATTTTAACTGTTAAAAAAAATATTTTCGCCCATTTCTAGACTCGAACGTCTTGACATGGAGGAGAACCCAATACAAAATTTAACATGAAAAACCCACCTTGGAATTATTTTTCATACATCCCGTTTAAAGATTTACACATTGTTACGAAACAAATAAGTCGTTCTTATGGTAAATTATGTTTCTTTTCTTACTAGAATAAATTTCTCTATTATCTCAGAACCTCCATATATTTCCTTCCGAAAACATTACTGCCTTTTTGCAATAAATAGAGGTATCTTTTGCCAAAGTTTGAGCTCCATAAAGTTTTATTTGTCAAAGAAAAAAATTAAAAACCGAAAAATTGGTTTTTCGCATTTTGTCGGAAAATTTTGAGGTTAGGGTAAAAATGGTGGGTACAAAATTTGTAAATCTTTTTATTCCCTACAACTTTTATATTTAACTTTTTTTGATAGAATGCACGGTTTGGAGAGAAATCATGAAAAACTGTTTTCAACCCCTAAAAACACACCCCATTCCATCCCGGATAGTAGCTGTCGGTTCGATTTACTTTTCCCTCTTTTATAATATCTGGTTCTACAATATCCCGCTGTCAGATTGCTGTTACGAATTATTTTTCTTATTTCTTATATAATTGCTCCTATTAGTACTGGCCTATTGATAGTAAAGATCTTATTCGATCATTTGTTGTTGTTATAATCAGCTTATACATTGCTAAAAGTGCTATATTCCAACTGTTATTATTTTATACATATTGCAACTGATAAGATACACCTTTGAGGAGTTATTGAAATTGTTGTAACTATCCCTTACTTTTCACCACCCTTAATAATTATTATGGTCGGAATTACATTTTCTAGAGTTTCCCGAGTAAAAAAAACGATCCCATTCAGATTTTGGGAATTAATGTTCTGGCGAGGCGTTACTTCAATTTCCTTAGATAAAAATGTTTTCAAACTCTCGGTCTATCTCGTTCAAAACATATTTTAAGTTTCAAATATAATTTTCTTAGGTATTTTTTAAACTGACAAAGCTAACACGATAATGTCAGATCTTGAAATTTTAGAGGAAGTTAATAACACCCAGTAAAACAAATTTTTTATTCCATTGGTCTATGTTTTATAAAAATGTATTATTAATTTTATAGTTTGAATGAAATGCAATAGAATGGTTGTTAAAGCTTATGTTTAATCAACTGAAGTGCTGGAGTAGTATTTTCATAGTTTTAATAAAAAATACACTTAAAAAATTTTTTCACAAACTTCGTTTTTATTAAACAAAACGTGACACGTTTCACCATACGGTGGCTTTATCAAACAAAGGTTTTTTCAACTATGGTTCATTCCGTGGCTTTATCAAACAAAGGTTTTACCAACTATGGTTTATTCCTTAAATATTAAAATTAAGATTAATTAGGAGGGGATGAGTGAGGTACGTGTACAGTAGGATGAGAGTTACTAACAAATAAATTTAATAATGTAGATTGATAAAGTCTTTCTGATCATTTAAAAGATTTTCTCTATTTTTAAACTTATTAATTACAATTTGTTTAATACTTTACTGACTTTTGTAGAATATCACCTTTCATCTTTGAAGTGATGATCACTTTCTCTAATATGACTTACAACTTTTGAATTTCCTTTGTTCAAATTTAAACTTTTTTGTCTTTCAAAGTGATTCCTTTCATCCTAAAAATAGGCATTGTGAGACATTGGACCCCTGGTCTCTGGGGTCCGAGGCAATTGCACGGGGCCGGAACGGTGGTAGCTACGCTACTGGTTATTAATCGTATTAATAATTGATGAATTGATGATATGTACGAAGACTAGGGGAAAAGTTCCTGAAAAATGAAACAAGAAATGAGTTATTTGGTCAAAACTTACTTTATTTCTGAACATAATCTCCTTGTAGCCCGATACAGTTTTTGTCCGACGTTTTTCTAATGTTCGATCTCTTCCAAATAATACGATTTCGGCAATTCTTTAAAATAGGCGTTTGTTTCAATGATGAACTCATCGTTGGAGCCAAATCTCTTTCCGGCCACCTATTTCTTCAAGTTTGGAAATAGATAAAAATCACAGGGGACCAAATCTGGAGAACATGGTGGATGACGAACCAATTCGTAGAGCAGTTCATGCAATTTTGCCATTGTGACTGTGTATCTGTGCGCCGGTGCGTTTTCTTGGTGGAAGAGCACTCTTTCTTTGCTTCAAATCGGCGTCGAATCGATCTAACAGCTCTGCATATACGCCGGTGATGATTTTTCCCTATTAACGGTAATTGATACGCTACTGTTTCGATTGTTCTTTGGCCTCTGGTGTATTGTGACGGATTCATGTTTCGTCCACAGTTACACAAAGGCGCAAAAAGTCCTTTTTATCGTGCTTGGACATCGCCAAACACTCTTTTGAAGTTGTCACACGGTCGCACTTGTTGTCAACAGAAAGCAAATGCGGCAACCATCTGGCAGATAGCTTTCTCATATTCAAAAATGTATGGAGAATGTTTCGTACCCGTTCGGTTGAGATGTTCATACCCTCAGTAATCTCGTGCACTTCAACTTGCCGATCGTCCAATATCGTATAATGAATTTTATCGACAATTTCTGGCGTTGTAACCTCCGTTGGAAGACCAGAACGTTCGACGTTCTTTGTGGCCATAATACCACAACGAAAATCAGTAAACCACTTGTGAATCGTTCCAATCGATGGTGAAGAGTCCCCATATAGTCCTCATAATGTTTAATAAGTGATGCTTTGGTTTGCGTAATGTTTTTTCCACGCAAGAAATAATGTTTAATCAAGACGCGAAATTTACTTTTTTCCATGCTTGCAAAAATCTTAAAGGCTGCTAGCTTTCGATGGCTGGGTGTCAAAACGGAATTGAATAACATATCAAATGGAAAATTTTAATTCGTTCTAGTTGAAGATGTGGCGCAACCTGTTTTTTTTTCAGGGACTTGTGTGTCCTCGTACACCCTTTGATGATTATCATTTGAGATTTGAAAATTTCAACAGCACACTTATTTTAAAATCCCGTACAAAAGCTTATTTGATCTACATGCGGCTATATGTGTCATGGATAAAGTAAACATCATCTTCATAGGACTATCTTTTCTGCAAAAATCGTACGCTGTGATAGGTATATCGAGTTAAAGTTAGCTGATGCCAGTGGCGGCTCGTGAACTTTTTGAGAGAGGAGGCTGGACATAAAACGTTTTTGTAAAAATATACTCTATTCAGCCAATTAATTTAACCTTCAGTGACAAAATTGATTGTTACCCAGCAAGAACCAACGTGGAGGTATAGAGTTTCTCTTGCCCACAAATTTTTTTTTCGTTCGTTTTTTGTTTTTTATTTTTTTTCGGATTTTTAATTTTTTTCCTTTTTTTTTGGAATTTTTCATATTTTGTTTTTTGTTATTAATTTTATCAACTTTTCTATATCTTAACGAAATTCTACGGTCTTTAATTTACGAAAAATGATCAATAATATTATCATAAAATGTATCATTATGTTTTAAGTGTTTTACTAAATCTTTTTCAATAGATATTAAACTAACATTGTATAAACGATTTTGGCCCATTGTATTTCGCATGTATGTTTTAATTCGTTTGAGAGTAGAAAATGATCTCTCCACCGATGCCGACGTGACAGGAATGGTGACTGTCAAACAAAGTAGTTTATAAAACTGAGGTAAGACTTGTTGCAAATCATTATCTATCATATATTTTATCATATCGGCGTGACTGTCGTACGGGCCTAAAATATATTTATCCCAGTATACAACGCATAATTCATTGTGCAGCGCTATTTTATCAAAAAAATTATATTTTAGAACTAAGTTATCTGAAAGTGTATTGAGAAACTCTTTTGAAAAAGATTCGAAAAATCTTCTATTCGTCAAATCGAAAAACTTCAATTCATGTAAATCGGAAAATCGAATCTCAATATTTGACCTTTAATAGTATCTAAAATTTCATAAAAAAGTTATTTATAATGTAGTTTCTTGTCTACCAAATTATATGTTTTCCTCCTTTTCACGGGAGAAGCCTCATCAGTTGAATAATTTCCAAATAAAATATTAAAATGAAATTCTGTATAACGGAAACTTGAATTTTATCAATGAGATGTGTTAAACGATCTCTTGAATGAATTATATTAGTGAATTTATGTTGTAAAATTCGAAAAATAAGATCAGTTTGTTCAAATATTAATTTAAAAGTATCAAGAAATAACAAAAATTCTTCATTTTCTAAATAAGATTTTAAACCAACAGCAGCATTCAATGAAACCTGATCTGTTGAAAAGTCATCACTGTTTAATATAAAATCAAATATTTCAATTAATTTGTCTTTATTTTTATGGATGATAAACTAAACATTGCATGTGATATAAAATTCCATCGAGTTCGAGCATTACAGGGAATTCTGTTTCCTACTATGTTATTTAAAACTTACGTTTGTTTGAAGACCGTTTAAATGTCCCGCCATTACAGATGCCGTCGTAAGTCTGATTTATTCGCAAAGTCGAATCGTTGAAATGATTCCATTGAAAAATTGAATAAATTGACCGCTGTTCTTCCCGAACTAACATCGTAGAACCCTAAAAATCTTTCCACTAGTTGTCCATTTTTACAATTAATAATTTACCGAACAGACGAATTCTAATCTAACCTTATTTCGCGTGGTGTCACTCAACCATTATACCCGCATAAAACAAAACAAATGCCTGCAAATACTGACGCGTTAGTCATAAAATCGCGAAGCTTACTGTCGTATTCACAAAACAAATCTAACAATTACCTTTATTAAATGAATTTTCAGTTTCATCATGCCCTCTAAAAGCCAAATCTTGAAATGATAAATACAATAAGAAATCAATGATTTTTTTTAAAACTTCGCGGTTTTCTTTAACTGTATTATTATGATTTTCGATTTCGGGTGTTCGTGTAGAATCAATCGCATTAACAATATTCTGTTAATTACCGGTTAATTTAAACTTAATACACGATGTAATATGTTCCTGCGATTTTTCATGTCTTTCTAGGCCACGAGCTAAATTTTTCAAATCATTATAACCCAAGTGCCCCCAACATGAAGTTGTATCTGATGTGAATAGCAAGCAATACCAGCAATATAATTTATTGTGTACATCAGATCCCGTTAACCATACATATTTTTTATAATTATCAGTATTAAACGATCGATTTTGATACTTCCCTGCCATCACTAATCCTTTCAAATCCGGTAAAGGCCGTTTGTTTTTGAAGAACACTTTTCTATCATATGTTAATCCACTAAATGGATTTTCTAAGAACTTTGCAACTAAGTCACTCATAATTTTAACGTTCACCGATTCCGATTAGATAAATTATGACTTAAAAATTAACTACTTAACCTTACTACGCCTCATGGAATAAAAATAACAACTAACCGCATTCTTCTAGCAGCGGTAGGCGGGAGCGCAAGTAATCGTATTTCATTCGATCGACGAATGGATACGAAAAGCTAGCCTCCCTTCCATGTTGCCGTTTTCGCCGTTTCACGCTATTTGGCGATTGACTGGTCGGAAAAACGGCAACTGTGTTGAACAACACAACTCAGCGTTTGAGATATATAGAGAATCTAGCCTCTGACCACTGTTGCCGGATTGAAAATAACTACTGAGAACGGGGAATTAATTGTAAAATTTAAAGAATTATCAGAGAAACAGGAAATAAAATGGAGAATGATCATTAAGATAAATTGGTGAGGAGGCTGAGCCTCCTTAGCCTCCTTCGAGGAGCCGCCACTGGCTGATGCACCTTTCACTCTGTCCCAATATCAGTTAGATATAGTTGTGAACAAATATATTATATAATATATTTTGTTCTGAATCATCGAGTTATCAGTGTTTCTAAATTGTCCTTTGATCGGAATAAATCCTTCAGAAAGTATTCTTATATACGTTTATGGCGGTCTATGACGATCTGATATCCTTATCTAACATGCCTTGCCTTACCAATACCCTTGGATTTCTGCATAATCCTTCTATATTTATAGACTTGAACTATAATAAACAATTTGTTAATCTGAAATTTCCAATCACGTATTTCGCTACTATCCATATTCATATATAACTCGACTGCCAAATTATTATAAACATTTCAGTTTTATCTCTTGAAATAGTAAAATAAAACCTAATATAAATAAACGATATACGTACTTACAAGTAAGAAGTTTAATCAGGTATATAAAGCCAAATAATTGAACAATTGATTCAAATTATAATTACAATTTTTTTAGAAGTTTCCGTTCCGTTTGTATTCAATGCTAATAAATTCGTGTCACTGAAGCCTCTAACTCACGTTTTTCAACTAACTCACTTCTTTTGGCTATTATTGGAGAATTTGCTAGAGGAGGTTGATGTTATCACTTTGGAGGAGATTCTTCATGTAGGTATTTTAATATTCTATGATTCAATTTGGATATTTAGTAATATTTTTTAGTTTTCAATGTTTTACAATAAAAACTTATATAAATAAACAGTTACAGTATAAAAGTTGAAAACAATGTAGGTAGGTATACTTATGAAGAAATTGAGTTGTTCGACAAAGTGATATTCTGATTTGAAACAAATGATACGATTATGCACTGTCCACATAATTGCAGTAGCTCCCAAAAATGGCGGGAAGGAGTTGATATTGGCCATAGAGATCGAAATTATGTCCGACAAGTGTATATATTGTGTTGATGATACAATAATTATTGTGAATTATATTTATTGTTGTGGCTTAAAAAAAATAATAATAAATTAAAGTGAAATGGTAGTGTAAAGATGGAATCGGTGGTAGCCAAGAATAATGTGAAAAGAATGAAAGACAGGTAATGTGCGAGATTGTATAGACTTGGTTAACTTTTTAATAAATGAATGTCGCTTTAATAAGCGTTATTACGGAAACATTCAAATTAATGTACGAATAAACTGAAGTACCGAAGTAGTATTTTCATAGTTTTAATAAAAAATACACTTATAATAAATTTTCACAAACTTCGTTTTTATTGAACAAAACGTGACATGTTTCCCCACACGGTGATGGCTTTATCAAACAAAGGTTTCACCAACCACAGTTTATTCCTTACATATTAAAATTAAGATTAAGAAGGAGGGAATGAGTGAGGTAAGTGTACAGTAGGATCAGAGTTACTTACAATAAATTTAATAATAGAGCGTTGGTAAAGTCTTTCTGATCAATTAAAAGTTTTCCTGCATTTTTAAACTTAATAATTTCAATTTACTCTAAGTTGTTTAATACTTTACTTTTAACTGATTTATGGAGAATCTCAAAATCATCTTTGAAATGATGATCACTTTCTTTATTATGGTTTACAACTTTTGAACCTCCTTTGTTCAAATTTAAATGTTCTTTAATCCTAGTTTTGAAAGATTTTCCTGTCTAACCTATATAGAATGTATCACAATCTTCACACTCTACCTTGTTTACTCCTGATTCTTGATATTTTTTATTGTTTTTAATACATTTGCCTAGCGTATTATTTGTTCTAAAAGATGTGGTAACATTGTGTTTTTTAATTAAATTGCATACATTATCAGAAAGTTTACATACATATATTATTGATTTATAATCATGAGTCTTAGCTGTACTAGAGTAAACTAACTTCATTGCTTCATTATAATCTTTTTTCTTAAGTAAATCAATCACAATTTTTTCGTTATAGACGTTATTAGTTGCGATCTGTTTTATAAATCAAAATTCTTTATGATAATTTAATTCTGACATGGGGATAGTAAAAAGTCTATGTATCATGCTTTGAAGGGCAGCCAGTTTATGTTGTAAGAGGTGGTTTGAATTTTTGTGGATAATAATGTTCGTATGTGAAGACTTATGATATATTGAAAAGAAATGTTTAATATTTAATTTAATTATGATTAAGTTCAAAAAGTTAATAGTTTGATTGACTTCTACTTCAACCGTGAATTTAATTTTGGGGTGTAGATTATTTAAATCTGCATTTATTACACCGTTGATTGCAATTAAAAAAAAAATTTAAAAAACTTCATTTCCAAAAGTTATTTCAATATTCAATATTCGGTATTCCATTCAAAGTAGGTCAAATAGTAACACAATACGAAGAAATCAACGCATTAGTGCCAGCAAGGGGCTCTGAGGCCGTCCGCCACGCGGCTTTGAGCGCCCCCACCCGGTAAAAAATATAGGGAGAGGAATACCCTAATTTTATTGTTCTGGCGAAAATTTCTCAATTATTATGAACAAATCAGATAACATATAGTTCTTATAAATAAAAACAAATGCACAACAAATATTTATCTTACGAGTTTTGACCTTGTAAATTGAAATACATCTAAAAATTTTTAATGCATAACTGTTAATTTGTTATAACGGATTTAATTGCAGAGGAGATATTTCAATATAGTCATTGCTTATATAGGTTACTATAGAATTTATAGTTAATTCGATTTGTCTTTGACAAGTGCTTTCTGATTGGACTGTGGTCATTTTTATAGGTAAGTTTCTACCCATGTGGATTACGTATATTTTAGTTATAGATTTTTATTGAAATGAAAGTTTGTCATTTTAATGAACCTTGGGCAACCACGCGCCGGTGCAGTGTCACATTAGCAAGTTCATTTACAAGATTTGTCAAATCTAGCTCTGCTATCCTATTTGCTTCAATGGACAGCAAAGCCAGATTCATTGTCGAACGCAAATGGTGCTGTCTGAGTCAAGTATTCCATGAGACCAATCATTTCAAACATTAATTGTCCTACGTAGGTATAACATAGAAAAAAGGTTAGTGAAAGAATTTAGCAACTTCTAAGCCTCACCAAATTTGTGAAAAATTCTTCGGAACTTATTGCAAAATTGAAAGATTTCAAACTTAAACCTGGTGATACTGTCGTTTCATTTGATGTGATTATTATTATTATTAAATATCTGTAATGAGCCGAGGTAGAATAACTATTTTAGGCTCAATTACTAAAAATACAGTGTCCAAAGTTGTGAAGTAATATATATAGGATCAATTATTTGTAAATAAATCGGATCACAATAAAGATTAACAATTATTTTTTGTATAACAGTATTTAGAAATACTCCAATCCCAGAGTCGATAAACATTCTGAAGAAATGGCTCTCAAATATTAATAACCCCGATTCTTACATCTTTATGTATGGAGAAAAATTATTTCACTTTTAACAAAAATTACTAAAAACAAACAAGCGGATGTACAATTGGCCAATATTTTTCTAAGCGAACTTGAAACCTCCTTAAAATCAAAATTGAATCACTTTGCAAAAGTTTGATATAAATATGTTGATGACATTTTCGCGATTACAAGTAAATATTTTGATTTACATGACTTTTTGAACACGCTTAATAGCCAATTTGATTCACTGAGATTCACTGTCGAAATAGAAACAGATAATCAACTTCCTTTCTTTGATATTAACATTATAAAAGAAGGTAATCACTTGAATTTCGACATACTCCGGCGGATTCAGCTACACCATTTAGATATAAAATAGCTCCACTTAGTCTAGTTCATAGATCATTGAACGTCTCTTTGAACCAGCAAAATTAGAACAACGAAGTTGAGGAACTTCAGCAAATTGCGTTGAACAATGGTTACCACAAATCTTTGATCAATAATTTAATTTCTTAACAAACAGGAAATTGGAACGTGGGCAACTAACTAATTTAGACCCATTACCTTCAAATACTTCAATAAAATTCAAAAGTTTCACTCATCATCCAACATATGGTTTTCTCTTATATATTGAATGTAAGTAATATAAGATGTTAGAAATATTATTTAAGTAAATACAGTATATGGTAATAAATATATAATTTAGAAAAATATCGATATGAACAAATTTTATTAAAGCTTACAATTATTGAATAAATTTTCTTTAATGCAGTCATTCTTATATAATTGCGATAATTGAACCATATTCAAACTTAAATATTAATATGAACTCACACTTGGGTGATACCAATTATTTATAAATTTTTTTCTTAAGATAGAACTGATATTTATTTGATGGAAATCCATCATATTACAAAAGAGCATCACACTGAATAATACACTGTAAAAAAAATCCAAAATATACTTGTATTATAAAAATAAAAGAAAAACATTATGTTTCGCCACACAGTGGCTATTTATACATAAGGAAAACATGACCAACGGGGCTGACTTAATGATTAGGAATTAAGATTGGTAACAGAGAATTTACGGATTACACGAATACAGGTTGTTTAGACTAAGGGATTGAAATCTAATAATTAGTTTGAGACAGGTTGCATGTGGGAAGGGATTAAAAAGCGGAGATTATGAAAGATTATTGAGTAAAATATGACTGTGGCTATATTTATTGAATACTGTGTAATCTAGGTTAACTAAAAGTCAACCTTTAAAACATATAAGATTTCAAAAAGTTTGATCAAATTGGTGACCTGTCTCTAAAAATATTTGGCGTAACGTTTGTTATTCGTATAAGTCCTGAAATGTTCGCCCACTTTACCAGAGAAAACCTACCACTTTGACAAGCTTGGACACGATTCACAATTCAACCTATAGACTCCAGATTTCAATTATTTTCTTAACTGCAGTTTCCTTGTCGTGCACAGAAGCTGATTTGATTTAAAAATCATTAGCAAAATAACGATTTATGAAGATAATAAGCCCTGTATTCACCTTCTTTCACAATTGGAACACAAGGGACTTGAACACGTCGATATAAAATATAATTTTGCTGGGGATCTGTACAGGAAGAAGCTAATTAAATTCGTATATATTAATATCAAAGATCAATTCTTCCAAAAATTCAATTTGTCAAGTTGCGCCAAGGTATGGGAATTCAAGAATTTAAAAAAATTTTAAATTGAGGGGGAGCTCAATTTTACAATGTAACCCTATTTTATTCTGGTATTGACAGTTTTACTCTAGTGTTTTACTCAACTTAACTGTCTGTCTAATTAAATTACTGCAATCTAAAAAAAATTTCTTTTGTACATTTTTAGCTTGTCAGTAAAACACATTGTATCCGTTTTAAGAACGCAGTTCTTTTTATTTCGTCAAGCTCAATAAATTTAACATAGTAGATGAACACTCATGGAATATTTTCTGCTCTTTATTGAACTTATCAAATCTTACCAAACCTTCGTTTCAGCTTCTTCTATTTTAATGTAGTATTATTTTGTTATGTCCTTTTAGGTAGTAAATCTACAATTGCATCTGCAACTATGACTACGTCATCAGTTAATAGATACGAACACTTGAATGTAACAGTCCCAAAAGAGTTTGTTTATCATGTCAAACTTAATAGACCCAAAAAATGGAATGCCATACATCATCCCATGTGGCTGTAAGTATAATTATTTTGTTTTATTTCCTAATTAAAAGGAGGTGCGAGATTAAATTGTTTGAAATAAATAGCTTTGTAAAGTACAGTGCTCCCCAAAAGTAACGTATAAATTTCATAAAATCGTTTACAAAAATATTTTAGAAATACATTTGGGCAAATCGATTTTTATTTTTAAATTTCCACATATACACGTAATTTTCAACTATCACGCCCCTTCGCCCCTAAGGTTTAGTAATCCCAAATTAAATTTAAATTGCAAAGAACCCCTTGTGATATCTCGATTGGAAGATTTTTTATACCGAACAAAATAAAAGCTTTTCAAAATCCGTTGCAATGGAATTATAGAGATTATTTCACTAGATTCCATAAATTTCCTCAATTCAATAAATTGCTCTACTTTCTTAAAGGAAGAGGTACCGTGACCAAGATGCGTTACCGATATAGTAAATATAAATGTTATGCTAATAAATATGCCTGGAGTGATTGAGTCTTCTTTCCTCGTTTCCTGTAACGCGTCAATATTTACAGGTTTATTAAAATATACTATAGTTTTCAAATAACCCCAGAGAAAATAGTCTAACGTGGTCAAATCTGGCGATTTTGCTGGCCAGTCTACAGGTCCATGGCTATCAATCCACCGATTAGAAAATTTTTGATTAAGATATTCCTGAACTGGACGTGCATAATATGGAGGCACACCGTCTTACTGCTGCAACCGAATTCTGGTATCTGGTTCATCAGGATCTTTGGAGACAGTTGAGGTACTGTTCACGATTCAGCGTTCCGTCGAAGGAGAATCCACCCATTAAGCTTTAGAGGATATTGTGTATTCGCTTCCATTTTCAAATTTTCAACAGCCCAGTAATTTTGTTTATTAACGGTATCATTTCAATCAAATGTTGTCTCATCATAAAAGAAGAAATTTCTAATTAAGCAAGGATTTGCATTGGAGAGTCATACGGGTAAAATTTTTGCTCATGAAGAAGTCTGAAAACTATATCAACATGTGAAGCGACCACCACGAGGGTTAAATGTGGATTTTCTTGCACCATTAAAAGAGCACGTACTTGTCTGTTTTCATCTAATTCCGGTGGATTGATACTTTGATTCTCTCAGCTTCAGTAAGCCTCATTTTTGGTGTTATTTCTCAAATCGAAGTCGAAATAACACACTAAATCCACTAAATTGTATTTGACATAAGCAATATACAAGTTTCAACTGTTTCTACGACATTGCAATGGCCGCTTCAACATCCTCTGTACTATATTCGTTATTCATCAACTGATTTCGAATTTTTTTTTTCTTATTCAGTGTGAAAAACTTATCAATCGAGGGGTAGGTACTTTGCCATTTGAATTTTTAATGTATAAGTTGTTAGCCTTCAGGGGTGAAGGGGTGTGAGGGTGAACATTACATGTCCAGATGGCAATTTGAAAATAAAAATCGACGGTCCGAGCATTTTTGTGAACAATTTTACAGAATTTATCCGTTACTTTTGGGAAGAACTGTATATATTTATATGTAATATTCAAAATACTATTGGGTTTACGAGGAACTCGAGAAATAATCAACTTTTTTAAGAATAATGTGTAGTGGCATACAAACACATTTCGTTTTGGCAGTCATTAGACAAAGTATTGGTTCACCTGGTTGAACAGTGACAACACGTCCTTTAGTCCCAGACAGCTGTTTCGCTCTTCTCTTGACTTCGTTAGTGGCATGAGGCAAACGTGAAGTTACTGATCAACCATCTCCGAGTGATGTATTTTTTAAGAATGATTTAGATGATGATTAGTTACCTACTGTTTTTCAGAGAAATCCGTAAATGTTTCGAAGATTTGAGTGAGAACGAAAATTGTAGAGTTGTCGTCTTGTCTGGGGCAGGCAAAGTATTCACTGCAGGTACAGAATATTATATATTTATCGATTTATCTATTCAATAGACGATTACATAAGTTCACGAAGAATTCATAGTAAGAACTTCTCTGCTAGATTAGTAGATATCTCCAATCTTTTATTGATGAAATTTTAGTCTACCTGCTGTAAATAATTATTCAACGAAACATAATCATTTCGTTGGACATTACGTTCAGAAAATATATTTGCGAATCTTTAAGGCGATTAAATAATTCAACTATAACTATGTGTCATGAAACACATAGTCACATTATCATTGTTCAGTAAAACATTTTTCGAGTGTAGCGCAAAAATTGTCGGCCTGACTCTGAAAGAAACGGCGAAGTCTCAAAATTTAACTTTATTTTTCAATTTTCCCCCTTGACATCAATTCCCGAATAGGTTATAGACTTGTCCAAAACCGCAGTCCAGAATTGCGGTTTGCGTAATTGCGGGCAAAATGTACCGCTGCATTGCCGTGCAACAATCGTACGTTCCTATCAGTTTTCCACATTTTTTCTACTGGATATTTTCCCATAATTTGTGAAGGCATCCCATTTAAAGCCTATAAGAGTAATGCCCTCATAATCCCAAAAGATCGTAGCCATTACCTGAACTTTCTTGGTGGCGCTTCTCTTTTCGCCTTCACCTCCCTTTGGATTCGAGATCATCATGAAAATTTGAATGAGGAATAGCTAAGTATAAATACCTATTCTTAGTGACGTCCATTTAAAATTTAAATATTCGCGATTCCAAAGAAAAATTATCATAAATTATGAATATTGTAAAAATTGAACACTACTGTTGATATCACTTTTATTTGTAACTTCCGTTACTCGAGGTTCAGCGTTATGACGTCATCTTCGGACAGTATTTAAATACAATTAAAATGCATAACTTCATTATTACTATAGGTGTTGGGTTTATACATTCTAATAAGGATGAATTAATATTAACAATAGGGTATAGTACAGTAGGGCAATAAATCCTGCACACGTTGGTAGTGAAATGGATGAATTCATTAATCATCCTCCCTATCTAAAATCAATCAATTTGATATTTTATGTACTCACATTTCTTATTATTCTTGCCCGTTGCACGTTAAAGTTTCTGGATAGGGGAGAGTTGGATAAAGTGAGGAAATAGGATAAAATAGGGTAGTTGCTATTCCAGGCATGTGTTTGCAGGAACCTACTTGTAAACCATATACATCGAAGCCTCTGTAGAGTGACAGTTAGTTTTTGCCAGTTTGGCTGCGCTTATACGACCGATGTTCATTGTGTGTTACCAACTTAATATTAATAGTATATTGTACAACAAGTGAGAAATATGTCGTTTTCTCACGAATTGTACATTGTACTTTTTCTACGGATGCGTTGTTCTCAAGTATTGAAAATTAAAATACATATACAATAATACTTGTTTGTCATTAACTCATTTTTATATTTTATTTAAAATAGTAACTAACAGTTATATTTGAACTATTTTGTAAAGTAATTCCTGGTAGGTTGTTTTGTTTCAACATGTTTTCGGTAATTGAAATATTAGCTGCGGTCGAAGTTGAAGTTGATGGGGAAACGTACTGAGCTTCCACAGCATTGTTGTGTTCAGGTTCTAATGGCACTGGAGGCTGAATGGATTCTACTATACTTTTTGAAATTTTCATTTTGTTAGCTATGGAGTTGTCGATATAAGATTCAGCAACATTGCTGGATTTCCAACCCCCATGGCGTTTTAAAGTTAAAAGATCTGCCCCGGCATTAACTAAAATAGTCGCAGATGACCTTCGAAACATTTGCTATTTTTGTAATTTAAAAAAAAAACGTGTATCACTTGTGCATGGTCGAAGCTTCACATATTTTTTGTAAATTTGGTAGAATTCTCCTGTGACTGTGAAATTTCTAGGAACCTTGGTTTTAGTATCGGGTAATTTTATTAAAAGGGCCGAATTAAGATCTTCCATGTCATCAATTTTTAATTTTCGAAGTTCATCACAACGGCATGCCCCTGTAAGGCCAATAGCTGAAGCAGCCTGAAATCAAAACCAAACATTCATTTTCCGATAACAATTTAAAAATTTTCAATTCATACCGATATCAGCAAATACTTTTCATCAGGTGCATCTTTTAAAAATTGTTGAATTTCTTCAGAAGTTAATGTTTTTGACTGTTTTGGAACATATTTTTCAGATTTGCGTTTTAAAAATGCACGTAGTTTTACGTATTTTGATATATCAACACAGTTTTTAATCATTAAGGTACTCCTTAGCATCGAGTACTGAGACCATAATGTTGATGATTTCAATCTTCTTGACAACTCTTCAAAATAAACTAACAAGGTGTTTTCGGAACAAGAATTTATCTTGGCTTTCATTTTCCAGTCCATAAAGTTTCTGTAAGCGATTTCATATTTTTCCCTTGATGTGCTTGGTAGCAAATTATTGCAAACATCTATTGCTTTCTGAATAATTTCTGGAGGTGTATTTTCCGACTCTAAATCTTCGTATTCCATTATATTCAATATTTAATGAATCTGAACTGTTTATATTATAACAAATAACAATAAAACTATTTTCGTTGGATAAGTTGACAGCAATAATTATGCAGTGCTTCGGTTTTGTTGTTATAGAAACGCCAACAATGGGCTACTTGGATATTGCACGCGAATCGTCGGCGTAGCGTTGTCAACGTGGAGAACGTGTCATATCAATCTGACATGTAACAATTCATGACTGACTTGGGTTATCGTGATAACAGTGAGAAATTATTTCTCACTGTGAGAAATTATATCTCACTGTATTGGCGGATATTTCTCACTGCGTGAGAAATCTTTCGTTTTGAACGTATGAAAGCGATGAGAGAAGTGGCACATTGTATAGCATCCGTAGAAAAATAGATATACCCCGGCGAAATTCAAAAGTTTCACTTATCATACTTCAGTAATTAATAAATTCCATAATTTGTTTTCTAAATTTGCAATATCCAGTTTATAGATGTAAGAACAATAAAATATCGTTTAGGCAACACCTACAATATTCAAGTCACGAAGATTGATCCAAAAGAAGTTATATATATTAATGTGCAAATAACACATACGATACTCCTGGTAGATTATTTGTATGAATGTAGAGATATACTCTATCTCATTCAATTTGAGGTACGAAAAGAGGAACAAATATTGTTATTTCAGCAATGGTATTTACATAAGGCGAATCATATAACGATATTGTATATAATAAATGAGAAAAACCCTCCAACTGGAAATGCCTTGGAAAATTTCCATCAAACAACATAACATCATTTGATCATGTATTTTTAGTGACAATTGTGGATTCCAAACTGAACGATGATTTCGGAAATATTTGCTATGTAATGGAATAATTAGAGTTATCTGAGAGGATTCCTTAATCTGTTAAGCTCAATAGATTTCTCTATTTTTCCAAAATAAATGAAGCTTCGATAGCGTGGCCTAGTAAAAACAAAATGTTATATGAATGTCAATGTAAGCAGGGTCATCATATTCTCCTTCAAAAATCAAGGCTAGGTTACAACCTCGTAGAACTGCATTGATAATATAGTTAATATTGTTAATTTCAGGATAATATATACTCGTATTATATGATTAAGAAGAATCAATAAATCATAATAGAATAGTCTACACAAAAGTTATTGCGTTAGCAATTTTAGCATGTGTAAGTTTTCCAATAAACTATTAGTCCAGTAAATAAGCCGGGAAGAAGTGCCAAAAGTAGCTTGGATTTGAAAAATTCTTTATACATCGTGTTACTTGGACCCCCAGGACTATTTATTGCACTTAACTCGTTTGCATGCTGCCAAAATGCCAAAGTTAGGGTCGGTTAAAGCCCCCGAAACTAGACTTATTAAAAGATTTTTTTTTCAATGACAGTTTTGCCTTGACAATATATACTCGGGGGTTCTCGATGTCGCTGATTACGAATCTGAGGTCTAATTAGGTAAATTCGAAATGGTGGATCGGGAGTAGAGTCATTTTCTCATGAAAATCCTGTTTTTTTTTCGTTTTTTGGCTCAAAATCGGTACTTGGGGGTTTTAGAAGTAACTGATACGAATCTGAGGTCCAATTAGGTAAATTCAAGATGGTGGACCGGAAGTAGAGTTGTTTACGAATCTGAGGTCTAATTAACATTAATTATGAAAAATATGAAGTCAAATTGTTTCGTACTTGAAAAACACGCGTAATAGGCTAGAGTATAGACTATTATTTTTCGTGGTAAAATCCTTCTTGTAGTGAAAACGAATTTTCCAACGTCAGCAAAAATGAAAAGAAAACGAGGATTTGTATGAGAAAAGGACTGTCCTTCCGGTCCGCCATTTTGAATATACCCAATTAGACCTCAGATTCGTAATCATCCACCTCGAAAACCCCAAGTATTTATTTTCAAGGCAAAATGTCAATTCTAAATTTTTTTATGAGAAATAGCTCGATTTCTGGTCAGCCATGTTGAATTTCCTAAATGGGACGTCTGATTCGTAATCAGACCCGATGCAAAAATAATTTGTCTAATCCTAGCTACTTCCCCACGTTTACACGTAGCCCGGCTTATTTACTGGACTATATGGAGGTCAACGGGTTATAATTGCTAGCAAATTGATTATCCTTAGCTACGTATACCAAGAACCTGGTTATCACAGTACAATTATGTACAATTTCATCGGGTTAAATTGAAACACGGTGTATCAATCTGAATGGAGATGAAGGAAAACAGATTGTTCTACAACAGGAAAACAATTGAAGCCGAAGTAATAATTTATTTATAAGCAATACGCAAGGTTTCTCTTATTTCTCGAGGGTAGGGATTCAAGTAGCACTTCTCAGGATCATGGTAAACACTATAATTCAAAACGCGTCAGATGAAGCGAGATGCAATAAGGAGTGCACACTGCACTGTGCTATTTAGGAAGCAAATATAAGTCTGTTTTACAAAAGACAAATTATTATATAGCAACGATTTTTCCGTCAGCTTTACTCATTCTATTCGATTCGTAAAGCTAAGACAGTGAACAGGTTTCATATTTGTGTTGCAGACATTTTATCAGATTGCATCTTGGAGGAAGAAGATCTATGTCATGCTCTGAAATATTATCCAATCAGTCTAATTGAAGTTTCTCACATATTAATGCTTACTAATACATAATGACATTCACATTTCGCAACCTATATTTATGGAGCAAGTTTGTATTGAAGATGAGTTCCGATGGATGAACTGGACATTACTAGGCAATGTCTCTTCTATTTCTCTATGTTTTCAGAGAATTTTATATTATCTCTTATTTAACAGGCGCTCTAGTCCTCTTCATACCTCTTGCGATTTGAAAGTTTCCGAAAATCTTTTGGATTTTGTTGAATTTCGTAGAATTGATTCTTGGCCAATCAATGAGTTTGATTATTCGTAAAAAGTCTATCTACAAGTTTTAATTTCTTCTGGTTGTTTTTATGGTTCATTTGTTAAAAATTCTCTTTCACTTCACGAATTCTTGTGAAGCTATATTTTTCTATTTTTCCTTCTGTTTCGTCTTTTTTTAATTGAAGCTTCTTTTGAAACATATAAGCATCTCTGCGTTTATTATCTGTATTAGTGGTTTTCTCCAGATTCTTTTCAAAGGTCACCCTTTTATCTAGGGTTATCCCAAGGTACTTGACTGCGTCCGTCATCTGTATGTTTTCCCCGTACTATAAATCTAAGTCTTGTATGTTTTCAATGTCCTTTCTCATAGTGAATGGTACAATGGTTATTTTCGAAGAATTCACTTCCACTCCTTCCTTGTTGCACCATTTTTCCACGGTGTTCATCGGAGATTTTATTGTGCTCCCGAACTCCCCTTGTACTATCCTATTACACAGAATCCTTTGCTCTCAAGGAATATTAGAATTTCGTCCACCACCAGACTCCACAGCAGAGGTGGCAGTACACCTCCCTGCGGACATCCTCCAGCAACCCGCATCTTCTTCTCGACCTCATTGAGAGTTCCTATGAGTGATACTGAAGCGTTGTTTTGCGGCCAACATCGTGAAGGTGCGAGAAAGAGAAGAATGAGATGGGGACATTGTTTGCCTTCAGTTTTAATCAGATGTGTATTCATACTGTCCGCTAAGAATGTGACTAGTTGATGACTCGCAATTTTATGCTTAGATTTACCGGTAATCATCTCAATTTTCTTAAAATCTGGGAGTGGACAAGGGTATGGTTAAAGTTATATATGTTAATTGTAATTGAATACTGTCTGAAGATGGTGGAATAATGGAAGTGATATCAACATAGTAGTGTTCGATTATTACGAAATCAATATCTTATCACGTAGTAAAGGGTGAAACGATAGAATTTTTTATAAATTATGAATTTCAGGTATAGATCTGATGTACGCAAATCAGATTTCTGTTGAAGCCACTCGTGATGGAGATGTTGCACGAAAAGGAAAAGCTATTAAAAGTCACTTAATTTCTATTCAAGAATCCGTTACAGCCATAGAATTATGTATAAAACCTGTAATAGTAGCTATACATTCAGCATGCGTTGGAGGTGGTATTTCCCTCGCCACTGCAGCTGATATAAGATATTGTACTAAAGATACCTGGTTCCAAGTCAAAGAGGTATAAGTATAATTATGATCAATTTCAATTACCATAATATTTTGTATTAATTCATCCATCAGCTTGACATTGGAAAAGCTACCGAATTAGGAGCTCTGCAAAGACTCCCTAAAATAGTTGGACATAATGGTTGGATTCGGGAAATTTGCTATACAGCGCGCAAAGTTCGATCCGATGAAGCGCTAGCTGTTGGATTAGTCTCCAAAGTTTATGAAAATAAGACAAGGTGAATCTTTTCTACTACTCTGGAACTTGTTGAACAATTATCGTGATGGAAGTGATACATATTTCCATATAATATTACTACAAATTTCATATTGTTATGTTTTATCGGTTGCAGCTTAATCGAAAATGTGATTAAAATAGCAGAAACGATTGCAAAAAAAAGTCCTGTAGCCGTTCAAGGGACTAAGCACAATATTATTTATTCTAGAGATCACACTGTTCGAGATGGATTGGCACACAGTGTAAGTATATAGTAAATAACTGACTCTAAAACATATCCAAATTCAATATGTCAGAACATGAAGCATTTATTCAATCAGATTCTGAAGCTTCAGCGTTTACTTAGTAGCAGTAACTGCATTCACATTACATAGTAAAATGAGAATAAAACAAAACTGTTTGTCTTTATGTAGATAAGTTAATACATATTTGTACAAGGTGGCAATTTAGTTTCTTAATTAGTACAAAAGTATGTGTCACGTCATCAGCAAGAGGCTTAGAGAAAAGACGTAGCTTACGACAGCATCGCTTAGTCTTAGTGGTGAATAGCCGGTATTGTCTGTGACAGGTGACAAATATAAGAATTAAACAGAGCTTTACTGTATCATGTGGAAAATTATAAATTGCATCTGTAAGGTGTCCTCGTGTAATAAAAACTTATTTTTACCTGTAAATAAGCGTGTATAAGTGTTATGACTGAATAGAGTGCGTTGCAATTTCGTAAGTTTTAAATAAATTATTAGTTAACAAGCCTCATGGCAAAATGCTATAGCAAAAAATTCAATATGATTAAAAATATATATATGTTTATACTTTGACTACACGAGAGGGAAATGCGCCTAATTGTACGTTGACCAAAGACAATTTCAGGCATATGGCTAACTATGAATTGTTATTTGAAATTTCTAGGTTTTATGGAATAGACTGATGTTACAATCTAAAGATTTTGCCCTCGCCCTTAATGCGGCTAGAACTAAAAACCCAGGTGTACATTTTTCGAAGCTGTGAAAGGAGACTATATTCGTGAATGCACAAATATTATGTATTAGTTAATTATATTACATTAATTTTTAACGGACTTTTATTTTATTCCTTACTTTTTTTAGTATCCATTAACCACAGTAATTTGAGGTAAATGAATATCTTATGAAATGAGGTTGTTGAAGAGATGTCTTTTGTCAAAAACCATGATAAGAGTGAAAACTGTTTTACGAAAAACGCGTCACCAAATAAATAAGTTGCGAGAGAGTTGTGTCACTAACATCTCTAGCTTATCTGGTAAAGTGACTATCGAGGAGTAAAAGACTAAGGAAAATTCGCAGTTACCTTCTATCAAGAGATTTATTTATTGGACGGTAATAAACCTAAACAACAGAGCTTACGAACCAACAAGAGTGAGGTTATCTATTACATGTGGCCTTGGTTTCATTGTTTGGCTAGTATGAAGGACCAGAAAGGCGTATCCAAAATTTTTTAAGTATATAAATAATTATTAGCTGCATGTTAATTATTCATGCCTGTAGTCTGTAGTAATTTTAACACCTAAAATAAATATTGGTAATAGATTATCGCACTGAATGATTGAAATTTTTCAGACTTTATTGAATCAAATGATGTATAAATTTGAAGACTGTCTTCAATGCTTCAACGCACATCGAGGAAGTGGAATCAAAATTATTAGTTTTGTGACGTACCTACCTTGTTACTTTTTGGCGATTGTTACTTACGACGGCTTCAACCCTCCTTCGAGTCTATTAGATCTGAATCTAATTGTCTTTGATTTTTGTTGAGGCTTACTCCTTGTTGAATGCTTCTGCTATGGCCCTCAATAAAAAGCGTATCACAGTGCTATCTATGGATAGACATGTCCCAAATTAGTCTCAATAGAGTAAGTATACATGGGTCAATAGGCAAACTGAATAGTATTAGAATTGTAGGTTTTAATTGCGATTAATACTTGGTTACGTCTAGGCTATTTGAATGATTTTGCAGAAAGTTATGTTAAACAAACACAGAATCATGCATGGGAAAAGTATTTGAGTTGTAGTGGTTCCTTCGTAATACCCCAACTACGCCCGCGTAATATCAGTAATCTTTTTGGTATTTTTCAATTATGGTGAATACTGAAATTTATTCATCCTGCACTTCTTTCAGGCTAGTACGCGCAGATTCTCGACAACGGTCTCACCGGTAATCGTGGTGCCAGGCACTTATATACTACCCACACCTAAATTTGGCAATTATAACTCTTTCTTCCGGGTAGTCGCAGCGTGTTAGAATTATAATTACCTCGTCAGCAATACCACTTTACTTCCAGGTAGACACAGCGTGTACAGTGAATATTGCGACTCTCGAACATACTCCCCCTTCAGAGCCTATCTCCGGGGAGTCACAGCGTGTAGACCCTGGCGGTGGACTATCTACGACACACCCATATTTCCGGGTAGACACATTGTATATTGGTGTGTCGTGATTCCCTTTCACTCTAATCATTCACACCCTCTGACACAATACAATTACTTAATAAATTCAATTACACGTTTATCGGCACAGAAAACAATCAGTTTTATCGGGATGTTATGGAAATCTGAACAGGATAAACTTATCAGGTACAATACAACAATAACAATTAAGAATTAAACGATATTTGATATTTCAAGGTCGTACCGCGAGCAAAACAATGGAACTCAATATACTAACTCAATTAGCAAAATTAATATTCACCTAATACTTCAATGGTAACTGGCGGAACACTTAATTTTCGATTTTGGTGGTACAAATGATTGCTTATACTCACTCACTTTCTCTCTAAGGCTGTTTAACTAACTGACTATCTATAACTGACTATATCAAACTAACTCTGGCTGATTAATTAATTGATATAACTTGCGAGTCGTTCTTTTATACCAATTGAGGTTCTGGTCAAGTCAACTCCACTAGTTTCAGCTGACCCCTTTTTTATTCGCGCTAATGATGCTCCACCAGTTCCTAAATGTTATGCCGTGATTTTTATGCTCACGACGTCTGTTACGTTATCTTATGTTACAATCAAATATGCACTGTTTTAAATGAAATCAAATATACGCGGCTTATGAATTGAAATGAATTCAAATATGATGCTTATACTACACCCGGTACTATCTATATTCTTATACAACAATATAATTATCTAGAATCATGAAGTCTATATACTAATATAAACGAGATCTGAAATTTATGACCAATATATACGAGTTTCCCGTTAAACTATTATTCAATATTTTTGAGCTTCGTTGCAGTTTTTATATAAGAAAGTCAAATGACAGTTACACACGCAGTACTACAAACATTATATCCATATATTTATTGCATCATTGCCCAAAATTATCCAAAAATCAAAATAATTTCAATATGATGATACAGGTGTATTAAAAAAGTATTTTTTTTGAGTGATCGTTGAATATACGTACAAGATACTCCAGTTAAGAAAAAAACAATTTTCATTGTGACGTTATATTAATACAGAGCATATCTTATGTATAATCTATACGTATTGGCCTTTTATTTTATCCGGTGAATGTTACACTTCGCTGGAACATTTGAGAGAACCGTTTTGGTCCTGGGGGAGGAGGTGGTTTCTCCGCTTCCACTCTATCACCTAGTCTAAAGACGTTAATCTCACCTTCTGGATCATACTATAATCATGACAATTTTCAAAATCAAAATCACATTGGTACTTGTCGTCATTCGATATTTGAATGGTAGTCTCAAAATTGGATGTTCAAAGGGACCACCCAAACAAAAAGGAATCAATTTGCATCGAAATTCATCCTAAAGTAGCTCTCTGAAATCATTTCCAAAAGATAAGTGGGCGTTTATCTAAATAACGCTGAGCTACTTACTACCTTAATATCTATGATATAAGGTTCGTTCCAACACCTCGAGAAACCGTTCATCGCACGGTCGCGCTTTTGCGCAATAGCTCAAACCCGTTCCAACCGAGAACTGACGGTTTATCGGATGATCCGTTTGGCATTCCAACCAAAGCGCAATCGTTTTCGAACCGGTTTCCGTACGGCCATTTCAGTACATGGTCAAAAGTAGAAACTAGTGTGGATTGACCTGCGCATTGAACATTTGAGAGCTGATTTGAATTTGTTCATTTGTTGTGTTTGTTATATATTGGTATTTATTTTGATTAACAATTTAAAATGAGTGATGAAGGAGATAGCGACCTATCAGATTTCGAATCTAGTGAGGATGATGGAGAATTCGTACTGAACGAACCTAGAATGAAAAACCAAAATTATTTAGGTGAGTAATAGGTTAACAAGATTTTGTTTCCAAGCAACATTGGGCAGTAGTTATTCAAATTAATTATGTATAATTTTAGAAGAAACAGTACCACAATACTCTGAGGAAGTGTTCTTTGAACATTTTAGACTATCTAGGGAAATTGTTGATAATATAAGTCATAGGTTTGAAACTAGCCTCTATTTTCACAACAAATTAGGGCAGTACGGAAATATTCAATTTGCAGATGATATATCCCTGGTTCTTGGCGAACTGGGTTTGGAAGAAATTAAGGAGAAAATGATTCAGATATTGGAGGTATTAGAGGAATGGTTTTCTAATAATTTTTAAAACTCAACATAAATAAGACAAACGTCATAAGATTTAATTATACAAAACAAAGTGACCCTCTGACAGTCACTTATAATGGAGCTCAAATAGAATCTGTTGATAATGTACAGTTTCTTGGAATCAAGATTGACAGTAGGCTTGACTGGCGTAGTCATATTGATTCCTTGACTCGGCAAATAAGCAGGTATTGTTACGCGCTGAAAATGTTAACATTTTTAGTATCTAGAGGAACCGCCTTCATTGCATATCATGCGTTTGTGGAATCAAGGATTAGATATGGAATTATTTTTTGGGCCAATTCATCCGATGCCGACAGGGTATTTGTAATTCAGAAACGCATGTTAAGAAATATTCTACAACTCAAAAATCGTGAGAGTTGCAAACCTCACTTTTCTTCAAATAACATTCTCACTCTATCTAGCTTATACATATTAGAAGCGGTAATGTTTATTAAAAATAACCCGGACCTATATGTAGATTTTAATCGAGATCATATGCACAATACACGTTATAAAGCAAATCTCTTACCGACTAGGTATCAATTTTCATACTTACAAAGAAATGTTCATAGCTCAATAATATCTGTCTATAATAATGTTCCAGCAAGTGTTAGGGCTCTACCTGTTGGACTTTTAAAGAACACATTAAAACAGTTTCTAATCAAGAAATCTTACTATACAGTAGAGGAATTTCTATGTGATAAAATGTGATACTTCTCAACTAGTTATTTTATCTTACCTTTGTTTTTTTTTTTTTTATATTAGTTTATTTTATTTTGTATTGGATATGTTCTATGCCTTGTAGCCTTATGGAACTAATAAAAGTATTATTATTATTATTATTATATACCTGCTTTACATCAAGTAAGTAATTAGGTTATTGCTCGTTACATCGATTAATTTAACTTTGAATTCATGATAGGAATATTCAACTAGAGATAAATTACAAATGGATTTTGTTTCAGGTACTTATCTATTTGTGGTACATTGGGCACCAAACTGTCAGCTTTCGAGATGTCTCTGATCGTTTCAATATAACGATAAGTTCAGTAAATAGAGTCATACGTCGCCTTACTTTATTTTTAAGCAACTTGGCACCAGAAGTTATAACATGGCCAAATAATCTTCAAAAGAGTATCGGTGAAGAACATTTTAGAAGAAATGGATTTCCAAATATTATGGGGGCAATTGATGGAAGTCACATTAAAGTTGATAAGCCTGAAAATGATCCTGATTCATATATAAACCGAAAAGGGTACTACTCAATTCAGGTAGGTAATATGATAATTATTCAGAAATAAATTTTTTCTCAATGAAAATAAGATGAAAAAATACAATAATAATTTCCTTGCTAACATATTTTAGTTTATAATCGTTTCGTTTCAGATGCAAGCTGTATGTGATTATCAAAGAAGAATAGTAGATGTATTTATAGGGTATCCAGGCTCTGTGCATGATAGTCGAGTGTTCAGGAATTCTAGTCTGAAAAATAATCTGGAGGAGAAATGTGGGAGATATTTCCTTCTGGGAGATAGTGGATACCCTTTACTTAGCAACTTACTAACCCCATATAAAGACAGAGGAAACCTAACCAGAACACAACAAAATTATAATGTAAAACTGGCCAAGAATCGTTATGTGATTGAACATTGCTTTGGCATATTAAAACAGAAATTTCGACAATTGTATCATGTCAAGCTGAGAAATAATAGGTTGATTTGTCACTTAATCAGAGCAGCATGTGTTCTGCATAATATGGCAATAGATGACAACTTCATTGTCAATCATGAACAAGATCCAGATTATCATGATGTAGAAATTCAGGAACATCAAAATGATCACATTGAAGATGTGAATGATGCAGCTGATGATGGGCGAGCTCGTGCTGTTAGAGATAGAGTTGCAAACACTTTGGAAATGTGATATATGTTCTCGATTAAATTTTTTTGTACTTAATCAGGTTTCTTTTCAATGTTTTCCCAATTTATAAACTTCAACTCAATTTCAATTTTAAGAACAAGAGGTTTTGTAATTTTTTTAATATCAAAACGACATTCGAAAGAACAAGACTATATTCATAAAAACAGAATTTATAAACATAATAAAAAATGAAACACCTTATTTAAATAAGAAACAAGTAACTAATATAGTAACGTTTTCATAAAATGAAACTCAATACACTGGAATAATAAAACGATGAGAAAGTGTAATTTGTACTATAAGAGCTGCAGTAGTCAAATATAATATAATAAATATGAATGAATATTATCCAACAATATTATTATTGCAATGATTGCATCTTGTATTTATTTTTAAAATAACATTTCTTTCTCTGATTAAATTATTTCTGTTCCTTATTTCTTCCAATTTTTGATTTTCAATCTCTAACCTCTTATTATAATAATCAATTCTGTCAAACCGAAATTTTTCAATTGTTGTTTTCTTTTTTAGTATCGTAGTTCTTTTTGTTGTTGGTTTTACATTATTTTCTATTTTTATCTCCTCTACAGTATCATTCTTTTCATCTTGTATAATGTCCACTGTATCAGAGCTCAATAAAATTTCTGGATGGATATTTGTCTTTCCACAAAAGATTTCTCCCATTTCCACTTCATATTCAAAGTATTTGCGTCCTCTTCCTAAAATATAACAAAATTTATAAATACTACTAGATACATAACATATGATTTTTAATACTGATATTTTCATCGCTTTCTCAAGGTCTACATAATTCTACAGAATCACCCTGAGGAAGCTATAACAATATACTGTTATGAAAAAATATCTTTCCATTGACCCACTAGGTCGTGACTACTCATATATTGAATATTTCAATTACTTACCAGTTTTATTTTGACTATCTACAAATCTTTTGTAGTTCCTCTCAAGAACCCTCCAACGGTTGAGGCAATTCTTGGGAGTTACACATACACCAATTTGTTTAAATTCTTCTGAAATTTTATCCCACATCATTTTAACAGATTTAATTTCAAAAGTTCCCACTTTGTCCTTATATTTTACATATAAATCAATCAGGATTTTTTAATTATTTTGATTCCATTTATAATCCTGAGATTTGGAACCATTTTCATGATAGTTGGTGGAGAAGACTGGGGTAACACATGATGTTCCAGCTGTTCTCAGCCCTGATGAATGCCCATCAACCACTGTTTAAAAATAAATATTAGTATGATTGGACAATGTACCTATATTGTAACAACATATTGAAATACATTTAACATCAAATATTTTACTCACCCACAAACGTGTTGTTATTCATAATTAATTAACGTTTCGTAGATTATTCTGTTCTCTGTTGAACAACGCAAAATTATGGTTGTCACAGAGTAGGTTATGTTTTGTGTTGTCATTAATGAGAATACTGAAACAGTCACTGAACCGTTCCAAAACCTCTAGTTCCCTGCTTACACATACAACAGTGCGAAGATCGCGCCTGCGCATGGAACAGATTCGAACGATTTCAATAACAGTTTCATGATGATAATTAAATAGGTGTTGGAATAAACTTCATATGTATTATTATTGATTTCTCAAAAACACGAAGCGACAAAATGTACTTGGTACATCATTCATTGAAAGCATGTACCGCTGTAATCTCCGATAATTTAAAATACAAACTTAGACTTTCGAATCCTAATCTAAACAGTTTTGCTTACCTAAGATTCATAAACCGGTTAATTCCATGGGATCAATCATTTCAAATATGAATTGTCCCAAGTATAACATAGCAGAATTGTTAGTTAAGGAATTTAGCAACTTCCAAGCCGCATCAACTTTGTCTGTGAAAAATTCTTTGGAATTGATTGCAAAAGAGAAAGATTTCAAACTTGATCCTGGTGATACTCTCGTTTCATTTGATATTTCACTTTTTACACTTGAGAAACTTCGTTGAACAATAAATATAACAAATCTTTGATCATTAATTTAATTTCTATACAAAAAAGAAAATTGGAAAACATTCAACTGGCCAAATTAGATCCAATACATTTAAATAAAAAAACTTCACTTATACTTCACTAAATAATAACTTACATAATTTGTTAACTAAATTTACAATACAACCCGTTTATAGATGTAAGAACAAGCTAAAAATGGTTTAGGCAACACTTTTGATACAGTTTCCGGCTTCGACAAATCCGGTATTTACAAAATCAATTCTGAGTCGTGTTCAAAATGCTATGTAGGTCAAACTAGAAGGAACATTTTAACTCGCTAGAAAGAACATTTTGCCCATATAAAGAAAAATAAAGCGTTAGCCGCACATATTTTAAATCCAGGTAACACCATTTCTCAAGAAAGCTTATCACTTTTAAAACAGTACGGACAGAAGGAATAAAATGTATAAATGTTAGGGCAATTTATCAAATTCCGATTTCTCCCCCAGCTAAGGGTAACTCCTTGTTTGCAATATTAACCCCAAATAGTATTTAAATAGGCACATTTTGATTTATAATTTAACTTACTCTTATGAAGGATACTTGTTAGATGAAAGGACCTCAGTACTTTAACAGTTTTTTTAGTGGATAAGGGTGATTATTTCTAATTTACAGTGTTCCTAGGGTATGTCGATTTTGCACACATAATTCGATCAAATGAAACATTAAATAACTGATATTGATTTTTAGTTATGCACCACTAACCCGAATTCTGTTAACTACTTCTTCATATGGTATCCTTTTATAATATTGATCATATCCAATTTCTATCATTTCTTCAATTTCGTCTTCGTTAAATGGTTCGCCGTGTTTTGTCATGTATTCTCTGAGAACATCTACTGTTAAGTAACCGTGCCCTTCTTTATCTAAGAAACGGAAAGCGTTCAATATATCTTCAGCAGGCGCTGGCTCGAATCTACAAGAATATTAAATCGTCTTCATTTATACACTTTTTCCTCCAAGTACTTATGTAAGGTATTGGTTTTCACAAGATCCTCTAGTGTGATCCGAATCAAACTTCAGTATTTGTATTTCGAATAAAATAAATAAAATACTGGTCAAATCCGATTTTAGGTACTATCAGCATAAAGTAGACTTTGCACTTAGTCAAAATTCCTAGCATTACACTGTTCACGGCATACTATGCTTTTAGCGAAATTTTTCATGCTTTTACCTAAATACAATTCTACGTATGAAGCTATTTTTTAGCTCTGGAACTGTAGCAGGTTTATTGATATACGTCACAACCATATATACATCCGTCAAGTCCTTCAAATAATATCAGACAAGAAGTCTTAAGGAAATTTGATTTGGGTTGAAATAAAATGACTATTTCATGGGTGCATGTTTCCATTTTGTCAAAACCATATCTCATTCAAGTTTAAATCATTAATTAATATGGAAATAAGAAGTCGTTTGGCATCTCCCTATAGCATACACCCAAGAAGAAGAGCCCAAGGAGACCTATCTCTGCGGTCAGGTCCCCTTATGATACGGCGAGTCACTAAAGGTGCAATATTTGAGGGTTAGTGAAGTCCCCACACGTTGGCGCTGACTAGTGTTAAGGACTACAGTGGACAAATATATTTAATAACATCTTATTAGATATATAAGAGTTATGAGAGTTGGACACTATTAAGGTCTAAAGTCCTAATTAGCTGCCCCTGACAATCTTATTGAAAATTATCCACTTAACTGGACGACCATTTAACATGGAAACTGACCTCGTTGTACTCTTGACTTAAACAGCATTGCCTCAAAAAAGCACTGAACAGTGCATACTGTAGATGCATTTGTTTCTGTTGAACATTATCCTCTACCACCCAAGGAGTAGAGGTAAAGGAGACCTATCTGCGCGATCATCTCATGACATGGCGCCTCTGTAAAGTGCAATATTTACGGGTTCGCGAAGTCGCCACGTTGGCGCTGCTTAGAGTGGACATATATCAAATAAGATCTTATATCTTATCAGATATGAGAGATGAAGTCTATTAAAAACTAAAGTCCTTCAGATTAGCTGCGCCTGACAATCTTATTGCAAATATACCACTTTTCAAGACGGCCGTTTAACATTGTACTCTAGACTTTTGCATACACCATTGACAGAAGCAGCGATGCCACCTTTGTCCTTAAAAGGAAGCCTAAGAGTGCATGTTTTCGATGTATTAGTTTCTCTTGAACATTTTCCTCTACCGCAGATACGACAATGTTGGCCCAGTAGCGAAATGTTCAAATTATTTCTTTCAGAAACATTAATTATTATTTAATTGCTGAGTTGCCAGGATTGTAATCTAAGTTTTTCGAAAATGGTTCTACTTTGCAAAAGAAATATTAACAAAATTATAACTTTTTGAAAACGTACTTCAGTTATAAAACGCCAATACAGCATTGAGGTTTAGCATTCGTGGTATTTCAAAAAGACTTTAGAAGTATTTTATGAAGTTTACTTCGACTTTATGTAAATCCATTATCACTTCGGATAGTTTTTTAAGAAAATTAAAAAGGAGAGATTACACACTTTAATGCATTCAACTTAACATGTTTCGTTGCACAACAAGATCATCAGAAGCATTCCTTCTTCATGTTAGAAAGACTTCGGACTATGTTGCTGTGCAACGAAACATGTTGAGTTATATATACCAAAGTTTAATGAGTATATCCTCGTTTTTAATTTTCTTAAAGACCTTTCCAAAGTGACTAATCAATCCATAGATTATAGCTACTAACTTTAACACAGTATCACATTAGTATGGTAGATACTCATAATTAAGTAACTTACTGATGTTGCACTATAATCTTATACATATACGGCATGAAATTATTTAAATGCAAAACTCCTGGGCGTAGTTTATCTTCATTCGCAGCAATAATCTGTTGTATATCTGCTTCTGATGGTACTAGACCAAGAGCTCTTACTATTGTAGAAACTTCTCGTATATCTACAGTTTTATTACCAAATGTATCATATACGGCGAACACATCAGCTATTCGTTGTTCCAGATCGTTTGTAATGGAAACTACAAATTAAAAACATAAGAAGTACAAAATTCTTTGATTATTCATCCCGTTTTGTTGTAGGTGATTGGAAAGATGAAACTAATTTATCTACCTGGAATATCTTCTTCTTCATCATCCATTTGAACAGGAAAGTGGAATTTATATTAGTTATATGAATCAACACTGGTTCGCAAATTTTAAGCCAGTAAAAGCTGGGGGATTCGAAAAATTTTTGACGTATGAATTTATCAACGATTGCTTTCCATTGGAATTAATCGACATATCCTGTTGATTCTAGTTATGGCAGTTCATTTTTAATCAAATAAATGAACATCATTTGTTTAACGATTATTAACATAATGTTATCGTGGTATGTTATTTTTTAGAATTAACCCAAGCTATCTCCAGAAGCCTGACCCAACCCGTGAGGCCTTTGCAGGCTCTCTCACTTCCTGTTTGTTCTCAACATATTTCAAAAAAGTAAATCATCATTACAGTCATAGTTTGCGGTATCGCAAACTACACAATACACCATACATATTTGAAATTTGCATAAATATTTTGAAATTTGGATACATATTTGAAATTTAAATCGTATCATTTAGTTAATTAAATAATCCCAGAAAGTCGTATCTTTCCTATCTATTGTTGATCTTAGCAGGAATAATGCCACAGATAAAGCTTAGAACAACGAGAGAAAGTAGTTGAACTAGATCAGTTATATTTTAATATTTTGTGGTATAATACATAGAAATAGTATAATATGAATTTTCCTTCGTAAGAACATTTATAGTTGTTCTGTGAACAGCGGTGACAACTCAGACAAACGAGGCTGCTGTTCTGTGATAGCTAGATAATACTGACGTTTGATTTAGAAATTTGCAAAAGGTTAAGGTTGATCAGTTCAGAAATATATGTATATTGTATTATTTTATCATATTATTTCGTGTTAATTTACTTCGATCAATATGAGGTAAATTATCACAACCATAAAACTTGATGTTCTTTTGTTGAAGAAAATATGCACTTATTATATTACATACATCGGTACATAAAAGTTTAAAATGACGGGATTTTGGTTGAAATTCATCTTGCTGGTGTTATTTAGTGATTATTGCATTGGCCGGATTCATAAGTTAACAATTAGTGTGAGTATAATTAAGATACGCCTTAATTCTGAAGATAAATTATTTTATCAAATTCTTATCATATGTTTGCAGAATGATCCTCGTAAATATATAGCGTTAAGTACATTTGGGTTTTATCAAGGAGGTCTTCTAGATGTGCAGCTTAAAAACTTTAGGATTACACCCCAGAACGATTCTGCTGTGGTATGTATATAGATAAATAGTGTTAAGCCTTCTTATAATATAATATCTGCTTCTGTTTTAGTTTGGCTTCAGTTTAGATAGAACTGTTAATGATGCTATGAATCCATACTTGAATAGTCACCAAGAACACTGTATACTTCAAGATCCTTTAGTGAAACAGAATGATGCTGATGTGTTTTATTTTATTCTAGACTTGAAACTAAAAAAGTATGATTCTTGTAACCTTCATCTTACGATATATTATACTATGTGTTTGTAGATTGCATATAAAATGTGAAGAAAATTCCATTGCCCACATTTACAATGATATAAAAGAAGTTCCTTCTTTGCTAACTGGTGTGAAACAAAGGAGAAAGAGGGGTGAGCAACATAATTGTGACAATCGTGAATTTGATGTAACTAGTACAACTTCAAATGGAATCACTTATTTCAACACCAATGTGAGTATTTCCATGAATTTACTTTGTAGCACAGTTGAATCAATTAATCATGTATTCGTCTTTTCTTGTGAAAAGGTTAACAACTTAATCCTCAACTTGAAAATAGTAAATTAAAAACATGTTGATTGTTTTCATGACATTGTAATATCACATGCTACCACATTACAATTATTATGATTGAAGCTAATGCAACTACTGATATTTATCTAAGTATATCTTCTAATTTCTGCAATTTTGTTTATTTTAATTGTACCATATTAAGTACACCTCTGTGTTTCTGCTTTCAATTAATATTCATTGTTGTGAGTTCATTTTACCATATCTACTATCTTCATAATATCAACAACACATGGAACTAAGAAAACCAATCCTCCACTTAACTAAACTGTATTTTAATTTCACATGAACTTGCCTTTCTTTATCCTTTATTTATGTTTGCACTAGGTAGTCTATACATCACAAAAATACAGTTATTTTATGAATGATATCTTATCTTTTTTGTTTCAATAAGTAATATGAACACTTTTCCTGTTCTAGTTTACAATATCTGTCGCCAGTATTGCAGAAGAAGGCTTATACAATCTGTATTTCTACAACTGTCAGAACTATGATTCTGAAAAGAAACTGTATGTGGACTTCACCATTGAAATTGTTGAACAAAATTTGAGGAGTTATCTGTCAGCTGGGGAAATGCCCTTACCAGCACTTTATAGTATGATGGCAGTGCTCTTTTTGCTTTCCGGCATGTTCTGGGTGTTCCTCTTGCATCAGTCGAAACATCCCGTTTTCAAAATCCATTACATGATGGCCGTGTTGGTGTTTCTCAAGGCCATATCGTTAGCCTTCCATGGAGTAAACTACCACTACATCGACCGTTTAGGTTTTCATTTAGCCACGTGGGCTGTTTTGTTCTACATAGCCCATTTGTTGAAAGGCGCGTTACTTTTCGTCGTGTTGGTATTGGTTGGCACCGGATGGACTTTTATCAAACATGTGTTGGCTCCGAAAGAGAAACGACTGTTCATGGCGGTCATCCCGCTACAAGTACTCGCCAATATCGCGGGCATCATCTTGGAAGAAAGCGAAGAGGGTGCTAGAGAACACATGTCGTGGAGACGTGTATTAATTTTGGTCGATTTACTGTGCTGCGGATGCATCTTGTTCCCAGTCGTTTGGTCCATCCGACATTTACAAGAAGTTTCGCTGACGGACGATAAAGCTGCTATTAATTTAAAAAAATTGAAGTTGTTCCGACATTATTATGTGATGATTGTTTGTTATATATACACAACGAGAATAATTGTATATCTGCTGAAAATGGCGGTGCCCTTCCAATATGGTTGGCTCGACGAGATGTTTAAAGAAATGGCTACTTATGTTTTCTTTGTACTTACTGCTTACAAATTTAGGCCGGCTTCCCATAATCCTTACTTTGCAGTCAGTGACGATGATGAAGATGACATGGATCTACCGTAAGTGTTCAAGTTTAATTATATTGAAAATTACTTTAACTATCTGCATTCATTGAACTATTTAGTGCAATTTTCAACTTCTTAAACATACCAAAAAGGGATGAAACCATAGCCGTCTCTACTAGGGGTCGGAATTTTTCGTATCCAAGTATTCAAGTGTTTGTTTATAATCCTATTTGAATATTCAAATTATCCAATATTTGAATATTTGCAAATATTCAAATATTTGAATATCTCAATATTCAAATATTTGGATATTCAGATATCTGGATATGCTAATACTCAGATATTCAACAAACAAAACAAATTTTTTTCACGTTATCTGGCTTTAAGCAAGATCGTTTAGCTGAAACTAAGCTACCAGCTCTCGAAAATGCTTCCTCAGACAAAACTGATGTGGTTGGTATTGAAAGATACCGCTTTGCATATTTTGATAGCTTTTGATATTTACTTTCATTATTTGTCCACCACTGCAAAGGACAACATTTTTTTTGTAGAATAATTTCAGAAGAATAATTGTCTACTTCATTTGATGTTTCTTGGTACTCATTCGGAAATAAAATATCCAAAGCAGTTTTTTTTTTGTGGATTTTGTCTGATTTCTATTTTAGAAGATTCTTTATCTGATTCTAAAAGGTTCTTCGATGTTCATCCTTGCCCCGAATATGAAAACCACAGATCCTCAAATTTTTGATCATCCAGAAATTTGGATATTCAAATATTCAGATATTTGGATATTTGAATATTTGAATATTTAGATATTTGGATATCTGAATATTTGAATTTTTAAATATTTGAATATTTGAATAATTCCAATACAATTCCGAGCCCTAGTCTCTACTAAAGGCCATCGCCTTGACCAAGTGACGCTCGTGTCACATGACCAACTGGGTCTTATATAACCAGCGTGTCACATACGAAACATAATGCTGTGACAATTTAAAATATCCTGTAGCAAGTTGATCGTCTTCAGCTGTTGTAGTTGTCTCAGAGTATTGAAAAGATACAGGGAGGACGTTTTGAATTCAACATAGCTTGTTTTGTTTATTTACTTAGGGCCTGGTAAAGGTTGAAACTAGATTTCATCGGACAGTTCGGTATATGCCCGTTCATTTGATTAAATTGGGCTGAGTTGTTAGGATAGATCATTTCCAATCATTGTGAGTTTTGACGATTCATCTTACTTGTTTGTTCATCTTTGTTTTACTGTGAGAACGAGAATAAATTGCTCGATGACTCACTGTCTCCATGTCCTATGTAAACAAACTGCTCATGACGTCCCAGCCCCCCTTATCTATAAATCAGACAGTAAAGGATAGCCAGATGTTGGCTTCACTACAAAGTGTGGTGTTATTATATCAAAGGGACTCTATTGATCTGAGGTAGTTGATTTAATGAGATAGGCATAGTAGTTTGTTTTATAGATAGTTCGGAATTTGCCTAAGATTGTTATTACGTGTTTTTTTTACTATTAAGTTAATCTAAAATTTATTAAAAATGCGTTTTGAAAACGCAGAAAAACTCGTTTCATTAGTCATTTTAGCACAAAAGCAAACCTAATGAAACTAGTTCTTTAATATACTATTATAGAAAGTTTGGAAAGATGACTGTTGTGGGAAATGTGGTGTACGAAGGGAAGGTCAAATAAATCATATAGATTGCTAATTATCTACTGAAGATGCCAGCTTAGCTACTGGAATACATGAATTTTCAGAAATGTACAGTTCATCAAGCACGTTTAAATTTGAAACGAACGCCTCGGAATTTTTTATAGCAAAATAGATCGAGTACTGTTATGCCTAAATATTTGTATCCATATTTTTATTTCAGCATCACGGAGTCTGGAGCCTTAGAAGGTTTGAGTCGGGTGAATTCGAGAAAAACCAAAATGGCTCTAACAAATTTGACAGAAGTAACTGAGGAGGAAAAAGATGCATTATTAAGCCAGAAGGAAAGTAGTCATGAGTATGATTGATCTGAGCTGATAAATGAAAATGGAAAACATTTCTTATTAATTCTAAAGTTATACTACCATAATTATTTGCAAATACTTTAAGTTATTTCTCTATTTATTAAATACATATTATGAAAGAGTGAATTATTGAGTAAGTAAATGAATAGTTATTAAGTATACATTTGTTGAACCCTTTTTTACTATTTTTTCTTAGTAGTCCATTTTGTACACTTCTCACAGATGAAAGACAAATAAAGTTTACTCCACCGAAAAAAATATTAGTTTTCTTTATTGATCAACTATCGTGGTAAGCAATTAATATTTGCATCAAATTTCTTTTGATTTACATGGTGATATAAGTACATAAGCTGAAAGAATTATGTGGTGTTTAACCTTCGCAAGCGTGTTGTTCACACTCCTATATAAAGGGTCGTTACTGGCAAAGGCTCTGATATAAATGTAGCGCTCCTTGGAGCCAAAGGGACGCGTGTCGGAAATTGCATTAGAATCCCGCAACATAAACATATTTTATAATATATACGTTTTGGTCTCACGACCATCATCAGAAGACTTATTATGTCTAAAACTGGATTACTTAAAACTAATTGTATTACACAAAGCGTCCTTATCGCACCAGCTATGTGTAATACAATAAGTTTTAAGTAATCCAGTCTTAGACATATAAGTCTTCTGATGATGGTCGTGAGACCGAAACGTACGTAAAGACGAGAAAATATAAAGCATAAGTGTTAGTGTGACCTATTTCCTGAGAATTTATATATAATTCTTATTACTTCCTTCACTACACGTAGTGTATTCGGATTTTCGCGAATATATCCATTTTGAGCATTTCTGAATCGATATAGACTATTTTTACTGAGTAGTGTATCAAGAATTAATCTTAGCTTAAAAGAGAATCATAGTCGAAATATAAGATACAATGACCTTTTTAACCGTTCTGGAAATGTAACCTTATTGTTAATTGACGTTTGATTTCACATAATCGCAATTCTTTTAATTAATTTGAGATTTCAAGAGTGAAGTTAAAGAGAGGTTGCAAATTCAGTAGAAGTGAATCTTCTAATTCTGTTTTGAATATATCTCATATGTGAACACCATAGACCTATTATCCTAAGGAGACAGAATTGTTTACATTTAAACACGATCAGACATTGCCAAAATTTCGGGCCACTCAGACCGCTCTATATTACAAGCATAGCCGTATGGAATGTGTTGTTGCCGGATTAGTTGTTCTGTGTGCCGGATTGAGATTTGTAATTATTATAAAAACGTCCATAGCATTATTTATTGGTTATATTAGAAGCAATACTGTTGAAATGTCGTTTTCTCTGAAAAATATTCCATAATTTATGGTAACCTGGAATATACAATCGAATTATAGAATATTTAAATTTTTAAATATAGAACTTCCATTTCATTGCATCATTTATTCAGAAGGCGACAACGCCGCGAACCTTTAATGAATGGGGACTTTGTTCTGTACTACGCAATTTGACAGCTTCCGTATTTCTCGTAGCTATTTCGAAGCGGTGTTGCCTTACAAGTGGTACCAAGTTTTCAATCATAGTTCCACCGCTGCCAATAAGGAGTAATTATGACTCGACGACAAAGAGGTCCTTTGGTTTTCTTTGTCATTCTTCATGTAATCATTGCGACAAGTCAAATGGAGTTTTATGAATGAGATGTTTCGTCTCCTTAGGATAATAGGACTATGGTGAACACACACTTATGAACAGGGATGCGCAGCAATAGTAATTTCCCTTGCGTGCTGTTTTTGGCGTGAGAAATTATAGTCGTGGCATTGCGAAATACTTCTGTTTAGAGACTTTGTGATAACTTTCGAGTATGCATAATTCCTAGGTATTATCTAGGGAATAATTGCGGAAGTCAACCTGACAGCGGTGTCAGTATGAAACATAGAGATGTGAAATACATTAAGTAGACAATTCTGATAAAATTTCAATGTACATAGAGTATAGTTTAACATCTTTCATTGGCATTTTCTAAATCATTCTCAATATATTTTCTGTTCCTACAATCATTTACATTTAATCCGCAGGACTGTCCGAAAGCTATTTTGCTAACAAAAGTGGGCGAAGTCACGTGATCAATTGTTTAGATATATGTTATAAATTTGAACTCAGTGGTGATGATCTAAACATAGGCATGAATATATTACGTCTATGGTTAAATGCATAGATAACTCTACTCATCGACATATACATATGGACTGTGCGTGGCATTGATAAGCGCGGCTAGTTCAGGCGAAAGGGGCCGGCTCTATCGCGTTTCTATTGGCCGCTGCGTACTGTAGCTAGTATATTTACGTCCCGAGCCGGCCTCTTCGTTTTCCCTCTCTCTCGCCTGCACTAGCCGCGCTTATCATTGCCACGCGCAGTTCATATGTATATGTCGATGACTCTACTACGGTAGTAGAGTTATCTCTGGTTAAATGTCATTGAAATAGGTTACCTTTACCTTTCACATTTGAAATATTTTTGCATGGGTACGTTATGAATTTTAATTTTCACAAGAATGCAGATCCAAGCAATTATACTTGTGATGGTGAGCCTATTGTGCTGTTTATAGAACCATTTTATGGTGGCTCACATAAAGTTCTGATAGATAATCTATTACCAAGTAAGTAGACTGAAGGTAATTTTTTTTTTGTTTTGAATTAAATTTCACTCAGTGCATTTATAAATGTAATAATTCTTTTGTTAGAATTACAACAAATTTTCATTATCATTTTTCAAGTAACTTAGAAGGTAACAGTTAGTAATGGAAATTTGTAGGGTTCATAATATTCAAAATTTGAACTACTGTTAGTAATTATTCACCTTACTCAATCTACCCTCCAAATATTTGCATACTATACTTATTAGCCTCTTGATACTGTTGAATTGAAATAACTGTTTTTATTAATTTTTTAGGTGTAGGAAGTTTTACTTTAGTGACACTATCAGCGAAAAAATGGCATTGGCGTGCCAGATGTGCTGCTCTGAGCTTGTATCCCATAATACCAAAAATTACTACAGAACGAGTATTATTCTGCAGCTCTGTCCTCAACTTAGCAGAGTTGATGGGCTTGAGGCCTGATCTGCATAAATTGAAGAAAATAGTTTATTTTCACGAAAATCAGTTGATATATCCTGTGCAGAAAATAAAAGAAAGGGATGTCCAGTATGGTTACAATCAAATCACCACATGGTAATTGTGTTATATTAAATTTATAGAAATGAAAATTATAATGCTATACCTTTTTCAGTTTAGCTGCTGATGTTGTATTATTCAACTCTCATTTCAACAAAGAATCATTTCTAAGTAATATAAATAATATCATCAAGCTATTGCCTGATTATAAACCCAAATCTTTAAGATTTATGATAGAAGAAAAAAGTCATGTAATTTATTTTCCTGTAACATTCCCGATAATTTTGAATTCTGAGAGACCACCAGTATTGCAAATAGTATGGCCTCATCGATGGGAATTCGATAAAGGCCCTGATGATTTCTTCCAAGTGTTATTCAAATTGAAACATAATGGACATGCATTTCAAGTTGCTGTATTAGGGGAAAATTTCTGTGATAATCCAGATATTTTCACAAAAGCAAAAGAAACTTTGAGCGAAGAAATTGTTACATTTGGTTATGTAGAGAAGGAAGAATATTATAGGATTCTGTGTTGTAGTCATGTGGTGATATCAACTGCGAAGCATGAATTTTTTGGAGTTGCCATGTTTGTAAATGTTCTGCTCAATCAGCAAAAATTTATCTTTAGTTCTGTTTTAGGTTAGAAGCAGTGTATTGTGGATGCTTCCCTTTAACCCCAAATAACTTGGTTTATCCAGAAATTTATCCAAAACAGTGTTTATTTGGAAATACTGATGAACTGTATAAAATGCTTGTTGAGTTTTGTGTATGCCCCACTAAAGCATTAGAGGGAAGAAAACAGATGAATATAGACTTTGATAAATATTCATCTTGTAAAATTATACCAAATTTTATTAATTGGTTGATTCCTGAAACTTAAAGTTGAAAAAAAATGATTCCTTCTAGAATACTATGAGGAAACATATTAATCATTAAACAATCTACATGGCTGTGCTTAAGGTTTTCATCTAAAGAAACAATTTACTGAGATGATTTGGAAACAGATGAAGTATTTTCTCCAGGAGAAAAAATACCATTGAATGTGTCTTTGCAACATGTAAAAATTGCACATAAAATGTTCCAATAAATATTGTATTTTATTTTACACCTTTAACCTAATTTCCATAATATAAATATATGCAACAAAGTAAACTAAAGGTGTACCTTTAGTAGTAGGAATAGCAATAATGTTCTCTGAACAAAACTAAATATTATTTCTGAGTTAAATGCAGAATGTAAAAACTATGTAAATTCATTTTACAAGACATTTAGAATCGTGGAATAAAACAAATTTAAATTTACCCTCTCTATTTTCCATGTCATAAGCACGATAATATTCACCGGATTTGACAGCATGGCATTCTCCTTTGTAGTTGTTTCACGCGCTCGTGTTACGTAGACCTGAGTTGGTCATGTGACCAACATCACATGGTGAAGGTGCTGGCCGAAGATTAGAGAAGGCTGGTTGCATTTAAAGTTGACATTTCTATTTGTAATTTTGTTGATTACTTGCTTTGGTGACGGAGCAATTCAGCAGTTTGTTTAATTTTGTGTTTTATTTCACAATATATTTAAACTATTTAATGTTTCATGATAATATACAGAAAGAAACTAATTGTTTTATAAACAACATTTTATTAAAATCTATTTTACATCAAATAAATGAAAATCTTTATCATAGTACATATTATACTTGAGCTTAACATTATTCTTGTTGGCCATATCTTAATTATTAAAAATGCTAGAGTAAGTACAAAACAGTTTAATTAGTACCTATATTTCAACTGCTCAAACATATAATTATTACTCTTATATATTATCTTAAATACATATTTCTTCAGGTAGGCAATTGCAATTTATATTGTTTTAATTGCGTACATATTGCTAATTCAAACAATTGAAGTACACATCCTCCCGCGTTAGAATTAATTTTAAATGAACAAATATCAAATGTTATATTCTAAAAGTCTTTCCAATATCTACTAAATTGGGACATTTTTGAAAGAATATCCTGATTTTATTCAGTGTAACAAAAACTTTTATATAATAATTGCAATATGGCCAACATAAAAATACATTCATTACAAATTACAAATATATATTCTCTAAAACACTTGTAAAAGAACTGAAGAGTAGTAGATGTATAGTTTAATTGTTTTGTATATAAATGTGTGTAATCCGTAGAGATCTTCTTGATGCCCGATTATTATCACAGTTTTTTAACTTAATTATATTAACAATAACATTTTATCATTTGCAAACGTAAAATACGTATACCAATTAATCTTCACATTTATCAAGATTTGTTAGCAATTTTTTCTCTCAAATTTCAGTTTTACAGAAATAAAGATAATTGAATTTACTAGAACTTATGGGGTTTTATGAATAATATTAAATTTGTGATTCCATTATTGATTTCACCTTTATATTTTACATTTTTAAGGAATGTTTTGTCATTCTAAACACATGATATAATATTTCTAAAGTATTTAATATCCTTATTTTGAAAAATTCTGTTATATATATAAACATTTTGAATATGAGACAATATAATGTACAAGTGATAAGTAGAATAAGAAACATGTGAACATTCCAATTACAGTTATTGATCATTCGAAATTGAGGACGTCAATATTATTTTCCAATGTAAGCGAGTAAATGGAAAGTAATCGATAAATGACAATAAAATGGAATAAGGTCTATTATTAACAGTTTGATATAAAAGGCTTGTTATTCATTGTCGTTTTATACATGAATGCTTGAGAATTAGAGAAGTCAGATAGAAAATGCATTTCAATAAAGATACAAGAAAAAAACAATAGGAGGGGGACAATTGACAATTCAAATGCTCACATAAGTCTCAATACATATTCAAAAAATAAGTCATCCAAAGTATGTCTTATCATTATTATTGATAATTGGAAGGATGGAATATATGCACATTCAGAATTTGAAATATTTATATTTTTTTATTTCTAATAAAAAAGGAATAAAAGGAGCTTATGATGATGGAATGTTTGTTCACTTGTATGGCAAATTTATATATAATTCTTATTACTTCCTTCACTACACGTAGTGTATTCGGATTTTCGCGAATATATCCATTTTGAGCATTTCTGAATCGATATAGACTATTTTTACTGAGTAGTGTATCAAGAATTAATCTTAGCTTAAAAGAGAATCATAGTCGAAATATAAGATACAATGACCTTTTTAACCGTTCTGGAAATGTAACCTTATTGTTAATTGACGTTTGATTTCACATAATCGCAATTCTTTTAATTAATTTGAGATTTCAAGAGTGAAGTTAAAGAGAGGTTGCAAATTCAGTAGAAGTGAATCTTCTAATTCTGTTTTGAATATATCTCATATGTGAACACCATAGACCTATTATCCTAAGGAGACAGAATTGTTTACATTTAAACACGATCAGACATTGCCAAAATTTCGGGCCACTCAGACCGCTCTATATTACAAGCATAGCCGTATGGAATGTGTTGTTGCCGGATTAGTTGTTCTGTGTGCCGGATTGAGATTTGTAATTATTATAAAAACGTCCATAGCATTATTTATTGGTTATATTAGAAGCAATACTGTTGAAATGTCGTTTTCTCTGAAAAATATTCCATAATTTATGGTAACCTGGAATATACAATCGAATTATAGAATATTTAAATTTTTAAATATAGAACTTCCATTTCATTGCATCATTTATTCAGAAGGCGACAACGCCGCGAACCTTTAATGAATGGGGACTTTGTTCTGTACTACGCAATTTGACAGCTTCCGTATTTCTCGTAGCTATTTCGAAGCGGTGTTGCCTTACAAGTGGTACCAAGTTTTCAATCATAGTTCCACCGCTGCCAATAAGGAGTAATTATGACTCGACGACAAAGAGGTCCTTTGGTTTTCTTTGTCATTCTTCATGTAATCATTGCGACAAGTCAAATGGAGTTTTATGAATGAGATGTTTCGTCTCCTTAGGATAATAGGACTATGGTGAACACACACTTATGAACAGGGATGCGCAGCAATAGTAATTTCCCTTGCGTGCTGTTTTTGGCGTGAGAAATTATAGTCGTGGCATTGCGAAATACTTCTGTTTAGAGACTTTGTGATAACTTTCGAGTATGCATAATTCCTAGGTATTATCTAGGGAATAATTGCGGAAGTCAACCTGACAGCGGTGTCAGTATGAAACATAGAGATGTGAAATACATTAAGTAGACAATTCTGATAAAATTTCAATGTACATAGAGTATAGTTTAACATCTTTCATTGGCATTTTCTAAATCATTCTCAATATATTTTCTGTTCCTACAATCATTTACATTTAATCCGCAGGACTGTCCGAAAGCTATTTTGCTAACAAAAGTGGGCGAAGTCACGTGATCAATTGTTTAGATATATGTTATAAATTTGAACTCAGTGGTGATGATCTAAACATAGGCATGAATATATTACGTCTATGGTTAAATGCATAGATAACTCTACTCATCGACATATACATATGGACTGTGCGTGGCATTGATAAGCGCGGCTAGTTCAGGCGAAAGGGGCCGGCTCTATCGCGTTTCTATTGGCCGCTGCGTACTGTAGCTAGTATATTTACGTCCCGAGCCGGCCTCTTCGTTTTCCCTCTCTCTCGCCTGCACTAGCCGCGCTTATCATTGCCACGCGCAGTTCATATGTATATGTCGATGACTCTACTACGGTAGTAGAGTTATCTCTGGTTAAATGTCATTGAAATAGGTTACCTTTACCTTTCACATTTGAAATATTTTTGCATGGGTACGTTATGAATTTTAATTTTCACAAGAATGCAGATCCAAGCAATTATACTTGTGATGGTGAGCCTATTGTGCTGTTTATAGAACCATTTTATGGTGGCTCACATAAAGTTCTGATAGATAATCTATTACCAAGTAAGTAGACTGAAGGTAATTTTTTTTTTGTTTTGAATTAAATTTCACTCAGTGCATTTATAAATGTAATAATTCTTTTGTTAGAATTACAACAAATTTTCATTATCATTTTTCAAGTAACTTAGAAGGTAACAGTTAGTAATGGAAATTTGTAGGGTTCATAATATTCAAAATTTGAACTACTGTTAGTAATTATTCACCTTACTCAATCTACCCTCCAAATATTTGCATACTATACTTATTAGCCTCTTGATACTGTTGAATTGAAATAACTGTTTTTATTAATTTTTTAGGTGTAGGAAGTTTTACTTTAGTGACACTATCAGCGAAAAAATGGCATTGGCGTGCCAGATGTGCTGCTCTGAGCTTGTATCCCATAATACCAAAAATTACTACAGAACGAGTATTATTCTGCAGCTCTGTCCTCAACTTAGCAGAGTTGATGGGCTTGAGGCCTGATCTGCATAAATTGAAGAAAATAGTTTATTTTCACGAAAATCAGTTGATATATCCTGTGCAGAAAATAAAAGAAAGGGATGTCCAGTATGGTTACAATCAAATCACCACATGGTAATTGTGTTATATTAAATTTATAGAAATGAAAATTATAATGCTATACCTTTTTCAGTTTAGCTGCTGATGTTGTATTATTCAACTCTCATTTCAACAAAGAATCATTTCTAAGTAATATAAATAATATCATCAAGCTATTGCCTGATTATAAACCCAAATCTTTAAGATTTATGATAGAAGAAAAAAGTCATGTAATTTATTTTCCTGTAACATTCCCGATAATTTTGAATTCTGAGAGACCACCAGTATTGCAAATAGTATGGCCTCATCGATGGGAATTCGATAAAGGCCCTGATGATTTCTTCCAAGTGTTATTCAAATTGAAACATAATGGACATGCATTTCAAGTTGCTGTATTAGGGGAAAATTTCTGTGATAATCCAGATATTTTCACAAAAGCAAAAGAAACTTTGAGCGAAGAAATTGTTACATTTGGTTATGTAGAGAAGGAAGAATATTATAGGATTCTGTGTTGTAGTCATGTGGTGATATCAACTGCGAAGCATGAATTTTTTGGAGTTGCCATGTTTGTAAATGTTCTGCTCAATCAGCAAAAATTTATCTTTAGTTCTGTTTTAGGTTAGAAGCAGTGTATTGTGGATGCTTCCCTTTAACCCCAAATAACTTGGTTTATCCAGAAATTTATCCAAAACAGTGTTTATTTGGAAATACTGATGAACTGTATAAAATGCTTGTTGAGTTTTGTGTATGCCCCACTAAAGCATTAGAGGGAAGAAAACAGATGAATATAGACTTTGATAAATATTCATCTTGTAAAATTATACCAAATTTTATTAATTGGTTGATTCCTGAAACTTAAAGTTGAAAAAAAATGATTCCTTCTAGAATACTATGAGGAAACATATTAATCATTAAACAATCTACATGGCTGTGCTTAAGGTTTTCATCTAAAGAAACAATTTACTGAGATGATTTGGAAACAGATGAAGTATTTTCTCCAGGAGAAAAAATACCATTGAATGTGTCTTTGCAACATGTAAAAATTGCACATAAAATGTTCCAATAAATATTGTATTTTATTTTACACCTTTAACCTAATTTCCATAATATAAATATATGCAACAAAGTAAACTAAAGGTGTACCTTTAGTAGTAGGAATAGCAATAATGTTCTCTGAACAAAACTAAATATTATTTCTGAGTTAAATGCAGAATGTAAAAACTATGTAAATTCATTTTACAAGACATTTAGAATCGTGGAATAAAACAAATTTAAATTTACCCTCTCTATTTTCCATGTCATAAGCACGATAATATTCACCGGATTTGACAGCATGGCATTCTCCTTTGTAGTTGTTTCACGCGCTCGTGTTACGTAGACCTGAGTTGGTCATGTGACCAACATCACATGGTGAAGGTGCTGGCCGAAGATTAGAGAAGGCTGGTTGCATTTAAAGTTGACATTTCTATTTGTAATTTTGTTGATTACTTGCTTTGGTGACGGAGCAATTCAGCAGTTTGTTTAATTTTGTGTTTTATTTCACAATATATTTAAACTATTTAATGTTTCATGATAATATACAGAAAGAAACTAATTGTTTTATAAACAACATTTTATTAAAATCTATTTTACATCAAATAAATGAAAATCTTTATCATAGTACATATTATACTTGAGCTTAACATTATTCTTGTTGGCCATATCTTAATTATTAAAAATGCTAGAGTAAGTACAAAACAGTTTAATTAGTACCTATATTTCAACTGCTCAAACATATAATTATTACTCTTATATATTATCTTAAATACATATTTCTTCAGGTAGGCAATTGCAATTTATATTGTTTTAATTGCGTACATATTGCTAATTCAAACAATTGAAGTACACATCCTCCCGCGTTAGAATTAATTTTAAATGAACAAATATCAAATGTTATATTCTAAAAGTCTTTCCAATATCTACTAAATTGGGACATTTTTGAAAGAATATCCTGATTTTATTCAGTGTAACAAAAACTTTTATATAATAATTGCAATATGGCCAACATAAAAATACATTCATTACAAATTACAAATATATATTCTCTAAAACACTTGTAAAAGAACTGAAGAGTAGTAGATGTATAGTTTAATTGTTTTGTATATAAATGTGTGTAATCCGTAGAGATCTTCTTGATGCCCGATTATTATCACAGTTTTTTAACTTAATTATATTAACAATAACATTTTATCATTTGCAAACGTAAAATACGTATACCAATTAATCTTCACATTTATCAAGATTTGTTAGCAATTTTTTCTCTCAAATTTCAGTTTTACAGAAATAAAGATAATTGAATTTACTAGAACTTATGGGGTTTTATGAATAATATTAAATTTGTGATTCCATTATTGATTTCACCTTTATATTTTACATTTTTAAGGAATGTTTTGTCATTCTAAACACATGATATAATATTTCTAAAGTATTTAATATCCTTATTTTGAAAAATTCTGTTATATATATAAACATTTTGAATATGAGACAATATAATGTACAAGTGATAAGTAGAATAAGAAACATGTGAACATTCCAATTACAGTTATTGATCATTCGAAATTGAGGACGTCAATATTATTTTCCAATGTAAGCGAGTAAATGGAAAGTAATCGATAAATGACAATAAAATGGAATAAGGTCTATTATTAACAGTTTGATATAAAAGGCTTGTTATTCATTGTCGTTTTATACATGAATGCTTGAGAATTAGAGAAGTCAGATAGAAAATGCATTTCAATAAAGATACAAGAAAAAAACAATAGGAGGGGGACAATTGACAATTCAAATGCTCACATAAGTCTCAATACATATTCAAAAAATAAGTCATCCAAAGTATGTCTTATCATTATTATTGATAATTGGAAGGATGGAATATATGCACATTCAGAATTTGAAATATTTATATTTTTTTATTTCTAATAAAAAAGGAATAAAAGGAGCTTATGATGATGGAATGTTTGTTCACTTGTATGGCAAAGTATGAACTTTTTTCAGATATAAAATATATTATGCATCTATTCCGTCCTTTGCTGATGACCAGTTGTGAATTTAGAGAATTCTTTGATGCTATTCATTGAGATTCCAAGCTATTCAATCATTGTTTTCAAATGATTTACCCAAAATAAACTACTTAGAACTTAAATTCCTAGAGAAGCGTCTTAAACGAAAAACTGGAAATACCTACCTAAGAGAATCTGTCTAAACTTGATAAAACTTCGAGTGAAGACATTAGGTCTCAAGCTGTGAACCAAGTTTGGTATTGAGGTATACAGGATGATGCGAATTGAACTGTAGGATTTGAATTAAAGCGCCGTACACATTGTAAATTGACAATTGTACGAGAGCGTCCAGGCGAGGTATGACCGTACCTCCACCCGAGTGTACATGCACTTTAATAATACATGTGTTTAAGGACAAGGGAAATCAAATGCGTGTACAAAAAAGGAATCAATTATTCGCATTTCAAATAACCTACTATAACCAAGAATATTATATAAAAATTAAAAAAAACTGACTTAGCGGCTAGGAGTTTCGAAATCGGGAAACAAAATGTATTCCCGGGATCTCAACCACGTAGGCCACAACCATCATTCCAGGTTGTACATTTAATTTGGTACACCGCTATTGTTTTTCAGGAAAATCGTATAATAAACACCCCCCTTTCGGAAGGGTTGAAATTTAAAAAAAACGTAACTCCCAAAGTATACATTGAATCGATCCAAAATTTTCACAGTAAATTTGTGTTAATTAAAAACTGCTTTCACCCAAATTCCGACAAAATCGTTTGTTCAATAAATAAACAAAAACAATTATTGAAGTAAACTTAAATTTACACCGTACTTAAACAGCTTATAAACAATAACGGTTTTGTCTAAGGGTTAGGATATCGTCCTCCTACTCAGTAGACTCGGATTCTACAGGTATTCCCAGTAGCGGAAAATTTGTTTTTGTCCATTTACATTATTAATTTGAACATTTTTTAAGTTGTGTAAAGATAATGAAATAAATAATTTATCTTATTATCTTTACACAAATGCGAAGAGTATCTTACAGAATGTGAAACAATCATATAAAAATTAGTAACCAAATCAAATGCTTGCGAAGAGTAACTTTGCCACGCACACTACTTATCTATTCTCCAAGCGGCAACACATTTCTATTCATTGTGGACGTTTGCTTTTGTTTTATGAAATATTCAGAGTTCACACGGGATTCAAAATACTCTATAGAAGAGTAGAAATAAATCAGGAGTGGCATAAATTAGAATGTCGATGATCGGAAAGCGGAATTTACGCCTTTTTCGAAAGCACGCATAACTGCCGCGCAAATATCGCAATATCATAAAAATTTAATGTTTACCGAATTTCTCAAAAGAGACAAAGGACTCGAAGTGACATAGGTTTCAAATTATTTTAGGGAAACGTTCAGTAACAGACTGCCGGAGTATACACTGTATTTTATAAATGAATAGACTTGCGAGTTAATGGAATGTGTATATTGACTTTTCTGATGGATTTTCTATATTATACTGAATCAGCTTACATAGTGCTTAAGGGTTTACTTCGACCCGGCTACATAATGCTACCCTACCCGATCATGAGCTGACAAGACGGTAGTGTCAACCTTCTCTCACGGTCTTATCTCGCACACCGTAAAATAGCAATGTGTTCAAAGACAACATCGTTATTATTACTCTCTAGGATTTCTATAGGCAATATATATTATAATTTTCCGGAATCAGGTATCGTAAACTGAATATACGGAACAACAGGGGTCCAAATTTTAATTTTCCGGATGTATTGCCAACTGAAATATTTAATATTAGTTATGATTGGCATAGTTAAAGTATTTAGTAGTTCATATGTGCCGGTGACTGGTGTTTGTATGTACCTATGTCTATTATAATTTCGTCTTTACGTACGGTTTGGTCTCACAACCATCATCAGAAGACGTTTGAAAACTAATTCACATCAACCAAAGCGGGATTTTCAAAACTATTTGTATTAAGCACTGGCCTTCTTTATCGCATTAATTTCAATTAGAAATGTCTACATCGCAACATCGAACGAAACACGAATAATTGAACAAATTAGTGAGTAAATTATTTGAATATGTATCAAAAACACAGTATTGTTTCTACAGTAACCATAGTTGAAGACGTCATATCTCAAGGAAGAGGCAAAACAGACTGAGAGTGAGAAATAAAAATCCCTTTGCGCCAAGTAGGTACAATGTTAAACAGATGTGTTCAAAAATTTTGTTTAATTTTTAAAATTATACCAAGCCGTTGTGGACCCATGTTCATGTGAACTATTCATCTTAAAATTAGTCAAAGATGCACCCTTTAAAGTTTGTGCACCGAAAAATATTCTGATTTGATAGATAGCTAATATGTCAGAGGATTCTTTATTTCGTCCATTTCTTTGTGTTGAAAATTCTGCTGAACATACACGCACTATCAATATGTTTGTAGATCACATACATTTTAAGTACTCTTTTTTATAAAGCTCATCTAAACATTTTCTTTTTGATACAAAAGCTTCAAGAATTTCAAACATAAACTTACGTAAACCTACAGAGTGCGCATTGAACATTTGAATTAAAAGTCAAAAATCGCAAAAATAAGCTAGTCGTACATAACAAACGAAATAAGTAGAATTAATTTAGTAATATATCACTTTCCATTGTTTTATCAAAAATTGAAACTTTTTAGCATCTACAGTTTTAATAAAAATACATTTGTAATAAATTTTCACGAACTTCGTTTTTATTAAACAAAATTACTTACAAATAAATTCCAATAATGAAGAATTGGTAGTCTTTCTGATCATTTAGAAGGTTTCCAGTATTTTTAAACTCATTAATTTCAATTTTGTCTAAGTTGTTTGATGCTTTACTTTTAACTGACTTATGTAGAATCTCAAAATCGTCTTTGAAATGATGATCAGTTCCTTTAATATGGTTTATAACTTTTGAATCTCCTTTGTTCAAATTAAAATGATCTCTAATTCTAGTTTTAAAAGATTTTCATGTCTGACCTATATATTATTTATCACAATCTTCACACTCTACCTTGTTTACTCCTGATTCTTCATCTTTTTTATTCTCATATATGTGGTTTTTAATATATTTGCGTACCGTATTATTTGTTCTAAAAGATGTGGTAACATTGTGTTTTATAAGTAAATTGCCTACATTATTAGAAAGTTCACCTACATACATTATTGATCTATAATCATGACTCTCAACTGTACTAGGGTAAGCTAACCCAAATCCCAAAATTAAATTCACGGTTGAAGTAGAAATCAATCAAACTATCAACTTTTTGGATTCAACTATAACTAAATCAAATAGTAAACATTCCTTTTCAATACATCATAAACCTTCACATACGGACATTATCATTTATTAACATTCAAACCACCCCATACAACATAAACTGGCTGCTCTTCAGCATGATACATATACTTTCTGCTATCCCCATGTCAGAATTAAATGATCATAAGGAATTTTCAATTATAAAACAGATAGCAACTAATAACGGCTATAACGAAAAAAATTTGATTGATTTACTTGAGAAAAAAGATTGTAATGAAGCAATGAAGTTAATTTATCCTACTACTGATAATGTATACAATTTACTTAAAAAACACAATGTTACCACATCTTTTAGAACAAGTAATACGCTAGGCAAATATATTAAAAACAACAAAGATAGGAATAAAAAAAGATGTTTTGAGATTCTCCATAAGTCAGTTAAAAGTAAAGTATTAAACAGCGTAGAGAAAATTGAAATTAATAAGCTTATAAATACAGGGAATCTTTTAAACGATCAGAAAGACCTTACCAATTCTCCATTATTAAATTTATTTGTAAGTATCTCTTATCCTACTGTACACGTACCTCACTCATCCCCTCCTTCTTAATCTTAATTTTAATATTTAAGGAATAAACCATAGCTTGTTTGATAAAGCTACTGTGTGGTGAAACATGTCACGTTTTGCTTAATAAAAATTAAGTTTGTGAAAATGTAATACAAGTGTATTTTTATTAAAACTATAGATATGAATTTTCAACAAGTAAGCACCAAAACCATCTAATGCTTTTTTGTATGTTTATAGAAAGAAGTAGTTCAGGTTAGGTTGTACACTCCGTATTTTAAATGCTCAATAAAGTCAAAATAACATTGATGAACAAGTTTCTTCATTTTTATCAAACTGAGAAGCAATTTACATGTCTGTTTCAGGTACCTAAAATCTACGGGACGCAATTTTCCTATTATTTTTAGACACGTCTGATCGCGCAACTCAGTTTTCTTGTCCCAGATTTGATAAACTTTCTCAATAGCTTAGTTATTCCTCACAGAATAATATTATCTGACAATCGAAGGTACCTACTTTGTTTTTGGAATCATCATTTTTTTTTTGGAATCGAATTCAACTAATTCCATTATACGGAATAGCATCAAATAATCTCATAGCCCGTACATCACATATAATTTTTACATCCTAGGACATTTAGAAAATAGCACCGAGAGCAAAATAATTGAGTTTGTTACTGCGATTATTAGACCAGTGTTGCTACCGGCCTACCTGTTTTGTATCACACACTTCTTGGATGGGTGACGGTCGTGGTGGCAGTGGGAGGTGGCTGTTTCAAAATACCACGGGCCGGCGTATTGGGAGTAAAGTGTAATGTTCGCAATAGAGTGTTGCGGAAGTCTTCGGAAAACAGGCAGTAGATGTAAAAAGTTATGGAGTAATTTATGACTTCCAACAAGTTGGCCAATGCTCGGAACACCTAAAACATAAAATTGTTTGTAGTCGGTTCTCGTAGAACAGTATATTTAGATAAAATCTCATTATCAATGTACATTGTAGTTTTACACTGCAGAATTAAAATGAATCAGATTAGATTTCACATTGCTTTTAAATATGGGTAAGCATAATTTATTTATTATACGGGGTAGTACATAATATGAGTATGAATGAACTAAATATACATGATGTCCATTTCCAGAATGTTTAACGACTCAGGGATTGGGGTATTTGTAAATAGTGAAACATCAAATGAAACGAGAGTATCACCAGGTTCAAGTTGAAATCTTTCAATTCTGTAATTAGCTCCAGAGAATGTTTTAACAGACAAACTTGGTGCAGCTTGGACGTTGCTAAATTCCTGACTATTTTATGTTATACGACAAATAATGTTTGAAATTACCTGGTTTATGAATCGTAAGCAATACAGTTTAGGAAGATTAGTATTCGAAAATCTAGGTTCTTATTTTGAATTATCGGAGATTACAGCGGTCCATGATTTTAATGCTCTGAACCCAATAACAATAACGATTTCAACAATATTTCAGATTACACCAACATTAACTCATCATTTTCAATTATGGTATCAATAAGGCAACCAGAAATTGTAACTGCTATTAAAAACCTCAAGAATAAATACACCTTTGGACATGATCAAATACCAAGCTTCTTAATAACAGATTTTGTTCAATCTCAGTTTGAAATCTAATAAATTTCCTAGTGTTTGGAAAAAAGCGAAGATTATTCCCGTTCACAAATCTGGTGATGTTGGAAATATACTCAATTATCGTCCAATTGGGATATCATCTTGGATATTGTCAAGACCCATATTTTATAAAGTGATTATTTTGAATATTTCATATGTACTTCCAGTTCCAGTGAGAGCAGAACGTTTTGAGCTTGAACAATGATGTTATAAAGTATCAGACTGACGGAGTGCCTCTGGTTATCCCTTGTCTACGTTCAACCATATCTCTGTTAAACTCATTTCCCAACAAACTTGTAAACATATTTTCAGAAATATAGTTGCAGCCTTGTTATGCCGATAAAGTATTTCAGGATTGTAAAAAACTCATACCTCCGAGAATCCAAACGATCAGCAGCAAATCGCGTAGGGTATAACATTTTAAGCGAACTTTGTAAATCACTTTCGAAACATGGTAATCTGAATTGACGCAAAAATAAAATAAAACCAAACGATTGTTAGTAGCCTTGAAAGCCTTTCGTGAGCTAACTAGTCAGAAGCAGAGATAGACAGAAGGAGAAGCTGACGTTATATGTAATATTTTATTTTGGAAATATTTGTCCTCATAATAGCATTCCTCTTACAGACGGTTCGCTTTGGAGTTATTACTTTCGTCATATATTTGAATTGATTCGTTATTGTAGCTCGTAAGAAATTATATATATTTCTTCCTTCTCTATAAAGAAAGTTATTATTGTCTGTGTCCGCGTTTTTTATCATTCTGACTGCATTTCAATATGAACGAAATCAACATTAAATTGCTAGGTGAATTCACATCGCAATTCCAGAGGAGATATATTAACAAGCTCCACTTCAGTAAACATACATACAGGTTGTTGAATATTACAAATTTGGTTCCTATAAGGCTGGTTCCCAACTCAACTTACGCCTGGGACTACTTGTACAAATTTCACAAGGGCCGCGGATCGTCAATTTTATCAACTCCCCCTCCTTCGCTCACGCTATTGAATTAAATGATCTGTGATCAATTGATCACGTAATTTCCGTCACTTTTATTATTTACAAAATAGCTTTCGGACACTCCTGCGAGTCAAATGTAAATGACTGTAGGAATAGAAAATATACTGGAATTGATTTGAAAATCGCTATTGAAAGACTTTAATGATATATTGACATTTTATCAAAAGGGTTTGCATAATGTATTTCACAACTATTTTATACTGACACTTGCTGTCATATGAATTATCAAAATGAGCCACAGAAGAAAGACATGTAATAGATCGTGACTAATGAAGAAAATTAGTGGCGTGCAGACAAGTTGTTAAGATATTCAAATTCAAGAAAAAGTTTATTCTCGAGCTGGATTCGAACCTCTGACTTCCAGATTGCCGAGAACTCAGTAGCTCAGTTGGTAGAGCACTGACCGGCAATCTAGAGGTCGCAGGCTCGTATCCTGTTCGCGGATAAACTTTTTCTAGAATTTAAATAACTTAACAATTTGACTGCATACCATGAATTTTCCTGATAATGAACATATCACAGACATGAATTATCCTTCTTACATCACATCGATCACTTCAATTGATTCATTAAATGAGAATCTTGAACAGTTCTGTAGGTTGAATATATACGTGTGATATATATTTATAACCAGAAGTATGGTTCAATAAAATACCATAATTCCTTTTGAAAAATCGAAGATGGATGTCAAAAATACCAGAAAAACCTGGTTACCACGACGAAAAACACACGCACACGCACACTTCATTCTTAAAACCTCAAATTAGGTGAAGGAATTGCGATTATATGAAATCAAACGTCATTTAACAACAAAGTTATGTTCCCAGAGCGGTTGAAAATGTTATTGCGTCTTACCTCTCTTGATATTTCGACTTGATCCTCTTTCACGCAAAGATTGATCCTCAGTCTTTAGGAAATTGTTAACGATTCAGTGAAAATAATTGTCAACCGCGAAGGTTGTGAACATACTTTGACTCCTCGCGAGCCCACGAACAAGGATAGCTACATACATTTGCACACGAGAACTTTTTGCGCAACAGTAGAGTTTTGCGAGACTGGCACTATTGCCTGCGATATCACTATAATTTATTTATACTCCGTAAAATTTTATACACATAATTAACCGGCTCAAAACGACGATTTTTTTCACAACTTCGTTGTATTTAATTTTATGTCGCAAATACGCACTGTCTAACTGTTCACGTATGTCCACTTTGCCTAGAACACTAAAATCTATGCATGTCTTTTAAAAGGTATCGCACACAATTAACTTCCATCATTGATAATAGACGCACTTAAGACTTCCCGTTTTCGAACTGAATTCACACACTATACATTATGAAGGCAAGACGCCTACTGGAGACACGATGCTTTGTGCCCAAAACCGACGGTATAAGTGCGTATGGTAAAGATAACCGTAATCAGCTGAGTCATACTTCAGAACGTTCCCCGAAACATAGTTTTGAGCGTTACAATTACATGTGAATGACGTACGGAATAAAATAATGCACTGTCTTATATGCGAATTTCGTTCAGTGTTAATCTCACGTGCTCTCCTTTAGTATCAGCCGCCACTGAGAGCTGGATCAAATAAGATACCCAAAAACTTTATATAGTCAGGGTTTTTCAAAAGTATGTTGTATTAGGTTAACATCTTTTTATTGTCTCTCCGCATGAGTATAGTTTTCCTTTGAAAGCAATAGTTGTAACATGAACTGTGCCCATCAATGTTGCTGAGGTTATTTCAATGCATCAATTATTGAAACAATCACTGCCCTTTCAAGCTCTCGTGATATTGTAATATTGATGAATCTTGCTACTTCACTTCATTGCCTATACAAAATGAAAGTCAATTTAATGTAGAGTGCCGAACTTGCGTGTGTGGCTTAATAAATTAAACTCGAATATAAATTTCCATTATGAGCGCCCTGTACCTACCCTCTGGTAATATTATTGATTGAATAATTGAATCGATGAGTTTAAAATAAGAATCGAAGCATTCGTTAACATTCCACAATATGCTATAGGTAACCATGTAATAACCATACTCCTTCCAGAAGCTACACCCAAACCTGCTTTTCCCGTTACAATATACCGCGAATATGTTTTGCATTACTTCCTGCGTTGTATTTGTTCCAACTTGATGTATCACTCTGAGTTGAGAATGAAATTCGTATTCGATTTGCAGACGTATTCTTAGTCGTAGATAGCTTTTGCTTCGTCAACAGTAAAGTGACGCTCCCAAGAGAATCAAAGAATATCAACATACTCTTACATATCGTGATGTCAACTCCCGCTCTTGTTTCAGTTCATAATAACATGGAGAGATTTGATTGAAAATTGCAAAGGAGTATGATTTTTATAAGACGGGCGGTGCTTGTTTTTAATGGCTTTTCGCTTCAGAATATTTCACTCCTGAAAGGAAGTTAATGCTCTGGGAGCGTATGAGGGAAATTTTTATTGGTCTGCAAACTATAAATCGTTATTATGTTACAAACTAACCCTACAAAATTGGATTTTATTCATGACGTTATATGGATATTGGATTTGTTTTTAATGTGTGACCGGAACGGTTTTACTTTTATTTGTCGAAATACCTGTAGTTTCGAGTCGCGAGATGCGGTAGTTATTTGATGAAGATGCCCATTAAAACAGTATGATAACTAGGTTTTCATTATTTCTAGATATGCATAGTTTTAATGTGTGAAAGCTTGTGTGGAGAACTAATTCCTGCTCTGATATAATGCATGGTGTCCTTACGTATAACAGCAATAGCTTAATCGACTTATATAGTGACAAAAATGTTGTTACTTTAGGGAAATGTCGAAAAATGCGTTTTAGTTCCTGTACCATTATTTCATCAAATTGAAATTATTCAAAACAGTTCGCTAATCTTATATCATTCAATACCAATTCCAGAAATGAAAATTTTCACATTTTTTGCTTTTGCGAAGATTGTCGTGTCTGTAAAATGTTTTAATGTAGGAAAATCGTGAAATGCAGACAATTTGTTAAATTATTCAATTTCCAGAAAAAGTTGATCCTCGAGAAGGATTCGAACCTGAGACCTCTAGATTGCCGGTCAGTGCTGTACCAACTGAACTATCGAGATCACACGTTCGCAACTACATTACGGAATACCTTTTTTTTCTAGAAACCACCTACAAACTCAAACTTAACAACTTGTCTGTACGTCACGGATTTTCTATTGAATATATCACCTTAAAAATAATGTTTGGCTTAACTTTGTCCAGTGGTCGAAGATCCTCACCTTGATCCCTGCTTAAAATCGCTATATGTCGATGATGTTAGGTTTAAACGGTAATTAGGACTGAGTTCTCTTTCACCTTCTAACCTACTAATTCACACAACACCTTGTAAACGCCGTAGTTTGTAGGTGTAGAATTTAATTTTTTATTTCTAGAAGAAGTGGTATCCCACAATGCAATTGCGAACGTGCTAGCTCGGTAGCTCAGGTGGTGGAGCACCAAAGAGTTCTATACTAGAGGAGACAAGAGCGCCTTTAACCCGATATTTTCATGGGCCATCCCCACTCCTCTAAATTTTACTTTTACTGTACGGTACTGTCCAGCCACTGCCCGCCTCCCAGTCCTTTGCGACAAACTAACCGTTCTGCGCTTAATATTAATTGCGCGCGCTGAAAAAAGTGGAGTAGGGATATCCCCAGTAATATCAACCGCTTCAATGGAGAATGATATAGCTTGTCTCCTCTAGTATAGAACTCTTTGTGGAGCACTGATCGGCAATCTAAAGGTCGCAAGTTCAAATCCTGCGCAAGGATGAACTTTTTCTAGAAATTGAATAATTTAACAACTTGTCTGTACACCACGAGTTTTCTACATTAAAAGGTATTTGATTTGAAATTTTCTCACCTGCAAACTTGTGTACCTAGTTCGCTCGGTGCTTATTTACGTAAAACTTGTAGATATACATTTGTTAGTGTTTAAGTTGTAAATAGTGAAAATATTGTTGGAATATTTGAATAAACAATTAAACAACTTTTTTATTTGGCAAAGACAAATTCGTCGAACAGAAAACTTCATTCAAATAAATAAATCAATAAGCTAGAACTCTGACCTTCTTCCGAGGAAGAAACACAGGCTCGTCAGCTTCTTGACATCCCCTTCTCAAGCCAATCGAATGGCAATGGGCATGATGGTTACAGCGTTATGTACAAACGTTTTAAATTAATACTCACTTGATACGGATATTTGACGAGATTATCCTTCGATAATGTGATGTTAAGTATGACCATCGGTGTAACGCAAACAAGAAATAATATACTGGTGGAGCCTAGAAGAAGTACCAGTCTTCGTTCTTCAGCGAATTTTCTGGGATCCTCTTCGCCGGAAGCCGTTCGACTTAGGGTCATTCGGCGTCGCCTCTCACATGACCTTCGGTAAACTATTAGAATTCTCAAATTTAATCCGGCCAGTAGAATGATGGGAATAACCTTGAAAATCACTTCGAGAATGACGGTGTATAAACTGTATAGAGGATTTTGCACCAGGTCCGTTTCCACTCTTTGATAGATGGCGATATTTTGAGTCAGCAAATGGCAAACTCTGACTTCGCTGCGGAAAGCACTGGGCAGGTATAGTACGAACGTTGCAGCGGGTATTAGAGCTACTGCCCTGTGAGGAGATCCTGTTAAAAATATGACTTCTATTAGATTGGTAGAAATAAAAGTGTTCAACATAGCAATATTACTATTGAGTAAGTAAACGACACCTACTTATAATTTTATTCCCATTGGAAGAGATTATCCACTCGGTACTTTTTACATATTTATTCAACAGTTGTATCCTGATTTGGGTTGAAAAATTGATTTTGTTTGATTATAAAAACGGCTCTCGGGCGTTTATTTAAACGTTAAACCGTGCCTCACTTTACTTTTGTGTTATTTTATTGCCCCTTTTTGCTAAACAACATTCGAAGACCTTTACTCAAACGTGAAACCGCTCTTCAAATAACTTTTGTGCTATTTAAGAGGTGTTTTTCCCCTAAAAATTGTAATGAATTCACTCAAACTCGGTCTCATCTTTTTTTCTGGGTTCAATTTGATTCTAGTGCTTCAAGTTAAAATAAAAAAATAAGGATCTGTTGAGCCGATTAAGGCTTAAATTCTGGAGGAACCCGGGCCCCATTTAGCTAGTTATACGTAGGGTCTCAAATGTCTCAATATGTCACTGGGCTTCCTCACTGGTATAGCCATAAGATAAAAAAAATTTGAGAATTTCAAATTTCAAGTTCAAATAATGGAATGGAAGTGATGAAATATTGAATTTTTTCTATTACAATTCACTTAACAACTCATAATTTCGATGTCCGGATAGATTTCGAGTCACAGCATCAGCATTATAAGTCAAAGTTTCGACAATTATTGCAGGTGGTCTCCTCAGAGCAGCTCTTTTATAGCGCTAAATGCAGAATTTATGATTATTCAATCGATGTTCATAGAAGCCTCCGATTCATTGATAACTTATTGTTTGTCACAAGCTACATCAGTTGAACTTACATGAAATAGCTGTTCGAAACTATCGACTAAAACCAGCAATTAGTCTGTTACATGGGGACATTCGGTTAATTGCGCAAAAACGGAGGTACGATGCCAACCTAATATGCTAAGAAAGTAGGAATATTAATGCTCTAAGTGATAATATCTTACCTAGAAGAGGCCTCGCATGTCCTGGTTGACAAACGCTTATATATCTCTCGAGAGTGAGCGCTAAGAGCATCATAACACCTACTCCCAGACATCCATTCCCAAGAAATAACTCTAAATGTGCGAAGTAAAATGCTGGCAAGGGATCGAACCACATCCCGTCTTCTCTATGTACCAGTACTCTCCAAGCGAACGGCAATGCAAATAAAATGGCTAGAAGTGCTGCAGCGGAATATCCTGTAACAAGAAACGGAAGGATATGAATAAAAAAAGCATGTTTTTGATATTCAACTGGAGATATTACTTGTTGAATATTTCACAATGGAGAGTAAAAGTTAGGCAGTAAGTGTATAAAAGTATACAAAGTACCTATTTGTTGAATGCTAGAACCTACCTTGACTAACTATTTCATTATTCATGTTCATAACAGAAAAAATATTTCATAATGTATATTTTTTGTGCTTGATGTGAATACATTTGGGAAAGATTATTGTTATTATCTGTTCATTCTCTAGGAAAACATAAAGATTTCTAACTAATCATTCAGCAAGACACATATCAGACTATTTATATATTTGAATTATAATAAATACTATTTTAAACTTCTTGTATATAGAGCAGCAGTTCTTAATATTTCGTATTTCGGGCCTCCTTAGATGAGAATGAACTAATATGCAGAAACTTTGTAACAAAACTACCTTATTAATTATCAATTAGAATTCACTTAGATATCAAAGAAATTGCCAAAATTTAAGCTCGTGCTAAGAACACCCATGAACTTAAATAGAAATAGCATATTCTTTGAACCTTTATATTATTGACAAAACAAGTATATGAGTTCATTTCTAAGTACGGCCGTCCCGTCGTGAATTAATACAGTTGATTTATGTATCTGGGGGACGGAAACCATATGTAAAATTTCTGAATCCTTGCCAAGGAAGGGTCATTATATATTGTAGATGTGAATTATCGACAAAGTCGAATACGTTCCTCACAGTTTCAATAGGAAATCATGAATCACGTATTTAGAAGAAAAGGTCTGAAGGAAGCAAGTGCCTTTCAGAGTACTGTTAATTAAAATATAATTTATAATCAGATTCGAAACGGCAAGTTGATCACTCGTTATGGTGTAAACAACGTTTTTTACCCTGCATATTTGATCATTTATTCATGGGAAAAAAAACTTGGGCATTAGAAAATATTTTCAAATAATATTAAAATTTCATGAACTGTAAGACTTTACATTATTATCCATAGTTTAGCCTTTTTATTAAATAAATGTGGTGATCTATAGAGCTGTTTTAGTTCTATTGGTATAATATTATAGAGTCTAGTCAGGAAATAAATATTACAATTTTTATGCAATTGCTTTTTTATGTTCTGTATTAGACATTATTGTTCATCAGATCTTGTATTGTGGTAATGTTTGAAATATATCTGTTGACCGTATTGTTGTCTAATTTGCCTAGCTAATGAGAAACACGTTATATTGGGTGGCCTCCTAGTTATCGGTAAACGTTATATAGAGGGAGACCTGAAGGGAGTCAGTACTTAATTGATAAAGTCAAATGAAAAAAAGAAAACATAATTACGTTTAGTAAAAGAGAACGTAATTTATGTCTTATTGGCACAGTTTCATTAACCTATAGAATGATTACTAATAAAAAATGATGCACTTAGAAACTCTGTACAAATATGTTTATAAGCTTCATGCATATTTTACGGAGAGATTTAGGAATTTTTGGGAAACAAAAGTCTTATTCCCACGAAGCTCTTATAGTAAATTGGCATCATAACGTGGCTTATGGAATAGTCAAATGCAAGAAGCCACATACGATTGTAGAGCAACTGTTTTCACCAGCTGCTAAATATGTATAAATTCACTTACCGCTTACTCGATCTATCAGACAGCGCTAGTCATAAAATTCGGTTGCTAAAATTGAATCAGTAAACAAGCTAAGTTGCCCGATCGTGCAAAAACGGTATTTATAAAACTCAGATTGTGAAGATGGAAATTAAGAGAACAGAATAAATTTTCCAACAAAGTGTATGTTATCCGTTTTTGCAATACGGGACGGAATGACCATCGCGGAGAATTTTTGTATTCAACAAAGCATACAGACAAACAATTCACATGAAACATCCGAGTTATTTCAGTATCCTGTTCTACAAAATTTAATTTATTTACAATTCCTTAAGTGTTCGAAAGTTAATGGCCCAGAACTGTAAACTTGTGTAACTTTCAACTTCCTAGACAACCATTTATTTAAACTCCTACAAATAGTTGAAAGGTCTAAGATGAACACAGTCAATGCTTTATCCTAGCAGGTCGAAATTGCAGTTTTCACGTTGAATTATAGCATTGGTGCAAGAATATAAACTACGTTTTTGTGCCAGATTTATTCGAGAATTAAATTAGCAATCAGCTAAAGATATGTCCTCACTAAAGTCAGAAGATTTATGCTATTGAATAAAACTGTAACGTCGTCGATTTACCAGATTTCTACAAGTGTTAACAAGAATATCGAAATTTGATCTCCCAAATATTACTTGCGCTCGGTGAAGTTTCCCCTCTGCTCCCCTTTGCCTATGAAATATTTCAGCATTAAGCCATTGGTGACACAATATAATCAATGACCTACTATACGCTTTTATTTACAAGAATATGAACATGATAGAGTCTTTATAGTCCAGATCGATCAACAACGTCACAAACGTTCTTGACAGCTGTTTCGGTCTTCTCATAGAGCTCATCAGTTGGAACGAGCAAGTGCGCAACGTTATTGAACGATCTTTGTTGAAGGTAGTCTGGCCCACAACGTGGTAAAAAGACTAAAAGCATCTTACGCCATCTATGAATAGGACTAGATGGCGACACCAAACCAAACCAATGTAAGAGAATCAGAAATAAATGAATATGTGAATATATTTATTCAACCCATTTTGACTATTGCCAGATAACAATGATAGGGTACAGATCGATCAGCATCTATTCATAGATGGTATGAGATGCTTTTGGTCTTTTTGCCATGTTGTTGGTCGGTTATAACAACCTACAACCGAGATCGTTCAGTAACATTACTAACTTACTCGTTTCATTGATCGATCTGATCTAGAAAGACATTGGTTGCCTTCGGTTTAAAGCAGAGGTCCCCAAACTTTTTTGTTTCGTAGACCACTTGCCATGCTTTTCGGTTTTGGGCTTCTGCTTATCTAATATTGAATTCATGTAAACTCCTTAAATGTGTTTTTGACAGCCAGTATAGTGCTGCTTACTTTTAAAGAGTTAAATTTCTAACTGTAGTGAAGGGTAGTGTGAAAAACTTAAAAAGAACACATGTTAAGTTTTATAAATTCATTAATTCAATTCTAATTAAACCGAACCAAATTATAATTTAGTTCTGTTACATAAAATGGATAAGTAAAAAATAAATAGCTTATGAGGGAAGTTTCCCAAGAAGTAGAAGGTATCGAATGGGATAGATTGATCTGGTGGTACTAATTCCTCCCTCTTCTGCCTCAGAGGTGCACGCAGAACATGGCCTCTCAGAATAATAGTACTGTTTCCTCCCAAATGAACTGAATCAGGCAATATTTGGAGCAGTCTGAAGTGAACTGGAGATTGGGATGAGCGACAACATAAAGACTAAAGGTTCTACCATATTTCTTAAGGCCCTGTATACACCTAGAACTTTGTTTTAATCTAGAACGAAGTAATTCAAATACAACTCCTTTCTAAATTGAAATTCGAAACGATTCGGATTTTCATCACTATTATTCCCTTTTCAATCTTCTACAATGGTAGTTTTTCTTTTCTATTGAGTGAATAGGTGGATAACAAAGAAGAATTATATTATAGAAATAAAATACTTCTGAGTTTCCTCTGAACGTAAACAAAACCAGACAGGGCAATATTTGAGATAGAATTTCTGAGGATATAAACTTAGATTAACTCGAAAGTATAACGTGGAACTAAACGGCTTCGTTCCACGATATCACGCTCTAACAAGTTGTCTGAACTTCAATTAATCGTGCCATTTTCACACCTTAAGATTGATTACGATGTTATGTTTGTTAAGAGATATATCATTTTCAACCGCAATAAACTGTCTACAACTTTGACGACTAATTTCAGTGGAATAAAATTGCACAGTTAGTTTTTTTTAAGAAAGTCGTGATAACTTCAAGCGCCTTGAAATTTCGATTGTTATATGAAAGTTGGGAGAAAGGATAAATTTGAAGGGAAGGTGATTGAGTGATTCCACCCTATTCATCTTAAACACTTTTTATAGTATATTCACCACCATCCTATGAAAGTGACTTTTGTCGAGAAAAAATTACTAGTCTGGAAACTTTAACCGGATTCGTTCTAGTTAAAGTTTGAACCTCAGATCAATAAGTAATTATTGATCAAAGGTTTGAACACTATAACACGATAACAAAAAGCCTAAATTTATATAAAAAAATCCAGATACTCTTCAATTCAGATTTTCTGTTAGCAATATTTGACCTCGTTACAGATGAAAATAACCCTAAGCATGTTTTAGAAGACGTGAGTATGTTATGTGGCTGCTAAAAAAGCTTAAAATTAAATTTGAAGTCATTAAAACGATTCATTCAATGCATATATATAGGTCAGACTGGACGTATTCTCAGTATAAGCTTCCAATAACTCTTGGAAAATAATAGACTGTCGGAAGATTATTCCAGTATGTGGTTCAGCTATTGTTGAAATATATAGGATACTCAGTTAGAGAATGAACAATACTTCAGGAATAGTTTTCTTTTACGGAAATATTGTGGTTAAATTAAACTCACATCAGTATAGTTTCCCTTCTTCGAGAAGTTGTAGGCCTGAGAAAATTTCTTTCCATAAGTTTTTTCACGATAAGAAATCTATTTTTAGAATAATTGTACTCGAATTTTGCGAAGGTAGGTTTTTCGGTTATTAATACGAATATCCCTCGTTTCTTGCGTTGAATATACAGGATGTTCTGAGTACGTGTAACATTGTTGTATTCCCTTTAGACGTATTTGAGAATGGTAATTGAAAAAATGATTTTTATCGATTTGCATCATTTCAGGGAAAACTGGGTTTTTTAACTAATAAAATAATATCTATCGATGACATTTTTCTTGTTTCCTCTGTTGAAGCATTATTATTATCATACTTACCTTTGATATTCAAATTAAATTTTTTTCAATTTCTTTTCTTCTTCATCAATCATCCAATGAATGTACACATATGAATACACTTACTAATTTATCTCGATTTTCTTCTTTGTTTTATCTATATTTTATATTTTATATATATTTAATCTTCCTACTTTATTACTGTCATCATGAAGCTTCAATACGGACAAGCCTAATTAACCTTAATTTTGAATTTATTTTTCATATCAATATTCATTTCGTAATCTTAGCAATTTACCTTCATAGTGATATCGATACACCCCACCCCCACTCACTGTCATGAGAAATTCAGTTAATCTGATGGCATTAAGAAATAAATGTTAGAATAAGCTCATTTCCTCTATAAGTCTTATTGAATTTCTCTCTTGTAACAAATATTCAAGAACTGCCAATGTGAAGGTGATAAAAAATTTAAATTAAATATAAATTTTGTTCTAATATTACAGCAATCAAAATTCTTAAATAAATATCAATTTGATAAAGGCTTAAGATACGAATTTGAATCTACTACACTACATAATAATGTACCAGTATTATAAATAGCTGTAATATTAGTAATAGAAATATCATATTCTGTTTTTGTGCAATAATATAGACTATTCTATTATGTTTTATCATTCATGTGTGTTATAGAATTGCAAAGGCTCAAGTAAAAATACACCAGAAAAGTTGGTTATCAACATGCCGAATTATATTACAACTAGGAGCTCGTTAAGTACACTGTGCTTAAGCCCGAAAGGTTAAGTTGCTATGCACACTCCGTTTTTTTCATAAGCTGAACATGAGCGCAGTCTGTCTACGCTTAAGGTACAGTAAATCGGAGTTACCACGACCGCTATGTAGAAGTAAGTATACTTGAACTGTTTCATTGATTTCTTCATAATTTTCTATTTGTTTGATAATGGCACTTCGGTGTTGAAACTGTAGTTACGTTTTCATGTTATTATTAATAAAAGTTGTATAAAAACAAAGTAGTTATACTTTCATATAATCAAAATGATAAATTACCATAAAGTAACGGCTTCCACCATCGATATCTTGTATTAATTAATGAGGAAAGAGAGGTAATTATTGTTATAACATCCATTCCTTCCAGACCTATACATGCGCAACTTTTCATTCTATTCTTTCTCTAACACATTGTTTGCTCTATACCTGGCTTAGAACTCGCGTTGATTCACTTCTAATGTCAGTGGTGGTGATTCTGAGGTTATGGTGAAGTTTGTAAACGATGTTCCTTAGGTGGAATGAAGACATTACATGTTTTCATGTTTTTGTTGGAAAACGGTAAAGAGAATCATATTAAATATAAAATAATAGTGAAATGAAATAAAGCATTTTTTTTTGTCTAATTTCCACAAAAGATTTCATTTTTCAATAAACACGACTGGTTATGACTTTTTTATTTCATTGTATTGAAATCCGAATGAAACCAAATCGTAAGCCAGTTTCCACTGCCAAACTTATGGAAACACATGTTGACTTACACGACACAAGATGAGTCAATTCGAATTAGGAGATAATTTCATAATCGTACTAAAACAGTTGTTCCATGCAGTATTGAATTAATTTCTGAGCTTTACTATCAACAATATTCTCTAATTCGGAAAAAAACATATAAGTAGACACTCGTAGAAGATACTCGCAAATTACATCAAAACATTAGGAAAAGATAGAATCTAATTATTCTATTATAAGCCTTCTTGTTATATAATATTTCGGGTTCTCTTATCTTGCCGGAAGCTGAAAACGTGCGAATCAGCAGGAGGTTTGTATATAACACAATTTCCCGTAAATGACATAATAACAATATTCAATTTAAACCCCAGTCGATGGCCGCCTAGAGTCTGCTGAAAGAGATGAAAACAACAGGGAAGGACGATAAGGTTTTCGCATCGAAATGATCGCGGATGCACAATTCCAAACTATTTGGATATCTTCTGATTCGGAAATGTGAAACATAATATCATTACGCTGCGTTCTACGTTGACAATTTATAAATTAATAAAACTTTTTACTTTAAACTTCGCTCCTGCAACCTCTGACCATCTTCGTAGTTAGTTATTTGCAGATTGCACCACGAATTCTAATTAGGAAATTATTTAAGCTCGTCTCTTACAGAACTGGATTCATAAGACTACGACTACGCGTCATCATAGATAATGAATTGTACCGTTGAACAGACAATACAAATGAATTCTCTAAAAAAAAAATGAATGCAATGAATCAAGGAAGAAGTTACGCGATATATTACGAGAAGATGCTAATAATGAAAATATAATGGTGACAGTTCTCACTGGTGTAAGTATTCATTTTGGCAGTGGGAATGATATTGCCTCCTTAACCATATCTGATTTTGAGGAAGCAGTGAAAGAAGAAACTGATGTTGTAAGAGATACTATTCAAGCATTTATGAATTATCCAAAGGTTTTGATTGCTGTAGTAAATGGACAACGATAGATACACTATTACTACTCCCTAACATTACTCATACATCGGATACGTAGCTACATTTGAAACTCTATTCATTAGACTGGGATTGTGTCTAGAACGTGCTTCTTGCTTTTACTGCCATTTTCACTTGGTAGGAATAAGGAATTAGAAATGTTATTTCTTTTAGTTTACCGTATGAATCCTAAATTGCAAGATTTAACTTTTCTCAAAGAAGAATCATCAGGGATACGCCATGCCTCTCTCCCCCAAACCATTATTCACTCGAAAATATTCAGGTCTCCAAAAAACTGGCGCGTGGCATGACAGTAAACGAGGATTACAATTTCAGATTGGTAGCAGATATTATACCACATCAGGAATTGGCTGGGTTGATAAGAAAATGATCTTAATTTGGTTCACTGGTATCAGGATCTGTTGTTTGAAATAAAAATTAGGAAGATATGACCTGTTTGTGAAAAAATGGTTAGCAAAAGTTGAGTACTTTCAGACTTAACAAAACAGACTCAAACTTTGCTAACCATTTTTCACAAACATGTCATACCTTTCCTAATGCGGATAGTCTGAACATTTTACATAATCAAACCAAAGGTTTCAAATTAAATACATTAGAATCAATAGAGATTTATAAAGATGTCGATAAGTCTTAAATGATCAGTTAGACTCATACGAAAGTGATCTTTTCCTTTGAATTTCAAAGCACTCTTAGAATAATTCTTATTATATTGAATAATGATTATCATAATGTACAAATTGTTTTAAAATTAACACTGTAGATTCCCCAGATCTACCTGTTCTGGAATTTATTATAATCTTTTACTCTTAATTGTAATCTTATTAACACTATTGTATTTTAGTTCCTATTTATATTTGGAATGTTTTTTGTTTACTACATAATTTTGTATATGTTTGATAATGGCACTTCGGTGTTGACACTATAGTAGCATTTTCATGTTATCATTAAAAGTGGTATGAAAAAGTGATTGTTCTAATCTATCTAATCAAAATGATAATTTATCATAGAGTAACGGCTTCTATCATAGGTTTTTTAGATAGATATTTATAGGTTCTTAATATCTTTGTATGGATAAAGAACACGTGAAAAACAGCACATATACAATATTAATAATAAGTGAGACAACAACATAGGCAAAATTCAAAATAGTAATTAAAATCATAACACTATAAATAAGAAACAATCACCCTTATCCACTAAAAATACTGTTAGTACCGAGGACCTTTCACCTACTAAGTAGCCATCATCAGAGTGAACTAAATTAGAAATCAAAACGTTTAAGTACTATTTGGAACTAATATGGTATATGAGTGATTACCCTCAGCTGAAGAAAAGTCTGATTTCATTGAATAGCTTTTTCGCTTATGCATTTTCATTCCTTCTAAACTAAATAGATATTTATATTACTGTGTTTCCAGAGTGAGTTAAGAATAATTAACAGATTAGCAGTTTAGCTCTGCTGCAAGATTCATATAAATGAATTACATGAGAGGTTGCTTTAATATTAGAATTTAGCCCAAATTGTAGAGACATTATTGAATTTGTAACACTTTTGATATTGATATAAGTGAGTTCTCACAAATCCAAGGTAGACCATCTGGTCGAAATCTCAAGTTCACTCATATCTATTTACTTGTACATCATCAGCTACTACTAGATCTGTGAAAAAACTCCAGATTAGTATCTACTACATTTCATTTCGCTTCTGTATCACATATCCAATCGAGCTATATAGACGGCGATGAATTTCTCTGCTTGCTCGTACACACACGGTTGTATTTTATGTGTTTGCGAGATATATCAAGAAGATAGTTGAGTACGTGCAGACATAGTAATCGTAAAGTGTAGACTATCCGAAATTCAGAAGTGTATTGGTGAATTAGGAAATGTAAAAGGTAAATGTCAGCTACAACATTAAAGTTGCTCGCAATATAGTGATTATTACATTATCATTATCAGGGGAGTTATTCCTACTGCGTCATGACAGAACCTTTATTGAACCTCCCGATGTACTGTTCTAGAATATGCCGACTTGTTTCAAATCCTTCTGAAAGATAGGAATTGGCTGAAGTATTCGCTTTGTTAGTGAGTCTACAGAATATACACGTCCCATCTTAACTAAGCCAATTTTTCTCATATGACCATTAAGAGTGCAGTGGGCCGTCGTGAATCATGTCATGATTCTTGTTCTTGCTTCCCTAATGCATTCCTAACACGTTTTTTTAATTTTGTCAAGGACGGTCTTGGTCTGTCTGTGATCCGGAAGAGACATCCAATGTTCTGGAGATTTCCTTACAGTGTCTGATCCTATACCACAGGAGGGTTCTGGTCCTATTAGCGGCGTTTCAACTCCTTCGCATGCAAGGGCGTCTGACTCAATTCCTGTATGTCCCGGGATCCAGTTGAGGGTGATTCTGTTCTGGAGGCTTGAGGTGTTTGGTTTTGCAGGTAATATCCATCCTTGAACCTATATTTGAACTCCTCGCTTTTATTATGGCTTGACTACCAGATTTGGTGGATATGTCCTTCTTCTTCTATCCTTCGTACACATAGTTGTGTACATCTCTCAATTGCATGGACTCTTCAATGAAATCCGTCTGAGGAAATTTGGAGACCAGGAAATTGTTTCCTAAATGGAAGTACTCATTTATTCTTTTATTTAACAAAATAGGTCAGATTCCTCAAAGCAGGCATCAACATTATTTATTAATAATGAGAATGGGGGTGGCCCTAGATGGGAACCTTGGAGTATTCCAGAGATAACCATCAAACAATCGAGGTATCTTTCAGTTCCATTCCTTGGGATTAGTGTTCAAACGTTGTTACTAGGAATGTTTACTAACCAATGAAATGAAACATCCTGTCACTTTTAGTATAGTAACCAAATACGAATTTTTCAAAAATTTATTGAAATGGATTTATCTGGTTTATCAGGGAATATTATCAATTGAGTGTTACATATGTTATTGTGATATGCAAAATTGATCATGCCTTCTTTCACAAATCGAAAAAATTAATCATCAAATACAACTTTTTAGATTTAACACTGATAGAATGAACTTCAACATTTACAGAAAACCCACGTTCACAGACACCACTATTCCTAATTTTTCCTCGTAGCCATAAATTAGCAATATACCACTCAATCATTCATAGAGAATCTTCAATACCATTCTCAAAACAACACCCTACATTGACTTGGACATAATAAAACGAATAGCCATTAATAATTTTTGTTGGTGGATCAAATAACAACATCAATTAACCACAAACAACAACAATTAACTTATTACAATATTTACCCCTATATAACATATAGATTTTAATAATTTTAAAGTCACTTTCAAGCAAATTTAGCCCAGACTGGGATAACTTTTATATAGGTAGAACTTACCGTACTTTTGAATTTGTATACCAAGAACATTTTCGATCTTCCAGATTCCACAAAACAGACTCAACCTTCGCTAACCATATTTTACAAACAGGACATACCTTCCATAATGCACAAAGCGAAACATTTCTCATAATCAAATCAAAGGTTTCAAATTAAATACATTAGAATCAATAGAGATTTATAAAGTTGTCTAACACTCCTATAACAATATTCTGAATGATTAGTTAGACCTGATTTCAACGATTTTGCATATTCATTTTACAATATTATAAATTTACAAACCATTCTGGCTAAACATATTGGAGAGCTCGTCGTATTGTATAACTTACGTTTCCTACTTGAACCAGAGAAAAACGGTAGACTTATATTTTTTTCCAGCATGTCGTCCAGACGATTTCCATTATGGTAATGGTTATTGCGTTCCTTCGAATCAAACATACAATGGTATTCATAATTCTCAGGATGGTTCTGAGGAAAAAAATTGTGCTAGTACGCAAGCCTTATAATATATATTATTCGTAGAGTAGCATTTGATAGAAATTTTAATGTTTTATTGGTGGTGGTGGTGAACGATTTTCTTGGGGAAGAAAATGTTCAACAATTTTGATCAATACGTTCATCGAATTCAAACATTTCATCTTTCGATGGAGGAAACAAAAAGGAGCATTATCTCATCCTGCAACCAGCTTTCAATCAAGTTAATCTACATTATGGTGGATGCGAAAGCCAAAAATTATCAGTTTGTCAATTGATTGTTGAAACTTTACTCCCACAAGTCATCAAACAGGAAGTATTTGGACTAACAAGTTGATTGACTCAAATACTTACTTGGCAACTGATTGGTCAATCATCAGACACTGTTAAAGAATGACAGAAAACCAGGTAAATCAAGGAATATGAAAAAAATCGTTCAAAAATCTTTTTTTTTGTCTTTCAAAGCACTCTTAGAATTCTTAGAATATTAAATTTATAATTATCCCAATGCACAAATTGTTTCTCAATTAACACTGTATTTTCCCGGAATCTACCTGTTTCGGAATTTCTGATGGTCCCTTACTCTCGAATATAATCTCAGTACCCCTATTGCACTCTAGTTTCTATTTATACTTGAAATGTTTATTGTTTACTTCATTTTGAATTTGTTCGATAACACTTCGGTGTTGTAACTATAATGACGTTTTCATGTTATTAAAAGTGGTATAAAAAAAAGTATTTGCTCTTTCATTTAATCACATTGACATATTACCATAAAGTAACGGCTTCTTTCGTAGATTTTTTTTATCAAAATCATGTTTTCATAAAATACATTATATAACGTGAACATATAAATAATTCATCTATTAAAATACTGGTCTAACATTAATCAGTTTCTACGACAATTCGTTCGACAGAACTTTTTTCTGTAATTCTACTGCAATTAGTGGGCAATTTGTTCAATCTACCATAAAACCAGAGTTTAAATGGACAAGAAATCGAAGTACATCCCACGCTCAAATAGCGGCATTCCTGGAATTCTCCCGTCCTCTCTAATCGTGAGTGTAATATGAAAGAGCTGGTTCAGTTGGTAGTAAGACTAAACCTGACCTATCCCAGCATTATCGATTGAATTCACCTGCAAGGGAAGCTACAATTTCCGTAGTTTATATCAACAAGAGATTCTACAGATTCTATATATTTTCCAGTAATCTTATTATAGATAACAAATATGCTTCTTGCAGAATATTATGTTGTATCCACTTTCATTAAATATAATAGTAGGATATCCGAAGCATGAGAGCATGTTTCTCTAGACTTATCACTTTATTAAATTCCATGTAAGCTAGTTTTCCTTATTCACGTACATGATGATATTGCTGTTTCGTTGAAAATATTTAGGGATGACTTACTTGTAACAGATTTTTCCAGGATAAATTAGATACAATTTTGTAATCACAACGGACATATAGGGCGATAAAGTTTTTATATGTTAAAAAGGAGATTACACTTTAACACTTTGGTCGCAATAAGCTATCAAGTGTATTAAATTGTCAGTCGAATAACACTGATACTATTTTTTAAGAAGCCATGTCAGTCAAAGAAAACTGAAAGTATATTTTTGAGGTGTTATACAGGGTGTCCTCGAACTGCGTGGCTAAAATAAAACCGAAGATTCTTTGATTCGAAAAAAGTTTGATGAGCATTTTTACTTTTGCCTCAAGTGTCTTGCTTAGCCGGTAGAGGGCTTCAAAGTTGCAAAAATAATTTTGTTTTTTCGGAATAACTTGAGAACGTGATGGAGGACTTTTACAATATTTGGCAGGTGAGTTACTGTCAATAATAGCCGTTTTTGAGAGCGGAGCATAGAGCCTTAGAGATCATAGAAATGGCTCAAACTTGAGGATGTAACGGGAAAAGTGTCCAGAACTTTTTTGTGTTCAATGTAATTCACTCTATATTTTTTATGTAGATAGCTTATCTAATTTGAAAACTTTTCTTACTATTAGAAAATTTTGATAAAATCAACGGATTAGCTTGAAAAAAATAATTTTCGAGTCTCTGCAATTTTGGCTTACTAATTTTACTTGATTAAAATACCTTAGTTGCCTTTGCTTTTCTAATGTCATTTTGGCATTTGGAGAATTTATTCTCAAAACTGTCAGTTTTTACTTTGCTTTCCGTAAAAATTTTATAAAATTATGGCTCAAAATTTCACTAACACTGAAATGGTTAATATCTCGGTAAAACACGAATAATAAAAACAATAGAAATGGGGAAACGATGTGATTATTTAGGGAAAACAAATGCTGAATTAAAAGAAACAACAAAACTTTTTGGGAAATCGCTAAGGCATCAATTGTTCGAAATGTTGCCCATTTTCCTGAATACACAAATTAATTCGTTTCAAGAAATTGGATTGAACTCTGGCTAGTACTTCAGGATCATTCTTCAATAAATCCGCTTCATGATTAATTCGTTGCAACAATTCCTCTCGTGTGTTTACTGGAGCTGCATAAACTTTCGACTTCAAAGCGCCCCATAGAAAGAAGTCGCAGGGCGTCAAATCAGGGGAGCGGGCCGGCCAGTTCACTGGTGCATCGTGTCCTCTACCTATCCAGCGATCTGGATATTCCGCATTAAAATGTCGCCTCACAGCTAATGTGAAATGAGGAGGTGCACCATCATGGATATACCAGGCCACGACGAATGTGTAAGGGCAAGTCTTCCAACAGTTCAAGTAGCCTTTGTTCCAAAAAGTTCAAGTAGTTCTCCCCGTTCAATCGATCGGGTATAACGGTAGGGCCAATAATAAAGTTATCCACAATTCCAACCCAAACATTGATTTTAGTTTGATTCTGAAAATATGTAACTTCCGTTTCATGAGGATTTTCATCAGCATAGAAATGTTCATTATGGAGGTTAAAAAGACCACATCTCGTGAAAGTATCTTCGTCCGTGAACAGAATTCTTCTACAAAAATTGGGGTTTGCATTTTGTCTTTGAACAATAAGCCGACAGAAATCTAGCCGATGACCTGGATCCATGGGCAATAAGTCTTGAACTGTTTTAATATGATAGGGATACAACAGTTCTTCTTTCAGTACATTATGAACTAATGATTTTGAGGCTCCAATACGAAGTCCCAAACGTAGTGTGCTTATCCCAGGTTCAGTTTCAACCGCTTCCAGTATCGCTTCTTCGAGCTCTAACGTCCTTCTTGTCCGTCTGCGTCCAGTTTCTCTGCGATTTGCTTCAAATTTGCCAGTTTCGCGAAGGTTTGCCGATTTGGAATTCTTCTCCGGCCATTGCAACGACAAAGTCCATAAATCAATAACATATCAACCATTTCAGTGTTAGTGAAATTTTGAGCCATAATTTTATAAAATTTTTACGGAAAGCAAAGTAAAAACTGACAGTTTTGAGAATAAATTCTTCAAATGCCAAAATGACTTTAGAAAAGCAAAGGCAACTAAGGTATTTTAATCAAGTAAAATTAGTAAGCCAAAATTGCAGAGACTCGAAAATTAATTTTTTCAAGCTAATTCGTTGATTTTATCAAAATTTTCTAAAAGTTAGAAAAGTTTTCAAATTAGATAAGCTATCTACATAAAAAATATCGAGTGAATTACATTGACCACAAAAAAGTTCTGGACACTTTTCCTGTTACATTTTCAAGTTTGAGCCATTTCTATGGTCTCTAAGGCTCTGTACTCCACTCTCAAAAATGGCCATTATTGACAGTAACTCACCTGCTAAATATTGTAAAAGTTCTTCATCACGTTCTCAAGTTATACCGAAAAAACAAAATTATTTTTGCAATTTTGAAGCCCTCTACCGGGTAAACAAGACACTTGAGGCAAAAGTAAAAAGACTCATCAACTTTTTTTCGAATCAAAGAATCTTCGGTTTTATTTTGGCCACGCAGTTGGAGGACACCCTGTACTATAGTTTCAATGCACCACAATACAAGTGCCTCCCCAAATAAAGTCTATCAGTGATGTCCTGACCAAATCATGCGACTTCTAGCATAACAATTTTGCGGCCTGGTGACGTACGACCAAACTGATGTATTTTCTTGACATGTGTCGATTCCACAGCAACATCGTCAAAAGTATTCCCAACACCAAACATTGCATATTAACTATGAACAAATAGGAAGTAATTTCAGTTTCAACAGAAGGGAGTGGTATAAGTCGGTAATTTCGTTGCCAGGATTCTGCAAATGTTTTCAAATTTACAATGATCTTGATATTGTTAATGATTCTCTACCGAATATATACATAGCCGACAAATATAATTCTAGAGAGAACTTGCACCTCTGGTTTCATTGGCTGGTATATGTTCCCTAGATTAGAAAACGGTTTGAAGTACACCATCATCTTCAAGGTTGTGGGCAAAACATGAAACAAATTGGGCACCAAGACAGGTCCCTATGGAATACCAGCATTTATGGTCATTGAGGAGACAATTATACGGAGTGTCATTGATCTGTAGGTAAATTCGATAGTAAAGCACAAAGTAAGGAGCGATATGCCATAATACGAAAGTTCCCCAAATGGTCTTGGTGCTAGTGTTGTCTGAATGACGTTATCTTGTGGATATGGCAGATCAAAGCTTATCGAATGCACGGATGGCTCTCGTTTGTTATAGTCTTTCGCCAAAGAAATTAGTAGAAATTAAACTTCCAGCTCATGTTTGCAGCAAATTCCACTTCTGATCCACATGAGAAGGACTTTTCTAATATTGATGCCATCGATAACCATATGTCTGAAATTGTCTTTCGTCACCTGTCATTCTCAAGGGGTGTGCTCCTGAATTAACAATAGTTTTCAGATAGAGTCCAACCAATTACAAAAAAAGAAAAGAAGACCCTTTCTAATAATCATGAACCCACTATTATCAGTGATCTCTAAAATGATGGAAAAAGCAATCAATATCGAGCTCATGCAATACGTAGAGAGCTCCAAAATCACGAATGACCGACTGTATGGATTTCATCAGCACAGCCCAACAGGAAACCTGCTTGTCCACGTAATACATGTATATCAGAAATATTTTGAAAAATATGGGGAATCTCTAGCTGTAGCATTGAATATCTCCAAAGCATTCCACCGAGTCTGGCACACAAGAGTTCTTGGGAAACTTCCATTATATGGTTTGCTGCTTCAACTTTGTGGCTTACTATCGAGTATTTTCTCAGATAGATCACTCCATGTGGTGGTTGACGGAAAATTTTCCGATACAACGGCTATCAACGCTTATGTTCTACAGGGATCTCTGTTGGTACCAGCTTTGTTTCTGATCCATATCAATGATCTGTTGAAACTGACGAACGGTCCCGTTCACAGCTTTGCTGTACACTTCATACTGCTTTCTTAACTAGAGCCACTATACCATCCAATGAAGCCAGAGGAGTGAGACTGAGACAGGTTGCCGCAATTAATGGAGATATGCAAACTATTTTGAAACTGGAACTGATAATCATGCAGCTAAATCTCAGACTTGCATCTTCTCCAGGAAGGGGAATCTCACAATTCCAAATATGATGATGTTCATCCTAGCGATCACCACCAGCGGCCCCCTCTCATGGGGTACATCCCAGCAGTTCCTCATAATATACAAAGCACAGATTCGACCTGTCCTGGAGTACTGTTCACATGTTTGGAGTTCTGCTCCCAAACATACACTGAAGCTCTTGGATTATATCCAGAAGCGAACTATTTGTCTCATTGATGATGTGACATTTACGAATCCGTTGACCTCTCTAGAACATCGTAGAAAGTTGGGCGATCCCTTCCTTTTTCTATAATTTTTTTTCACCGTCTGTATTCCTCAGAAATCTCGTTTGTTATTCCACCACGAGACATTCCAGATAGACAGACTATACGAGCTCAAGTTAGTCACCCCTTCGTTGTCAAGCTTGAGACCTGTCGAACTTCTTCCTAACAAACTTCAGTTTTCTATCGAACAACGAAGTTTTGGAAGTCTTTGCCTGGTGAGGTCTTTTTCTTTATGCCCATAACGTCCAAACTGTATAGCTTTTCCTCTCGTCTAAGCAAAGTATTAAAAAAAATCCAGCTATGACCAAAGTTTCCGTAAATCTCATGAGCAGTTAATGCACTACTAATCATATTATTTTCATGTAATGATACGTGTAATTTTTCTCTCACCTAGAAGCGTTTTAAGATTAATGTAAGACTTAACGCATTTCAGGAGTTTCACAAGTTTACACTAGACAAGACAGTATGGCATAGGAAGAATGTGAAACACTATTTTAAAAAGCCAATGGAAAAGGAATTGTACAGATAAGCTCCCCACGATTTCATATTGGACATCGTGAACTTCACATGCTTAGAACAATACTATAATGTGATAGCTGAAAAAAACTCCCAACCAAAATAAAAGCTTGTCTTCGAAAGTCAGTATCATGGAAGCCAACCATTACTTTTCTTCTTAGAAAGGGCTATTTCAAAATAGATATTCGGTCAAATCATGAATATTAGAAGATATTTGGAGTACTACTCATTCCATCTATACCTCCAAGAACAGATTCACAAACACATATATTCATATTTTCATCAAACTATTAAATAGTTTGGACGATGAGTTGTTAACTTCTCATTTTCTGGGAAACTCTACAACTGCACTATTGCGGATCATAAGCATGCTGAATGATGTAAAGCAGATCCAAGAGAATAAAGTTTCATTACTTGATAGTGCTTTATATGAAACGTAAGTGCAACTGAACTCTTAGTAAATCTCGTTGGAAGTTCGAAACTCATTTTAAGAATTACAGGAAGCACGTTGACTTATTTAGAAGCGAGGCAATTTCGAAAATAGAAGCTGCGTTCTCATTCCAAACAATTAATCCCATTGTATTAAGTTTTCCAAGTCAGAGCTGCACCTGAAAACATCCTTTACTCTCCGAGATCGTGAGCTGCCGCTTAATCGTACGAAGTTTCGACTTCTAACAGGTTACATTTCATCTGTGCAGCCACTAAACTAAACCGGATATTTCATCCGATAAGCTTGCATTATAGTTGCAGCTTCGTGCCACTATATTATGACGTGATGTTTATGAAATGAAATGCTGTAAGACGTTAGCAATATTACTTTTACGCTCTGATGAACTTCACGTTAGCACTTTATATTAAGTTCAATATCCTCGCAACTCTTCTTCCTGACTGAAACGCTTCTGCAATGGTCGTTAACGTTTTTTCTATTTCCCTTGCTGGGATCTCAGCTCAAGCGTTTCGTCAGGTCATAGCGAGCGAAACAAGTGTGATAAAAAAGCTGTCTTTCACTTTTTTTTTATGTTGTTATTTAATATTTTTGAGATTCAATTCATCAAATACTATTTTCGGATCAGTGTCGGAGAAGGATGATGATGAATGATAGCTATTGCAAATGATAGTGAACTTCAAATCTAGTATCAGATATACAACAATACACCACTTTCCAATTCACGGAACCGTCTATATATCTATTTCCTATAGCATAAGATGCATTCGCTCGACTCAGTAATATACAGAAACTGTATATACAGAAATCCCACTCGAACACATACGTTATTTCTGTGGATTCAGTTAAGCCAATCAATTCTAAAATATATCCATTTAATAGTCTTTTTCATGGATTATTGAACGTCCGAGCCAGCAAAATTATAATAACGAAACTGAGAAACTTCACAAGTAGCGTTGGTTAATGGTTACCACAAATCTTCGATCAAGAACTCAATTTCTAAACAAAAAAGCAAATTAGAACACAACCCATAGTCAAATTAGAGAGATTATTAGAAATTACGTTTTCTAAATTTGCAAAATAAAACCTGTTTATAGATGTAAAAACAAGCTGAAAAAATGTTCAGGCAACATCTTTGATCACGTTTCCGACTTGGAAGGAATATTCTAACTTGGAATAAAGAACATTTTGTTCACATGAAGAAAAATGATGATGAAAAATCAGCGTTAGTCGAACATATTTTAAATACAGGTCCCACTATTTCTCAAGAAACGTTGTGATTATCAAGCTGTTTCTTTCCATATAAATGATTTTCCAAAGTATATGCCATTCTAGTATTTTTTCATTGTTCCTATACTTTGATTCACGAATAGGAATAATTATCACTTGAATGATTATTGCATAGATAGTTTACGAGCCTTAGGAACAGTGTGAAATTTCCGAAATATATCGACCCAATTTTCCAATCTGTGATCTTTTCAGTACTTTTGTTATTGATGTTCCGGAGGTTGCGGGTAATCTCAAAAGATGGATGTCAATAAGTGGAGGGCTCAAGACAGCAATGATCACTAATTTGTCAGAGAGTGTGCGACATCTTTGTCATTTCCTTTGTACATGTTATACAATAAGTCATTGCGGGAAAAGACTTTTCCAAATAAATGGAAGGAATCGAATGTCACTCCAATCCCGAAAGGAGGTGAAAAAGATAAAATAAAAAACTATCGTCGTATAGTTAAAATTTCGATTTTTGAGAAAATCCTTGAATCCATTGTTAATGATAAGATATTACGCCATGTGTCGTCTTATCTTAGCGAGAAGCAACATGGCTTTATATCTGGCAGATCTACAACAACTAGGTTCTCAGGTACAGAGCATTTCTATGTAACTCTTTAGATAAGAGAAGGCAAGTTGACCCGGTATATACGGACTTCTCCAAAGCATTCGATAAAGTCAAATTCTGCTTGCTTCTTAAAAAAGTAGCAATCTATGGTGTTGTAGGAAATATGATGAGGTGATTCGAGTAGTTCTTAGATGCTCGTCAGCTGCAAGTAGTAGTAAATGGCTTCGCATCAGGAAAATATACAACCACATCGGGCATTCCACAGGGATCAAATTTAGAGCCGACATTATTTATAATTTTTATCAATGATCTTTGTGTAGTAAATGGCTTCGCATCAGGAAAATATACAACCACATCGGGCATTCCACAGGGATCAAATTTAGAGCCGACATTATTTATAATTTTTATCAATGATCTTTGTGTAGTAAATGGCTTCGCATCAGGAAAATATACAACCACATCGGGCATTCCACAGGGATAAAATTTAGAGCCGACATTATTTATAATTTTTATCAATGATCTTTGTGTAGTAAATGGCTTCGCATCAGGAAAATATACAACCACATCGGACATTCCACAGGGATCAAATTTAGAGTCGACATTATTTATAATTTTTATCAATGATCTTTGTGTAGTAAATGGCTTCGCATCAGGAAAATATACAACCACATCGGGCATTCCACAGGGATCAAATTTAGAGCCGACATTATTTATAACTTTTATCAATGATCTTTGTAGAATATTTAGTTCAGACAGTTTTCTATATGCTGACGACTTGAAAATATTCAGAAATATTTCATCGATGGCGTGATGACAGTGATTTGTTACAGAATGACCTTGATAGGCTTCTAGAATGGACACGAATGAATGGATTCCTATTGAACTGTGATGAATGCTGTACAATTTCATTCGCAAGAAATATCATAAATTACTCAATTACGTCATACATATTGAATAATTAACCATTGAAAAGGGTAGAAAGTATGAGGGACCTTGGAGTAACATTCGACTCTAAGCTAACTTTTAAGCTGCACGTGGAGCACATAGTCAGGAAGGCATACTCTATGATGGGGTGCATTTTCCGAGTTGGTAAACACTTTAAAACAGTGGATAGCTTCAAAAAACTTTACTTTGCCTATGTAAGATCTCATTTGAAGTATTGCAGTGTTGTATGGTCTCCGTCGTACATTACAGAGTCTCGCAAGTCTCGCAATTACCTATTAGTGTTTCTGTTTTTCATTTTTATTCAACCTTTTTATGTTGGCACAATTTACACAAAGCAATTTGGGATGCACGAATTATTTCGAAAAACTCATCAAATTTGATTTCAAGTCTTTTAGATCTATAACTCCAACTCTCACTACTCCGACCAGAACTATTTGAATCTTCGTCACTCATGTCAAATTGTAAACGTGATAAGTTTTCCAAGAACAACAAGGATTAGAGTAAAATCAATTATTACATTAGACTCGAAGCAAAGCCCAATTGGAAATGACTGGAATTTAAATAAATACTATTACTTATAGTCCATTCGCTAAGATAGTGTCGCGTTGTACCGCGCCGCCTTGGCACGTGCCGGCTCTCATTAAAGGATACCGTCGCAAATCAAAGGATGCCGCATGCGGCGTACAGACGCATGACATTGTAGCGTCCTGCTTTTCGCTCTTATACCTACCTTATTATTATAAGTTAGATTTCAAATTAGTTTGTAAGATCTCTTTTTCGGCCTGTAACTTTTGAAATATTAAGAAAATAAACATTTTCTCGGTAACATACCACATAAAATTTTATACGATTTATTCTATATAGTTTATTTTTCGTTTTCATTATTTTCATATTTTTATCTATTTTCATACTATATTTGATATACTATTTTTTATTTACTTATTCGGACTGCGTGAATTCCCCCTTCAACGAAAATGCACTGATAGTCATTTATATCTGTACTTTACGTATTCCTATTTTCTGTCTATTTTCTTCTTCAAAATTGTATGTACTAGTAGTTTCTTTTATTTTGTTTCGTTTGTTTTCTATGTGTCAATTTCTTGTATTATAAATTAAGCTTGTCCGCTCCCTGAAACGACACTCAGTCTTAACTGCAAGACGCAAGAGTCTCGCAGGCTTAGTCTTGTTCTTGCTCAAATCTTGCACGGTCAGTCTTGGTCTTGGTCTTGCTAAAATTACGCGGTCTTGGTCTTGCAAAAATGCAAGAACAAGACCAAGACTGCAAGACCAAGACCGATTTTGGGCAACACTACACAGGAGGCTAGTCTCAGACTTGCTGACGTTATTCAAAATAGTAAGACACAAATATGATTTTGAGCTGCTGACAATGATAAGCTTAAGGGCTGGGAGTGCGTCCACAAGATCAACCGATCTTTTTCGAATTAAGCGCAGTAATACGAATCTGGGCTTGCATGGTCCGCTTGCTTGAATGTGTGGCAAATACAACCGGGTCTCTAATAGCCTAGATATATTTCATGATTCATTCACAGTCTTCAAAACTAATGTAATTCATATTATGTTTCATCCCACTGTCAGATGATGGGATGTTATAGGTATAGGTATTCTATGTAATATTGCTCACTGTTTGTATGCTTATATTGATGTTTATTCTTAGATGATATATGTCGAAATTCACTTACCATCCAACGTTATACTGTCGGTTATTGATACTTTTATTCAGATATGTACTTTTTATATTGTAACAATCTGTTATTGAACACATTGTGTCTGTTGATTGCTCTACGGTTCTAATAAATAAATAAATAAATAAATGAATGAATTGCATGGATAACGCGTGAAGCCCGATGGACACTGTACTATAATACCGAGCGCCTACGTCACACTTCACTAACAGCTGGGTGAAACAGACCTAGTGATATTTCCACCCGTTTGTGTTCAACGACATTCTTATCACGTCCTTTTATTACTATGTCTGTTCGTGAATCCGAGTGTAGAACGTTATTTTGTTACACACCTTCAAGTTCAGCATTCAGTAACCGAGGCAGAAATTAATTTGCAAGCCTTTTGAAGCACACCGGAATGTTAAGATTTGAAAGAATGTTGCTCAATTCGTGAATTTTCTTCGTTCTATTTCAAAAATGTTTGTAACGAATGTAAAATGTAGATATAGTTTTTTGCATGTATGCTGTATCGGAGATGAAGGATAAAAGCAAGAGAATATCAGTGCATAACTCCGAGGGCGATAATCTCAAAACTATCACTGTATAATTTGGAATAATTACGTAAGTTTGTGCGTCACGACTAAAATAACTACACCATCCTTGTTTATCTGTTAGAATAACATATTCTGAGTTTCTGCAATGAACCTGTTTAATGTGACAATGTTATTTCCTTGTCTTGCTAACAAATGAAATACATTGTGTTGTTTCTATTGTTATGGAAACTGTTTCAGTTTTAGTTTGTACCGTTCACGAAAGTTTACAGAGTGAACGTTAGATTATAATTTTCTTTATTAGCAAACTGCTCTTGACTATTTGTTCAAGTCTTCTATTAAATCTGTTATAAGTCACAATTTAGGTTAATTTAATCCCTTGAAGGTGGTTCGTGTTGTCTCGAATTAAATACAACTTATTTCGCGGCTGGTTGTTCTCGGATGCTTCGTTGAATTGTTCTGGAAATTTAATTTAAAATTAGGGAACTTGAATTCGGAGACATGCTTTATTCAGATGAATGAGAATATAAGAGCTTTCAATAGAAATTTCGATTCATTCCCTCCAAGGGAAAGTTTCTCCAGTCTGCATCGATCAGTAACATTACAATCTAAGCGGGAGCGAAACAACCTCTGATTGGACCAGAGCCAACCTGTGGCATTTCTCATGCTACAGCGAAATCTGTAATCCAAAAATTAATCGAGACAGAGCACCGTACCTATTGTAGGAAACTGCCCCGTATGTCGCATTCCAAGCGACTAATGGATTCAGCAGCAGCGAATAAAAAATCTACTGACGTTCAGCAGACAAGAAATAGGGAATCTTGTTGCATTTTTGACCGGACACGCCCCATGCAGAAGTATCCCCTACATCAGGCAATCAGGAATTCCATAGGATTCACCGGACTGATGAGGACATACCGATACGCGAGGGCACAATAGGACACTAATGGCCGCTACGTAGTGGGGCTCCCTCTGAGAAGGAGAACCAACTTCACGTGGGAGGGCTTTCAGTAGGTAAGAAACCGGCACACCCGACGGGCGCCCGAGGCCTCTATGCAAGATTTTTCCTCCTCTACGCAAAAAAAAAATACCAATCTAGTACTTTCGGCTTCCAGTGGTTTGCTGTGTCAAGCTCATCAGCGGAACAATTACTCAACGATCGTTCTGGATATAAATAACCCGCAAAAAAGAAAACTAGATAGAGAGAACTATAATACTCAAAGCCATCTACCAGTAGATAGCTGATGACGTTTTGGACTGTACAAAAATTACCTCATGGTATTAAATTGAACAACACCAATTTGGTAAATGTTGAAAATACGAATTTGAAAGAAGAACCGTGAAATCTGGAGTTGTGACGTCATAATATTGGGATATATTCTTCGAATTACCTTGAGCAGGAATACGTTGAAGTTATCCAAATGAAACTGAAGCTCTCTAGAATAAAATGTGATGAGATCTCTTAATCTGTATGTTAAAAAATGCATTAGAGTTTGATGTTGGTGTTATAGTAGCTATTAGAAAAGATAGTGAAGGTTTTATCTGCGCCGTAAAGTTTATCTACCTTACTCGTGATGTAGTATCAGATATTCGATAATCCATTCCTTCCCATTTAACTGAGCAATTCACGGAACCATTAATTTCTATTTAGTTCCTGAAGACATTGGTTCCAATTCCGCTCACGCCGGAGACCACCAGTTTTATTGACCCTTCGATCGCTATTATATTTGAAAATGAGCCTGTTTTATGGGTAGAAGGAGTTGAACGGTATATCAGGAAACATTAAAATATCCTCAAATTCATTTCCAGACCGGAAATAATTTCAATTAGGTTTTTATAGATGGAGATTATTAAGGAAAAATATGAAATGTGTCACCCGTGCCTTTGACGAGTTGCCCAATCCTTAAAGTGATGCTTGTAGTCGGGGAAATGCGCATATCGTTAGCAGCATATAAAGGATTTTTGTGTCATTTTACAGAAGGGTGTAAAACCCTTGTTCACACAACCAAATGGTGGGATACACCAAGAGCAAGTTTAAAGCTATTTTCTTACACTGAGTGTGTCCTTAAAGTCGATGAGCTCCTCTTAAAGATCATCTGCATCGTCGTTGACTGGGACAGAAAAATGGTTTCGGATGTGACTCTCCACTGAATAGGTGTCATTTGACCCATATTAAGGGAAATATTGGAAGGATTCCTCTTTCAATGCTTTTAGGTGGCAGAGTATGTTTTCCCAGGCTACTTCACTGATTTTCACGTAGTGATGGAGAAAGCAGTAAAATTGCTATCCTCGGTTTTATCAAGCCAATGATGAACTTTGCAAGTAAGCCTCGAATTGTTTCTTCAAAACTGAAGATCTTCGCTTAACCAAGTCCAGAGCCTTGCATATGCAAATTCAACTGATTCAAATGGCAGATTATATCAGCAAGATGTGCAACTCAAATGTGATTTAGTTTACACTATCACACCTTTTCCACTCGAATTTTGAATGGAAAAGTATGAAATTATATTATATTTACATCCCGCAGTAGTACAATGTAGTATGCCTTTGTCCAAGAAATATTCTGTTATCGTAATCGTTTTCTTCATTATAGGTAAATGGGATGAGAGAAAACAAAGATTAAGACCAGTAGATTCTTTCGCTTAATAAAATCCTTAGTAATATTGAGTACATCTTGATTGAACAGCCCTTTATCTAAAGTCCCGGTTGTTGTTTCGTTAAATGGAATTTTGTTGCCACACGCACTGTTATGTCCGAATTGACCTCAATAAATAATCCCTTCTGTACTGTGTGCCTACATCTGTCGATATTTCTGATAATAATGGTTAACTGGGGTTATTGAAATGACGTAGCAATGCCTCTAAACCAAATTCTAAGACAGCACGGACGTCCCACCGCGGGCTGCTCTTAATTTATGGGAAATGTTTGGAATAATTTGAGTAGCGTGATCAGTTTGACAACCAAACTAGATGGAAGACCGTACAGCAATAACAACAACAAAAGCAACAACAGTACATGAAATAGCCAAATAAACAGCTATGCACAAATTGGATACCCGAATTGTTTAACCAGTAAGCGCTAAGATATTTGATAACTATTTCCTTCTCTTGAGGCCTCTAATTCCGAATGTTTTCGGTGGGATTTCTAAACCTATCTGTGCTTTTCTAAATATTATTAATTGATTCCTTCTTTACTAATTATTGCAACTATAATCTGGACTATATTTAATTACAATACTATGCTACTACGTGACATCTCGATTTACATGTGATACACTTTGATTAATCATGTAATTTATGAAAGAAAGACGTTCAACACTTCCAAATTATGATCAACAGCGGTTCTGGAACAATCCGGTACCTAAGCATCTTAAAATTGAAAAATGCGAGATGGAGAATCAAAGACGTCGGACGAGTTCTGTGATTATAGTGCGATCATATTCAAAATATGTATATGAGGGTTTTTGGTGTGGGAGATTATGATTACTTTGTCAAAATTCAAACATTCAAGATTGCGGCTCCTTTGAATTTATCTTTTTGACCGACTTGTAGGTATTCAATCAAGTTGAAACCTAATATATACAGGATGTTCCGGTGTGTTTTGAGCGAACTGAAATAGGTCATAGAACTCATCATTCTCAGCAAAAAAATTCCCTTGAGCAAGGGTCCGATTTACTTACAAAATAAGCTACAAACAATACATTTTTATCAACTAGATTTTCCTTAAAGAAGATGTTTGAAGTGACCACTGCCTTACTTTAGCTAAGTATTGATGCGTAATAGCGTTTACTGCAACTCAAATCCTTTATAGAAGTCCAACGAGTTTAAGTCAGGAGAGCCAGGTGACCATTCTGTCGGACCACCCTTCCCAATCGATCTTTCTGGATAGTTTTCATGTAACCAGTCTATAACTGGTATAAAAAAATGTGCTGGACAGCTATCCATTTGAAAAAATATCATCCTGTATCGTTTTTGTATCAAATTTACTTGAATAATAGTATTACGGTCAATTATCAGGGGTACGGAAATTCGAAGCTGAGTTTTTAATGTGCCAATCAATATTTTTGAAAATCCGTTTTTTCAAATTTCAATCCTCTGTTAATCCGCTACTGATTAAGATCGGGCCCTTGTCTATATGGACTTCATTACTCAAAATGATGAGCTCTAGCACCTGTTTCAGTTTGGCCGAACAAACCGAAACAGCCTGTATATAGAGCCCTGCAATAATGAAACCCTTGTGGAAATTTACAGAATGAGGAATCGTCTAATTACTTGTGACTTAATTTTTTTTTCAAAGACTATTTTTCATTTCAACGGCAGCTTTTGAATCTGTTATTACCTGTTATAAGAACAGGATAATTTACGTGTCATATTTGACAAAACAATTATTTTTTACCATCAGTGCACAACAAAATAGAAGTATGTCTTGAAGAATTTCAGTTTACTGTTAATTTTAATCATACTAACTTTTCTATTCCCCGTGTTCAAAACGCGATTTTGTTAAAAAAATTCAAAAAAATCAATTGACTTAGCGAATCTTTATAAAGCATCTGTAACAATGGATAAGATTTTTATAGTCTAGATCGATCAGTAACGTCACAAACTTATAGTTCCAGACAGCTGTTTAGCACTTCTCATAGAGCTCTCTACAGTAGAACGAGCAGCTTTGCAACGTTATTTAACGATGTCTGTTGAAGGCAGTCATAATCTGCTAACAACATGGTGAAAACAGCAAAAGTACCTCACGCCATCTATGAATCGATCGATTTAAACTGGAAAGACCCCATGCTTTATTTATAATTGTCGTATATCTGTAACTTCGATTCTATAACATTAAATGCGTGACATGTTTGAATAATCAACTTTATGCTTATTAAATAACTGCAAAATTACAAATTTATACCAGAAAAGTTAAGAAAGTTTATGCAACGTCTGCTGTTTTATGACTGAGATGAACTTCGAATGAATTCGTTAAAAGTTAGAAGTTGATGTTAAAGTAAATATAAGGAAGAGTGCATCGCGCTGTTATCGTTTAATTTATGTAAACGATGAATGATTATCTTTTCACATGAAATACTACTAGAATAATTATTTGTAACCTTCGTAGTTTCGGTTTTACAAATGTTCGTGATGTTGTTAGAGAAAATTGTAGTTGTTATACTTGTTCAAAATATGTTTACAATCGCGCAAGTTGTTATTTTTAGTATTATTACTTTGGCAAATCCTTCCAACTTCACAATTTTGCACCACTCCCCCCGCTCTGAATATTGACAATATTTCCAAGTTTACTTTTATATGAGAAATTTAACGATCTCACATTAATGTCGTTAGATGCTTTCGTATTTGATGCGAGTTGGAGCAGAAGTCTTACATTTTGTTCGGAGAATTTATAGCGAATGGATGACTCGACTAAACGTTGGACGTCGATTACCTTCATTTTTATTTACTATCGCTATTAACTTCGACAGAAATACATTGAATTTAATACTGGAAATATAGCTTATAGTAGATTTGTTTATATCAGTTGACGATTTGAGTTGTACTTGTGAATATTTGTGACGTTTTTCTCCATTAATGAATATTTTCTCTGCCTTGCTAATCTATGATGGATGTTAATGTTAATCATCTCGAGATGCTTAGGTAGCGGATCGTTACATAATTAATGAAAATGTACCACACGTAAATCGAGACGTTACGTAGTATCTAATTATCAAAGCTGTGATGGAATGTAATCTGATTGTATTTATAATAATTAAGCTTAGACTGAGCTAAATAAATGTCACCGTCAAAAAAATTTGTCCTGATGAATATAATAATTATTTTGTTTCTGTTCTCACACAATAGATAATTCAATCAATAATCATTAACAGAGATGATTTTTTTAAATGTTTCAATCAATAGTGAATTTTCATTCAGAAAGTCACGTTCGATCACATTAGGGATATCATTTTATCTCTAAATAACTTTAAATCTAGAGATTATTATGATTTGTCAACGATGTTAGTAAAAAAAATCTATTAATATGAGTATATATTTCATCAATCAAACCGGGGGCGGACAAGTCCGGAGCACTTAGACCGCTTGATTGGGTCCATTGTGCTCCCCTTGATACAACAACTAGTCCAGCAGGCGTAGGGCAGTGCCAAAGACTGAGGTTTTGCATGAACTGATATCTCGTATGGCTTCAAGCAGCATATGTGTGCTGCTCAGGTGTTGTAGCCTGAGAGAAACCAGTGCTGGACATTCTGCTAGGATGTGAGAAACAGTTCCATCCGCCTCTTCACATCTACTACAAGTTAGGTCTTCAACAATACCCATTGTGTGTAGATGTTTATTCAGATGACAGTGTCCTGTGAGGAGTCTTGTCACCAGTTCCTCCTGCTCATAGAGAGTAGGGTTTCAGAGAGTTTAGGCGAGAACTTTCTAATATGGAGCTTCGCCAGCCTCATGCCGGGGAAACCACGCGAGACTGAGAGCCACTGTGTATTCAGTAGCTCATTGAGGGCGTGGAACCCGGTGGTCGATGGAATTCCGATCTTGGAATCGAGGCAAGGGGCGCTCAAGGAACCCTGTTTGGTCAATTCATCGGCCACTTTGTTTCCCTTCACGCCAGAATGGGCAGGTACCCACACTAGCTGAAGTTTGTGCCTCCTGGCTAGTTCAACTAGAGTTGAGAGCTCGGATGTCTGTGCAGATGTAAATCCGCCTACCTCGATAGTTTAATCTAAGGTTTTCCAGGACACATTTCCGTATTGCACAGACTTTACCCTGGAAAACGGTTGCGTGGCCAGCTAGGGGAACTGAAATCTCCCTTCTGCTCCCCTAGACTCGTCAGTCTCAGACCCGTTCGTGAACCACACGAGTCCCCCTGGCGGAAGCGGTCCAGAGTCCTTGTTCTCTCAATCCGTCCTCTGGGACATGAGGATGTCTGGTGTTCGAAACCTGACAGCAGGTGCTGATTGATTGATTGATATATTCCATCACATCAATAAATGTTTACAGCATGGTGTTTCCTTGACTGTTTGAAGATATTCAAAATTATACCAAACCACAAAAAAGGCGATGTAAATAATCTCCCTTGTTCCATCTTTTCTAAAGTCTTGGAATTATGAATTATCAGTCTATAGACTTTTTCGGAGACAATAACGTATTGGCAATTAGTCAATATGGTTTTAGAAGGGTTGATGCAATCCTAGAGTTCACGAATGATACAATTCAACGTTTTGAATTGGCTTCGCATCCACTATTCCTGTTGGTTGACCTTACCAAAGCTTTTGATTGCGTATCCAATTCTGTATTGTTGCAAAAAGCTGAAATAGTACGGTTTTGACAGGAACATTCACTTCTATCCAACAAATGTCAGTATGTACATGTAAATGACACTTGGTCAAATAGGAGACAAGTCACTATTGAGGTTCCGCAAGGCACGATTATGGGCCCTTTATTGATTTTAATTTTTATAAATGATTTTCCTGGGTATTTGATAAATTGTCTTAGCATTTTGTTTGCGAATGATTCAAATGTTTCTGTTGCCTGTGAGAACATTAAGGATACAGAAGAGTTGTTTGCGACTGTGAAATCGAGGGCATTGGAATGTTTTTCGGAAAACGATGATAAGACAGAAAAGGTTATCTTTAGTCTTAAGCACTATGAAAACACTAGCGTAAAATACCAAGGTATTTATTCGGACACAAAACTTATTTGGAATGTACATGTTAATCAATTGTCTTCCAAATTAAGCAAAAACCTATTTGTTCTGAGAAATTCAACATCATTTGTATCACATGGGGTATTAAGGTCTGCTTACTATGGTGTGGATCTGGTAAAGAATAATTGTAAGTTTTTATTGTTTTGCTTGTCTATTGAAGAATCTAAGATTTATGATAAAATTGTTATATCAAATCCAATGTAAAATAAGTGACATAAAAAAATCTTTAATAACCTGAACGTAACAATAAATTGCTGAAATAATCATTTCCCATAATTTACAAGACATTACATGCATTCGTATTATTGATACAAGCCTTCAATCGCTGTTCAGAGATGTTTTCATATTTGATTGATAGAAACAACCACTAGTTGGTGACGTGGGTTATTTTATATTTGATTAGAAATTAGTTCTCTGAACCGAGTGCAACTAAGTTACCAAACTTTGATGATGTTATTGCTGCAGTAATTAACTCTCTTACATCCAAAGGTAACGAGCAAACATACAAAAAACTAAACATAGAAGCAAGTAATTGCATGGTACAAAGCCATACAGTTATTTTGATCTTAGAGGAAAGGTCATTACACTGCTTTCATGAATGATAATAATAATAACATTTGTGAGAAATGGAGGATGCTAGTTTTGAATTTATTATTTAATATTGATCGTAAATTATACAAAATGCCATTTATTTCTATTGTCAAATTATAGACTTATTAAAATATTGTTAAGGAATTTGGAAATAAATTACGTATCGGTAGAATTTTTTACAGATGCTTATTCAGTTATGCATTTTGATACATAATAAATATCTTCGTTATAGCAAAAGTGACTGATCGAAAACGCTCTATAGAATAGTAATAACCACATCAAAATCCATGGTTAATTGCTTACGATGTAACGGAAAAAACTTTCGAACAAATCTGTTATCTCTAATTTACATAATTTAAATGTACTAGCGAATTCCTCCATTGGGATACGTTGTCTCTATTCTCGAGATTGCTTTGAAAACAAAGTTTAAAGTTTTATACCATTCTTTGCATAATTTTATGCATGAATTGTTGACTAATAAACCGGGTAATTCCATGAGACCAATCATTTCCAACATTAATTGTCGTACGTATAACGAGGCAAAATGGTTAGTTAGGAATTTAGCAACTTCTAAGCCGCACCAACTTTGTTCTGGTGGTACTCTCGTTTCATTTGATGTTGTTTCACTATTTACAAATACCTCAAACCCTGAGTTGATGAACATTCTGAAGAAATGGCTTTTGAAATATTAATATCCTCGATAGAAGCTGCATAGAATATGTGATCCCTACGTCTTTATATATGAAGCAAAATTATATAAACTATAAACAAACAAGCGGATGTGCAATGGACAATCCACTCTCTCCTTTTTTTCTTAGTGAACTTGAAACCTCATTAAAATCAAAGTTCCCAAAAGTTTGGTATAGATATGTTGACGATATTCTCGCGATTACAAATAAATATTTTGATTTACATGGGTTTTTGAACACGCTTAATAGCCAATTTGATTCATTGAAATTCAATGTCGAAATAGAAACAGATTATCGACTTCCTTTCCAGACCCATGATAATATGCGAATCCATTTTTATTTTTAGGCAGATTCAGGTTAGTTGTATTCGGGAACATTGAAAACCTGCTTCATTTTTATTTTTAGAAAGATCTAGGATAGTTGTATTCAGAAACATCGATAACATGCTCAATCCGACAACACTGTACCACACACGAATGCATTGAATCTACCAGTAGTATGTAATTAACTTGTAATTTGAGGATGTTGTGAACTAAAAATAGAATATTGGCTACCAGAATAGGAAGACACAGGAACTTGTGATGATTTCCTCTTTTCACGTCTTCTAGATATGAACTATACTCCCAAGGAAATTTGCGGATCATTACAGCCTGAGTTAATACCCATAAAGTTCGTTGAATTAATATCTAGAGCGTCGTGTATGCATAAATTAAATATTGGAGGAATTCAAAGCCGTCGCTTAGAAGCTCTGGTATCCCGTTTCAATCATCGTTTGCGAAGTTAATCTTCAAAGTCTGCCATCAATGAATCTCAAATGGTTTATTTTCAAATATTCTTTATTAAATTCAGTTGGAAAGTTCTGAATGTGTCTTGTATTTTAGGAACTTTGTTCGAGAAAAACTATACCTACAAACCAAACAAATCCAAGAAGATTGTCGTTTCTTATTTGGCTACAAACTGTGCCTTCAGCGTAAAATTTAAATGAGTTTCAAGAAAATGACCCTTTGTTCCTGCAGCTAGATAAGATACATAATCCCCTCTGAATATATTATATGTTCATGTTTCAGAGAGAATAATTTACATATGCACCATATGTATTAATTTCAACGAAAGAGAAAAAAGAACAACCTTTTGAAAATAGGTAATATTCAGCAATATTCTATCGTTCCACCCTTTCCTATGTGATATGAGATTTTATCCATATTGTAAAAATTGAACACTACTACGTTCGTATCAGTTTTATTAGTAACCTCCGTTACTCGAGTTTCAGCGTTGTTATGCCATTTTCAGACGATATTCAAATACAATTGAAATACATAACTTCAACTATAAATACTCCGGGCGGTATATTTGAGAACATGTTACCAACGTCGAATGAAATATATTTACTGTTAGACGGGATATTGACAAATTCGATTTTTCTAACCAGATCTATTGAATTTTTCATGCTACGTTCAGATGAAGAATGTGTTCCCTCAACGAATTGTTATTCCTTAAAAGTCCTAGATCACATAAAATGGCTTTTATTCAACGATACATATTAGGCTTTTTTCAATACCATGGTCACAATCAAATTTTCAACTATAACTAAATACTATTAAGCAAATCGCAGTAAAAAAACATTATCCATACCAAATGATGACAAAATTAATCAATAGTAAATAACAAAACAACATTCACTCCAGTATACACCCAAGAAAGAGATTCATTAGTTCAACTTATTTTGAAAAAAAAAACATTTTGGAACATCATGACTTGAACATTTCATTTAAATTCAATTTCAAGTTAGGATATATCTTATTCAATAATAAAGACATAAAAGAAGCTTTAGACAAATACAGATTCCACATTTGCAGCTGGAATAGATAGTTTACATATGTTACATATAGCGGATAAAGGCTCGGAACTAAACTGCTGGACTATTTGGAAATTTACAAACACAAAAACAATACCCCACTTCTTAATGATCAAACAGACTTAATTTAATCACTTTTATTTAAATTTATATAATGTATTTATTTCACGAATTTTCATAGTTAGCTTCTATGCACCATGTAATTATATAGTAATAGTCCTCTGAGTTCATAAATGACCGATCACAGTAATCCTTCGCTACCTACTTATAAGTATAAGGTTGTCAAAAAGTAAAGGATATATTTCAATTAATTATATATTTTTAACAAATCAAATTATCAATAAAAAGAAAATGGAATCTAGCTGCTTACTTAATGGGATTTCTGATGCTCGATATGACCTTCATTTGTTGTTGTAAAATTACCAACCGTCCCTCCAAATTGTATACAGCACTATTCAACATTTTTGGTTGAATTGCATGAATTTGCTCTCTGATACTGTCCTTCAATTCCTCCAGCATTGTTGGTCGTGTTCAAAACTACCTACCAAATTTTTTGAATAACCTACAGCCAGTAATCCGCTGGACTAAGATCAGGCAATCTTGGTGGCCATGAATTTAATTTGCAAAATGTCTGCTTATAACACGATCTTGAAAAATCGCAGTTAGCAATTATTTAACTGGTCGGTAAATGTGCGGAGGTGCTCCATCCTGCATAAAAATCATGTTTTCAATTCCTTCGTGCTCGTTTTGCAACTGTGGAATTGCATAATCCCTTAACATTCACAGGTATCGTTCACCAGTAACAGTTTCAGACACGGCCTCTCCATTCTGTAGTTCCTCGAAAAAGTATGGACCAATGATGAAATCAGCTGTGAAACCGCACCAAACTGTGACTTTTTTGTCCTGAAAGCCTCGCTGAACGATTTCATGTGAATTTTCTGTTTACCATATTCGACAGTTTCCATCTTCAAGAAAAAAAGTCCATAAAATACGGGATAACGTCGGGTTCAATTTCCATCTGAGCCAATACACGTGTAATGGAAAATTGTACGTGACAGCAAAATCTGCGTCCTTTAATTCAAACAGCAGTTGCAGTTCATAGGGACATATTTTAAAGATTTTCCGTAAGATTTTCCAAGTGGTGTATGGCATTTATATTCTTTTCGATATCGTATTCATACTACTGATTACTAGCGGATTAGTATTGGCTACGTTTTGATTTTCCTAAAGAAATTCTGCAACTTGAACATCACTAATCCCAGGTCTTCCTGACCTCGAAAGGTCTTTCACAGACCCTGCTTTTTCAAATTTCCTAATCAAATTCCGATACGCCTCCATTTGACACGGCCTTGCTGTCAAATACATTTTCGTACGAAATCTTCGTAATCCAGTAATATAATTTCTACCACCCTCGTAATAACATTGAACTAGACCAATTCTTGTTTGCAGATCCATGTTCAAATTGTTACAATTTAAGTTACGCGAGTTTTATTTTGAGAACAATTGTATCAATAGTTGTCATAACAATTCTTTTGTTTCCCATAGATACACTAAAATCCAATTATTGAAGCAACTAGATTCTGTTTATTTTTTGGTACTAGCATAATTTCTTAAGACTATATAACAAGTTGAAATAGACCCCTTATTTTATGATAACCCCATATATTTATAGTTGAAGTTAAGTTTTCTAATAGTATTTGAACAACTTCTGAAGATGGCATAATAACACTGAAACTCGAGTAACGGAAGTGTTATCAACATAGTAGTGTTTTAATTTTACAATATGGATACTCTTGCAATATTATTGAATACAGAATATTATTCCAATCAACTACTCATTAGATCATTCCTGTATACTTCCTGGTTTTACACGAATCCTTTATTAAATTTTATTAAAAAGAAAACATTGTTTCTTGACGATTTATCGTTCGGCTCGAGCATAATAGAAGGGTAAAAAGTTTCTTATGCCAAGGCTCAGAGCTAATTTTATACGTATTCTCGGCTTTTTGTTGTGAAGTTTCTATGGAACTATTGTGAAGCTCCAATTTTCGTAAGTTATATACAGATTGCAAACAAAGGCGTGTGAAACATTGTCAGATAAATGAGAAATACTTTCTGTTTGCCGACACACATGAACTGCAGGAACTTTCTCCGAACATCAATACACGGTACGTTGCATCTCACGAGCTTTGACAGGAATTTCAGTCGAGAAATTTTAGAATATAGGTTTCGCGAACGGAAATTACTCAAACAAAGGTTTTCTGTCTTTTCTGTCACAGCCATATGTACAGGATGGCTGAGTTTCGATATCTTAAATAGTAGACTTCCGCGGATAGTTAATCTTGAAAATGCTTGGCTTCCGGATGGATTTCGCGTCACAATAGCACTACTTGATGCCGACGTTTCGGCAACCACTACAGGTGACATCTTCAGGACAGGTTCGAGGCTTGAACTGAAACTAATTCTACTGGTTTCTTTAGCGGTTTTATTATAGGAAACAACCTTCACGCTGCACAGATCACTGCCTTTATTCCGGTGGTTAACTCCTTTCTGGCACCTGACCCTGCCTTTGTGTGATCATGTGTGAAGTGGAATTTCCGAGGATGAGTTTCCAAATGTTGGGAAGGTAATATCCTGAGTCAATGTTTAGAATATACGGATGTTTTAGGATTTCTATCGCTTCAAGTATTATTAGCTGATACAAGTTAGGATTTTAGTATTTTCGAAAAGGATCTTGTACAGCGCTCATATTCTTCTACACGAGTAGCTACTGTACGACCTGTTTCACCAATGTAGACTTCACCTCAAGAACAGGGAATGCTATAAACACCTTCTAAATGAAGAGTAGGAAGGGTATCTTTGATTGGTTTGTAAAACTGAGATAGTTTTGGAAGTGTATAAAACCGAGTGGAAATATTATGTTTATCAAGGATTTTTGTAATTCGATCTGTTATACTTTCAATATATAATAAAGATTCTTGACCCACGTATGAATTGATACAAAATTCTCGGGAAATAGGTCACATTAACACATATATTTTTACCCTCGTTTTTACGTACGTTTTCACGACCATCATCAGAAGACTTATTAATACAATAACCTGATTACTTAGAAATACTGTAATAACACAAAGCGTCCTTATCGCACAAATTTCTTTTAAATGCCAACGTCGCCGAAACGAACGGAAACATGAAATCGGAACTATAACACAACAATGTTGCAGCGTAAAAATTAAAAATCTACTATTATGTAGAATCATCAACTAATACGAACACATTTCATAAATGTCTGCGAGAGACTAACAGACGAATGAACACTTGAGATGGTCTCGTCTGTTAGCAAAGAGGATAGAACTCTTTGTCATCGGGGGCTTCTTGAACAATGGGGGATAGAAAAAATCCCATCTGGATCAGGAAGGGAAGAGTGACGGATAATTTGTGAAATTGAACGTTCTATAGAGGGACTTGGATCTTTAGGTAGGACTTAGTTAGGATTTTGTTATCATAATCTGATCGATTCATCACAACAGTGGAGTTTCCTTCAGCTTTCAAAATATCTAAATGAGGATTTGAGTTGAGTAGATTAAGAGCTTGGATTAAAGGTTTAGGGCAATTTGAGTTGAGAATGTCGGAATGCCGAAGAATTTTTGCAGTTATGACACTAATTCCATCTGCTGCGAGATGGAGAACTTTAGGTAGGGATGCTTCTACAGCAGAAATAATGGATGTCGTAGGAGTATTTTAGGGGGAGAAAACAAAATTAGCACCCTTAGATAGGAGTGATTGTTCGACTTCAGGAAGAGTATGTGAAGATAAATTAACTACAGTATTACAAGTATTTACAGTCTATCTGAAGGTCCTAATTTAAATCTTGAGTGCATTATCCATCTACAACATGATCTAATTTGGGTCATTGTGTATGAGGTGACCAGAATTGGTCATACTGTAACATGGTTTTTGAAGGTCTGAGGTTGAAACAAACACTAGAATCGAATTTTGCACCTTCGACAATGTACTATATCGGTGTTCCATTAGAATCGACGTGGTCGACCAGGTCTGATGAGAATCCGATATAAATGTTTTTGAAGTATTTATTTATATAAATATGTATCTTCCTTTGATTTATTATTATAAGCTAATATTATATTTAACTTAAGCTATGACGATTGAACTGATTACATTATTATGTAAAGAAAATTTTTTTTCCACACTTTGATTCAAAAAGGCTAGGCCCTTGTGCCTACGCCACAGATGCGAGTTATTACTCAGTATTGCAAAGGTTATTCAAACTCGTCATATGCACAATAAAGATTTTAGCCGGATTAATGAGCATAGAAACCCCAAGAGAATATTAGAAGAGCAATATATTTTCATTTGCATAGAGCGAAATCAGCAAATCTTTTATTCTCCGGTTCCGGTATAATAAAAGGCAGAGGTCGGGTTGAATGTGTGATTAAGTTTACTAGAGCAAACTTCTATATTTAATGGGGAATGAAATTTTATAACGTGTAATTTTGAATCTTGGATTATCCTACAGCATATTATCCGTTTCGTTATATTCTTCCGCGCTAAACATCTGTATTGGGTATGAAGACTGCTATAATTGGCGAATGTGGTTTATACGAAAAACATTTATATGTTTGGGGATCACAGCGTTGACTCTGATGTTTAATTTAATGACCACACCCATTCAGAATGTATTTTTTAATTGCTAGACCACATATATGCAAATTCTGTTGAGTAAGCATTGTCGTTGTTTGAATTTGAAATCGAATACTTAACTCTGGAGAACTAGTTCAAAATGTGTGTACCGCATTACTCTATTGACTGAATGACAATAGGTAGAGAGCACGACGTGATCCAGAACTGTTCGTACAGAGAATATGAACCGGTTTTAATGTTCAGTTTAATGATACAATGGGTTTATGTTACTGATTCCTTACCACTTACTAAAGGGTCAACCAGGTGTATTCAAGTAAGCAGCAAAGGAATATGTAATGGAATAATAGAGATTACTTAACTAGATTCTATAAATTCACTTAATTCAATGACAACTATAAAATACTGTTGTTATGGGTTTAGCGTCCCTAGAGACTATAAAAATCACTTTCGGTCACGTTTTTAAGATTAATGTAAATCATTTCCATATAATGATAGGCGACAAACTTTTAAACATACCCGAATTATGCCACAACTTTCAAAAATCTCATTATCATAAAATCGATTTTTACTAGATCATAGAACAGACAACAAGTGACAATCATTTCATACAATATGATACTAACACTTTCTCTTTTATTTTTCTCTGATCTGTAAGATAACAATGTTTATTAAGATATGAAAGAACGAAAAGAAGAATACATTATATGAATAAGATACGCGAGATTTCTGCCTAGTGCTTCCCAAGCCATTTCTTTTTGAAAGTTCAAATTAGGAAAATGTGAAAAAGTGTTAAACGGAACTTCCAGAGCAGAAAATTATATAGCAAGCAATTTTATAACGAATACTTTCGTTGCTGCATTATATGAACGTGTGAATTCAATCGGACAATTATAAGTAATCCCAAGCTTGTACCACCCAGCCTACTCGACAATACTCTACGAAAGAAAAGTAAAACTTGGAATGAACAATCCTTCATAACTAAACTACACAATTTTACTGTCGATTCATTATTCATTCCTCCGCTCATTATCTTCAATATCAATAATAATAATAATATTTCAATTTCAATAACATAATATACTATTCATAAATAATAATCACCCTTATCCACTAAAATTACTATTAAAGTACTGAGGCCCTTTCGGCTACCAAGTAGTCATCATCAGAGTAAACATCAGGTGATGGTTACTTAGTAGCCGAAAGGTCTTCAGTATTTTAATAGTATTTTCAGTGATGTGAACTCGGGCACGGTAGTGCCCCCGCCAAGTCGAACGCGAAGCAAACACTGCCGTACCATCCTTTACTGGAACCATTTCGCCGCATTTTCAGGCCCCTATTTGAGAACCTCTGGATAAGACCAGAACCCAGAAATTCATCATCCAGTAAGCTATAAAATCACATACTTAAAATAAAAATTTCAAGTCTGTAGGTCATTTAGTTCCGAAGTTAAGCGAAAGCAAAGTTTCGCATTTATGACACTCATTCACTCACTCACTCATGATCATCAAAATAGAACTAGTACTTCCCATAAAATCAGAGAGCTGAAATTTGGTACAGAGTTAGGGTTTAATGGCCATTTAAAGGGAAAACTATAAAAACTAGGATAATCGAAGATCTGGAGTACCTGGTGACCCTTGTTTGAAAACACAAGAGCCCAACCAAACTATTGAAGATCGACATACCGCCTTTACAAAAAATATTCAACTTTGTTTGCCTCTTCATTTGATGTCAAAAATCGAAGGTCTGATGTATCTGATGAAGAACTCTCACCTTGTCTCAGCTGTATTAAAGATATGGTAATGCCCCCTTCTACTATTGGTACATAAAAGAATGCCGTGAATTTGATTCACGAATTATTGCCTGTTAGGTCAAAATTTGAGATCATACCCCGGGCATACGTGCACAGAGAACAATTCCCAATCTCTGTGGCGTATGTCCTAACAATTCACAAGAGCCACGGTCTAATTTAAAAAAATGCCCTCATGGACATTGGCACCTCCATATTCTCTTGTGGCCAAGCCTACGTGGCGCTTTCACGAGTAACCAATCTTCATGGGGTGCACCTCATAAATGTTGAATTCAAGAGTATAAAAGCTTAAGCTTCAGCGATCACCGAATACAATCAGCTAAGGCGTAAATACCGCGCCGATCTTTCAGAAATTAAACCGTCTACACCGTCTAAAAGAATAAATAATGAACGCCAATGGGCAAAACGAAAAACTGTTGCTACTGTACATGAATCAGAACCGGAAAAAAAGGAAAGAAAGATTTGTAATAAGAAAAAACTACTCCTAAAAAGAAAAAAAATGTGTCAAATAAGAAAATCTAATGAAATAAATCAATATGCCCACGTTTCTACAAAAAGAAGGGAAATCCCACCAGAAACATTCTGTAAAAAACTAGCCAAGTCTCGATGGAGCTGCTTGTTTATCTCTAAAAAGTAATGGAATCTAGACAAAGTCGTGCCAAGTCTGAGGTTCCTTACTGCGATTTCTTTATTATTATAGTTAATGTTGTGTGACTTGGCCGTTGAAGGGTACACAAGGGTACAAAACCAGGTGCGCCATCACACCATTGCATCAATCTGTCGCCAGAACCGCCACTCATTGACGATGGAAAATTGCCACTTGGAAAAAGTTGATTCAATAACCAGTCAATTGTAGGCTTGATAAAGCTGCGTATTTCAAAAAGACTTATGTGTAGGCGAGCCTGAAACAAACAGTATAAAAAATTATTTCCAGTACAGACGGACTTCTAATCATTGATAGAAGTCTGTCTGTACGTCTATTTTATGTTAGATGGGTGGTCGATTTGACGCTCCAAAAAGAAGAGAGCAGAAGTCAGCATTCTCAATGCTGAATGCATGTGTTGCACAATCAACAACAGCCTAAAATGAGACACTAGCGTCCAATTACCAATACGAGTATGGGCTATTATCTCGCTTAACCAACAGGTAGTTACAACAGATAACATTACTTGTAAACAAAATTGACTTGTACCCACTAACGTATAAAGAATGTTCAACGGCCAAGTCACACAACATTAACTATAATAATAAAGAAATCGCAGTAAGGAACCTTAGACTTGGCACGACTTTGTCTAGATTTCATTACTTTTTAGAGATAAACAAGCAGCTCCATCGAGACTTGGCTAGTTTTTTACAGAATGTTTTTGGTGGGATAGCTTATTAACATAACATATTGATATGAATGAATATAAAAAGAAAAATATCTGAAAAAAATCAAATGTATACCGCAAGCAAGTCTTTTGAGCGATTCACAATATAGCTTGAGTGTCCCCGTATAAGGATTAAACTCCTTTAATAAACAACGATGTTTCAATTTTTCCATTGGAATCATGCCTAATGTTCATATCTAGGAAATTTTTGTTATTGATCACTTCTATTAAATAGGTAAATTGAAGTTTACAATGAAAACTGTTGAATTTTATAATCACGTAGGTACTGAATTTTATCAGTGGGAACACACATTAGGCAATCTGCAAAATCTTATGAATTATTACAAATTCCATAACTTGGTTAGCAACAGTATCTGAAATAGGAGATCCCATTGCTGTGTTGAATATTTATCCAAAATAAATACAATATGGAACAAATGATTAAACAAACCTCTCATGTAGATGTAAGCAGTTCCACGCATATTCTTCCTGGTCAGCACGACAAGATTGAATATGTTTCCAATGATACCAAGCAAGCAGATAGAAGGAAGTGCGACGCCATACGAATACCTCCTGAGAAATTCCGTGCGAGGATCCTCAGCAAATTGGAAGTAGGTGGAATTGCTGGCTCCATCGGAGGAACTGGAGTTAGGGCAGGGCGTCATGATATTCGGTGTCTGACTGGAGTAGAGCATACTCTCTACTATTCGTTTATCACCAAGCGTCGAACGAAGGATACTTCATGTTATCTCGTTGAAAATCTTTCGTCAACATCTGCGGAAATGAAAAGTAAACGAATTAGTTTGTCTTGAACGTCATACGGTCGAAATATTACAGATTGTAATTTGTCTTGAGAAAACTTTCGCTAAGTTCGGTGAACTGTAGAGTTCGCCTCAACAAAAAAATGTTCTTTTTTCAACTTCAAACTTTCCCACGTGCCCACATCACTATATAAATGGTAATTGAGCTTATATATGTTGGTCCAATATCTCATATAACTTCAAAGTAAATTCTGAACCAATAGCTAGTAAGAGGAAAGTCATCTAGGAACTGATTGTTTTTTTGCATTTTAAGGTGCCTTTTGAAAGTGTTCCTAGTTTTTAAAAAGTCAATTCGGATTGGTTAACAATTATAACAAGCCGAACAGGTCATATTATAACTTTTCTACATAACAATTAGAAATAATGTAATATTCCTCGTGATTTTTTCTTTTTTTTTAGATGAGGATCATGATCACAAAAATTTTCCCTAATTCACAAAGTTGCAAATTACATCATATAATGAATACCTCGTTCGCTTTTTGAAAGTTAGGTAGACTGGAGGTTTCGAAGCCTGATAATCGCATATATTTAACATTTTTGTTACAGTTCTCCCAAATATTACACAGTATTATTAATGCATATTGAGGTACAGATACATTTATTTCGTCCTAGAAGTCAGTAGACGAAGCTTCCGATCACCAATTTGAACAGTGACAACACATCTTTCAGTCAAAGACAGATGTTTCGCTCTTCTCATAAGCTGGTCGAAGGGATGAGCCAGATGCGAAATCACTGATCAACCATCTTCGAGAGTGATATAATAAAACAGCTTCGAAAATATTCGACGAACCGAAATATTTCGACATCATCTGCAGGGAAGCAGTTGTCCCACTGAGAATGCAATTCACAATGATACGCATTTCGCGATTCAAATAATCGACAGGGAAACGGTTGGAAATACTATCGCCAGGTTACGGCCTCGCAACTTTTGCATAGTGAACTACATACGCATTTCGTGTTAGAAGTCAATACTCAAAGTAAGTAAGTAAGTAATTTATTCCATATATTCATAAGAATCCCTGTGGGTGTCGAACAGGTCACAGTGAAAGAAAAAGAAAAAAAAAAAAAAATTAATGATGTTAGCCTACAATCATAAATACATGATAAAATTTAGGAGAATAAAAACTATTTCAATATAAAATATTTCAGTTTAGTAAAGATTGATTTCAGATAAAGCTGATCAGGTTGTCATCAAAGTATTCATCAATTGTGTAGTAGGTCCTTGCAATGAGAAACGATTCCAGAATGGATTTCAAAACACTCCTAGGTTTAGAGCGAAGTGCTTGTGGAAGTTTATTAAATATTTTTGCTGCCGCAAACTCAATATTTTTTTGCAGATAAGTGTAATTCAATTTTTGGCATTTTATATTTTCCTTGAATCTTATTTGTTACTCATGACTGTCAGCGTTGTTCATGAATAGAGATGAGTTATCTCTGACAAACAAGACGGCTTCATAAATATACAGAGAATGGAAGGTAAGTAAGTTTTATACTTAACGGAAAAGCTCACACAGCTCTGCATTCTCTTGAGCCTGAATATATTTCGCAAGCACCTTTTTTGTAAGATGAAGATTCGGGATACCTCAACGGAGTTTGCCCAAATAATTATGCCATACTGCAGCCTTGATTTCACATATGCATGATATGCAGCTAATGCTGTATCAATCCTCACTTGATTCGATAACGTTCTCGGTGCATAGCAATACTTAGAAATGTTGCTAGCTACATGATTCATATGAGGTCTCCAATCTAGCCATGAATCAACTTCTGTACCTAAGAAACTTGTATGAGCAGAGAGTGTCAACATTCTATTCCCATCGGTAAGTTCTGTCCTGATATTATTTTTACTGTAGTTGCATGTGATTACTTTGGTTTTATCTATATTTAAAGTTAAATTGTTTTTTGTGAATCAGTTGTTGAAAGAATCAATGATTTTGAAGATCTTCACTTGACAACTCTGAAATTTCAGCCGCAGTGTCATCTGCATATTGTGAAATATCAATGTTGATTGCAGCAGATAGATCGTTTACATAGATAATCTACAACAGTGGCCCCAATATTGGTCATTGAGGGACCCATTTCTTCACATACACATATCAGGCCTCATTATATTTCTTGAATTATTGGAAGATTTAGTATATTGATTTCTATTTTCAAGATATGATTTAAGTGAATTATGTGCTGCCGTATAAGTCCAGCTTTGCCAACAGAATTGAATGATCAATACTATCAAAAGCCTTTGACAAGTCTAGACAAAGAAGTGCAGTTGCTTTATCCTTGTTGATAGAATCAAATATTTTACTTAGAGTCTGGTAGACAGCTCTAATCGTTGTCTTATTTTTCCTGAAACCGTTTTGTTTGTCTGAGATAATGTTGAATCTTTCGAAAAAATTAGACAATCTAGAATAAATAATCTTTTCATATACTTTACTGAAATTGGAGAGTAAAGCTATATGTCTATAGTTATTGATCTTATCTTTCTCGCCATTTTTGAAATTTGGTTTTATAGCTGCTAATTCCAATTTATCTGAAAATACTCCAGATATCAGAGATATGTTTATTAGATGCACCAACGGCAAAGTTATTCCCTGCGCTACATGTTTGGACAGTGACAACATGTCATTTAATCCCAAACAACTGTTTCGCTCTTCTCATAAGCTCGTCAATGGGACGAGGCAGACGTGAAGTCACTGATCAACTATCTCCGACAGTGATAATATAAAACACCTTCGGAACCGACCGACTTGCCTTTTGGGCACGCCCCTGGTATACTGTATTAACTATTATAGGTCTGAAAGATATCTTATTGAGATGTCAACAATCTATGTGAAGTTTGCTTCAAACCATGTATGAAACTTAATAAAAAATTGATTTTTTTTATAAACTTGAACCAGTATATCGGATACAAATCGTTTTCGGAGATATCTTCATATTAACTTTTCCATATTTTGATCCATTAATGAATGAACCGGCACCACCATTGTGACTGAGTTACAAAACACTCAACTTCAAACTTTGATAGATCGTAACGTAGGTTTAATGGAAAACTTTTTAAGATGTACTACGATGGCAGAACAAAAATAAACACCGATTCGACTCCTATCAAACAGAGATATTGTAGGGTATCACCAGTCATTCAAAAGCAAATCAACGTCGAGTTGAATCACATGTTGGAACTTGCGGTTGTGTAAAAATCGAATAGTCCCTGGGCATCGCCTATAGTCATGGTTTAAAAGGAGGATTCTTCTTATCGTTTTTTTGTGGATTACCGGCGTTTGAACTCTGTGACGCAACGTTATAGTTATTCCTGTGGTATTCGATACTCTAGACCAATCGAAAGGGGCAAATTTGTATCAATTTTAAATATCAAATCTACATATTGGCAGGTACCCTTGACGAAAACTTCTAAAGAGTATAAGGCCTTTATTGTTCCTGATTAAGGTTTATTTCAGTTTCGCGCAGACTTCCTTTTGGACTTCACAATGCACTTGCGACTTGACAACGCCTCATAGCGCGTGTATTGGGACCAGACTTAGAACCAAATGTGTTTGTGTATTTTGCCGATATTGTGATCATTCCAAGAACTCTCGAAGAACATTTATGAATATTAGGGGAGGTTTTCAAACGTCTGAGGGAAGCTAACCTTATGGTGAGCATGGAGAAATGAGATTTCTGTTGTCCTCAGATGAAATATTTAGGATATGTCGTGGACAGATACGGCTATGCTTGCCATTCCTGAACCCAAGACGGTTTCTGAAGTTCGCGGTATTGTCGGAACATTTTCATGGTATAGGCGGTTCATACCACAACTTTCCACAACAGTCGCACCCATCACGTCTCTTCTGCGGAAAGAGAACAAATTGACCTGGCCAACTGAATGTCAGGAAGCATTTAGGAAGATAAAGGAATGCTTGATTACAGCACCTGTCCTTAGTTGTCCAGATTATAGTTAACCTTTCCAAATTCAGACTGATGCCTCTTGCTTCGGAATTTCTAGAATTCTATCTCAGCCACAACCTGAGGGAGGTGAAAAGGTTGTATGTTACCTTATTCGATCTCTTACGAAGCAAGAGCGAAATTCATCTACCACGGAGCATGAATGTTTGGCAGTTATTTAGGCTGTGGAGAAGCTCAGCCTGTATAGTGTATTGTAGTATTGTAATGGAGGCAGAAATTTTTCCTAAGTTTTCGCGAACATACACGTTTCGAGCATTTCTGAATCGATCTATTTTTGACAAGAAAATAGGAACTGTATTGTTCTGTGGCGCGGTAACTCCCTTGCAAGTGGTCCTTTTGACATCCACCTTCAATTTTTAAATGGTACAATGTTTTTTTGATCTTACAAATTTTTTCCTGATTTAAATAAATAACATTCACATACATTTAAACCGCAGAAGTGTCGCGAATTCTTATTTCAAGATCAGATTGGCATCACACTTACGTCATAGTTACATTGAATGCATTACTCTGTGATATGATGGAAGTAAGATTGATTGTGTCAAATGATTTAGACAGCAAAATAAAATTATACATAAGGATAGAACATGTTATTAGACGTGATCGCGGCCTACGAATAGATGTTAGACCCACTCACAAGAAACAGAAACCTAAGTCAAAAGGCGGTCCGGATTTTAAGTTTCACTCCTGTTTTCTCTGAGTAATGCCTTCCTTACTTAAAATTTAACAATGATTTGCACAGACATTTATGAAAACGAAGAGATCAAGGAATTCTTTACACCAGTTTCTCTTTTCATATCAGCTGAATAGATTTTCTTTTAATTGAAATGCTGTAATTTTGGACAAAACATGAAAAAACTTGATTGAATAATCTATCAACCCTGTTAAAAATAACAACCTTGGCTGTTGAATTCCAACGGCATTGGCGTCATATCAATGAAGACTGTAATACTGTTTAAACCATAGTAACAGAATACTTCAAATATTTCCGTGAAACTCGTATTTATTACTTGAACAAATATGAATTTGGATTCCAACTCTCCCTTTGATAAGATCAAATATAGGGAATCTAATCTTCTATCCGATCGTGTACTTATCAAAATTGCCTGTTGCTGTAAGTTCAATTATTTATCAATTCATTGGAACTTGAATTATGTATTTCCGGGCTCTGAATTTCACTGTAGGAATCGGTTCATATCCGGAAACAAACTGCTTTATTTTAGTGTCATCAGTTATGCCTTGGAAGCGTGCAATTCATGTCTGCCGTTTGAATAAGTGAGTTCTTCATAGCGTCGGTAATAAAGTCATTTCCACAAGAAGCTCCTTCGTTTTCAAGTGATTTCATTCCATTATTAGTTTAAGTGTCGCGTCAATGCCCTTCTATTATTTGTCAAAGGCCTAGCCGAAATGGCGATTTCTTGTGTCAATTTAAGTACGCTTTTTAGATGGTAGAAGGTGTTGTGGACATAAATGTGGACGGAATAACATCAAGCTCGCAACATTTCATTTCCAATTATATAAAATGTCAATTTAGGAAAGGCATCCTCTTCCCAAGGTGGGTAGTAAATAAACCTTCGATGAGGTAATTGACAATCGAGTCAATATCTGCAGAAGTGAATCAAATAATATTATAGTAGGTCACAATAGATTGAACTTGTTAGCAGTGGCGTAACTAAAAACGAAATATAAGCGCTCTTGAATATCTATTCGTGTTTATCAAGTATTATAACTGGAATAACTGTTTGAACAGAATGCATAGTAATCCTCAACACCTACGAAACAATAGAACTAAATAACAATGCAATGAATTGATGAAAATTCAAGCAAATGCTGATATGGGAAAAGGCTAGTATGTAAAAGTAAACTGATGTTCAGAAAAGGATTGTACTGCATGATGACCTTAATTTTTATGACGTATTGCGGGGGCTGGACAATTCATAGTTCTGCAGTTCAGCTATCGCTTCGGCTGCGACATGTTGAAACAATTGATGTAAGTCTGATTATCATTCTGCGATAAAGCTCCACGTATTCTTGAAAGTTATTCCTAACTTGCAAAAAGAAGAAACTATACCTACTTGCCCGACCACCGTTTCGAGTATAAAATGGTGAATGCGCCAGATAAGTTTTGATAATTTATATTAATACGACAAATGAAAAAGATTAAATCATGTGAATTAGAGTTAATTATCAATCATGATAATACTCATTATTAATGACTGAATGACTTCCAATAGGTGGAAATCTGTATGGTTATATCCTCAATTCTTAGACGCCTTGGAGAGAAGAAAATTGATCATTGATTCAAGAGAGTCCTAAATATAACGGGTGTACTCACTTAAACATTTTGCAGGCTGAGGCTTGTGCAATCCGGACCTGTGCCCTGGAAAACCTGAGGATTAACTACCGAGGTAGGCGTTTATAAATCTGCACTGACAGCCGAGCGGTCCTGAGCGCATTTCGCGCCCATCTAGTGACTTCTGAGTTTGTTTTGGAATGCGGGAAGACTCCGGCTGAGTTAACCAGAAGGAACCAACTTCATTTGGTATGGGTATCCGTCCACTCTGGCGTGAAAAAAAACGAAGAAGTCATAGGCACAGCTAGCCCCGATTCAGCGAATCAATCAGACTATTATCGACCACCGGGCTTTACGCCCTGAGAGAGCTTCTGGATAGACAGTGGCTCGAGATTTGATGCTATGCCCCGGTATGACGCACGCTCGTAAGCCCTATATGAACAGAAAAAGCCTAAAACTAGTGACAAGGCTCCTCTCATATCCTTTTAGAATGTCGGAATGTTCAGCACTGGCTTTTCTTAGGCTATAACACCTCGGCAGCGCTTACGTTCTGCCTCAGATCTTGAGAGACGTCAGTCCATGCAGAATCCTAGTCTTCGGCCTTCTGGACTGAGTCTTCTATCAAGGGGCGCACAATGGACCCAACCAAGCAGTGTAAGTGGTCTGAACTTGTTAGCCTTCATTTTGATCAAAGGATTGATTGAATATACGAGTTATAATTTTAACAACTCTATGTATTACGATAATTACAAGCTATTGCCTGTATGTAAATTGAATACATTTCTTAAGAACTTTATTTTCGGATCATCTCTAAAATAACTTTGATGATAGGTTCCTGGAGAATACCCCTTAGTTCGTGCTTTTTGAGGAAAGCTTTTGCGTTAATTTTATACCAAGTTAATATAATATTCATAAGCTGGGCCGTGGATTTAGGATGTTCTTTATTTGAACCATTATTTTTGAACCAAATTGTAGTGTGCCTGTATAACATATTCATTTAATACCTTAAGGGTTAATTTAACATTTTGATGTTCCAAATTCTTAGGATAGAGTACTTTCAAATTCAAAGACTATCCAAATTTTAACAATTTCAATGTTCTAGTACATGCATTTTTCTAAAGCATAAAATTAGGCAATGTTCTCGTGTCCCAAGTCAATTTTGAAATACTGCATAATCCATTCATCAGAGAATGTGAAATGAATCGAATAGATGAAATAATGGTGTTGAATTAACAACTTGATACTTGAGTTGTTAGAAAAATTGTTCATACCTTTGTTGTTTAGTGCATTATTGATAATACAGAATACGTTGTATCCAATTTGTTCTAATTTTATAATAATTGTTTTTATAAACATGAACAATAGTTCATGATTTATTCTTGATATAGGACAAATATACACAACCTGTTTAATCAATACATTTAAACTTTTCGAAAACTTATATATGTGTGGACTAATTGTATGTAGATTTGGAGATAAAATTATAGCATTTGCAGAATATCTATACCTTTCTTTCACAGGGACAGTCGATATCCATTATTCCGTAGGAAGCCATTTCACAACGCGGTTTTTACACTTCTAAGTACACGTTTATTTACAATTGAAATACGTTAAAATTATCAAGGACACTTTAGGAAGAGGCGTTTTATATTGTACAAATAAGTTTAAATAAATTTTATACACGACTGTACAGTTTAGGTCTTTGTACCTAGGCAAGTAGTCAGTACGTTTTAAACCAACAAAGCGGTAACGTCAAATTTATTACAGTCCATTATTAAATCATTTATCTACAAAATCAAAGACATAATTTTTGGTCCATTCGATCCAGGATATATTCAGCATTTGAATTTATCACATATCATCAACTCAAAGTGTAATGAAAACAGTGTTTTAGTGCAAAAACATCATTGCAAATGCATAATTGTTAATGCTAAGGCAGAATAGTGACGCCAAGCAAAAGAAGAAGGGTCCTAAATACACTATAGCAGGTAGCAACCCTCTAGCTACAGCGGCACGCGGAATTCATCGGCAGCATAACATCAATATTGGAATAACAAAAGGACGACGATATTCAACTGGCCGACTCCACACAAGCGGTTCCATAATTAGAATTACAATACAACGCGGTAGAGTTTGACCATCTCTCACTTAAGTCTTCCTACGTCATGCTCAGTAAGTTTCGATCCAATTAGTCCTTATACCTATTTATAGTCATTATACCATCAATTTCAAGCCTTCCATAGTTATATCAATTCATATTTCATATTTTTATAATAATAATTTATAAGTTTTGTTAGTGCAATGGCTACCACAAATATTAAAACTTTACATCGCAAGCGCGGTAGTATCAAACATCAATTAACATCGTTAGATACATTTTATCAACAAAATATAATATCTGACCACACAATTGAACAATTAGACATCATTCGATCGCGCTTAGATAAATCTTCCGAGCTCATAAGTAATTTTAAATTAATTCAAGAGCAAATAGAAGATAGCTGCGATGAAAATCTGTTAATTAATCGAAAGGTTTTCGCAACATAATAGATGAGCTAAATAAACATTTGAAATATTTATCGCGGCTGGGTAATTCCACAGAACAACGAAATGCAATTTTAATTTATATTCTCAGCAGTAAATTAGACAAAGCCTCGTTACGCGATTGGGAAGAGTTTATTAAAAGCAATACTAGTTCGTCTATTGAAAATTTCGAAAAATTCTTGTTAGACAAAGCTGAAATTTTAGAAAAATTAGAACAGCGTATGAATAAGAATTGTAGCTCTTCAAACACCTCAAGTATTCAAAAAAAGCAAAGTTTTTTAGCTAGACCTGTAATGTCATGTAAAATATGTCAACAAAACCATGCGGTATTTCAATGTCAACAATTATTAAATTTATCCCCACAAGAAAGGTTTGAAAAGTGTAAGGCGTTGAAACTCTGCTGCAATTGTTTTCGAACAGGTCACGTTACTTTCGAATGTAAGTCGAGTTTTCGATGTAAAAAATGTAGCAAACTACATAATACACTACTTCATTTTGATTATAACAACCAAAATCCAGGTCCGTCAACTCAAAATGTTCTAATTAGCCAATTAAACACGAACTCACATGTTTTACTTTCAACTGTATGTTTTACCGTTACAACAAAAACGGGCAAGAACATTAATTGTCGCGCATTATTAGACAACGGATCACAGTCAAACTTTATAACTTACAAATTCCTAAAATTATCAGGTATAGCAAAAAGGGTCACCAACATTCCAATTGTAGGTGTTGGTAATATAGCTTCAACCATAAAACATAAATGTACTGTGCAAATCCAATCGTATCATTCTCAATTTCAAACAAAAATTGACTGTTTGTTACTCGATAAAATTGGTGATAACTTTCCGAATTTTGAATTAGAGATCGACAATATCAACGTGCCATACAATATAAAGTTAGCAGACCCTAAATTCGCTGAACCTGCAAGCATTGATATGATTCTCGGCGCCAATCTTTTCTGGAAAACATTAAGGCCAGAGAGAATTGATCTAGAAAAAAATTCACCCATACTGCAAAATTCCGATTTTGGTTGGATAGTCACTGGAAATTTTAAACCTTCAAATAATATCATATCCAGTTGTAATTTGTCAGTCATAAATTTACATAATGACATTCAAAAATTTTGGAATGTTGAAGAAAATTATGACTATGAACCTAAACTTAGTATTGAAGATCAGGAGTGTGAAAATCATTTCGTAACCACATACTCACGAAAACACAACGGTAAATTTGTAGTCCAAATACCTTTTAAAAAATCTCCTATTCACTTAGGCAACTCAGTAGACAGTGCTCTAAGTAGATTTATCAACTTGGAGAAAAAATTTGCTCACAATTCATCATTAAAAAATTCGTACATACAGTTCATGAACGAATATAAAACCTTAGGGCATATGACAAAAAAGACAGAACCCATTGATAACACAAATTGTTATTATTTTCCTCATCATGCCGTGTTAAAATCGGATAGCTTGACAACCAAATGTAGGGTAGTTTTTGACGGATCTGCTGTTACAGATAACGGTTTGTCAACGAACAGCATTCAATATGTCGGTTCAGTACAGGACGACCTCATGTCCATTTTAATTAGATTTAGGGAACACGCTTATGTGTTTACTGCAGATATTTGCAAGATGTATCGACAAATAGAGGTACAAGTGGAACAAAGAAAATATCAAAGGATCTTTTGGCGCGAAGATCCAAGCCATGACTTAGAGGTTTACGAATTAAATACAGTTACATACGGAACTGCTTCTGCTCCGTATTTAGCCACGCGTTGCATAAAACAATTAGCGAAAGATAATAGCACAAAATTTGCACTTGCGTCAAAAATAATATCCCGAGATTTTTACATAGACGACTTAATTTCCGGCACTGATACAATTGAAAGCGCCGTTAATTTAATAAGTCAAATATCGAAAATAATAGCAAACGGTCATTTTAATTTAACAAAACGGTGTTCAAACCACCCACGAGTACTAAAAAATGTCCAAAATGATGACCAGTTATCTAATTATATTAATATAGGAGAAACAACAGACATGAAATTATTAGGCTTGCAGTGGGAATTTGTGTCAGACAAACTAAAATTCAAAAGTAGCCAAGTTAATTACAATAAAATCACCAAGAGATCTATTCTTTCAAGCATCGCTAAAACATTTGATCCCTTAGGACTGTTAGCTCCTGCAATCGCAATAATGAAAATATTAATGCAAGAATTATGGGCTCTTAAACTTGGATGGGACGATGAGATACCAAATAATTTAAAATCAAAATGGCTAGTATTCAAGTCAAATTTACAATATTTAGAGAAAATTTCAATTCCAAGATTAGCATTTTGTAAAAATCCCGTTTTCGTAGAGCTCCATGGCTTTTCGGATGCGTCTCAGAGCGCATATGGCGCATGTATATATGCTAGATGTATAAATAGTGAAAATGAAATATCGGTCAATTTAGTTTGCTCAAAGGGGCGAGTGGCACCTCTAAAAACTCTCACAGTACCACGTCTTGAATTATGTGAAGCTTTAGTTTTAGCGCGATTAATGCAAAAAATTGAGTCATCCCTTACATTCAGAAATATTTCGTGCTTTTATTGGACAGATTCTCAAGTTGTTTTAGCATGGCTAAAGAACCGATCACGACTATTCCATATTTTTGTAGCAAACCGAATTTCGGAAATTCAAAATATTTCTAACATTGACAATTGGTCTCATGTACGTACACATGAGAACCCCGCAGATATTATATCACGTGGTATGCAATTCCAAGAATTAAATCAGTCTACACTTTGGTGGAAAGGACCGTGTTGGCTTTCGGAACCAAAGGACTCATGGCGAACATCGGCAGTTTTAATTCCAGATGGGGAATTACCAGAAAGAAAATTATTAGTCAACACTGTGCTGCTCACATCATTAAATCATGATCTTATATCAAATGCTTCATCGCTCACTAAATTGAAACGAGTAGTTGCCCACTGTCGCCGTTTCATTCACAATTGTAAGCAGAAAATTAAAAACAATCGTCATGTTGACAAATTATCCGTTGCAGACGTGAGTGATGCGTTTAATTGCATAATAAAACTTTCACAAGATTCAACATTCAGCAAGGAAATCAATGATTTAAAAATACACGGTAAACTACCGAATAAGAATAAATTGATTCATTTCAATCCTTTTCTTGACTCCGACGGTATTCTTAGGGTTGGGGGTAGAATTCAAAATTCTAAACTGCCTTGGGATCAAATTCATCCTATACTTTTACACTCAAATTCCAATCTTTCTACCTTGATTTTAAGGTATGAACATTTACGCAATTATCATGCAGGGCCACAACATACATTATATATAGCCAGGCAGAAATTTTGGATTATAGGCGGACGTTCAACATCAAAAAAACTAGTACGTAAATGTATGAAATGTTTTAAGGCAAACCCAAAGTTTGTTACACCCTTTATGGGAAATTTGCCCTCAGCACGTATTCAACAGAGTTATCCATTTATAAAAACTGGTACAGATTTCGCTGGTCCATTTTTTGTCCGTCAACGAAAAGGAAGAGGGCAGAAAACTTTCAAATGTTATATTGCATTGTTTGTGTGTATGAGTGTAAAGGCGTTACACTTAGAAGTAGTAACAGATTTAACGACAGATACCTTTTTATTGGCATTGCGCAGATTCATAGCCAGACGTGGACAACCCACTGATATATTTTCAGACAATGGCAAAACATTTGTGAAGGCCAGTTCAGAGCTTAAAGAATTAGGACAGCTCTTGCAAGTTAATCAAACTGAATTAAGCGAACAATTAATAAACCGCGGAATCAAATGGCATTTCATACCCGCATATTCTCCTAACTTCGGAGGATTGTGGGAAGCAGGTGTTAAATCAACAAAGCACCATTTAAAAAGAGTTTTAGCCAATGCATCAACAACCTTAGAACAATTTTCAACAATCATCTCTGAAATTGAAGGTATATTAAATTCCCGTCCAATCTCTCCAATGTCCAACGATCCTTCTGATTATCAACCTCTTTCACCCGGACATTTTCTTATTGGAAGACCTGTGACGTCCATTATTGAGCCCAGCATCGCCAACATTCCAGTGAACCGTCTCTCACATTACCAACTTGTAGAGCAAATTAAACAACATTTTTGGACTCGTTGGCACAGAGAATACGTCTCTGAACTACAATGCAGACAGAAGTGGAGAGGTATCGTCCAGGACATCAAGAAGGATTCGTTAGTTCTCATAAAAGACAGCAACTTACAACCATTCTGTTGGAAACTTGGTCGTATCACAAAAGTGCATCTCGGCAGTGATGGTGTAGTGCGTGTGGTGTGTATTAAAACACCAACAGGTGAAATAAAGCGCGCTACCTCGCAAGTAGCCGTTCTACCCATTGACATTTGAATAAATGTCTAGATTAAGAAATGAGTTATAGTTTGTTATGTATGATCGATGTTAAATAAGTATAATTTTTTTTTTTGGTACGACCTTTAGTACTTAAGTTTAGTTAAGACTTTCATGAATATCATTGTCAAAATGTATATAGATTTTCATATTTTAGTATTAGGATCACATTTTTGAAAGCCAGCCTTTCAAGGTTGGGGGTTATGTACAAATAAGTTTAAATAAATTTTGTACACGACTGTACAGTTTAGGTCTTTGTACCTAGGCAAGTAGTCAGTACGTTTTAAACCAACAAAGCGGTAACGTCAAATTTATTACAGTCCATTATTAAATCATTTATCCACAAAATCAAAGACACAAGAAATAGATGAAAGTCTGGTGAATGGACACTTCAGGAAGATGCGTTTTATATAATTTTTCACAAGAAATAGATAAAAGACTGGTAAATACTTATATGTATCAGGGGACATGTTTAAGTACTTGCGATACGCCATAAACACAACGGTATCTCGATTTTTCAGCCTCTTGTTGATGACGTCATATTTACATTTGAATTCAGCTGGTAGGTCTTGTACTATAGAAGGTATTGGTACAGGCCGAAGCACTGCTGCAGTTATAGAATAGTGGATACGTTAGATGAATCTGAACTGAATATTTAACATAGGAGCTAAATACAGTTTGTTAACCTGTATGAATATCACAGATTACATTGTGTCTATTGATGTAATGATGCACAGAACACTTCAGATTCTTATTTATCGTAATGTTACGATGGCACAGAATGGTGGATGCGCTAGATAAGACTAAACTAGGTATGAACAGTATCATTCCAAAAAGAAACTAAATCATGTAAATTATTGTAGGACAAATAACCTACTTGAATCTAGTATATGAATAATGGCTTCAATTCATAATGTTGATTTTCTCAATCAGTGAAAATCTATTCCGAAAGATTTATCGCGCTGAGCGATGAATCCGGTAAAACGGAAAAAACAGTCGATTAGGATTTTATGATATTGTTCTACAAGTTACTTTTTGCGTATCTGCAAGAAAACAATAGCTTTCTCAAGTTCTTCCATAAAAAACAACCAGAACAGGGAAGAAGTCGATAGAATCTATGGATTGTAATAAGTATTAGCAATCGAACTTATGTCAACTTCAGCGTTTGTTATTAGAACGTTCCGATGATGTAGATGTTAGCGTGAATAAATATACAAATGTTACATTGGATTGTTTCGCGTATTATCATTTCTGAAGTAACAACAAGTAGGATGGAATCAAACGAACTTATCGAGTTTTCTTTCTGTAAGTTTGAAACGGCTTTTTGTGATACTTGTCATTTTATTATTTCACCGTCTACAGCATGCACTTCATTATGTAAACAATGAGAGAGATCAGTACCCTGAAGCTGGAGTTATTACGCAATATTCATTCGTAAGTGAATATTCATTTTGTGTATCAATAATATTTTCACGTTTATCGAAACTTTCCAACTACCGAAAGGAATAATCTGTTTTCAAATGTGAATCTCAGAAACAGGCATTATGCTGCATTGAATGACCGGATTTCATTTGTATTGTTGAAATGAATTTTCTCAGAGAAAGTTTCTTGTTATTCATATCATAGATATGAATGTTTCGTCTTTTTCTAATATTGGAATGAAATTGATGAACAAAATGATTACAAGCAAACAAATTGAAACTAAATTCATACTCGTAGTCAACATGGAGTGTTCATGTGGAAAGTATATTACCAAGATTGAGTTCCCTCCCGCGGTTTCATGATAAAAAACATTGAGGAGACCGTCTTAATGTGCTGGAATTACTTTATTTTGGCTTATTTCAGTTCATTATAGCATACTGGGGTCAGGTACATGATGCAATTCCCGTATTCACAATCAAAGGAAAAATATCAGAAATATGATGAAAATACCGGAAATACATTCTTGCAAAAAGCATTTCCAATCATTAAACATAATGACATATCCCTCTCTGTACATATACTCAATAATATTATACACAATAAAAAATATAGGTAATGCTCATCGGAGGCAGGATATTCACACTTATGACAAAAGGACAAGGACTTCGTTTACAGTTTTTCGGAATATTTGTTGGTCAACATAATACCAATTATATGGGGAAGAAATGCGCAAGCAAATTGAATAGAATAATCACCAATTTCGCAAATATTAAATTAAACTCCAGTTACAAACTGTAAAAATTTTCCATACAAAAATGTTATTACTCGGTAGACGAATTTTAAGATGATACCGAACGGACAAGCTAATAAACAAAGAATTAAATCACAATATGTGGAAAAGTTTGTATTGTAAAAACTAATACTATAACAGTGTATCCGATATTATCAAGGAAAAAATCTCTTTTTTAACTGAAATTTTGGCTCTATTTTGTTTTAATTGATGATTATTATTATCTGATCCTAATAATACTGTAACCCTAGTAATAATTATTCTATTAATATGTCTTTAACATGTTTTATATTATATATTTATATCATTATACTATTTTGATATGTAAGCTTTGACGCGTATGAACATTCGATGTACTTGACAGAAAAATGAATCCATCCAATCTATCTTTCTTACAAATATTCTTTAAAATCAAATTGGACATATTTATTGATTGTATTAAAATAATACTTTATTGCATACCAGATAATTACAATATAATTTTTATTGGAGATTTAATGTTTTAGGAATAAGTATTGTATACCTACAATGTTTTTTAGTTCATTCCTATTTATTCGAAATTTTACTAGTTTTTGATTTCACCATGCTTTTGAAAAAGTAGAATGGAAAAATTGTAATAATATTCAACCTTACCGACTCAAATGACATTGCATTACTTATAGCTTTCCAAAATTGTGAATTTTGGGTATCTCAGAGGTTATGACCTGGATATAAAAATACTTTTGGATAATAATATACGCACAACAGTGTACTATGGTTCCATAGACTAAGTTTCAGTAATTATCACAAATATCTAAAATTTTATATATATCTTTTGAGGCTTTAATAATCTTCATCAAGTACTCGTAAAAAGATACATATTGTATGATCCTACCTTCTTTTCACCCCATCAATTTTGAAACACACAGTTATTTGGAAAAAACATGATAAAAACCCTAACTCTAATTTATGCAAAGGTTAATGATGATATATTAAATAGTTGTGTATATTCATTTTAACTTACTCAGTTATGAAAGTAAAGTCACTAATTTACACTAAATGAACAAACAATATGTTTATTTTCCACTACTGCTTACATACGTTTCAACACTTAGTGTCATCATCTGAGCTAAACTATAAACTAAAGTTACATTGACAGAGAACGACTTTTTACTATAATAACTACACTTATCAAATCTCTGGTAAAAGCTGCGACCTATTTGACCAATATACAAAGCATTACAGTCATCACAACATAACTTATAAACTCCAGATTTTTTAAATTTATCTCTATATGTTTCAGAATTATTTATGAATTTGCGCAAAACGTTTTATATGCGACTGTTTCATTGTGTTTCGATAGAAATTTTGAAATATTGCTTGTTGGTTTCCCGATAAATGTTAAGCTAACATATTGAAGTTCAGTTTCGATTTTTTGTTTATTTTATAGAGTCAACATGTTTTTGTTCGATTTCTGTTTCAAAATATTGTCTACTTTGGAAGTATTATAACCATTGTTAACGGCAATTTAATTTATTCTGTTGAGTTTTATGTAGCAACTAATTTAGGTAGATACTCAATACATAAAATATTTCAATTTTCAAGTACCAAGAGTTCTATTCAGTTTTGCAAAGAATGTACTGAAGTAAAACGGATATTATTGCAAAGATAAATTCCGTGAGTGATGCAGGATTATATTAATAGCGAGGTTGTTTACTAATGATTAATGAACATTCACTTCCTTTGTACAAACCGTGGCGTAATTACCTTTGGATCAATGCCTAATATGAATTCGTATTAACGTGTCTAACACAGCGTATATTCCATGAATCCCTATCGTGTTTCCTGTACTATAATTATACAGTTATTGGAAAATTAATCATATACAAACTCGCGTATATCATGTAATTAAGCACTATGCCCACGATATTTCAGATTTTCTTGATATTTAACGTCTCCTTACAGCCTCAATCCAACGACCTACGTTGATGTGGGCTGTCAAGGGAATTTCGTTCTCATCATATATACGTTCTGAATTTTGGGTCACTAGCTAACATATTACAAATAACCTTAGATTCACTTGCAGAGAATCGAAGGGACATACCTCAAATACTTCCCACACGTTGGCTTACAACTTAAAAGGAGCTAGAATGAGGAATGTTTTGAATGAGATTGTACTATTGTATTTGTTATGTTACATTATTCATAAAATGATATGACTATTCTGTATAAAAGGTTGGAAATAAGTCTACAATTACACTCGCTGATAACTTAAAGTTGCGTATAATAAATAGAGCCGCACGATAAAACTGTGATGATAAGAATGCACAGATTAGAATTATTCCAGCACTAATTGCAACAAGTAGAATATGGTATCTAACTTATGGTTGGTAGGTGGATTTTTAAATTACATGATTTGTAGTAAAATCTCCAGGACACTTAGTGTCGATACGTGGCTCATAAAACTTTTACAAACACTGATAACGTAATACCCACTGATCTTTTATTATTGTAGGATAAACATTTCAAATACATACGAGAGCAAGGAGAAAAGTCCCTGAGAAATGAAACAAGAAATGAAGTATTTGCTCATAAGTTATTTTATTTCTCAATATAATCTCCATGTAACCCGATACACTTCGTCCAAGGTTTTTCTCATTTTTCATTCCGTTTCAAATATTACGATTGCGGCAATCCTTCAAAATAGACGTTTGTTTCAGCGATGACCTCATCGTTGAAGCCAATTTTTTTTGCGCCGAGCCATTTCTTCAAGTTTGGAAATAGACAATAATCGCAGGGGGCCAAATCAAGAAAATATGGTGGATGACGAACCGATTCGTAGCGTAATGCATGCAGTTTTGCCATTGCGACTGCGGAACACTTTTTTCTTGGCAAAATGTGGCCGCTTTCGCTTCAAACCGGTGCCGAATCGATTCAACAATTCAACAGCTCTGCATAATATACGCCGGTGTCAGTTTTGCCCTCTTCAAGATAATCGATATGGACGATACCGTGTGCATCCCAAAAAACTGTCGTCATGACTTTGTTGGCCGATAAACCCACTTGGGCCTTTTTAGGCTTCGATTTGCCAGGACAAGCCCACTGTTTCGACTGTTCTTTGGTATCTGGTGAATTGTGATGGATCCATGTTTCGTCTACGGCTAGGAAATGATGCAAAAAGGTCCTACTTATCGCGCTTGAACGTCGCCAAACACTCCTTCGAAGTTGGCACACAGTCGCGCTTGTAAGCTGTTGCAAACAGAGCAAATGCGGCACCCATCTGATAAATAGCTTTCTCATATTGAATAATTGAAGCAAAATATTTCATAACCGTTCGGTTGAGATATCCATAGCCTTGGCAATCTCGTGCACTTCAACTAACCGATCGTCCAATATCATACCATGGATTTTATCGACGATTTTTAGCTTTGTAACTTCGGTTGGACGAGCAGAACGTTCGATGTCCTTTGTGGTCATACTACGACAACCAAAATCTGTATACCACTTGTGAATCATTCCAATCGATCCACATAATGTTTAGCAGGCGATGTTTTGGTTTCGGTGATATTTTTCCATGTAAGAAATAATGTTTAATCAAGACGCGAAATTCATTTTTCCCATGTTTACAAAAATCTTCAAGGTTGTTTGCTTTCGATGGGTATTAAAACAGAACTGAATGTCTAAAAAGCACAAATGTCACATGGAATTTTCGATTGTGGCGCCATCTGTTTTATTTTCAGGGACTTTTCACCTTTCTCTCGTATTCTAGTAGGCTGCATTATTTTTAAAATGTAGAATGTATATTCATTATAAGAAAACATACACGCTGAAACCAATTATATGTGACGATAGAACACTATTGATACCAATTTTTGTTATATTTTTCTTCAGAATCATCATCGTATTGAGATCATCCTGAGAGCTATAACACCAGTTATCGGCATCTAGGTATTAAACTAACTGTGGAAACTTAACCCCCATTCTCAGGAACGTTTCATAATGTACTCATTTGAATTGATGAGATCGACCAAAGTGTCTATTTTTCAATATTTTCACACTTTATAAAATTCGACAATTTTAGATATTCGAAATAATTGCTGGCAATTTGTAAGATATCAAGAAATTCCATTCGACAACTTCGTTCTCTTTAGAAACATAGTTTTCTATGTGATAGAACAGAAGTCTCAATGATCATCATACAAGAACCCCCACAAAACCATTAAAATGTGTTGTAAGTTGTCTGCTTTTAAGCTTAAGCTGACTACTGTGGTATCAGGAGAACGCTTGCTTAAGCATTACGCCGTGCGTAACAAGACAACCTTCATATTATTCTATACGCTATTATTCAACTGCTCCGTTGTTATTACGTAACAGATCATTCATCGTTTCAACCGTAATAATAAAGAAACAGGCAGTTTAAATCAGAAATAACACTCACAACCGAAACGTCGTAAAATGATTTCACAGCGACAAGAAACACGACAACAAATATTTCGGAAAACGAAAACCAATTAGCTAGATTTACGTAGACATTAAAATGCTTGATTAAAGAAACTGGAACTTTTCGAAGTGCCTTATTTTCTTTATTGCTTTACATGAGTAATTATGAATTAGTACTTCTAATTTCTAAGGATATATTTATTGTCTCACAATTTGCTAAATAGTCAACATTGGCGGCTGGAGCTGAAGGGCACAAGGGCACGTGCTCATCCAACCACCAACGTGCCGACCCAACAACCAAGATAGACACATAAAGAAATTCGCATGTAGTTTATTCCGCACGTCAGGTGCATGCAATGCTAACGCTCAGAACTATGTTCCGGAGAAACTTCTGAAGTGTACCTTTTCCAAGTATGATTCGGCTGACTACGGTATTCTTTGCCATACGCTATACCGTCTGTTTGGGACACAAAGCATCGTATCTCCAGTAAACACCTTGCCTTCATAGTGTACAGTGTGTGAATTCTATTCGAAAACGTGAAGTCTGAAGTGCGTATATTATCAATGATGGAAGTTAATTGTGTGCAGAATCTTTTAAAAAACTCGTTTGAGGAAAACTTTTGATTAAAAAGAAAGGGAAGCCTATTCCTGATCTTGAAATAAACTACACTTCCACAAATAAAACCCGAACTTACAATAGAGTATTCAACAAGAATATGTATGAATGTGCAGATGTCCAGTAATAAATAATCTATTCTGTTCTATTTGCCTAATTTTCGAGAAAAAGGTTAGTGCGTAGAATAAACAAGGGTTAAATAATTCAAAAAACATCGCAAAGAGGGCAAAGAAACATGAAAATTCCGTTTCTCACATAAATGCATACATGGATTTTAGTGTTCTAGGCAAAGTGGACATACGTGAATGCAGTGCTTATTTTTAAGGTTTGTAGTAATTTTTTGATAAATTTGTGGACTGGGCGTTATGGTAACTGACCACAGATTCATTTATTGGCATCGGTATGTTGACAATATATTGACATGATTTAATGGAAACTTTAAAAACAACAAAGATAAGAATGAAAAAGATCAAGAATCAGGAGTATACAAGGTAGAGTGTTAAAATTATGATAAATTATATATAGGCCATACAGGAAGCTCTTTCAAAACTAGAATTAAAGAACATCTAAATTTGAACAAAGGAAATTCAAAAGTTATAAACCATATTGAAGAAAGTGATCACCACTCCAAAGAAGAGAGATGAGATTCTCCAAAAGTCAGTTAAAAGTAAAGTGTTAATCAACTTAGAGTGTGAAGATCGTGATACATTCTATATAGGCCAGACAGTAAGATCTTTCAAAACTCGAATTGAAAAATATAATGATTTGAGCAAATGAGATTTGAAAGTTGTAAACCATATTTCAAAGATGATTTTGATTCTCCATAAGTCAGTTAAAAATAAAGTATTAAGCAACTTAGAGAAAGACTTTACCAATTCTCCATTATTAAACTTATTTTTAAGAAACTCTTATCCTACTGTACACATTCATCACTCGTCCCTTCCTTCTTAATTCAATTTTGATATTTAAGGAATAAACCATAGTTTTTAAAACCAGTGATTGATAACATGTTACGTTTTGTTTAATTAAAACGAAGTTTATGAAAATTTATTACAAGTGTATTTTTTATTGAAACTGTAGATCTTAATTTCCAAAAAGGAAGCACGAAAAACACACAAAATAATTTTGCTCCAGACATAAAGACCTAAGAATCACGTATTCTGTGCAGTTTATATGGGGGATATTACTATATGAAAGCTATTTCTTCAGTATGTTTATCGACTCAGGGAAAAATACGCCAAACAGTTTGTTTTGCAGGCTAAATCCTATTTGTTTATAGTTCAAATAAATACAATTCAAATCTATAGTGTTAGAAATACTTGTAGACGATATTGCTGTGTAATTGAAATACATCAAAGTTTTAAGTATGATATCGTCTTTAATTATTTCAAAAACCTTCCCTTAATGACACCCTTAAAAGTTGACAAACTATTTGTACTATGGATATATGTATACTTAAATTGGACATTCCTATATTCAACTTTGACCTCTGCTATCTTTTATGCTGATCACATAATTCTATTTGTATCACCTGAAATGGTTGATATCAGAATATAATGAATCGGAATTGTTGTTTGATTGGAAGGACGTGCGTTCACGTTTATTCATGAATATAGCTTGTTAGAACCGGATAACTTGCTAGAACTTAGATGTTATTTTGATATTCCACTTCCGTTCCATTTTGGTTGACCTCAGCTAATGAAGAATAATGAAGCTACTATTTGGTATTCAAATGCGAGTGCCAACGTTAATTAAAATATCTAAGCGTATTTCGCTGAACGTTCAAATGAACGTAAGTCAATGTATATCGTCAAATTAGAGTTATCACTTCTTGCTGGGAAAGCCCAAGAATATACCTGCCGATATGGTTGCTGTTGATAAATCAGTAAATATGTTCTACGGTATCTTGAAACAATTCCTTAATGATATAGATGATATTTATTCAAATTGTATACGAACAGAGACAAAAATTATAAACAGTTAAAGCAAAAAACGCAAAATAGATAACAGAAGGTATAATAAAATCTATACAACGATGAAATAAACTAAGGAAGTTGATGAAAGTGCTTGTCTCCCGAATGAATTTCGCGTCACAATAGCATGACTTGATGCCAACGTTTTGTCAACCATTACACGCGGCATCTTCAGGGCAGGCTTGAGGCTTCAACAGAAACTGATCCTTCTGGTTTCTGTAGTGGTATTTATTGTGAGAAAAAATCTTCATGCTAGACTGTCCACTGTATTTATTCCGTTCTGGCACCTGACTCTGCCGTTGTGTGATCATCGCCCGTTACTTACTTCATTGTAGTTATTTGTTTGAACAATATTTTAGAAATCGGCATTTATTAATAATAGTAAGTATACATACTGTAACATATACATAAGTGAGTTAAGGTTAATCGTTACATAGAAAATGTTTCTTGTTTTCGAACACTACTTCCCTGGCCAAAACCAGGATAGATATTGAATTAAAAAACATATATTTACGAATCACACTCAAATCACAAAAAGATATGAACAAAGCAGCTATATGATGCTTGTTGTTTCGATCTACTCAGATTCTATAAAATTCTGAACTAGCCTATATTCATCCTTTATAGTCAAGCATACCTGTAAATGTACTAATTAATAGCTCGAAAATTATTTATCAATAAAAGTTTCCATTCGTTTTTATCGTATGCAACCAAATATACACAAATCATTACATTCAATATACTAGGTAGAATTAATTTCAGATCAGATAATATAATACGTTATTGTACATTTAGAATCCGTTCATAGATATGGATTATACCTATTACATTTTAACGTGATGACATTAGTTGTTTGTATTTTATTTCATTCCTGATGTTACTTCCGATTGCTTCAGAATCGTTGGAATCACAATAAATCAGCTGACTTTATTCCCAAACTTTTTGAGGGTAGCATAAGTTATGTGTTTGCCGAGTTGATTCGATGAACAGCATAAAAAGGTCAGTGAGCTGATAGCACCAATGAAATATGTGGGTTTGTGACATTGAACTTTAATGGTCTTGGTGAAGCAATGGAGCAAGTAAAACACGATCGAATTTCTTTCAGCGACAAGGATAATAGTCCAACAAGTGACGTATTAATGGGAAAGTCAAACTTTCCCGATGGACTTCGAGTGTCGTTTAATGAAAATGCAGAAGCCGTATCCGGAACACTTGTTCGATGACAACGTTCAGAAAAGTTCCAAATGGAATAGTGTTTGAACCAATAACAAGTATCGATTTCATAATATACTGCGATAGTGCGTTATCCATCAAATAATTTCCATTAGATTGTGACAAGCATACACTTCATTGCGGATTGCGTTCATCAATCTTATTTCTGAAATCTTTGTTAATCAATGTAGTGCTAGCTGTAATCCGCAAACAGCTAGTACCCGTAAGAGAAGGCGTCGGCTCCGCCGCCGCGATGTCGTTCCCCAAGTTTCATAACTTTATGGCATGGAAAGACTTTATACTCTATGTAATGTGAAAGTTTGACTTGACAGGGTATATATGTCTTGTAGTGGTATGTCACGAACATTGTATTACTCAATGTATCAGTGTCTGTCATGTAACGTGTATAAGTAGTTATTGAAAAAGTCAAAATATGTCGATTCCCTTTTACCCTCTTTGGGATTGAGTTTCGAAAAATCCATTCTTAGCCTACATCATATAAGAAACTTACTTGCTAAATTTCAAGTCGGTCGGCCTTATAGTTTCGGAGATTTCGAGATTAATCAGTCATGTTATTTTATATATAGACTGAAAAACATTTGAATCACCAATTATCTGTGGTATAGAAGAGACATGTTTCAAATTGTCACTTATCTCCAAACCTACAGACTTAGTTTTTATATTTTCCTATAGTTGACGCTACAGCGTATACACTATAGAGTCACTGTATACACTATTACAGCGACTCTATAGAGTATGCAATGCAGAGTATGGACCATGTTCTAAAAGAACAAGAAAACTATTCCAATTGATCAGTTATCTCCAAACCTACTGACTTAGTTTTGATATTGTTCGATAGATAACTCTACAGTGTAAAGTGTACACTATATTCTAGAAGAAGAAGGAATCTGTATTACTTATCTTCAGACCTACCGACTTAGTTTTGATATTGTTCTCTAGATGACAACACAATATGCACTATCTAAAAAAAGAAGGAAACTGTTCCGAATGATGATTTCCTAGTTTTGATATTGTCCGCCAGATAACACTACAGTATGCAATATGTTCTAATATCAGTTTTCTCTAAGCCTAGTGACTTAGTTTTGATATTGTCCTTTGTATGATGCTACAGTATGGACTATCTAAAAGAACATCGAAACTGTTTCGAATGATAAGTTCTCTCCAAACCTACTGAATCAGTTTTGATATTGTCCTATAGATGACACTACATTATGCACTATCTTAAAGAAAATAGAAACTGTTTCGAATAATCAATTCTCTCCAAACCAAGACTGACACCACAGTGTACACGATGTTCTAAACGGAATATAATTTAATCTCTGCAGCAATCATTATTATCTCATTACCATCCTTTTTGGAGGCACACATGTGATATATAATTATAAATACGTGCGGTTTCCTGGAGAGTTATACTAGCCTCCTCGTTATATGATATGTAATTGAGAATTAGTTTTACATTCAATCTGACTACTCTATAAAATGCTTGATATACTATTTGACTACCAGATTGCCTATTGTTTAGTGACATCTAGCTGTAATAACATACACTATGTTCTAGAAGAAGAGGAAAACTGTCATTACTTCTGCAAACCGACCAACTTAGTTTTGATTCAAGTTGGTGGTTGCAAAGCTATGAAAATGAAGCTCTAAATGTAACATTGCAAATCTTTTTAGTTCGCATCCTACATAATTTCAAATCTAGTTTTCAAAATATTCAACAAAGTATTGCGTTGGCATATAGTTAGAAAAAATATTATATTTTGCCAATCAAGAAAAGTTTGAGCACTAATATATGGAAACATGTAAAATACCCAGTTAAGTGTTTAAACCAATGAAATTACATAATTTACAATTTGCGAGTAGTTCAAAGGATATATGGGTAGATAATTTGATTATAAGTCACTTCTATACATGAATATATTTCATTTCTCTTCGTACGACCCAATTCTTTGAAGAGTTATTAACGTTAGAGACTCGTTAAATATTCATTGGGATCTACGTTTCGGATATAATAACTGAGAGAGCCTACTTAATATGAGAAAATAGAAGAGAAAAAAGAATAAACAAATGATCTAACATGCCGTACATCGCAATTCAAACTGTTCACTAAAGAATTATGGCCTCGAGTTTTTTAAATTGAGTTACTTCGAAACTAGTTAACCAAAACTTTAATCCCAGCAACTCGAAGGAATAATCCAAGTTTGCAGGATAGATGAAAGAAAATGATTATTAAGTTGATTCTCATTACATAAAAATGCAGAGTTAAAAGCAAAATAGGGTATCGTTGAAATGCTAACAAATAGCAGAAACACAAATCTTATCAAGATCTTTATTAGTTTCCATCGTGATAAATTACCAAGTAGTTTCGAAGATTGAGATGTTATTTCCTGAAAAACTTAGTCACGAAAGAGAAATCTGAAATCTAGAAATGCTGTTAGTTTCTTATAAACATTATTGAAAATATCAGGACCTTAAGCAAACTTGGTAGAAACTGGATCATTGGGATCCTAACGGTTCTATGGTTCGATAATAATGAAAATATGTACTGTGACGAATCGAACAATAACTTACTTCACTTTCGTTTGCACGCTTTCGGACACTTCTGCTGGTCAAATTTTTGATTGTGGTAACAGAAAATATATTGGTAATGATTTAGAAACAAGTAATGAAAGATGTGAAATTATACTCTATGTTACATTGAAATTTCATTCAAACGTTCTACGTAATGTAGGTATTCTACAATTTATACTGACACCTGCTGTCACATGAAGTATCAAAATGATTGTCACTATATAACATCACTTCCATGATTGCATCGAGCTTGGAACTATAATGTGTAAGTATAGTTCTATGCCATAAGTAAACACATAGAATCGAGTTATATAGATGACAAGACAATTGATGAATCTGGAGTTTATAACCTATCTTGTCACGAATTTGATTCTTTTTATAGACCAAACAAGACATTTATTTTCTATTAGGTTAGTGAACATAATACATGGTTTATTAGACTCTCAAAAACAGGTTCTACATCCGTAGACCATTTTTTCGATAATATTCATTCTTTCCCAGAAATAAACAGATTACATTTTACATATAACTGATAAAGGTTCGAATTAAGGTAACACATTGAATTGAAAATAACTCAGCCTCCGTTATTCATATTCGAATCATTTCCAAACAAAAATGTTATATATTCCAAACGTTATACACATTTGGGGCTCATCTACTGTCGAATTGTAAATTCTACGATTGTTTCAAGTTGTTTCCATATTAAAATGCATGAACACCTTCTTTCTTGGCTGTCGCTGTCTGTGTTGATATATCGCATATTTCCTTATCGTTAGAATGAATCTATTCTCATAGTGGATATCGAGATTCCTTCCGCATTATCCAAGCAAAGCTGAGAGTTTTCGGACCTTTGCGCATACTTCGTATTTGGATGACAATAAATTTTCCCCAAGTCTCGAGTAAATTTATTTATTAGCAGATCCCTTGTATCTCAAGTTATTCCGTAGAGACCAAACCTAACCGACCCTCATTACAAATGAAACAGAAACCATTTGTTATGAAATTTATCTCAGGAAGTAGCAATCACGCCAATTGTTAAATAACGAACAAAGATTGTCAAAATGATAGATACAACAGGAATTTTGTTCACATCGGGAACACATTCCTTGTACGAACCATTTTTGAAATTATTATAACTCATGATGATCGTAATAGCAAAGTACCAACTAGATCGTGGTATGATATACAACATAATCAACATTATCCTAATTGTTTTAAAATCTGTAAAATTGTAGAACGTTAGATTGTTTGTTTAATTGGGCATTTTTTAGATGATATAAGTCTACTGTTTAGATAGAGTGAAGAAATTTTGAAGATTATTCAATGAATACAATTTTCTATAAAGTCTAGTAAAAATGGAATAATCAACCCAACTCAAGCTTGCATCTTCTCCAAGAAGGCCGATCCCACAATCCCTGATATGATGTCACATACAACTGTTCCTATGAAGTCTTCTTTATCCATGCTCGGGATCACCACCAACAGCACCTTCAAAGGGAAACGATCAGGTGAGGTCCATTGCAGAAGCCGCCTCACAAAAATTTGGTCTTCTATTCCGTGTTAAGAGCTACTTTACATCCCAGCAGCTCCTCATAATCTACAAAGCACAGATTCAACCTGACCTGGAGTTCGGCACCCAAACATACGCTGATTGATTCTATCCAGAAGAGAGCTAAGCCAACAATGACGTCCATATAAAAAATACAACATTAGGTCATAATTCGAATCTTGAAAATTTTTTGGGAAAAAGTGACCACGCATTCTCCTTGTAAGAAATTCCATGATTTCCAATTCCATGAATAACTGAGACATACCTGAAAAACGAAAACTCAGAAAACCGAATTTTCTCAAAAAAAAGCGCGATAGGTAATTTTTGATTTGAACATTGACATTTTCCCAAAAGAGGAAATCGAGGATGAATAGATTCATCTTTTGGTATCTCATACTGATTGAGATTCCCCATTAAAACATCGAAATTTAGCCATCCTGTACATCTACTTTCAATTATACTTGGTAAAATTCATATTTATAATATATAAATACGTGTCTTAGTCCACTCTGAGTCCCATACTCTTCAGGTAATACATCAATATAATTATATTGACTGTGACAAACTGTAGCACATCGGAATGTTATATTTGGATATTTCAAATAGTCAACTAATGAAACTCCCATGAATGAACTGTATGATGACTATATTGAAAAAATGTAAATATGAATGTTCAGATACAGGAAAAACAAATTGAGAGAATTTTCTCATGAAACGAACAATGGAATATTCTGACTATAAAAATGAAGGTATTATATTTAGCGGGTAAAAATGAAGAATTGAAATGAATATGATGCATTATGAAACTCTTGCTCATTATGCCAATCTTTGTCTTGGAAAGAATCGATCCTGAGAAGGTATTCAAATATACAAGAACGGTTTGTAGAATGTCAGACGCATATGAATCTATAGAATTCCGCTCCTATAACAAAAGTTCCTTCCCTAACCCCTTCCACATATCAGGCAGTGCTGCCTCATATGTTTTTCACTTTTCAGATAGCCACTTAATAAATGATCAATATGAAAGTATGAAAGATTGTTCACTAACAGGAATGCAAATGAAGGAAATAACAAATATTCATCGAGCGAAACTCGAATTACAAAAAGATTCGAACGAAACTGCAAAAAGTTGATAATTGTTCGAACCTACTTAGTCTTTTGTGTTCTGAGTTACACTTGCTGAATATCTCTAATATCATTCTTCAACTATGAATATATTCTCCGTACAATTCAATTTCTGTCAAGCAATTACCTCCCGTATTCATGCATTAAATTGAGAACTTTCTTGACAATAAAAACATTACAAATACGAATACCACAAATTTTAAAACATGAAAAGTAATCTGAAGAAGATTGTGAGAAGAATAATCAGTATGCAAAGGAAGGAAGTAGACCTGGGAACGCGAATATCGCAGCTGAATTATGATAATAAAATATAAAAACTGCAGTGTCAAATTCCATCTATCGTTCAACGAGATAAACCGATTTGAATGCAAGTAGCGAGATTTCCTAATACCATTTTGTAGAATGTCATTTGGCGGGCACTTTATCTCATGTTCAATATGTTCAACTTAACGTAAGTGCATCGAACGATTGATATTATATCCAATAGCAACTGCAGCATCGGATCCGTTCCGTATTCGCGTCATATACCACTTATTGAATTTTATTTAGTTCTTACTCGGGATATTGACAACAAATTTCAAGTCATCTAATTAATTTTGTCAACTCTAATGGATTATGCTCTTTTCAATTGTCTTATTCAGCAAATTATTAGATTATACTCTCTTAAAAAATAAATCAGGACCTAACTTCGATTGGAACAACATGTTCCAATAGTAATTTTTGTTAATAAACAATAGTGGCAAATTAATTTTTAAACGCTATTTTCCATTGATTTTTAGCAGGTAGTTTGTATTTTTTCGTTTATTTGACCAATGAACAGTGTTTATTGAATGTTTATAACAATTTGTTGATAAATAAACAATTTTTTAATCAACAAATTAACAAAAAAATCAAACTTTCCTAAATGTTCGAGATTAGAGTTATTTTCGGATAATTTGGACCTTGTAAACACGAATTTGATGTCCATTTTTCAATTATTTGCTAATATAATTAGTTAATAAATAATTTGTTAATTATCAAATCAACAAAAAATTCCAAATTTTCTAAATATTCTAGATTAGAGTCATTTTCGGATAATTAGGACCTGGTTAAATGTTTTTTCATATCAAGGAAAAGTTACATCCTGGAATAAATTTAGAAAAACATTTCTAATTATATTTACATTAAGACAAAATTTTGAAATATTTTTGACGAATTTGGAGAAAGGGACCATAGCAGGAAGGCGCATACCCAAAAGGGGAGGCAATAGGCCAAGAGCTGGTGCTGCCAGAAGTTCGTTGTCGGAAACCAAAGATGCCAGATCTCCAGGAAATACCCATTTCCGACCGTCAGGTCCATACAAGCAAATATGCCTGACGTTGTCCTTTTCGATAAAAAACCAATACTAAGTAGGTCATCGAATTCTCTGCTTAGGCAGAGAAGAACATAGTCTTGAAAAAAAAAAGGAAAAATGGACATAGGATCAAGATCTCCTGTTCGAGCTTCGCACTCTATACCCAGGCCACAAGGTTGAATTAATGGTTCTGATCATCGGTGTTCTGGGCGGAATTCGGTGTTCACTGCGTTTAAACTTGAAGATCATTCTGGCCTGTAAGAGCTCGGCACAAATCTTGATAGACCGGGTGCAGAAGGCAGTCATTCTGAGTTCAATAAGACTACTTAGGGCATACCATTTTAGGAACCTGAAGCTACTTACCGACCGGTGGGGAAGAGTTTCGGTTAACAATTTTTCTGGCGCTATTGGTACGACATCATCATAGGAGCTTTTATTGTCGTGGAGCAAATAAACTGGAACTAATAGTTCAAATTGGAGAACTATACTTTTTCCATTTTTCGAATCATTCCAATTGATTAATAGAGCCTAGCATGATGAAATTTCACACCTTTTCCCTTCGAAGACGTATTCACTAGTATTCAGTGATAATTTCAATAATAGCCCATGTTGTTATTAGGTAAATTGTTCAACCAAAAACAGATTCAACACGGAAAATACCACGATACGTTTGTTGGATTCTTGTTTGAGATGTATTCCATTGAGAAAAGTGGCTAGTTACTCATTCAGCTGCTTTCTCATAATATTTAGGTAATATATAAATAAGCAACTCCATAAATATTTCATCACAAGTAAGAAGTTATAGATGATAAAATATTCCAAATACAATCACCAAAATGAGCTGGGAAAGGATTACTGATTCCATCGCTATGATCTCTCATAAACATGTCACGAAACTGACGGTTTTAGGAATATATAAACTGATATAATAATAACAAGACGAACATAAATTTACCAAACAAGTCGTAATCAATCATCCTGCAAGAGTATGCTGGAAAGTTTCCACAACAAATGAGCAATACATAATAACGGAAGCCAGCAACATTCCAAACCGTACGTAGCCAATGTCAGACCTCAAAGTTACCAACATCAATTTCTTTGTTTTCATTAAATGCCCGAGAAACATTGTGAAATGATCCTTATTCCTTTCTTCTTTCACGGTTTGAGACCAGCTTTTATTCAAGTTGACAAGTACTGACAAATTGGGGTAGGTAAACTGCCAGATGAGCAAAAACAGATTCTTATGTCGTTCTTTTATTCTACTGTCACAATGCAGACCTGGAAAAATCGCAGAACAAAAATGTGGAAATACGTGATGCTCCTTCATTTTCGATATAGAAACGCTTTAAAAAACCTCAAATTTATGATGAATTTACATGAACAGTTCATCGCCTAAGTTTGTCAATGATGAAATTTCAAAGTTGTGTGATTGATAATGCTATACACTTGACATAGACGGATGTGGGTTCGTATCCCTCCTACGGTGAGAGGATTTCTGTTTATTCACGTTAAATATTCTTAAGCAATATCAATTTTCTGATGCACGAGGCATATTAGGATGACTATTATCTGAAGATTTTATTACGAAGAAAACATGTCTTCAAAGTTTGTTCACATTGGCAGAGAATTCAATTTTATTTCAACTCATTTGGAGTATTATTCCATCACAATCGTCACTAAAAAAGTGCCGATTATGATTGCAAAAATGCTTCAAATGAGGTATATACAGATTATTTTCTGACTTTTCTAAAAATAAATAGAAAAATCCAATTTATGTCATTTATTCGGGGTAACTCACATACAATTTTATCCTGTTTTCCTAAGTAGAAAAAAAAACTAAGATGAAAGTTGCAGAACAGTCCCTTTAAATATAAAGAGTTTATGGAAAACCTGAATATAGGCGTTCTCCAGATACAATGCAAATATATATGTTTTTAATGGAACACCCTAATATGCTATATTTTTAGATTTTCTTAATCTACCCTTCATTCCATATTTGCGTGGGACAATAAAAGTCATGGAGGGTTGCCGGGAGAACCTGGGGATAGATAGATCTATCACTCAGGACTCCATACTTTACAACCGCACTTTTTCCATAGCCTGGATTGACCACCGCGAGGCATTTGATTCAACATCACATGATCTATTATTATACTTTCTCCAATACCTTGCGGTACTAACTTCACTAGTGAGATGCATAAATCATTTCTTGCCACTCTGAAAAACTGCTTTAGCTATCAGGCACACGACGAGTCTTGATAGGATTGGTAACATTCAAGAGGGGTGTTTTCCAAGGAGACTCCTTGAGTTCCCCCTTGTTCAATATCTCACTGCTACCGCTCTCCATTGCATTAAGACGGACACGTGGATAATACTCTCGACCACCATAACGACCGGAAGTATCAGATCACCCATTTATCTTACATGGATGATCTGAAACTGTATGGTCTTGGGGAGAAGAACATCCATCAAGCTCTCAACGTGGTTCAAGAATATACACGAGCCGAAGGCATGGAGTTGGGATTGGACAAGTGTGCAGTGTTTCATTTGAGAAGAGAACTATCTCCGGAATATGCAGCTTGCCGACGGAAGCATCCTTAAACATCTTGATGCTGGAGAGACCTATCGCTACCTAGGGATTCAATAGCGTCCTAATTATAACGCTTCTCAGGTGAAGGTGACTCTCCGTGGCTAGTACAGAAGCCTTATTCGGAACATTTAGTCTTCCGAACTTTCGAGTGAGTTCTACTTCACTCTTTTGGAGTGGTGAAATAGGTGAGCTGCATTGACTCGACAAAAACACAAACATAACCCGCAGCTTGTCAAGATGACGTAATCATCTTGGTCTATCGCCTCAGCAACGTTATGGGTGTACAGGTTCCCGATGTCAGCTGCAGGGCCTTTCGGAAGGCGCCTGAGATGATTTTCCACCTGCTGTCGGCATATCCGGCAAAACCAGCTTCGGGGGACACCCATCGCCTTAATGAAGCCCTACGGGTGCTGTATCACCACCTAAGGCACTCGTACGGAATAGACCAAGAGCCGGTGCTGCCTTACTTGCCAGAAGGTATTCTGTCCGTTGTCAGAAATAAAAAATGCCAGATTTACTGGAATTACCCGTTTCCGGCCGTCAGATTCATACAAGCAAATAGGCCTGACGTTGTTCTCCTCGATAAACAAACCAAGGCTATGTATGTTATCGAATTCTCTGCTTCGGTAGAGAAGAACACAGTCTTGGAAGTGGAAAAATGGATAAAGTATCAAAATCGCATGTTCGAGCTCCGCACGCTATACGAAGGCCACAAGATCGTATTAATGGTTCTGGTCATCGGTGTTTTGGACGGAAGTTGATGTTTGCTGCGATCGAATTTGAAGATCATTCCAGCCTGTAAGAATCTGGGTTCAATAAGATTACTCAGGGCACACCATTTAGGAACCTGAAGCTACTTACTGACCGGCGGGAGGAGTAGCTTCGGCTAACTGGCGCGATTGCTGAGACGTCGTCACAGGGGCTTTTTCTGCACCTTTTGTCTTAACTATTTTTTACATGCCAGTTCATGATTTATCATTCAAAAATAATCTAACCCGAACACCAGACGATAGTTCGATAAATTCGAAAATAATTCTCCAGATATTTTCTCAAACTTGATCGCTTCTGGCTCTCGTGGCTAGTGACAACAAGTTTCCGAGGATGTGCCGAATTATTTCCAATTTATTCTCATTCTATTGTGATATAATTACTATGAATATTAAATGCACCAGTTCAACGAAATAGTCCCTATGATTTAGACAAATTAATTATGTTATGGAAGATTCGGATATTGAAATATCTGAATAGCCCTTTCAAATTGCATCTGTATAGAATAGTTATATTGTCTTGCGACTGTGATGGGCATTGTATCCGAAGACACAATGTCTGAGGTTTATGAATCCGAAGAAGAATGGTGTTTTCAAATAAACTCGAAATGGAACAGTAATGTAGATGTGAATCCGCCATTTAATATTTTCATTAAAAGCTTACTTGGAATGTTTACAGAATAAAATGTTAATTATTCTTAAGCATTTCTCTCCCTAAATCCTCCATCCAGAACCGTGCTAAATGTCTGAATTCAGCGAATCATTTAACTAACGGTTACCCTTCTTATCAATTGACTTAGCAATTTAATCACCAACTTTAATGAGTTTTAATTGTTTTCTTTTATAAATTCTAGACGCCATTATGCTTGAAGCTTCACGAGAAAACAACTATTGTCCAATAAAAAGTTCTTGCTTATTTGCTTCATTACTTTCATCTTGAAACGAAATTCAGTATAATGCTAGTCTCAAAGTAAAATTGACAAAAGGAAAGAAAATACTCCAATTCAGATACCACATAACAAATGACATGAGAAACCAACACAGATTAATATAAATTGGAGAAACATTCGTATTCCTGTTGGATAATATGTGCATTGAACAAATATCAGAAATTTGTTCCTCTATACCGATGATTGTGGGGTACGGAATATGACATAATAAGAATATAGTTCACACTATCATCCTTGAATATTCACAAAAAAATCATTCCGTGAAAAATTTGTTTAGTTTATATTTTTTTAAATGAACAGAAGGTTAATTCTTCCAAGAAAACAGACTATATAAGATAAGGGATTGAAAAAATTTTCGCTTACGGAACCAAAAATGAAAAGTAACCATGATGTCTTATGATCATGGTCGTGAGACCGAAACGTACGTAAAGGCGAAAATATAGTTGACATTTGTGTTAATGTGAACTATTTCCCTATAATTTACATTTACGTAATTCATACCTGGATGAAGAATCATTATTATACTAATCTATATATATATATATATATATATATATATATATATATATATATATATATATATAAGTAAGTATATATGTAGAACTGGATTCTCGGGTATTGATCCGCGTTGTGTGGTTTCGGTCCTCAAAAGGACCAATTTCACGACGTTTCGGCAAAGTCGCATTTGCCATCTTCAGGTGATTCGACCGTAGAGTCTGGAAAATCTAGGCGAAATTGGTCCTTTTGAGGACCGAAACCACACAACGCGGATCAATACCCGAGAATCCAGTTCTACATATATACTTACTTATATATATATATATATATATATATATATATATATATATATATATATATATATATATTGTTATGATTTCATTTCATTAAATTAACTTGGCATCCTTGATTTGAAAAGAAAGCATCTCATAGGTTGTTTATGACATAAAGTAGCGTCGGTTTTGGAGGCCTATAAAAACGAATCTGAAAGTAAAGAAGTTCAGTTTGCCATTACATCTGTAGACTGAAAGTACTCCTGCAACTCACCAAAATTTCATAACCTATAAAAAACAAGTGAACGAAAGTGTTCCAAACTTCGATAGGTTCAAAGAAACCAAAGTTAATAAATTTTATATAAAGTCAACGATTATCCAAGTATCTGAATCCAGTAAAAAGGCTGTAATAACCTCCAATTAAGAAGAAGTTTCCAACGATTGCCATTCATCAATAATTTAAATAAAGCATCGAAAAGTTTCATGTTTTATCTAAAAGGATAAAACAAAGTATTATCAACAGTTCCTGAGTCTCAAGAAGAAGTAATCCAAATTAGTTACCTGTGATTATTGTGAAAAAGCATAGTATTGTGTAAAAGTGAATCATCAACGAAATTATAAAAGAATTAAATTGAAAATTGCCAACATAGTTAAACACACTTTTGGATATAAACTAAAAGTAAGTTTGTTTATTATATTTCCATTGTAGTGTTATTTGTAAATCTGAAAGAAAGATTGTCGTTTGTAATGTTGTAAACAACTATTAATATTGAATAATTTTGAGGTTAAAGCTAGTTCTATGCTTAGAACATAAAATAAAATTGTAAATTAGAAACTAATATATAATATATATATATATTATTAACTAAACTCTTACTGAGTTTATTTTTATTTATTGATTATTATTAATGCTTCCGGCTAGCTTTTAATTTATTGATTATGAATAATAATGAACTTTCTCTTTTTTATTATTATTATTTTATGGAATTAAACACAATATTCTTTGAATGTTGAAAAGTTTCTATATTTAAATCTCTATGACTCTATTTATCTCGGGTTTCTAATTTACAATTTTATTTTATGTTCTAAGCATAGAACTAGCTTTAACCTCAAAACTATTCAATATTAATAGTTGTTTACAACATTACAAACGACAATCTTTCTTTCAGATTTACAAATAACACTACAATGGAAATATAATAAACAAACTTACTTTTAGTTTATATCCAAAAGTGTGTTTAACTATGTTGGCAATTTTCAATTTAATTCTTTTATAATTTCGTTGATGATTCACTTTTACACAATACTATGCTTTTTCACAATAATCACAGGTAACTAATTTGGATTACTTCTTCTTGAGACTCAGGAACTGTTGATAATACTTTGTTTTATCCTTTTAGATAAAACATGAAACTTTTCGATGCTTTATTTAAATTATTGATGAATGGCAATCGTTGGAAACTTCTTCTTAATTGGAGGTTATTACAGCCTTTTTACTGGATTCAGATACTTGGATAATCGTTGACTTTATATAAAATTTATTAACTTTGGTTTCTTTGAACCTATCGAAGTTTGGAACACTTTCGTTCACTGGTTTTTTATAGGTTATGAAATTTTGGTGAGTTGCAGGAGTACTTTCAGTCTACAGATGTAATGGCAAACTGAACTTCTTTACTTTCAGATTCGTTTTTATAGGCCTCCAAAACCGACGCTACTTTATGTCATAAACAACCTATGAGATGCTTTCTTTTCAAATCAAGGATGCCAAGTTAATTTAATTGTTGTAAAACTGACACAAGTCTTCATTGTTACCAGATTGACATTGGAAATTCCTATTGACCAATCAGAATTTAGTATTCTTTACTTTTTTGAATTATTTGAGATTTTCAACTTATTTTAATTGTTAGTGATTCCTTCTTTTTAAATTAATATTGCCTACATTTTTCCCCACACTTTGGTATAATTTAACCTATGATTGGGTTATTATCAATATGATTATTCCCATATTTATGGTTTTCTTGACAGTTACTTATTCTTAAATCTAATACATACCATATTATATCAATAACATTCTTTTAACATTACATAACTCAAATTTACTAATCCTAACTTACATCTATAACATTATTCAATGTTTTGTACTATCTCATGATAGTTTTGTAATCACTTTACTTATGATTTATGATTTCGTTACACAGAACGTTTCTTCACTTTCACTGAAGTTCTTGTTTATCACTTCTTATTCTATTACATCGTTGTTTATTATGTTTTACATTGTTAATATTAATATCCTAACTATTATTTAGCTTTTATTATTGTTTTTAATTCCATAAAATATTTTTTATTTGATCTTTTCTGATTTTCATAGTTCGGTAAGTTATTATTTTTAAATTTTTATTGTCTATGAAATGAAATCATAACAAATTCCCCTAAATCAATTTTAACATATTAATCACATTAATATTTAAAATTTATTTATCTTTTGATTTTATTTTCATGAACTAAATTTATTAATAATTATACTTGTATATTTGATCAATATTAAATATTCCCCTTATCTTTCCGTTTTCAGGATTCATTAATTCATAACTATTTTCAGCATTTTCATTCATAACTACATATGGACCTTCAAAAGCAAAACATAATTTTCCACATATATTCTTTTTATTATTAGTTACTCTCATTGCTCTCACTATTACTAATTCACCTATTTCAAATTTAATTAACCTTCCTCTTTTTCTCATTTCCCTATTCATATACTTTCTTGCATTTCTTTCTAACCTATTACTGATATCTTTCAAAATTTCATTTCGCTCTACTGAATTTTCATCTAACCATTTTCTATCTGGTTCTTCGCCTTTCATTATTAATACAGGTGTTTTCTCTGTTGTAGTATTTGGACAATGATTTAAACATTTTTCTACTCTGGATATTGATTCATCCCATTGACGATGTTTACCCTCACAAGATATTCTCAGATATTTTATTATTTCCTGTATGTATCGCTCTGATGGATTGGATTGAGGATGTCTGATGCTTGTTAATTGATGAAAAATTAAATTCCTTTTGCAAAAATACTTGAAACGTATGTTTTTGAAATATGTTGCGTTATCTGTAATTAACTTTCTTGGCCTACCAATTTCTTCAAAATAGTTTTCTAACTTATGCATTACTTCTCTACTTTTTGTCGTTTTGCAAGCATATAATTTTATATATTTAGAAAATAAATCTACTACAACCAAAATATGTCTATTTCCTTTTTCTGTTACTATTAACTCACTTAAAAAATCTATTGCTACTATTTCTAAACATTCCTTTACTATAATACTCTTTGCTAAATTGTGATTAATTATATTTTTAGGCTTTGCTCTTTGACATATGTCACATTTCTTTGTGATTTCTTTTGCAATTTGGTAATCTCCTTTACCTATATAATTTTCTCTGAATATGAGCCACATTTTCCTTGCTCCTATGTGATTGAATTCACTATGTAAATGATTTAAAATTTTTTAAGTTAGGTCTTGATTTATTCTGTATAATTCTTTCCTACCTATATCTTGTAAATAAACTCCCTCTTTGATTTTACATTTCTTTTTATCCTTCTCTGATAAAGTACTTTGATTGTTTTTAATGCTCTCTAATGAAAATAAACCCCTTACTTCTAATAAAATATTTGCTCCTACTTTATATTTCCTTTTATCAATTTTTAAATTCCCCTCTTCTCTTGTTAAAGTATCAGCTATTATATTTAATTTTCCTGGAATATGTTTTATTTCAAAATCATATTCCTGCAATAACAAAATCCATCTTTGAATCCTACTGTTTACAAACTTGTTTTTAAATATACTTGTTAATGCACTATGAACTTTTGTCATTCTTGACACAAAACTTATAGGCACTTCTTCATTATTTTGTTTTTGTAATAAAACACCACTGAATCTTTGTTTAGAAGCATCTGTTCTTAATATGAAAGGTTTATCATATTGTGCATGATAGACTTTTAATTTTTTAATGAAAATATCTTTTAAATTTTGGAAAGCTTCGTGTCTTTCATTATCCCATTTCCATTTTACCCCTTTCTTAAGTAATTCTACTAATGGAATCTCCTTCTGACTTAAATCAGGAATGAGCCTCTTGAAATAATTTATTAGACCTAAGAATCCCCTCAAAGTTTTAAGATTGGTGGGTCTTTTGAAATTTTTAATTACATCTAATCTATCTTCATCCATTTCTAAACCTTCCCTCGTTAATTTATAACCCAAAAATTTAATTTCTGTTTTATAGAATTCACATTTCTCAATATTTATTTTTAAACCTGCTATATCTAATTCGTTCAAAACTAATTTTATGTGATCTTTATGTTCTTCTACTGTTCTAGAAAATATTAATATGTCATCGATATAATGAACTACAAAAATTTCAAATTTATTTAATATTTGATTCATACTTCTAACTAACGCACTGCATGCACTTTGAATACCAAAAGGCGTAACTTTAAAACGATACACTTCTCCATCTATCATAAAACCAGTGTAATCTCTACAACTTTCATGTAAAGGAATCAACCAGAAACTATGTCTTAAATCAACTTTACTAAAAATTTGTGCCTTTATTATTCTACCAAAAATTGACTCTATATTTTTAGGAGCTTCATATTGTGGTACTGACAATCTATTCAATGTTCGAGCATCTAAACATAACCTAATATCACCATTTGACTTTTTTGCTATAACAATAGGGTTTATATATTTTGTTTTACTTCTTTCTATTATGTCTTGTTCTAGCATTTCACCGATTTTTTTCCTAACATCTTCTATGTACTTGTATGGGATTGGATAGTTCTTGGATTTAAAATTTTCAATTTCTTTGACTTGGAATTTATGAATATAATTACTAGCTATACGAGTTTCATCAATTATTAAACCTTTATGTTGTGAAATTATTTCTGATATTATTCCCCTATATTTCTCGGATATTTTCATCTGCGAGATTATTTCATTTAAATTTCTGCTTGAGTCTTTTCTTTCGACCGCATTTATTATATTGCAACCTTCATTTGGTCTGTCAATATTTTCATTTTCCCCTTTCCCTATCTTTATAATTTCATCTAACAACTTTATTTCCTTTTCCTCGTAATCTATAATAATTCCATGCTTTTCTAATTCATCAGTTCCCATAACAATATCCAATTTCATATTCGGCACTACAAATAATTGCATCTCTAGACTTGACTTCCCTATTATAATATGCTCAGTAATCATTTTTGATACTTCAGTAATTTTCTTTCCACTAATATTTACTAATTCTACTTTTGGTATTTTCAATTGATTTGTTAATTTTATTTCAGACAATAGTTCTTCCCTTATTAATGATAGTTCTGATCCTGTATCACACATAATTTCTACTTCTTTCCCTTTTAAAAAACCTTTTAATTTAATTAAACCTATACTTTCATTTTCTTCCCTTTGCTGTTCGTAGTCAATGTATTCCCTCTGATGTTCATATAATACATTAACGTGGTATTCGTGCTTTCTTAAAAATCCTGATTTTGTTGATTATTTTGACTTGAAGAGTCTTCCCTTTCCATATTACTTTCTATCCTACTACAGTTTACTTCCCTTTGATTGTTTTCATTTCTACTATTATTTCTATTATTATTATTATTTTGACTTCTATAATCCCTATATCTATTTCTATTTTGATTAGCATTATTTCCATTATATCTATTTTCCCTATTATAATAATTTTGGTTTCTATTATCCCTATTTCTAAAATTGTTTTGATAATTATTATTTTGGAATCTATTATTATAATTTTGATTTCCCCTGTAATTGTTCCTGTTATCATTATGTCCATTTTGTTGCCTAGTTCCTATGTTATTCTTATTATCAATTCTATTTAAGTATGATAGTAGTTGATTCATGTTTTTAATATTTGCAATGGCTATTGCCTCAGATATTTGACTTCGATACTGTCTTGAAATGTATAAAACTATCTCTTCCTCTCTCATTTTAGGTTCTAAATATTGCGCTTCATTATATAGGCTAAGTGCATAAGCATTCATGCTTTTTCTAGTCCCTTCTATATACTTCCTAAAATATAATCTTTCTCGACATTTCGATTGTTCATTTTCACCCCAAAAATTATTTAAAAACTCATCTATAAACTCATCTAAACTATTTAATTCCCTTTCTTTGCAATTGAACCACAACAAAGGTTCATCAACCAATCGTTCTCTTATTAATTTTTTCATTCTCTCTATATTCCTTTCATACTGTATTTCATTTTTCAAATCTTTAACAAAAATGCATGGATGTAATAATTTTATGTTTCCATTAAATTTTATTGTATTCTCATGACCTACATTTCTGTATTCTATATTCATTCTCTCTTCGGATCTATTCTCAATTCTTTTTATTCTTTCATCTTGTTCATTTATCATTTTTTCCTGATTTTCTTTCATACTTTGTACATTCACATTCACATTCTCTTCAATATTCCTCCCCATATCATTCATTCTATTTTCCATAATATCTATTTCTTTCTCTACATTATTAAACTTTCTATTTACAAAGCTATTATATTCTTCTAATTTATTATCTATACTTTCTTCAACATGTTGTCTTATTTCCTTTTTTTCAGTTTCAACTATTCTCATTATTTCCTCAGTTCTTTTATCAAATTTATCATTCACTCTCTTAAGTTCATCTCTTATTTCACTCATACCTTGTTCAAATTTAGCATTAGTTTCACTCATACGTTGTTCAATTTTAGCATTCGTTTCATTCGTTTCATTAGCTTTTAAATTTAAACTTTCAAGCAATCTCATTATTTGTGATTGACTATCTATTATTGGTGGTCTTTCTGCACTAATCATTTCACCCTCTTGATCAAATCCTATCAATTCTGGAGTCCTCTGTCTATCTCCTTCCATTTTTACTTTCTTTTTAATTAACCTAGTTCTTTAAATTATTTTGATACGCGGTTCTATTCCTTTTTTCAAATGGCCTCACGTTTGAGCGACAATTATTAACTAAACTCTTACTGAGTTTATTTTTATTTATTGATTATTATTAATGCTTCCGGCTAGCTTTTAATTTATTGATTATGAATAATAATGAACTTTCTCTTTTTTATTATTATTATTTTATGGAATTAAACACAATATTCTTTGAATGTTGAAAAGTTTCTATATTTAAATCTCTATGACTCTATTTATCTCGGGTTTCTAATTTACAATTTTATTTTATGTTCTAAGCATAGAACTAGCTTTAACCTCAAAACTATTCAATATTAATAGTTGTTTACAACATTACAAACGACAATCTTTCTTTCAGATTTACAAATAACACTACAATGGAAATATAATAAACAAACTTACTTTTAGTTTATATCCAAAAGTGTGTTTAACTATGTTGGCAATTTTCAATTTAATTCTTTTATAATTTCGTTGATGATTCACTTTTACACAATACTATGCTTTTTCACAATAATCACAGGTAACTAATTTGGATTACTTCTTCTTGAGACTCAGGAACTGTTGATAATACTTTGTTTTATCCTTTTAGATAAAACATGAAACTTTTCGATGCTTTATTTAAATTATTGATGAATGGCAATCGTTGGAAACTTCTTCTTAATTGGAGGTTATCACAGCCTTTTTACTGGATTCAGATACTTGGATAATCGTTATTCCCATATTTATGGTTTTCTTGACAGTTACTTATTCTTAAATCTAATACATACCATATTATATCAATAACATTCTTTTAACATTACATAACTCAAATTTACTAATCCTAACTTACATCTATAACATTATTCAATGTTTTGTACTATCTCATGATAGTTTTGTAATCATTTTACTTATGATTTATGATTTCGTTACACTGAACGTTTCTTCACTTTCACTGAAGTTCTTGTTTATCACTTCTTATTCTATTACATCGTTGTTTATTATGTTTTACATTGTTAATATTAATATCCTAACTATTATTTAGCTTTTATTATTGTTTTTAATTCCATAAAATATTTTTTATTTATCTTTTCTGATTTTCATAGTTCGGTAAGTTATTATTTTTAAATTTTTATTGTCTATGAAATGAAATCATTAAAAATTTAAAAATTATAACTTACCGAACTATGAAAATAAGAAAAGATCAAATAAAAAAATATTTTATGGAATTAAAAACAATAATAAAAGCTAAATAATAGTTAGGATATTAATATTAACAATGTAAAACATAATAAACAACGATGTAATAGAATAAGAAGTGATAAACAAGAACTTCAGTGAAAGTGAAGAAACGTTCAGTGTAACGAAATCATAAATCATAAGTAAAGTGATTACAAAACTATCATGAGATAGTACAAAACATTGAATAATGTTATAGATGTAAGTTAGGATTAGTAAATTTGAGTTATGTAATGTTAAAAGAATGTTATTGATATAATATGATATGTATTAGATTTAAGAATAAGTAACTGTCAAGAAAACCATAAATATGGGAATAATCATATTAATAATAACCCAATCATAGGTTATATTATACCAAAGTGTGGGGAAAAATGTGGGCAATATTAATTTGAAAAGAAGGAATCACTAACAATTAAAATAAGTTGAAAATCTCAAATAATTCAAAAAGTAAAGAATACTAAATTCTGATTGGTCAATAGGAATTTCTAATGTCAATCTGGTAACAATGAAGACTTGTGTCAGTTTTACAACAATTAACTTGGCATCCTTGATTTGAAAAGCAATCATCTCATAGGTTGTTTATGACATAAAGTAGCGTCGGTTTTGGAGGCCTATAAAAACGAATCTGAAAGTAAAGAAGTTCAGTTTGCCATTACATCTGTAGACTGAAAGTACTCCTGCAACTCACCAAAATTTCATAACCTATAAAAAACCAGTGAACGAAAGTGTTCCAAACTTCGATAGGTTCAAAGAAACCAAAGTTAATAAGTTTTATATAAAGTCAACGATTATCCAAGTATCTGAATCCAGTAAAAAGGCTGTAATAACATCCAATTAAGAAGAAATTTCCAACGATTGCCAATCATCAATAATTTCAATAAATCATCGAAAAGTTTCATGTTTTATCTAAAAGGATAAAACAAAGTATTATCAACAGTTCCTGATTCTCAAGAAGAAGTAATCCAAATTAGTTACCTGTGATTATTGTGAAAAAGCATAGTATTGTGTAAAAGTGAATCATCAACGAAATTATAAAAGAATTAAATTGAAAATTGCCAACATAGTTAAACACACTTTTGGATATAAACTAAAAGTAAGTTTGTTTATTATTATATCTCCATTGTAGTGTTATTTGTAAATCTGAAAGAAAGATTGTCGTTTGTAATTTTGTAAACAACTATTAATATTGAATAGTTTTGAGGTTAAAGCTAGTTCTATGCTTAGAACATAAAATAAAATTGTAAATTAGAAACCCGAGATAAATAGAGTCATAGAGATTTAAATATAGAAACTTTTTAACATTCAAAGAATATTGTGTTTAATTCCATAAAATAAAATAATATAAAAAAAAGAAAGTTCATTATTATTCAAAATAAACAAAATAAAAAGCTAGCCGGAAGCATTAATAATAATTCATAATCAATAAATTAAAAGAAACTAAAAAAGAAGTTTTTTAGTAATAATTGTCACCCCAACGTGGGGCAAAATAAACTCATAAGAGTTTTAGTAACAATTGTCGCTCAAACGTGGGGCCATTTGAAAAAAGAAATAGAACCGCGTATCAAAATAATTTAAAGAACTAGATTAATTAATAAGAAAGTAAAAATGGAAGGAGATAGACAGAGGACTCCAGAATTGATAGGATTTGAGGGTGAAATGATTAGTGCAGAAAGACCACCAATAATAGATAGTCAATCACAAATAATGAGATTGCTTGAAAGTTTAAATTTAAAAGCTAATGAAACGAAGGAAACAAATGCTAAAATTGAACAAGGTATGAATGAAATAAGAGATGAACTTAAGAGAGTGAATGATAAATTTGATAAAAGAACTGAGGAAATTATGAGAATAGTTGAAACTGAGAAAAAGGAAATAAGACAACATGTTGAAGAAAGTATAGATAATAAATTAGAAGAATATAATAGTTTTGTAAATAGAAAGTTTAATAATGTAGAGAAAGAAATAGATATTATGGAAAATAGAATGAATGATATGGGGAAGAATATTGAAGAGAATGTAAATGTGAATGTACAAAGTATAAGAGAAAATCAGAAAAAAATGATAAATGAACAAGATGAAAGAATAAAAAGAATTGAGAATAGATCCGAAGAGAGAATGAATATAGAATACAGAAATGTAGGTCATGAGAATACAATAAAATTTAATGGAAACATAAAATTATTACATCCATGCATTTTTGTTAAAGATTTGAAAAATGAAATACAGTATGAAAGGAATATAGAGAGAATGAAAAAATTAATAAGAGAACGATTGGTTGATGAACCTTTGTTGTGGTTCAATTGCAAAGAAAGGGAATTAAATAGTTTAGATGAGTTTATAGATGAGTTTTTAAATAATTTTTGGGGTGAAAATGAGCAGTCGAAATGTCGAGAAAGGTTATATTTTAGGAAGTATATAGAAGGGACTAGAAAAAGCATGAGTGCTTATGCACTTAGCCTATATAATGAAGCGCAATATTTAGAACCTAAGATGAGAGAGGAAGAGATAGTTTTATACATTTCAAGACAGTATCGAAGTCAAATATCTGAGGCAATAGCCATTGCAAATATTAAAAACATGAATCAACTACTATCATACTTAAATAGAATTGATAATAAGAATAACATTGGAACTAGGCAACAAAATAGATATAATGATAACAGGAACAATTACAGGGGAAATCAAAATTATAATAATAGGGAAAATAGATATAATGGAAATAATGCTAATCAAAATAGAAATAGATATAGGGATAATAGAAGTCAAAATAATAATAATAATAGAAATAATAGTAGAAATGAAAACAATCAAAGGGAAGTAAACTGTAGTAGGATAGAAAGTAATATGGAAAGGGAAGACTCTTCAAGTCAAAATAATCAACAAAATCAGGATTTTTAAGAAAGCACGAATACCACGTTAATGTATTATATGAACATCAGAGGGAATACATTGACTACGAACAGCAAAGGGAAGAAAATGAAAGTATAGGTTTAATTAAATTAAAAGGTTTTTTAAAAGGGAAAGAAGTAGAAATTATGTGTGATACAGGATCAGAACTATCTTTAATAAGGGAAGAACTATTGTCTGAAATAAAATTAACAAATCAATTGAAAATACCAAAAGTAGAATTAGTAAATATTAGTGGAAAGAAAATTACTGAAGTATCAAAAATGATTACTGAGCATGTTATAATAGGGAAGTCAAGTCTAGAGATGCAATTATTTGTAGTGCCGAATATGAAATTGGATATTGTTATGGGAACTGATGAATTAGAAAAGCATGGAATTATTATAGATTACGAGGAAAAGGAAATAAAGTTGTTAGATGAAATTATAAAGATAGGGAAAGGGGAAAATGAAAATATTGACAGACCAAATGAAGGTTGCAATATAATAAATGCGGTCGAAAGAAAAGACTCAAGCAGAAATTTAAATGAAATAATCTCGCAGATGAAAATATCCGAGAAATATAGGGGAATAATATCAGAAATAATTTCACAACATAAAGGTTTAATAATTGATGAAACTCGTATAGCTAGTAATTATATTCATAAATTCCAAGTCAAAGAAATTGAAAATTTTAAATCCAAGAACTATCCAATCCCATACAAGTACATAGAAGATGTTAGGAAAAAAATCGGTGAAATGCTAGAACAAGACATAATAGAAAGAAGTAAAACAAAATATATAAACCCTATTGTTATAGCAAAAAAGTCAAATGGTGATATCAGGTTATGTTTAGATGCTCGAACATTGAATAGATTGTCAGTACCACAATATGAAGCTCCTAAAAATATAGAGTCAATTTTTGGTAGAATAATAAAGGCACAAATTTTTAGTAAAGTTGATTTAAGACATAGTTTCTGGTTGATTCCTTTACATGAAAGTTGTAGAGATTACACTGGTTTTATGATAGATGGAGAAGTGTATCGTTTTAAAGTTACGCCTTTTGGTATTCAAAGTGCATGCAGTGCGTTAGTTAGAAGTATGAATCAAATATTAAATAAATTTGAAATTTTTGTAGTTCATTATATCGATGACATATTAATATTTTCTAGAACAGTAGAAGAACATAAAGATCACATAAAATTAGTTTTGAACGAATTAGATATAGCAGGTTTAAAAATAAATATTGAGAAATGTGAATTCTATAAAACAGAAATTAAATTTTTGGGTTATAAATTAACGAGGGAAGGTTTAGAAATGGATGAAGATAGATTAGATGTAATAAAAAATTTCAAAAGACCCACTAATCTTAAAACTTTGAGGGGATTCTTAGGTCTAATAAACTATTTCAAAAGGCTCATTCCTGATTTAAGTCAGAAGGAGATTCCATTAGTAGAATTACTTAAGAAAGGGGTAAAATGGAAATGGGATAATGAAAGACACGAAGCTTTCCAAAATTTAAAAGATATTTTCATTAAAAAATTAAAAGTCTATCATGCACAATATGATAAACCTTTCATATTAAGAACAGATGCTTCTAAACAAAGATTCAGTGGTGTTTTATTACAAAAACAAAATAATGAAGAAGTGCCTATAAGTTTTGTGTCAAGAATGACAAAAGTTCAAGAAAAAAATTACAGCGTTACTGAATTAGAATTAGCAAGTATAGTTTTTTGTGTAAAGAAATTAAGATTTTATTTGTTAGGGAATAAAGTAAGGGTAGAAACTGATCATAGTGCATTAACAAGTATATTTAAAAACAAGTTTGTAAACAGTAGGATTCAAAGATGGATTTTGTTATTGCAGGAATATGATTTTGAAATAAAACATATTCCAGGAAAATTAAATATAATAGCTGATACTTTAACAAGAGAAGAGGGGAATTTAAAAATTGATAAAAGGAAATACAAAGTAGGAGTAAATATTTTATTAGAAGTAAGGGGTTTATTTTCATTAGAGAGCATTAAAAACAATCAAAGTACTTTATCAGAGAAGGATAAAAAGAAATGTAAAATCAAAGAGGGAGTTTATTTACAAGATATAGGTAGGAAAGAATTATACAGAATAAATCAAGACCTAACTTTAAAAATTTTAAATCATTTACATAGTGAATTCAATCACATAGGAGCAAGGAAAATGTGGCTCATATTCAGAGAAAATTATATAGGTAAAGGAGATTACCAAATTGCAAAAGAAATCACAAAGAAATGTGACATATGTCAAAGAGCAAAGCCTAAAAATATAATTAACCACAATTTAGCAAAGAGTATTATAGTAAAGGAATGTTTAGAAATAGTAGCAATAGATTTTTTAAGTGAGTTAATAGTAACAGAAAAAGGAAATAGACATATTTTGGTTGTAGTAGATTTATTTTCTAAATATATAAAATTATATGCTTGCAAAACGACAAAAAGTAGAGAAGTAATGCATAAGTTAGAAAACTATTTTGAAGAAATTGGTAGGCCAAGAAAGTTAATTACAGATAACGCAACATATTTCAAAAACATACGTTTCAAGTATTTTTGCAAAAGGAATTTAATTTTTCATCAATTAACAAGCATCAGACATCCTCAATCCAATCCATCAGAGCGATATATACAGGAAGTAATAAAATATTTGAGAATATCTTGTGAGGGTAAACATCGTCAATGGGATGAATCAATATCCAGAGTAGAAAAATGTTTAAATCATTGTCCAAATACTACAACAGAGAAAACACCTGTATTAATAATGAAAGGCGAAGAACCAGATAGAAAATGGTTAGATGAAAATTCAGTAGAGCGAAATGAAATTTTGAAAGATATCAGTAATAGGTTAGAAAGAAATGCAAGAAAGTATATGAATAGGGAAATGAGAAAAAGAGGAAGGTTAATTAAATTTGCAATAGGTGAATTAGTAATAGTAAGAGCAATGAGAGTAACTAATAATAAAAAGAATATATGTGGAAAATTATGTTTTGCTTTTGAAGGTCCATATGTAGTCATGAATGAAAATGCTGAAAATAGTTATGAATTAATGAATCCTGAAAACGGAAAGATAAGGGGAATATTTAATATTGATCAAATATACAAGTATAATTATTAATAAATTTAGTTCATGAAAATAAAATCAAAAGATAAATAAATTTTAAATATTAATGTGATTAAAATGTTAAAATTGATTTAGGGGAATTTGTTATGATTTCATTTCATAGACAATAAAAATTTAAAAATTATAACTTACCGAACTATGAAAATAAGAAAAGATCAAATAAAAAAATATTTTATGGAATTAAAAACAATAATAAAAGCTAAATAATAGTTAGGATATTAATATTAACAATGTAAAACATAATAAACAACGATGTAATAGAATAAGAAGTGATAAACAAGAACTTCAGTGAAAGTGAAGAAACGTTCAGTGTAACGAAATCATAAATCATAAGTAAAGTGATTACAAAACTATCATGAGATAGTACAAAACATTGAATAATGTTATAGATGTAAGTTAGGATTAGTAAATTTGAGTTATGTAATGTTAAAAGAATGTTATTGATATAATATGATATGTATTAGATTTAAGAATAAGTAACTGTCAAGAAAACCATAAATATGGGAATAATCATATTAATAATAACCCAATCATAGGTTATATTATACCAAAGTGTGGGGAAAAATGTGGGCAATATTAATTTGAAAAGAAGGAATCACTAACAATTAAAATAAGTTGAAAATCTCAAATAATTCAAAAAGTAAAGAATACTAAATTCTGATTGGTCAATAGGAATTTCTAATGTCAATCTGGTAACAATGAAGACTTGTGTCAGTTTTACAACAATTAACTTGGCATCCTTGATTTGAAAAGCAATCATCTCATAGGTTGTTTATGACATAAAGTAGCGTCGGTTTTGGAGGCCTATAAAAACGAATCTGAAAGTAAAGAAGTTCAGTTTGCCATTACATCTGTAGACTGAAAGTACTCCTGCAACTCACCAAAATTTCATAACCTATAAAAAACCAGTGAACGAAAGTGTTCCAAACTTCGATAGGTTCAAAGAAACCAAAGTTAATAAGTTTTATATAAAGTCAACGATTATCCAAGTATCTGAATCCAGTAAAAAGGCTGTAATAACATCCAATTAAGAAGAAATTTCCAACGATTGCCAATCATCAATAATTTCAATAAATCATCGAAAAGTTTCATGTTTTATCTAAAAGGATAAAACAAAGTATTATCAACAGTTCCTGATTCTCAAGAAGAAGTAATCCAAATTAGTTACCTGTGATTATTGTGAAAAAGCATAGTATTGTGTAAAAGTGAATCATCAACGAAATTATAAAAGAATTAAATTGAAAATTGCCAACATAGTTAAACACACTTTTGGATATAAACTAAAAGTAAGTTTGTTTATTATTATATCTCCATTGTAGTGTTATTTGTAAATCTGAAAGAAAGATTGTCGTTTGTAATTTTGTAAACAACTATTAATATTGAATAGTTTTGAGGTTAAAGCTAGTTCTATGCTTAGAACATAAAATAAAATTGTAAATTAGAAACCCGAGATAAATAGAGTCATAGAGATTTAAATATAGAAACTTTTTAACATTCAAAGAATATTGTGTTTAATTCCATAAAATAATATAAAAAGAGAAGGATCATTATTATTCAAAATAAATAAACAAAATAAAAAGCTAGCCGGAAGCATTAATAATAATTCATAATCAATAAATTAAAAGAAACTAAAAAAGAAGTTTTTTAGTAATAATTGTCACCACAACGTGGGGCAAAATAAACTCATAAGAGTTTTAGTAATAATATATATATATATATATATATATATATATATATATATATATATATATATATATATATATATATATATATATATATATATATATATATATATATATATAGATTAGTATAATAATGATTCTTCATCCAGGTATGAATTACGTAAATGTAAATTATAGGGAAATAGTTCACATTAACACAAATGTCAACTATATTTTCGCCTTTACGTACGTTTCGGTCTCACGACCATGATCATAAGACATCATGGTTACTTTTCATTTTTGGTTCCGTAAGCGAAAATTTTTTCAATCCCTTATCTTATATAGTCTGTTTTCTTGGAAGAATTAACCTTCTGTTCATTTAAAAAAATATAAACTAAACAAATTTTTCACGGAATGATTTTTTTGTGAATATTCAAGGATGATAGTGTGAACTATATTCTTATTATGTCATATTCCGTACCCCACAATCATCGGTATAGAGGAACAAATTTCTGATATTTGTTCAATGCACATATTATCCAACAGGAATACGAATGTTTCTCCAATTTATATTAATCTGTGTTGGTTTCTCATGTCATTTGTTATGTGGTATCTGAATTGGAGTATTTTCTTTCCTTTTGTCAATTTTACTTTGAGACTAGCATTATACTGAATTTCGTTTCAAGATGAAAGTAATGAAGCAAATAAGCAAGAACTTTTTATTGGACAATAGTTGTTTTCTCGTGAAGCTTCAAGCATAATGGCGTCTAGAATTTATAAAAGAAAACAATTAAAACTCATTAAAGTTGGTGATTAAATTGCTAAGTCAATTGATAAGAAGGGTAACCGTTAGTTAAATGATTCGCTGAATTCAGACATTTAGCACGGTTCTGGATGGAGGATTTAGGGAGAGAAATGCTTAAGAATAATTAACATTTTATTCTGTAAACATTCCAAGTAAGCTTTTAATGAAAATATTAAATGGCGGATTCACATCTACATTACTGTTCCATTTCGAGTTTATTTGAAAACACCATTCTTCTTCGGATTCATAAACCTCAGACATTGTGTCTTCGGATACAATGCCCATCACAGTCGCAAGACAATAACTATTCTATACAGATGCAATTTGAAAGGGCTATTCAGATATTTCAATATCCGAATCTTCCATAACATAATTAATTTGTCTAAATCATAGGGACTATTTCGTTGAACTGGTGCATTTAATATTCATAGTAATTATATCACAATAGAATGAGAATAAATTGGAAATAATTCGGCACATCCTCGGAAACTTGTTGTCACTAGCCACGAGAGCCAGAAGCGATCAAGTTTGAGAAAATATCTGGAGAATTATTTTCGAATTTATCGAACTATCGTCTGGTGTTCGGGTTAGATTATTTTTGAATGATAAATCATGAACTGGCATGTAAAAAATAGTTAAGACAAAAGGTGCAGAAAAAGCCCCTGTGACGACGTCTCAGCAATCGCGCCAGTTAGCCGAAGCTACTCCTCCCGCCGGTCAGTAAGTAGCTTCAGGTTCCTAAATGGTGTGCCCTGAGTAATCTTATTGAACCCAGATTCTTACAGGCTGGAATGATCTTCAAATTCGATCGCAGCAAACATCAACTTCCGCCCAAAACACCGATGACCAGAACCATTAATACGATCTTGTGGCCTTCGTATAGCGTGCGGAGCTCGAACATGCGATTTTGATACTTTATCCATTTTTCCACTTCCAAGACTGTGTTCTTCTCTACCGAAGCAGAGAATTCGATAACATACATAGCCTTGGTTTGTTTATCGAGGAGAACAACGTCAGGCCTATTTGCTTGTATGAATCTGACGGCCGGAAACGGGTAATTCCAGTAAATCTGGCATTTTTTATTTCTGACAACGGACAGAATACCTTCTGGCAAGTAAGGCAGCACCGGCTCTTGGTCTATTCCGTACGAGTGCCTTAGGTGGTGATACAGCACCCGTAGGGCTTCATTAAGGCGATGGGTGTCCCCCGAAGCTGGTTTTGCCGGATATGCCGACAGCAGGTGGAAAATCATCTCAGGCGCCTTCCGAAAGGCCCTGCAGCTGACATCGGGAACCTGTACACCCATAACGTTGCTGAGGCGATAGACCAAGATGATTACGTCATCTTGACAAGCTGCGGGTTATGTTTGTGTTTTTGTCGAGTCAATGCAGCTCACCTATTTCACCACTCCAAAAGAGTGAAGTAGAACTCACTCGAAAGTTCGGAAGACTAAATGTTCCGAATAAGGCTTCTGTACTAGCCACGGAGAGTCACCTTCACCTGAGAAGCGTTATAATTAGGACGCTATTGAATCCCTAGGTAGCGATAGGTCTCTCCAGCATCAAGATGTTTAAGGATGCTTCCGTCGGCAAGCTGCATATTCCGGAGATAGTTCTCTTCTCAAATGAAACACTGCACACTTGTCCAATCCCAACTCCATGCCTTCGGCTCGTGTATATTCTTGAACCACGTTGAGAGCTTGATGGATGTTTCTTCTCCCCAAGACCATACAGTTTCAGATCATCCATGTAAGATAAATGGGTGATCTGATACTTCCGGTCGTTATGGTGGTCGAGAGTATTATCCACGTGTCCGTCTTAATGCAATGGAGAGCGGTAGCAGTGAGATATTGAACAAGGGGGAACTCAAGGAGTCTCCTTGGAAAACACCCCTCTTGAATGTTACCAATCCTATCAAGACTCGTCGTGTGCCTGATAGCTAAAGCAGTTTTTCAGAGTGGCAAGAAATGATTTATGCATCTCACTAGTGAAGTTAGTACCGCAAGGTATTGGAGAAAGTATAATAATAGATCATGTGATGTTGAATCAAATGCCTCGCGGTGGTCAATCCAGGCTATGGAAAAAGTGCGGTTGTAAAGTATGGAGTCCTGAGTGATAGATCTATCTATCCCCAGGTTCTCCCGGCAACCCTCCATGACTTTTATTGTCCCACGCAAATATGGAATGAAGGGTAGATTAAGAAAATCTAAAAATATAGCATATTAGGGTGTTCCATTAAAAACATATATATTTGCATTGTATCTGGAGAACGCCTATATTCAGGTTTTCCATAAACTCTTTATATTTAAAGGGACTGTTCTGCAACTTTCATCTTAGTTTTTTTTTCTACTTAGGAAAACAGGATAAAATTGTATGTGAGTTACCCCGAATAAATGACATAAATTGGATTTTTCTATTTATTTTTAGAAAAGTCAGAAAATAATCTGTATATACCTCATTTGAAGCATTTTTGCAATCATAATCGGCACTTTTTTAGTGACGATTGTGATGGAATAATACTCCAAATGAGTTGAAATAAAATTGAATTCTCTGCCAATGTGAACAAACTTTGAAGACATGTTTTCTTCGTAATAAAATCTTCAGATAATAGTCATCCTAATATGCCTCGTGCATCAGAAAATTGATATTGCTTAAGAATATTTAACGTGAATAAACAGAAATCCTCTCACCGTAGGAGGGATACGAACCCACATCCGTCTATGTCAAGTGTATAGCATTATCAATCACACAACTTTGAAATTTCATCATTGACAAACTTAGGCGATGAACTGTTCATGTAAATTCATCATAAATTTGAGGTTTTTTAAAGCGTTTCTATATCGAAAATGAAGGAGCATCACGTATTTCCACATTTTTGTTCTGCGATTTTTCCAGGTCTGCATTGTGACAGTAGAATAAAAGAACGACATAAGAATCTGTTTTTGCTCATCTGGCAGTTTACCTACCCCAATTTGTCAGTACTTGTCAACTTGAATAAAAGCTGGTCTCAAACCGTGAAAGAAGAAAGGAATAAGGATCATTTCACAATGTTTCTCGGGCATTTAATGAAAACAAAGAAATTGATGTTGGTAACTTTGAGGTCTGACATTGGCTACGTACGGTTTGGAATGTTGCTGGCTTCCGTTATTATGTATTGCTCATTTGTTGTGGAAACTTTCCAGCATACTCTTGCAGGATGATTGATTACGACTTGTTTGGTAAATTTATGTTCGTCTTGTTATTATTATATCAGTTTATATATTCCTAAAACCGTCAGTTTCGTGACATGTTTATGAGAGATCATAGCGATGGAATCAGTAATCCTTTCCCAGCTCATTTTGGTGATTGTATTTGGAATATTTTATCATCTATAACTTCTTACTTGTGATGAAATATTTATGGAGTTGCTTATTTATATATTACCTAAATATTATGAGAAAGCAGCTGAATGAGTAACTAGCCACTTTTCTCAATGGAATACATCTCAAACAAGAATCCAACAAACGTATCGTGGTATTTTCCGTGTTGAATCTGTTTTTGGTTGAACAATTTACCTAATAACAACATGGGCTATTATTGAAATTATCACTGAATACTAGTGAATACGTCTTCGAAGGGAAAAGGTGTGAAATTTCATCATGCTAGGCTCTATTAATCAATTGGAATGATTCGAAAAATGGAAAAAGTATAGTTCTCCAATTTGAACTATTAGTTCCAGTTTATTTGCTCCACGACAATAAAAGCTCCTATGACGATGTCGTACCAATAGCGCCAGAAAAATTGTTAACCGAAACTCTTCCCCACCGGTCGGTAAGTAGCTTCAGGTTCCTAAAATGGTATGCCCTAAGTAGTCTTATTGAACTCAGAATGACTGCCTTCTGCACCCGGTCTATCAAGATTTGTGCCGAGCTCTTACATATATATATATATATATATATATATATATATATATATATATATATATATATATATATATAAGGCATATACATATAATATATATATAAAAGGTATATACTTATCACGAAATCTTCAAAACTATGGAGCAGAGCGATTTGAAACTTGGGGGATATGTTCCTTATACAACGTAGGCACCCGCTAAGAACGGAATCTACGAAATTCAATTCAAACATTATATTTATGAACGTTATCACAGTTCAGACTAGTTTATGACAGACGATACATAACCCCTCAGGATGACAGCTAATGTTCACATGACAGACAGCTGTTTTTATTAATTTGAAATATGCATATCAGTCTTGAAGCTTAAGGATTCTCATTTTGGCGGCAGATCCGACGCTTTTTTCTTATACGGGTATTAGACGTTTCCGCGGGCATAGGTCGTGACTGCTGATGGTCGCCGGTGGCTCCCGTACCCTCCTCCTCTAGACTAGATGTGGAAGTAGACACTATATTTCCACTGCGAAATTGAACTCTAAATGCCGACGAATATTAAAATAAAATATCTACCTTTTCTGTATCCACAAGCGTCATTTTAGTTCACATTATGATCGTGCTGCATTAGCGTGCATGTGGGCTCATCGTATACCCTTATAAATATGTAATTCAAAATCCGTGGGGGTTATAGCTATCGGTCCTATACTATGTGATCGCTTCAGATGTCAATTCTACTATTCATAAGATAAGATTGCTTTCGATTTTCGAAGATTTAAGAACAACTGAACTTAGTACTTAGTCCTGATTAGTAGATTTCCTCGGATAGTCAATCTTGAAAATTATTGGCTTCCGGATGGATTCCGTGTCATAATAGCACGACTTGGAGCTGACGTTTTGTCAACCATTACAAGTGGCATCTCCAGGGCAGGCTTGATGCTTGAACTGAAGCTGGTTCTTCTGGTTTCTGTAGCGGTATTAATTGTGGGAAAAAACTGTCTTTATTCCGGTGATTTACTCCGTTCTGGCACCAAACCCTGCCGTTGTGCGAAGTGAAATTTTCGAGGATAGGTTTCGAAATATTGAGAAAGTAATATCCTGTGTCATCCTCTTGCTATATAACATTGGTGAGGTTTTTCTAGTCTAAATATAAAATCATATATAATATCAGTATCATTACGAAATATTAGTTACAGATACCTATTTTGCTCTCTCAATGTCATCAGCAGAGCTTTATCGTTCCACTGATGATCTCGAGAGTGCTAACTATTTTGAATTCCCACCAAAACTTTCCTACTACAGAAAACAGATCTAACTTGAGACTTCAAAAAATCTAAATCATCGTTTGTGATTTAGAATAAGAAGGAGAGAACATTTCCTTCAATATTTTGGAAACATTAATATCCCACCTATTAATAGATCGAATCGAATTTTTTGATTTAATATAAAATATGGGACATTTCAGGTAAAACCTGTATATGATTCACTATCAATCTCGAATCTGGATTTTTCCCCATTTGAATTTACATGAAATCGAGAGTTGTTAATACCGATAAGCTTCCCGCTGGAAACATATTACAAATGTCATATTCCTCATGAAATGGAATATAATATACGGTGTAAATGTAGTAAATATAGGTATTGAGAAGCCACTCGTATCAGTTGAAAAGCTTTGGAACTAAGAATTCCAATCGCAGACTTCCTGTTTGAAGAACGTTTCAAAGTAGAGAGCCAACTATCGGAAAGTAGTTCATATATGTTCGGGTTCAAGCTTTGAAGTCGATAAATATAATAACTGTGTCAAATGGATGATGTAACATAAAATATTGTTGAAGATGGAGCTTAGGAATTGTTGCCGCTGTTCTCATGGTAAATGAGCTGTGAACAATCGATCGCTGACTTCTTTTGTACGCAAAATAGGCTTCAGACACTGATACAATGATAATTTGAAGCTGGGATATGATCATTAGATGAATGTGAAGTTCATAACACAAATTTGCACAATTGCACTTTTGATGACCACCTAGTCATTGCATTAGGTTTCACCTATTTCCGATATTTCCAGAGCATGAGCATAACATAAATAACAATTATTTGTAAAGTTATAACTACAAAAATCGTCAGCGGTAGTTGGACTAAAGTCTTAACGTCGCACAATTCTCATAGAGTTTTCTCTCAGATAGATCGCTATATGGAGTGGGTGACGTAGTATCCTCCGATACGATGGCTATCAACGTTGGTGTTCCACAGGGATCTCTCTTGACACCAACTTTGTTTGTGCTCCATATCAACGATCTGCTGGAAGTGACCACCTGTCCCGAACACAGCTTTGCAGATAATGGTACACTTCATACCGCTTTCTCATCTAGAGCCCCTATACCATCCATTGAAGCCAAATGTGGTATGTTGTTCCACCCCGGGAGATTCCAGTTGGGCGGACTAGACGTGATCAAACTAGTCACTACTTCACTGTCAAACTCGAGACCAGCCGAACCAGACTTCAATTTTTTATCGAACAGCGAAGTTGTGGAACTCTTTACCTAGTGAGGTCTTTCCCTATGCCTATAACCTCCAAACCTTCAAGAAAAATACGAATGGCTATCTCCTCTCCCTACAGTGTGTTGTCAAAGTATTAAAAAAATCAGATATTCGTTACAACAAAATCAAATAACATCCAATTACTAATTAGGAATAATAACTTTACATTACCTAAGCCCAATCTCACTTTGTATAGATCAAAACAGCTTTACGTTTAATGATAAATTCTTCAAACAGATCACTGGGGTCGCCATTATCCTTATTACTAGCCGAAATATCCATTAATATAATAGAAAATCGAATATTCCTCTCAGAATTTAAACGTATGTCTGGCCAGTGGCATCATATGATGTTGTTTCACGGGTACAATAAGTCAATTCTCTCGCAAAAATGAATTACATTTAGGTATAAAGTTCGCTGTAGTAATAGGGAACAACAGCTTCTTGAACATTCTAGATTTAACCGTGTGGTCTATTGTGGCTGTCTTATAATCAGCCAGCTAGTTAAGTCTTTTTATAAGGCCGATGATTTTGCTACTTGAGGTTTTCTTCAGTTCTGCATTCACTGAGAATGTGTTCTGCCCCTTATCATCCTGGAGACATTTATCACCTTCCACTAAGTCGAGCCTCCGTAGATGGTGGTTTAAACGGCAGTGTCCTTTGTAAATAACGATTATAGTACGTGGATTTTTTCAAGCTTACCCAAAGATCAATTTCAAAGAAGAAATTGGATTATAGCTTCGAAGTAGTGATGTTTGATACTATGTCGATTTTCGGAAGGATCGATACTTTAGTTACCAATTCATTGTATCGATACTTATTCGGTAGGAGCCCCGTTATAACATTAGAGTAAGAAAAGTAATCATCATTTTTTGAATTATCTTGCGACCACTAGTGTCAATCAGATATACCACATGAAATAATTAAATTCACTGACTTAGTTATTTGAATTAGAGGAGTGGAAAACACAACTTTTCTTCGAGCCAATCGTAAGTTAACATGAGCTTTTATCACTACTTTTACGTTCCCTTTTAGACCTACTGCTAGATAGAGAGGTATACAAGTTCATCCTTTTCTATGCGATAAAACTTCTTCTTATTCATATACACTATTTAGAATTACTCTAATTACAATTTTATACAATAGCCACAACGTCTCATCCTCAATTTACGTATGACTATCCTTTGAGTATTCGATAAAAGGAAAGAATAAGAAGAACCTGTTATATCGCATCTTAGGATTTCTGATACAAAATACTGGCATGTTGTCTTCCAGATGTTAAACATTAAATCCTAACCTAATGGTCAGTTTTCTTTGTTTTGAATTCTATCTCAATCGTTGAGGATTGTAAAAATTACGTTTCTTGAGACGTTTATTACTTCCTGTTATTGTATATCTGTTCTGTGACCTTGGTGTTATCATTCATTGATCATATCAGTCATATGTGCGCCAAAGCGTCTAAGATGTTGGGGTTTGTTCTAAGATGTTTTAGGGAGTTTTCGGAGATTCAGACATTCTTCTCTTTAATACATTTGTAAGATCACGGTTGGAATGGTCTTCATTCTACCAGATTCATGTTGTCTCCGTGGAAAGCATTCAACGCAGATTTCTCACATATCTTGCTTTTGAATGGGACAATATCTACCCTGTTATTGGCTATCCGCATACCGATTTACTCTCAAGGTTTTCTTTCGACAACTTAGCTTACCGGAGATCCAGGTCGGTTATAGTGTTCCTACTGAAACTCTTTCATTCTTCTTGGAATGTTCGGAAATTTTGTGTTTTCATGTGCCTAGATTTGAGTCCAGACTTGCCTACACCGAGATCAAACATAAGCAAGTGCTCGATAATTGATGGCATGTGCAGAGTTTACAATAACATAGATTGCATTTTCTCTCTTTGTTTAATTTTTGTTCTAGTTATATGATTATGTTCTGTTCTTAGAATGCTATGTTATCTCAGTTTAATTTCAATGCCTGGTATAACATTGCCTTGTATATCTTATCTTGTGTTATTCCTCATTTTGTAAATTGGGCTATATGCCTGTTAGATGGGTGTATCCTAAATAAATAGATAAATAAATAAAAGAATAAATATGTGATGAATATAATATTTTCTAAGAAATATAACATTATCGTTATGATTACAAAATCGTTTTCTAGATAAATCGATTGAAAATGAATTGTTTATCAACATATAACTTCGTTATAATGACCTTTGTTCTAGCTTTGGTGCATGTTGATGAAGTCATCACATCATGTAGTATTATGAACTGATTCTCAACTAGCCAGCAATGTCAGAGTTATCATATTTCGTTTATCACTTATTTCTAGGTGCATTATTGTAAAACGTGAAACATTCATTCGTACTTCAGACTTTGACAAAAACAAGTAGCTCTTGATTCTCATTACGATATTCACTATAGTTATTTTTTTGAACAAATTTGTGAATTGTGTTTCCGTTTCTTGCACACAACTCGATGGCATGTATGTTGCGTACAAAGGCCCCAAGACTAGCAGGTGGTTCAGTCCTAGGGCTGCTACCGTATATTCTCTTTGGAGAGTTTTAGAGCCATCTGTGTATCAACAGATGTCCGCCCTCGGTAAGTTGGTTTTATTCCTAATCCATTCATCTCTTTCTCGGAAGATGATGTTGAAGGGGAGATTGTAGTTGAACCTTATTGGTATGATAACTCATTTCCAGAGTCTGTGGCTGTGACATTCCAAGTCTTCCAGCAGTTTATTCCGATCCATGATACCTGCTTGTGGTCTGGCAGCGGTTGCTCAAATAAGCCTCAATGTTGCCCATATTACCTCTGTCTCCAAATATAAATGAAGAGAAGATGTGTCAAGTAAGTTCATAACACTGTAAACTAGTTCAGCAAAATGTAGTTTCTGCATCGAGTTGGATAGAGCTTCCACATAGTATTATCCAGTTTGATCAAATAAACACCGATATATCGCATTTCATCATTAATCCTGATTTGGTTATTTGTTTGTTACTTCGAAATGAAAAACGTCAAGCTTTGTTGCACATTTCAATTCAACTTCTAATTCCTGCATTTCAATTGGTCCGATTAAAAATGGAGTATTCGATCTAGTTAAGTAGTCCAGCTCGATTTGAAACTGGCACAAAAAACGCATAAATAGTTTTAAAGTTGAAATAATTTGCATATAAACGTGCTCGTACACACAAAGTTGCGTGTTTCGATCAAGCTTATCTTCATATGTGTCAATTACACTCGAATTTACAAATGGAGACAAGCTGACAGGATAATACCGGTTGATAAGGAACCGGAAATCATTTGTCTCGAAATTTAGGCTATCGGACTACAAGTAGGTTAATTCAATTATTAGGCAGAATGTTGTGAAAATCGTAAAAACTCTACGTAGTAGGACTTATAAATCGTGGGATTTGCATCGAGCGGGCTTTGAAGAAGGAAACATAATTTGAATAATCTGGAAAGTTTTGCAAGTCTTTGGAAATATATGGCGCCCCAAGAAGGAATAGCTTTTACCAATATTTTATTGAAAATCTTACCTAAATTCGGACAAACCGAATCAACAGCTATGATATAAGCCATTAAAGACATTCATTCTTTATTATTCCATTTGGTGTTCATATTTGAGCTGTTTTCAATCTGGTTTGTTGGTTTTCTCTACAAATTTGTATCACCGATCGAAAAAAAGCAATAGCGCACTTGGTTTTTGAGACATCCAATCATTGCCCAATTTTTTAAATTCTATTATTTTACTGAACTGATTTTGATATATTACTATCGTTCGGAAAATTGAGAGACCAATAATTATCTGTCATTTCATCAGATAGAGCCGATTAGATCGTTGGCAATGTAACTACCAACTAGAATAATGGAAGGGTTCTAATTAGGTTCATTAATTTTCCCTCACAAAAAGATCCGTAGTCACTATAAATAGAAATAAGTTCACTTAACGTCTCGTGAGCTAAATCAGAGATGGAATTCTCCGGAAAAGAATGTCATAACATTCCTGAACTTCATAATAGAACCGGCAATACACATGAGTTCACTTCTGTTTCATAACTTGTTTTCTGTCATCATCAAAGACAGTAATACAATAAAACATCTACAATGAAATCTTATAACGTTTCATTCAGATGCATACGACGACAACACTCTTGAGTGGAATAGATTGTCAATAATGTTTTTAATAACATAGAATCAATATATTTTTGATCTTATAGCTTATATACAGGTTGTCCGGAGGAGGCAGTTCGTTTTTGGTACAAGAACATTACCAAACCAGACAACGGTGCTGATATGTATAATAAATAATTAATTAAATGATCCGTAGAAATTTTGGATACATATTGTACATACTATAATCCACATACATATATTTGTAAAAGATGTATCTTAATTATAACAATTATTATTACATAGCTATAAGCATCATATATGATAGATCACATTTAATACTATGAGTACGTTAGTACTCTAGTCACTTGTCTACATTACTTTTTAATAAATTGTATTGTTAATATCTTATTTACACGACATTTATGTAATAACGTATAATGAAGTAATTTTTAAATCAAAGTATAGCTTATAGTTATGAATTATTTGAAAATGAAAAAAATGTATTCATTTAAGTTATATTTTTAAATTTGTATTGTTCAGATAATTTTGAAAAAATGTTATAGTTCTTTACTTGTTTCAGGGATGTAGGTAGTAAGTTGTAAATTTTTGAAACAGTGGAGTCTAGAAATCTTAGGTGAAGGTTATTTGTGCTTTTAGGTATTTTGATTTATTTGTTTGGTATTGTTTCTGGTATTTATATATATATGTGAGATTCGAATTTGGAAATTGCTCGTTTGGAAAAGAAATAAACAATAGTTATGAAAATAGAGTAATCGTACATTAAATATTGTTCATTATATAGTTGTTCTGTGGGATGTCGTTTGTGCTTTTTAAAAATTACTTTCGACATATAGTTTTGAGCAATATTTGATTGTTTCAGATATCTATCATTCAAACCATCCCAGACAATAATTCCATATCGGATTATAGATTCAATTAGATTCAATTAGTAATTAATGAACGACGTTGTAATATTTCTCTTAAAATTTAAAATTCATAGATCAGTTTGCGTATTTTAATTGTCAATGGTTTTACATGTTCCTACCATTTTGAATACCTGTCAATGGTTATAACTAGATATTTGATGTGTTCTATTTCTTGTATTGGTTCTTCACAATTAGTGATTTCTATTGTATCAAAATCTGGACGATTGACGCAAGATAGTGAGAATGCAAAATATTAATTTTTTTATGTTAAGATACAGTTTATAAAAATTTAACTCTTCCTTTACTTGTTTCATACCTGCAGAAACTTTATTTTTTACCTCAAATTCAAGATTCATTTGGAGACCTACATTCACAAAATGGTTATTGCAATAGTTAGCGATTTGTTTAGTATCTTTCATGGGTGTATCATTTCCGTGGAAAAGAATATTTTCTTTTCGTAAGTTTTATCTAAACTCACATATTATGGCCATAGCAGTTGACATACATATATAGGAAATACCGAGGGGTAGAAGAAACTGCCACTTTAATCCTGTTGGAATGCCTAGTTAGTCATCCCTCAGGCACCATTACTTCGGAGAAGCAGAAGATGAATATTTTACATTGAATGTATGAAACATATTCATCTATGAATATATGATTGATATTTAATTATATACTTAATGCGTACCTGGCAATGTTCTGCAATATTTGAATCTTTTGAATAATGATATTTTAATATTTATTGTCCTATTTATGGATTGGTATAGTGAGGCACTACCTTCTCTTCCTACCTGGAGAAGTCACCACTGCTATATACATAGGTCAGACAAAACGCCGTTTTGAAAATAGAATCGTAAGAATCAATACATTCCTCAACATATTCTTTATAACCTCATCCCAATCGCAGGCTCTAGAATTCTTATAAGTATTCTATTTCTTTCCGAAACCGTTCATGGAAGAGTAACCATAGATCTGGTATATACTTAAGAAGCACTTGTGATAATAGTTCAATATAGAAAAACATCAAATTCGGCGCGTATTTCTTCCACATCGTTAGTGCATTTGAGTAATTACAAACTCGACTAACAATATTGAGTTGATAGTGTTTGTTTTTGTGCAACTATAAACTCTAGACAGTGAATCATGAATAATGGCATAGCGGCCATAAAACATTATTCCCAATAATCCAGCTATGTACTCGAAGCCCGCACTTTGGACGTGATTTATGTTTCTCTGCCATTATTATTGTCAGGATGTGTCAACGGATTTATGAAAACTCGCAAATACTGAGTAATTTATGTTATAAGATACGGCGAAAAACGTTACTCTTTGCGTGGAAATTTCAAGGAACATTTTTACAAAAAGGAAAAATATCCTCCTTTAGTAGCGGGAAAATGTCTACTGGAGGTCGGCAACCCGAGATACACAACACACATAACATTCATTGTACTTCGATAGCATCAATGTATTTTAATGTAGGGTTTTGTTAAATGAAATTAATGTTCCTGAAATTGTATGTTTTCGAACTCGTATTTGGTTACATTGGATAAATGCTTCCGCAATTCGCTGCTAATAATAAAAGTAATTCATTTCCATACATCCCCTTCTCGAGCAATTAATTCGGAGTGCACATCATGATGAATAATATGTACAGTATGGACCGGTACACTACAGATTATTTGCATGGGTGTTGGAGGACATTTATTGTCAACAACTTATTGTACCCATTTATCATCACAAGGATTTCTCATTACCTATCTACACAAAATGACCAATTTGAATTAATGAGGAATATATCATATCATTTTAAACTTTAAACACAATTAACTGATCTTTTTTTTGCTATCTTCCCCGTCCTACTTTTGTTAGCATAATTTCGCTTCTTCAGGTTAAATGTAAGATTGCAATATATTTATATGCACTGGCTAATGTCCGCGGGCCTTGTTCATTCAAACAACTTACACCCGTAGGACTAGTTAAAGACATCAAATAATACTGTATGTCATGTCATTGACAGTTCATTCGAATTGACAATATAAGTATTTTATTTCTGACCGAGATATTATAAGCTTATATCGTCATAGTTACGCTATCAATAATGAGGGTCATAACTCCCTTGGGACATTATAGATTCTAAAATTCCCTCTACCTTTCACAAGTAAAAATAAACTAAGAAATGCTAATATACATATATATTTATAAATCTGATGACATCTTTAGGAGATAAAACAGACTTTTTCGGCTTAACTCTTACTTTTCCGTTTCAAAAAAGCCTCTAGTTCATTGAACTTGGTGATATCTCGTTTCTCATGTATAGTCACCATCGATTTTAGTATTGACCATGGAAATAATGATTCTCTTGCTTTTTCAGCATTTTTCAAAATATCCTGCATTATATTTGGGGTAGAAAACACGTTTTTAACGCAAACACAACTTGATAATAAAGCTTTGTTTGTAAACAAGTAACATAGCAACAACCTAGCAACAACAAAACTCCTATAATCAACGGTACCTGATTCAAATATAGCGGGAAGGTAATGAATTGGTGCATTTATTCCGTTTTAAAAATGAACAAAATTTTATTGAAATCGGTCAGAAATAAAATTATCTATGTACCACGGGAATTAATCTAATTCCTATGCTGAGACTAGATCTACCGATGTAAAAGTTATCACACTGAACAGATTAATTTATATGCTCCAGGTTTATTAAACTTATTTGTTTTATCTTTAGCATAGAATGAAAAATAGGACAATTTATTAGAAGGTTCGAAGCTAACCTTTAGATTATGTTTCGATAAAATGTCTGCAATTCTTCCACTTACGGTACCAAAATATGTGAGGGAAACGTATTTTGATGAAGAATTTTTTGTAAAAGTATATAGACTTGAGTAAGTCAACAGTTCTTCTTTTATTCTGTTAATTAATTTGGCTATAATTTGAGGTTGAAAACCATTGTTAATGGCTATAACCTTGATTATATTCAATTCTTCATTCCGGTTTTCAGGAGAAAGAAGAAGTGAAAAAGTTCTATGTATCATTGAGTTGTATGTGGCTAATTTGCTCTCCCGTACACAGCTTTGCAGCTTCATACCGCCTTCTCATCTAGAGCCCCCATATCATCCAGGAAAGCAGATCCCACAATCCCCAATATAATGATGTTAGGTACAACTATTTCTATGAAGTCCTAATATCGATGCTTGGTATCACCACCAATATCACCATATGATGAGATGATCATATAAGCTCCATTGCAAATACTGCTCCACAGAAAATTGATTTTCTATTCCGTGCCGCTTCCTCATATCTTCTCATAATCTACAAAGCACTTACATTGCCTGTCCTAGAGTAAAATTAACATATTTGGACTTCAGCTGCCAAACATACGCTGAAGCTCTTAGAAAATATGCAGAAGATAGGTATTCGTCCGATTGATGATGTCACATTTTCGGAATCTTTGACCTCTCTAGAACATCATAGAAAGTAGGGCGATCTCTCTTTTTTATAAAGATATTTCCATGGTCGGTGTTTGACTCTGGTGCATCCAAAATATAGAAAAAAGTCTTTATAAACAACTTCGACATAATAGAGAAGCATTTGTGTAGTTTGATCTGAAAAACCTATGTCGATATATATCTTCAGTTTAAGAGACCGATGTCTTGAGGTTCAATAAGTGATAAAAATTCGAGGATGAGCATAGGATGGTAGTGATTTTGTGTTTGATAACGCGCCTGTTGTCAGTACCTTAGCAGACGATGCACTCGATTCTATTGATTAATTCAATTTGAAGCGTTTGAGATGAACATAATAATGATCATCTAAAAATGGTACTAGAGGTAGAAGAAAAGATAATAAAATGGTATTATGGTAGGAATTAATCTAAGCGAATTGGGAATAATTCATTTATTATCGGCAAATAATTTCGTGCGTACATCGAACCGTTGATAACTTTTATTTGTCCATCTTGTAAAGCAATACAATGCATCTGTCTAGCTCCAGCTCACTCGCGTATATGTTCTAATTTTAAGAATCCACATTCATTCAACGTATCGTTAACCAAATATACTGTATTTTATTCAGTTCAAGATATATTCAATGGAAGAAGTTGAAGTTGTGAATAAAAGTAGACTGCCAAATAGAAAACGATTGAATACAATATCATTCATGTATAAAAACTACGGACCATGTATTGAGCCTTGCGGTACACCTATATATTTGCTTTTCATTATTGAGTGAATCGTATGACAGGGACCTAGAAGACACATGTACTCGATTCTAAACCAAGTATTCCAGAATTTACTTCGAAATGAAGTACAATAGATTCAGATACATCATCCACCTTCAATTGCTGATTTCGTATTTTGATATGAAGTATTGTGATTCAGCTGTACCTCTCGAATGTGAGGTGATGAGGGTACATCGGAACTCCCTCTTAATCTAATTCAAGTTGAATGAACGAATACTTTATTAAAATCGGTTGTAATGTCCTACTGGAAACTTGCTATCACAAGTTCCGTTATAGCTAGAGTTAAAGTTTATCGCATATCTAACATCGTCGTGACGGTGAAAATTGGAATTTCAAAGTTACTGCTTGCAGATAAAAATAGTAAGTTGGAAAGTGTACCTAACACAGATTGTTGGAAAGTGAAGTACAGAATTGCAAATACCAGTTTCGAGTTGTGATATAACGAAACGTTCTGTTTTCAATGAACTTCCGCGCTTTTTCACATTTTCCGCATACGATTTATCTGTCCCAATTTTATTCACCCGTAGCGGTTTACAAATTCAACAAATTATTAATATTGCAATAAATATTTTACGAGAGCATAACGGATTTGATTTGCCGCGAAATTTATGCGTCTGTTTGGTATATCTGTGCGCGTCTGTCAACACAGCCGGAGCTGTAAATTACCTGATTTTATCATGATTATAAACGTGGATATTATGCGATGTCTGTATTTTGTCTGTCGACGTTTTGAAGTAACTGTGTGAATCGAAATGGCGAACTATTAAGTTTTAGTTGATTTTTTCGATAGGTCAATAGTATTAATTATTCTTGACCCAGGTATGAATTGTATATACATTTTTGGGGGTATGTTTATCTCTTGGCATTAAAGGTTTTAGATTTGAAAAATATCCACCAACACAGTTAGTAGGTTTATGCGTTGATACGTCTTATGATGATGGTCTTGAGACCGAAACGTACGTAGAGACGAAAATTATGTTGAAAGATGATATCAAAAAAGAACTGCTAGTAGGTACTGAAGGAGGATAGATTTAGGTGAATCCTCTACTCTAATATTTCAAAAATTGCGATGTTCTATGATAGTTACTAAAAGTTATCTATTTATTTAGACAAGAAAGTTTGCGCGTAGGTACGAGGCCTTCTCTAACTGGATTCTTATGTGCCGACTTCCGAATATTACCTAATGTAAAATTAGTTTCATGACATATTAACAAAAATCACTTGAAATCACAAGTATTCGAATGACGAAAATGAATAAATACTATAACATTTAAAAGTTCCGAGAAAGAGCATCAAATCATATAGGGGGCATTCCACGCCAACTCAGCAGTCGATCCCACATCACCCTCTCAGATCTGGCTCAAAATTGGTACATCGATTAGTACTATCGAAAGAAGGATATTCCCAAATTTTCAGCCCCTAGGACAGCTTCCTGTCATCAGGGGCCCATAGTGAAGTTTTCGACCATCATTTCACCTCCAGGGGTCTGAAATCGGTTTCTCGTGTACTGACGCGGCATTTTGGTCTAAAAAAATGATCAAAAATACATAAGAGAAGGCAAATTTGCTCAAAAATCAAAAAATTGTGAAATAAATCATTGAATGAATAATATTTCCTCTAATACTGGCTGGAGAGAGAAATTTCTGTGTTTGTAAAGACAGGGGGACAAAAGAGACGCTTGGTGAGAAAAAAATCCAGTTATTACCCAACTGGATAGGGCCAGTGGAGCGGTTATAATGAAAAAATTACAGAAAATCCCATATAAAACCCGTAAAACGCGTGTAACTTTATTTTACATATAATGATCACCGCGCGCTAATGAACATTCGAAAGAACAATAATCGAAGAGCCTTTTGGTGAATTTTCAGCCAGTTTGAAGCGACTGTATTTGAGATATCGGATTTTTTATCAAAACGCGGTTATTCGCGTTTTCCGGGCTCCCCTTGCTAGATATCGGAAAACGGATGGTGGCATCGTGTTCTACGGGAAATTTGCCTTTCCCTATGTATTTTTGATCATTTTTTTAGACCAAAATGCCGCGTCAGTACACGAGAAACCGATTTCAGACCCCTGGAGGTGAAATGATGGTCGAAAACTTCACTATGGGCCCCTGATGACAGGAAGCGGTCTTAGGGGTTGAAAATTTGGGAATATCCTTTTTTCGATAGTACTAATCGATGTACCAATTTTGAGCTAGATCTGAGAGAGTGATGTGCGATCGACTGCTGAGTTGGCGTGGAAAGTCCCATATTATATCCAACAAAATATGAGAAAATAGTTTGAAACTTCTTTCGGTAACTTGTCACCACCAAAATTCCGTACCCCGTACTGTCATCAATTTGCATAAGGTTATGCTGATACTTATGACTGTTTGTCAAAATCAACTTCTAAAAACTATAATGTACTAGAACTCGGGTATGGTCGTTAGAGAAATCATAAGCGTCGCGGAATAGAAAATACCTACTCGGAATAGAAAAATACCTACTCGCTTAGAAATTCCAGACTTGGCTCGTCCGTAAACATCTAAACTTGTAAGCTATGTCATTTTCCGTCCTTGTATCATAAATTACTCAGTATATTATATATCTAGTCTATCTAGTACTCGTTAGGTACTCATATTGAATTCCTGGAATTACGAAAGCGCAAGGTGAAATGTCCCTGAAAAATAAAACAGATGGCGCCACAATCGAAAATCCCATGTGACATTTGTGATGTACCATTTTTAACTAGAACGCATTGAAATTTTCAGTTCTGTTTTGAAACCCATCGAAAGCAAGCAACCTTGAAGATTTTTGTAAACATGGGAAAAAATGAATTTCGCGTCTTGATTAAACATTATTTCTTGCGTGGAAAAAGCATAAACCATAAATCGTAAGCCAAAGCATCGCTTGTTAAACATTATGAGAACTCCTCTGGAACGCCAAACGTTCTGGTCGTCCAATTGAAGTTACAATGCCAAAAATCGTCGATAAAATTCATCGTATGATATTGGACAATCGGCGAGTTAAAGTGACCTGTTCTCACTTACTTCTTTTTGGAGTAGAAACTCTTTCATGGGATATCTGACTAGTTGATGGAACTGACTTCAGTTGTATGGATGTATCCTGAAATTGGCTAGTAGAAATAGAAGGTCGTTCTTCAAAAATAAGCACCTGTTCAGTACTCAAAGAATCAAGTCTTAATTTCGGCACTACAGTTTTCTCCAAGTATTCATTTGTGGTTCTATCTTCAACAGTAAAATGAACATGACAAACTCGTTTTGTCTTATAATTTAGATCATCACTTAATGTTTCGAGTTCCTTATTATCACGATATAGAGGAAGCAGCATTTGGCAACGAAAAAAGTGCTCTTTCACCAGGACAGCGGCGCAGTCGCAATGGCAAAATTGCATGAATTGCTCTACGAATTGGTTCGTCATCCACCATATTCTTCAGATTTGGTTCCCTGCAATTTTTATCTATTTCCAAACTTGAAATGGCTCGGCGGAAAGAGATTTGGCTCCAACGATGAGGTCATCGCTGAAACAAACAGCTATTTTGAAGGATTGCCGAAATCCTATTATTTGGTAGAGATCGAAAAATAAGAAAAACGTTGGACCATGTGTATCGAGCTACAAGGAGATCATGTTGAGAAATAAAATGAGTTTTGACCAAATCAATCAGTTTTCAGGGGCTTTTTCACCTTTCCCTCGTAAGGTTAAATAATGATACATTTATGTACTATACACTGCAATCTGGTCATCTAGCGAACGCCCCGTCATTGAAAACCATATTTGTGGAAGGTATGACCTTTCTATAACATAGAGAATTTCCGGAATGTTCAAAACCGATTTCTCCATCACTTCATCTCACAAACAGTTTCTTGTATGAGGTTAAATCAAGTTGTCGCATTCCGAAAGAATGATTCTTATTCATAACGCAAACTATCTTGAGGCATATCACTCCCCAAACATTTGTTTAATTCAAGAAGACATGGAATATGTATAGACTTTCATACGGTCTCCTAGAAAGCGTCGTGATACAATTTGCTTAAAGAAAGGGAAAGCCATATAAAACTTTTTCCCCTACACGTTTACTAAATCCTCACTAATGTTAGCCGCAATGCAAAACTGCTATTCGGCTATTCCTTTTTTACTGTTAGCAAGATTGTTAGGGAACTTTTTTATCACCACCTTTTACGTTGATCTGCATTAATCGGCATGATTTGTAAAGTTTTAGACTTTGTTCTCAATAATTGACCTATTACATCCCTGGCAATATCGGTGCCTTTATCCTTTCAATACCGTTAATGCATTATCTTTTTGTTTTTATAGATGTTAATATCTATGTTTACAATATAATGTACCTTCTAAAATTCTTTTTGATAATTGAATGTCTACAGTTTATAAGATAATAAGCGAAAAAAAGACAACAGAAGTGACAGCATTTTCGTTGATTCCATGTTCAACTCAGAAACGTCAAACGAATTTACATACTCCTAAGAGAAAGCTAACAGGTATATACAACTGAAATCTTCATTATACAGGATGTTCCATAAGATTAACTGGTGATACTAGAGATGAAAATAAGAAGCTTAAGTCATATATCTATTGTCATTAATAAGAATCAGGGTGTTGTTGAGAGTGAAATTTAATTTCCCAAAAATTACAATGATTAATTTAAGACGGCTGAAGATATCAAACAAAATTGAAACGGTTGGTTTCTCCAAGGAGGTAAATCCAAATTCGGTACTAGTTTGAACCTAGTTCCTATTGAGAGCCTGCTACGTGCATCGTGATGCATTAAATCCATCATATTTTTTTACCCCGTAAAGCTGGAAATATTTTGGCTTCAAACTAGAAAAGAATTATCACTTCCACGTAAAAAACATAATACTCAATATTGATATCTCAAGCTGTTTGTGAGATATTCATCTTTGGAAGAAAAATTGCCAAAAAAAGAACAAAACTTCAAAGATGCAACTCTTCATAAACAAAGGATATCGATTATCATGGTGAAATGTATCAAAAAAGCTTCCTAAATTGGTTGAAATTTCAACTTTTAATGAATTCCATCATCGTGGATGATAAATAAACTGCCAACAAGTACCCCGAAGAAATGGTCAAGTAGGAATAATATGTTGTTGATCTTGGTAAAAATGGCTCATTCACCCGTCGTTGTCCTCAGCGTAAGACTATTTTGGCTTGGCGCAATCAATGGAGACAACTGGGATCTATTAAAAAGTCAAGTGAAACACCAAGAATTGCCTGCAATGAACGTAATGAAGAAAGGGTAAGAAATGCAGTTATTGTTAGTCCGAAAAAACCGCTGTTAAACATGCTTCCGTGCTTGGTTACAGTGATCGAAGCACGAGAATAATGTGAATTTTCTTCTATATAAGATCGCAATAGCTCAAGTAATAAATAATAGTGATAAGATTAACAGACTGGAATTTTGTGGTCTGATTCATGATAATCCAAGGTATCGAAAATAATCGACGATGCAAATAAGCAAAATTACCGTTATCGGGCTCGAGAGAATCCTCGGGAAATTCATAAGCGACGTTCACATTGCCCTAAAGGAACTGTATATAGTTTTTTGAAGAAAATGTTCAGACGGTAACCATTATCGCTGCGCGCTACGTTCTAATGTTGCAGACATTCAAGATAATCCTTTCCAAACAAGCTCATTTCAAGCTGCAAGATCCCCAGATCTTGCAGCTCCGGATTATTTTCTTGGGGCTATTTGGAGCTTCAAGTGTTCGTGAATAAGCCCAGAAATTCAAGAGATTTGAAATTAAACATCAGAAATGAAATCAATGCCATCCCACTTCACGTTCTTCAAAATGTTATGAAAAAATTTGCTAAACAATAAGAAGAATGTATTGAGAACAATGGCGATCATTCACGAAGCGCTATATTTAAATCATAAAAACTACCATGTTTCTAGTTCAGAAATAAGTATTAATTAGTTTTATTATTCAAGCTAATAAATTTCCATAATTGGGTAATTCATTTTGCCGAACCCTCTATGATGGGATATACATCCTGATCAAGTTTTGGCGATGAATGGAAATTTAAGACAGTTGCCACTGCGTCAGTTCAACTGTGAATATGGTTGGTCAAATATTCAACATACATTTTCATTTGTATAAATCAGTCCCATTCAATCCCTATGTTTAAAGAACATTTAGATTTGAAATCGGATACATGAAACTCTAATTTGATTTTTGATCCAATGAAGGATATTCCGAACAGATCAACAAATACTATTGTGATTAGAGTTTTGGATAGTATGCAAGTTGGTTTTATTTGCTTAACTTAACTAACATTATTCTGTATCAGATTGTCCAACTCTTTTTCTTACATTTAGAGTGCTCTACCTACTATGGACAATTTCTTTTCCTCCCCTTGCAATCATAAATTTTCAAATCAAATATAAATTGGTTTGGTATCAGTTCAATCATAATGAAGCTCATTTTTCTAGCATAGTATCCAATAAAATATACATCCACCGCCTTTATATCAAGAAAATATCAATTCCTATTGAGATCCATGAAACAATCACAGAGAAAGCTTGTATAGCGAATGATTAATGATGAAGCTTCGCGAACTGTATTCTCCAATTGTACTTTGCCCACTACTTATAACTGAAACCTTTTCGTTAGAATAATGATCATCAATTGCTTCCTACATGAAAACGGAAAGTTACAGCGATCCAGGCAGGTCATTTCACTTTTAGGTAAAGGTAATTTCCCGTACATTATTAGATTCGCTGGACTGAGTTAGCCTTAAACATCGAATAAACAAGCGGAACTTCGCAATTCAAATGCACCAGAGTGGTTTTTCCGTAACGACACTTAGACTACCGGGGTTAATGTCCTGTGTTCTTGATTCGAAGAAACGTTGATTATCAAATTAATGGATTTGCTGCAGAACCTGCTTTTTCTATATTGTTCTTATGTCAGGATACATTTTACTCTCCATCATCATGATAATATAATAATCATAATAAATACTTCAGTAATGTTCAATTTTTAACTACAATCTGGCTTTTTGATTTTACACATTATGATTATTCGGTATTTTACAGAAACTAAGTCGATTACTGACTTTTATGGGGAAGCATTTTAAATTGTGAGAACAATGAAGAAATAAACAAATATGGTAAATGTTATGGAATAGACGTTGATTGTTTAGTGTCATCTAACTACCTACATTTATTAATACAGCTAAATATCACAAATCAATTTTGAAGCAGATTTTTCACAACCAAAGGATTTTATTTAATTTTGGTTTTCTTTCATTCTTTCGTAATAACATTCGAGAATTTAGCACCTAAGTCGTTCTGGTTTCGAATATTTCCCGTTTTTTTCAGAAAATTTCCTCAATGAGTTGTGTGGCTATTCGTGAATATCTGCTATTTCTCTTCCCAAGATCAAGCGATTTCAGAAATCTAGCAGATAATAAACGCAGAGATGCACAGCTTTTAATAAATAAAACCGAAACAGAAAGAAAAATATAGCATCAAGTTTCACAAGAATTTCTGAAGTGGAAGATAATTTTTGAAAGAAAAACCATGAAGAAACAACCAGAAGAAAGTGAGTCTTGTAGATAGGCTTTTTACGAATCAAACTCACTAATTGGCCAAGAATCAATTATACGAAATGCAATAAAATTCAAAAGATCAGTCCCTATTGTGCAAATTAACCAGTTCTGTGAGATAGACAGTCATAGTTGCATTCATAACAGACATTCATGTGTAATTCATAATTTTAGAAAGATTTTCGGAAACTTTCCAATCAGAAGAGATATGAAAAGGACATGAAGAGAAATAGGAGAGATATTGCCTTATGTACGTTTTTTTCCAACTGTGATCAAATGAAGATTTACCATTCCGTATATTTGATGGGCTGCAAAGTGAGAACGAGTTTCACGTGAGATTGATGAAGTTTGAGCTATAATATATCGATATTGAGGTTAAGGTTGCGTAATTTTCAATGAAACACAGCATGTATAAGGGCGTTGGAAAATTCAGTACCATGTAATACTGACACGTTAGATTTGGCAATATTACAAATAGAAATAAAATATATAAATATTTAGGGTTTTAGAAGAATGATTTTCTCGATGTAAAGCTCCTTTGGCATAAATAGGTCGCTATAAAATAATGGATGATATTCCTGAAAATAAATAAATAAACTGAAGCTTGTTTCATCGTTCGCTGTTCCCATATAAATATGCATCAATACTTGACGGTGATTTACAGTCTTGTAGATATTCACAAGACAAATTACATTTCATAACGTGATAGATAACGAAAATCATTTCCTTCCCATTGGTGCTCTAAAGAACGATGACTAGGAAAATGCATAATATAATCGGCGCCTTGATGATGATGAAAGTATCGCTGGACTCAAGAAAAGAAAATTAGGGAATTTATCAAACATGACATCTTCAATGAAACTTTTAATGAAGTGCTCGATTTGCCCTTCTCGATCTATTAATGATCCGAAGTGGTTTCCTTCCGCGTGAATAAGCTCCGAATCCCATCAGTGGGTAAAACAAATTTTGGATGCTCAACCGAAACAAATCAACTCACAATTACATTATTTGATGATTTCAAATCACATATTATTCATATATTTAGAGCGTTGTTGTGGTATATTTTGGGAAATTAATGATAGTTTATTGAGTGGCGAGCTCAGTAGGTAAGTTTAACTGGGAAAACTCTGAAAACGCTGAAATCCTTTTATTTTTTTTTGCACGATCGAAGGGATAATGAACAGTAAAAAGTATTGATGAACATAATTATCAAACAATAGAGAGTATGGTTTTAAAGTAGCATGTGATTACGAGATTGTTGCTAGAGTAAACCATAACGACTAATTGTTTCAGTCTTGAGTGATCAACAATTCCATGACTGAGATTAAACGGAAGGAACAAATTCTCAACGATCCTGATTCCTTATCTGGCGCTCCCATCTTCTTCTTCTTATGATGTTGTCTTCAGAAGGAGACAACTATTCGGATTCGTTGCAACTCAAAGTGATTGAAATTGAAGTACCACCGTACCGCACTTCTTGCGAATGGGGGATCTCAATATAGTATTCAATGCCGAAATATATGCCATCTATGAATGTGCGGTTATGGTGAGATAAATGAAACCATCTGAATCTGTTCGGATAGTCAAGCAGCACTCAACGCCTGTGTTCTCGAGACTTGTCAGGTATACCAAGGAGATGACGTGGTGTCAACTTGATTTTCTTCACCTATCGTCTCAAGAACATTTTAAACAAACGGCATCAAATTGGTGATAAAAAGGTCTGTAATAGGTTTTTCATATTCAGAAAATCTGTATGTTGCTATTTCAATGCCCTTCCCGTTTCTTCTTTGGGTTCGTCGTAATCTTCCAATTGTGTTCCTAAGTAATGTTATCTTCTCACTAGTTCCTGTGGTCAAGTCTGTGTTATTACTGTGGTTTTTGCTGATGTGTAAATAAATTCGGATATCAATCCATAAGACTAACTCGTGCTATTTATATCTTCCATGAGTTTTTGAAGATCTTGAAGCCATTTACCATTTATAATATTATCGTCCCCGTCTTCTTCGACAGCTTCGTTGAAAATGCTCTCTGAGTGCATGTTAAACAAAATAGCCCTGCCGAATACCTCGTTGAATATCAATTTCTTCTGAATTGAAGCCATGAATGTTTACTACAGCTTTCTGATTCCAATATACAGGCTGAGTCAGTTTTTTGTAGACAAAACTTCAACAGGAGATAGAACAAGTGTTTTTAAGAAGAAAAGTTCCCATAAACATATGTCGTAGAAGGCTTCGTTTTCGAGATACGGTGTTGAAATTGAAAAGAAATTTAGTTTTCTGCGAATATCTCCGGAACCGTTTATCGTACAAAAGACAGCTTCTGTAAGCATTTCCTACTCATAGTAAGCTATGTTCTGCGGGATAAAAAAACTTTTTTTACTTTTAATTGGTGAAGATTTTGAAGGGGTAGTGGGTGTATTTCTCCCCAGCTTCTACGCCAATGGAAAAAGTACGGTTTTGAGAAAACCATTTGAAACGCCAATGTTTTCTACACAAAAAAGGTACTCCTGGTCATAAGCTCTAAAGCTGACCGTTTTCGAGAAAAATTAACTTTTATGTTGAAAAACATGGTCAATCCTTTGGTTTTGTTACTTGTTCTAACGTTTGAATAAATTTTGTTTAATTAGTAAGAATTGACCATGTTTTTCAACACAAAAGTTGATTTTTCTCAAAAACGGTCAACTTAAAAACTGACTCACCCTGTATATTCTTTATTTTCTGGATTTTATTAAAGTTGAAATCTGTTTGTTCTGGAACGTCAATGTTCTACTTTATCGGACAAGTTTTTGTGCTCAATAAAGCAACTGGTGCAATCCAACATTCATACCTAGGCATCCTTGGATTAGAACATCTAACCCAAAAAAAGCTTTTCTTGTACTTAAAGTGTTTTATCAGCTTAATTTATATTCAATTATAATAAGATAGTCAGCTACTTCGATTTCAGAAATTCTGTATTCACAATATAATGTGTATTCTGTTTGAACCTTTTTTATGTGGCATCAACAGCTTGAACGTTATGTTTGTTGTCACTCGGTACATTCCTGTACCTTAGCAACTGTAACAAACATCACTCGATGAACCGAATAGCATAGTTGGGTTCATAATGAATATGTGGAAAAAAATTCTTGGAGTAGAAGACGCTTTAATGGATACGATATAGTGAATAAATTCAAATGTGGCATGGGTTGTAGTCGCGGGTCATTGCCACACTTATTTATCCAGCCAGGAAACTCATCAAATTCGATTTACAAAACTATATTTCATTCTGCGTTTTTTACGGCTTTCCCTTCTTCTCTATACGTAAAATTACCACTATATCGTTCGGTAGTTTGCTGGAATATGAATGATATATATACGAATAATATTTTGGTGAGATAAGCTCTATATTGCATTCCTTTCAATGATCCACGTCAAGTTCCTTACTCCATAAATAGGGGATGTGCAATGGTCGATTGAGTTTCCTCATGAAACACTGGTACATGGATCTTGAAAAGTTATGAAATCTACAGAGATTGGATTACATTGTTCAACACTATGATCGGAGCTTAGGAATTATCTTTTAAGCATATTAAGTACTCGTTGAAAGCTTTACATAGCAGTTACCAGTTTTACGATCATTGGCGAAGTTTAACAAATACACGGATTGACGATAAACGATCGAGCGTGGATTATGTAAAACTAGTGAGAAAATTACTTTCCAGGAAGTTCAGAATAGTCTCATGATCATATACATAAGGCTATTGACTGGAAGTACATATCAAACAACTAAAGTAGCTTAGCTATTGCTTCTTTTAGAAACGGGTAAATACTGAATTCAAGGGAAAAAGACTTAACAAAATACATTTGGATGATGAAGGATTACAAAAAAACGAGGCAGCAATGTTACGAGCACCAGCCTACCGAATCAGGTAATCAGATACATTTTTATAGAACATCTAAAATGATCTAAAGCAGTACCTAGGCTTGCGCATATACTTGTACCTAGAAAAATTAAACTGCTATCCTTGTTCTCTCAAGAACAAGATAGCTGTTCTTTCCATAGAAACCAAGAAAAGTGTGTAGATCTTTGAGAAATATGAATATTTTTGATTCATACTGGAAATGGAGACATCAATTACATAAAACTATACCGAGAAAGATTGCAAAGCTTGAATTGATATAATGTAAAACTTAATAAATCTCTATTCCACTTTCTCTGAACTTTCAACTGCGTTTATATCAATTCTGAAAATTTAGAGCTTGTTGACATTGATATCAGTATTCGATATTATCAAATTACAGATAATTAGGAAAAACATTGACATCGAGGAAGAAGTGGCAGTTTCAGGAGAAATTGATGGTATAAAATAAAATACGTGTTCAAGAAGGGTGAAATGGCTTCCAAACCAGGCTCTTAAGCCACATCACAAATAAGACAGCATATAACCGCAATTAAGATCATACCTGATTATTATCGTTTTATAGTGGCGCCCAACGTGGGGCTAGAAAATTTGATTTGTTATACACTATAAATAAGAAACGATCACCCTTATTCCCCAAAAATACTGTTAAAGTAATAATCAATACTATTGGGGATTAATAATGCGAACAAGTGGTTACTCTCACCTGGAGATAAATCTAAATTCAATAAGTTTCTTTGATGCATATTCGATATTATCAAATTCCAGGTAATCAGAAAAACATTGACATTGAAGAAGAAGTGGCAGTTTCGGAAGAAATTGATGGTATAAAATAAAATACGTGTTCAACAAGGCTGAAATGACTTCCAAACCAGTTTCTTAAAAATCGCATCAAAAAGAAGACAGCATCCAAAGAAATGGAGTGTATAGTGGCAAGTAAGAGCATACCTGGTTGCATAACAGTCTTGAAACACCAACCTCCTTGTATTTAAGTAAAGTGATAGTATCTGAATCAAATGCATGAGTATTACATATATCTGTACCTTCATTGTTATCTAGTTTTATAGCTATGAGTATTTGCCTTCCTGTTGGATTGACCACCCACTGCATAATTAGTACAAAGGACTTCGAGTACACTCAGTTTTTGATTAATGAGTAAAAGTATTGAGTAACCCTTTTCACAGGAAGATAACGAAGTAAATAGTTAGAAGGTTTCAAAAAGAATGCAATAATTTGAATTTAAATTAATAGATAACTTGATAATGATTCTTGAGCCAGGTTCGAATTATATATAAATTTTAGCGAAATAGGTCACAATAGCACATATGCTAATTATTTTTGTCTTTACGTACGTTACATTTTGGTTTCAGTCCCATTCAAATATCTCTTGAACTGACTTCGAATATTATAAGAAAATTGCTATACAGTCTCTTGATTCGACTACTCGTGTTTCTGTTCATTTCGGCGACGTGGACATTTTTAATTGAAATTAATGAGATAATGACGGTTTGTGCCTGATACAATTAGTTTCAATATATTCCGTTTAAGACATTGATAGTCTTCTGATGATGGTCGTAAGGCGGAAAACATCTATTACAGCGGAAACTCTTGTTGCCGATCTTTCTATATGTGGAAGATAGTATAATCTTCATTTTGATTGATACCCACTGATAATATTTTGAAATATATGATGCTGGCGCATCTATAGCTTTCACGTATTTATAGCCGGGCAAAATGAATACCAAGCTACCAAATATGACCGACTGAATGTTTGACAGACGACATCCTTCATTTTCAAATATAATGATTTTCTGATCTGTGTTCGCTGTTCTTATGTCTTTGGATCATTGTTTTTCCATATCGAAAATAAATTCAGTTACTGTTCCTTTTTAATTGAATAATCCTTTTGGAATATGTGGAGTTTACAAGAAGCTACTGTGAAACGATACATAGCTTATTAGATTTTCGGTTCCAGCTACGTGGTTACCAAATTAAATAAATGTCAATCCAAGTGGGTTTTCCTTGGAGATATTTCTCAACAACTGTTATTTATGGCACGAATATGACATAATATTCGTACTATCAAATGAGCTGGCCATCTATAAGAGGAATATGGGATGACGTTTTTGTTAGAATTAATTAAAGGAGTTACTGTCAAGTTAATGTTATTAGTTTTCTCAACAAATTGTAACTGTAGATTCATTATATATAAAAACGTCAACTCTTCAAAGTGATTCCATGAAATCCAATCATAAAATTATTAATATCCTTTTATAGTGGCGCCCAACGTAAGGCTAGAAAACTGAAGGAAGAAAAGATTTGTTGGATCTGTTATAAACTATAAATAAGGAACAATCACCCTTGTCCACTAAAAATACTGTTAAAGTAATAATCAATACTATTGGGGGTTAATAATGCAAACAAGTGGTTACCCTCACCTGGAATTAAATTTTAATTGAATATACGTATTTCTTTTTCCCTTATACATTTCCATCCCTCCTAAATTACCTAGATATTTGCCGGTGCTGTGTTTCAAAAGTGATAAACTTTCTTTAGAAATTGTGTGTGTGCATTTGAAATATGTTCGGGTAATTCTGATTTTTCACCATTATTATTCTTTATATGAACATAATGTTTGTTATACCAAGTTGGAACATTTTCTTCTAGTTTGGCCCACATAGCATTTTCAACATGACTCACAATCGATTTGTAAAGCTCGGATTGTATTATGTGGTGTTCAAGTTCTTTGGGTCCGTAGCTATGGGTAGTATAGTATTAGTAAACGTGGAGTCACATGTATGTCACATTACATTGGCATGATCTCAGTCATACTCTTAATACATCATTCTTCTACATTAAACTCTTTTATACTAACTATACTAAAAAAGGTGACATTGACGATGTAACAAATTATAGACCGATCTCACTTGTACCGATATTTTCGAAAATACTGGAGAAGGCAATGTGTAATCAGATTGTAAATTATTTCGAATCGAATAACCTGTTTTCTAATAGTCAATATGGTTTCCGTAGTAAAAGAAGTACAACGGATGCTATTGCTGAATTTATAAATAATACTCTTCAATGTTCTGAGTCGGGGTTATATACATTATCACTTTTCCTTGATTTAACGAAGGCTTTCGACTGTGTCTCTCATACGGCTCTACTGGAAAAACTTGTGCGCTACAATTTTGACGGAAACAGTAGAGAACTTTTTCGTTCTTTTTTATCAAATCGATATCAGTCAGTTTGTGTGGATGGCAGATGGTCAGATAAAGAAGAAGTTAATATGGGAGTACCACAGGGCTAAATCTTGGGCCCTGTGTTGTTTTTAATATTTATAAACGATTTCCCAGACTATCTGTCTTTCTGCATTAGCATACTGTTCGCAGACGACTCTACTGTTTCGGTCGCTTGTGATGATCGGTATAAGATGGATGAATTGTGTGAGATGGCGCAGTCGGAAGCACTTGAATGGTTATATTTAGTCTGAGACATGTTAAAAACTCTAGCGTAAAGTGCTTAGGTATATTTTTGGATACAAAACTAGGATGTGCATGTCAATCATTTGGCATCTAAACTTGCGAAGAATGTCTTTGTTTTACGAAATTTAAAATCGTCGGTAACCCTAAATGTTTTAAAGACAACCTATTTTGTATTATGCGAATCTCATCTCAGATATGGTTTGTTAGTCTGGGGAAACTGTGCTTTATTTTGAACGCATTTTCGCTTACAAAGGCGAGCCATTAGAATTATTCATAATGTAAAATATAGGGATTGTTGCAAAGAGTCATTCAAAAAATTTAAGATTTTAACTCTTCCTGGTTTATTTGTTATGGAGTGTTGGCTGTATGCACACAAACATTCCAGTTCTTGGGAGTTAGGCAGCGACATACATACTTACAATACCAGATTTAAAAATAACGTACACGTTCCTTTTGCCAGACTGAGCAAATCGCAAAATGGTCCCAACTACCTAGCCTGTAAATTTTTCAATAAATTGCCTTTGGACTTAAGATCTCTTCCTTTGAATAAATTTAAATTAAAAATAAAACAAATTTTATTAGAAAATATAATTTATTCTAGTCATGATTTTTTAAACTTATCTATTTAATATTTAAACAATATCTTATAAAAAAAATTTTGCTAATCTATATATTTATATAATCTTTAAATTATTCTTGTGTTGACCTGTGTATATACTTTGTATTTTGCATCAATAAATTACTTACTACTTACTTACTAACTTATCCTAATTGCGTTCGTTCACTATATACAAAGCATCAAGGTGGAGCCTTGTTTTCTTATGAAGGTTGACATTGACTTCTCATCTTCTCATCTATATGTTGCGTATTTATTATCACAACATTTCTATTTACTATATCGATAGCGTACCTAGGTCACGGTACCGATCTAAGAAACTAGAGCGAATTATAGAATTATTAAATAAATGGAATCTAATGAAATAATCTCTATTATTCCATTACAGTTCAATACCCAACAATCTTGTGAATCAAACTAGAAAGAATATTCTTACTTCGTATAGAGAACATTTTGCTCATATAAAGAAAAATAATGATGAAATTATTTTAAATACAGGTCACACCATTTTTCATGAAATGTTATTACTTTTGGAACACAGGAGGTACCTACAAATATTCAGGCAATTCAGAATGTAAGGAAGATGTATCTCCAGCTGAGGGTATGTAACCCCTGGTTTGTATTATTAGCACCAAATTGTATTCAAACTGAAGCTGAAAGGTCATCAGCACTAACAGTATTATTAAGGATGATTTTTTTCTCATTTATAGTGTTCTAGTATATCCACATTATGAACCCTTTTATAGTTCATGATATTCACAACTGAATATTGATATAATATAATATTGATTCTGTATGATAATAAATGAAGGAAAGCGTCGAAGGGCTCTCGGAATAATCGCATCAATATGAAAACACGCTCGTTCCGGTAGCTTGCCGTGCGAAAAGTGCACGAGATTCTGATCTAGATGACTTATTCGGAAATTGTATGTTATTCTTGTTACTAGATTAGATTTTACGTCACAATGGCGGTGAGGACTAGCGTGCATTAACACGACGTATTTCAAATTGCTTCAAGAATGTGGCAAGCTTATCGAAGTTTATATTATAATGTAATAGTCTGCAGATGAAGCATTGTATGGTTCGGTACAATGAAACACATCCCACTTAATTGTACGGTCTACGTTGTAATCTACATATTGGCAAGTAAAAACATTGTTTGAATTATACGATTAATTCCCCGGCTCATGCGCCATTTTTTTAGTTTCTCAATTTGAGTAATGGAACCGTGTCCTCTAAAATATTCAACATTCATTTGTGACCTCCACTCGATGGGAGAAATTCAACGATAACACTTTCACTTTTAGAAGATGCCTATATATAAACAGTTAATTTTACGTAAAAACTACAGAAACGGTGCTGCAATTCGAATTATTGAAAATTTCTATTGATACTATAGGGATACTGTCAGAGTTGTCTTCGGCAAGTGAAGAATAACTGGTGATATGAAGCCTACGACAATTTTCAGCGATTCAAAGTGGGGGGACACTTTCAAAATTCCTAGCAACAGTACTATATTCAGTATTATGATCATATAAACTATACTCATTAGGTATACAAAGGGCATTATTGGAGTGATTAAAAAGCTACCTTACCAACAGGAAACAAATAGTAAAGCTAAAACTTTTTTTTAAGAAATTAATGTTCCTTCTGGCGTGCCTCAGAGGTAAAATTTAGGGCCATTGCAGTTTCTTCTTTTTATCAACGATATAAAGTACGTTTTCAAGGTATGTCGTTTTATAATTTTGCCGATGATTTGAAACTTTTCTATGTCATTGAATCTGTTTTAGATACTCTAACAGTTCCGAAAGAGTCAACAGGGATGGAGCTCAATGCTAATAAGTGCTTTGTAATGAGGTTTTATGAAACCAATAGTTTTGTGGATTTCGATTATTATATCAATAACAATATCTTAGCTAGTAAAACAGAAATAAGGGATCTTGGTGTTATTATGGACAGGAAGCTTACTTTTAATGCAAATTGTGATTATATAGTTAATAAATCACTTAAGTCTTTAGGTGTTATAAAAAGAGTTCTTAGCGATTTTCATAACATTGCTTCAATAAGATATCTTTACATATCCTTGAGTATTGCTCTTCTATAAGGTTTCCTTCTTATAATGTTCACCGCATGAAGATTGAAAAAGTTCAACATAAGCTCTTAAGATTTGCCGCCTTAAAATGTATATTAGATTTCGTGACTATAAATTCGATTACGACTTGGTGGAATCTATTCTGAATATTAAAAATTAATATTACATAGAAATCATAATGATCTGAAACTTTTATTCAAGCTTATAAATGGGTTCCTTAACCGTCCTGATTCACTATATCAAATTGATTTCTGCATTTCCCAAAGAAATTCCCACTCGGCTAATATCAATATATTTCACACACCACATAGCAGAACAAAATACATAATGCATTCTCCATTTTGTCGTATTTTAACTACCGCAAATCATCATTCAAATAATCTCAATTTTTGGAATATTTCTTTGGCTGCTTTTCAAAGATCTTTAACTGGTTCAAGGAACATAAGTCATATAATTACGAATGTATCGATATGTCTGTGTATATTTGCAATGTAAACTCTTCATTTTATATTATTTTTATTCTTTTTACGATACATTATATTTACTAAATTTATTATACTGTAAAAGGGTTCGTCCCTCTAATAAATGAATAAATAAATAAGCTGTTATACGGAAGAATGTCAACTGAGGTGCAAGAGATTTGCACTCACGTTGTCCCACCTATAAAAATTGAGCAATATATTTGTGGACAAATTCTAATGAAAAAAACATTCGAGAAGCTCAATAATCTTATTGTTTTTGACTAAGAGCCGTGCTTCTATATCATAAAGCTCAGATGAACTGCATTGATGTCAATAAAGATATCACTAATTCCAATCGCAACAGTTAAACCATATTATTTACGATTAAATTTAATGAGGTTAATATCCAAGCGAACAAATACATCTAACAGTGATTAATATCAATTATACTACCTTCGGTCGTTGTATTCAGTCTCTCAGTGGAGAAGAAAATATAAATTTATCGCTTTCAGACCTTTGAAGGAGACAAAAATAATGGCAGTTAAGTGTACGTTCAGTATATAATGGACGTATGGGGGCGTAAAGAATTAAGACGTAAATATCGACGCCGAACCTAATTTCGCTTTGTAATTTTTATATTTTATACCTTAAACATTGTTCGTCGTAAAACAATTATTGCCATATCGGATTTTTCCACCCCAATTTACTGCCAAAAGGAAGCAAATTCAGTGCGGCTCGATACAGAGCATAAAAATACCATTAATGGGCGGATTTATTACTGGTTTCTGTTTAAAGCATTTCAAGAGCTGAGTCTGCAATTTATGCCAAAACCTGGTCTGAATTTATTAACGTTCGGGCTTAAGAAAATTAAAGAGGGGACCATAGCGTTCGAAAGAACATTTTGCTGATGATGGTCATTATTATCAAAATTCATTAATAACATTATCCATTGGATAACTCGATTATATATAAATACAATTCAATCCAAAACAGAAACAAATGGATTCATTATCGAAATTACATATGAAATTTTTCCAGTTTCAACGATATTTACTGTTAGTGTCAGTCATATCTTTCAGAACCATCGATGTACCATGAAAAAAATTAAGTCTGGTAGGAAGAAGTTCGGCAGGTTCGAACTTAACAATGAAGGGGTGACTAGTTTGAGGTCGTCTACTTCGCTTATCTGGAACCCATCGTAGTGAAACAACAGACGAGAATTCTGATTAACACCGACCATGGGAATATCTACAGAAAAAAGAGAGATCTCCCACCTTTCTACGAAGCTCTAGAGAAGGCAATGAACTCGTAAGTTGGACATTATCAATCAAATGGATATAATCCAAGAGCTTCAGCGTATGTTTGGGAGTCGAACTCCAAACATGTGGGCAATACTCCAGGAAAGGTCGAATCCAGTGGCGGCTCCTCGAAGGAGGCTAAGAAGGCTCAGCCTCCTCACCAATTTATCTTAATGATCATTCTCCATTTTATTTCCTGTTTCTCTGATAATTTTTAAAATTTTACAATTAATTCCCCTTCCTCAGTAGTTATTTTTAATCTGGCAACAGTGCCCTGAGGCTAGACTCTCTATATATCTCAAACGCAGAGCATGTGTTGTTCAACGCAGTTGCCGTTTTTCCGACCAGTCCGAACGCCAACTGGGTGAATCAGCGAAAATGGCAACACCCTCTTGAGGCTAGCCTGCGGCAGCCGCTAGCAATCTATGAAATACGAGACGTGCGTTCTGCCGACTGCTGAGTAGGTTAGTCAGTGCTTGTTTATGTGTTGTCACGCCACGCGAAGTAAGGTTAGATTGTTGTCTGTTGTAAATTTAAAATGAGTGTTAGTGAGTTAATTGCTGCCTTTTAGAAAATCCGTTTAGTGAATTAACATATGATAAAAGTGTTTCTTTCAAATAAACGGCCTTTACCGGATTTGAAAGGATTAGTAATGTCAGGTAGGTAACTATCAAAAACGATCATTGTTAATAATAATACTAGTATTGACAAGACGAAGTTATCATTGATTTCCCTGTAATGCTCCAACTCGATGGAACTTTACATCACGTGCAGTATTTACCATCCATAAAAATAAAGACAAATTAATTGAAACATTTGACTTTGTATTAAACAGTGATGACTTATCAACAGATCAGGTTTCATTAAATGCTGCTGGGTTTAAAATCTTATTTATAAAATGAAGAATTTTTGTTTTTTCTTGATAATTTTAAATTAATATTTCAACAAACTGATCTTATTTTTCAAATTTTACAACATAAATTCACTGATATAATTTATTCAAAAGATCGTTTGAAACATCTCATTGGAAAAATTTCAAGTTTCCGTAATACAGAATTTCATTTTAATATTTTATTTGAAAATTTTTCAACTGATGAGGCTCCTCCCGCGAAAAGGAGGAAAACATATAATTTGGTAGACAAGAAACTACATTATAAACAACTTTTTTATGAAATTTTAGATACTATTAAAGGTCAAATTGAGATTCGATTTTCCGATTTACATAAATTGAAGTTTTTTGACTTGACGAATAGAAGATTTTTCGAATCTTTTTCAAAAGAGTTCCCCAATACACTTTAAGATAACTTGGTTCTAAAATATAAATTTTTTGATAAAATAGCACGGCACAATGAATTATGCGTTATATACTCGAATAAAGATGTTTTAGGCCAGTACGACAGTCACGCCGATATGATAAAATATATGATAGACACTGATTTGCAACAAGTTTTACCTCAGTTTTATAAACTACTTTGTTTGACAGTCACCATTTCTGTCACGTCGGCATCGGTGGAGAGATCATTTTCTACTCTCAAACGAATTAAAACTTACATGCCAAATACAATGGGCCAAAGTCGTTCATACAATGTTAGTTTAATATCTATTGAAAAAGATTTAGTAAAACACTTAAAACAAAATGATACATTTTATGATAATATTATTGATCATTTTTCGCAAAATAAAGACCGTAGAATTCCGTTAATATGTGAAAAAATGTAATAAAATTAATAAAAAAAAACAAAATATGAAAAATTCCAAAAAAAAGAAAAAATATTAAAAATCCAGAAAAAATAAAAGACAAAAAACGAACAAAAAAATTTTTTGCCAAGAGAAACTCTTTACCTCCACATTGGTTCTTGCTGGGTAACAATTAATTTTGTCACTGAAGTAGCTGGTACGGTCGCTGTGCAAAGGTTAAAAGGCTGTGAATAGAGTATATTTTTACAAAAACGTTTTATGTCCAGCCTCCTCTCTAAAGAATTCACGAGCCGCCACTGGTCGAATCTGTGTCTTGTAGATTATGAGGAGCTGCGAGGATGTGAGATAGCTTGGTTATGAAGTAACAAATCAAATAATTGTTCTGAAGATACAAAACGCTGTCAAATTATGATGTAGACGATTTAAGTTCACATCAATGTATATAGACTTTGTCCACTATATATTACTCAAAATAATCCAGGAACGAGGTAGCTACCATCATTTTTCATAATCAATTAATCAATAATTAATGCCAAACATAATGTTCTGGACTTGCAGTAAATAATATAAGATATTAGTAGAAACGGAGAAAAGATTTTTCTTATTAAATTACATCACACGCCCCAAAATATTTTTAGGGAGAAACTTAATCTGTAGCAGTTTGTACTAAAAATGTCAGTTTGATGATCTACAGGTTAAAGAATTTCGCGTTACATATGAATTGCATAATGCTATTCCAACGAGCAAAGGTTTTCTGGGGTCACGGTTAAAAATTACATAATGTATCGGTTTTGTATTTGTGATGTAGCATTCCAGAGACTATTATGTACAATATACCGAACAATATGTTGGCCGGGAGATTTATTATTTGCTTTTATACTGTTCACCGTTGAATACCAATGATACTGATTATAATTTTGCATAGGCGAGTGGAACGCGTATGCGGATGCTCTTTCGTCTGGTGTATTATCTTAACTGAATCTCGTTAAAACTTTTTCAGAAATGCCGGATGGATCTGGGAATGTATAAATAGGAAGTTCTGATATATCTCTACATATCCTTATTTGAATATTTTCAATATTCTCGTATTTTGACGTTTCCTCCATTTATATTTTATGTTCGTCCAATGTCAATATTTCTCGACTTTAAACATTATTTGGATGATGCTCTGAAATGTGACTTAATATTGCTTTCACGTATTTATATCCCGTTTATTATTCCTGAAAACATTCATTTCGTTTGCCAAAACTGCGATTGAACTTGATTCTCTTAAACACACGCTTGATTTCTATTCTCAGCCCTTTCAAGATGTGATTAAGTAGTTGAAAGAGAACTCATTTTCATCTCAATATTGAATGATAAACAATTACAACTGAGATTTTGCGACTCATCTACGTTTCGCTTCACAAGTTATCAGAACAAACTCTGCAATTGTTATTATTGTTGCAGGTCGTTCACCTTAAAAATAAAGAAGGGAAGGGGCGATTTGATAATATAGATCCAGAATAATAGCAAATACACTTGCCCATGTAAATATTTCTACTTCCCTCACTATACATAATATAAGAGAAGAATTCTAATCGGCCCAAAGGAATTTGAGTCATTTGTGTCGTTCTTTTTGGTCGTATGAATTTCAAATTTTACGAATCACTTCAAAGTGGTGAAAATATGAACTGTATCAATTTGTGACACGGTAATCCAGTTTCTAGTGGTACTTTTGACAACCATCTTTCCTTTTTTTGGAAGTAGTATTTCATTAAACCATCACACTGTATTTTTTCTACGGCCATGACACAATACTGCTCTTTCCTAACTGTTTTTGATTAAACAATGAGGTACATTGTATGCCTTCAATTTCATTTCCTCACCTGATAACACAATGAAGTCATTGTGTTTCATTGTGTTTTTATTTTACAATTTATCACGTCTCCCATGGAATGTCAAAATTCAAACAACGAATACTGACAGCTCTGTTTACTTAGATTTTTGAACTTGAATCAAACGATGAGCAGCGAAAGTGACGTAGAACTGACTCCCCCAGAAATTATTGAAGCCGCAAAACAGGCATCTACTTCAAGATCCTATATTTTGGAGCACAAGGAAAATACAAACATGTCATTGCCATGCCCAGATGCTTCAAATATAACATTTAATCACTGTAACAATATAACTGTGAATATTGTTAATAATTAAATTGTATTTTGACATTTTTAATATACCTAATTAAATTCAAAGTTCAAAATTCTGTTGTAAAATCATTTCGCTAATATATTATGTTATAGCCGTAGAAAAAGTATATTGTATAACTTGCACGGAATGCTCATTTCCCACTCGTATGATTTGCAGCATTCGCCTACGGCTCATGCTGCAAACTTCATACTCGTGGGAAATGACTATCATTCCGTGCTAGTTATACAATATACTATTCTGGCTATAAATATATATCACAATCATATATTTAACCAACTTCTATTGGCCAAGGGACGTCATGGATGTGACGTCACAGTATATTGTATGTGTTTATTCTGTGGCATTGAACTATACTCTATGCAGTATAGCTCAATGCTCTGTGGTATCATGGAAGTAAGCTTATATAGTGCCAATAGTTTTGACAGATTATGTGACTGTGAATGTCAGCTTAAAATGAGGTTATATTATAATGTCAACCTGACAGCGGGTGTCAGTATAAAACAGAGTTGTGAAATAAATTATGCAGAACATTCGGATTAAATTTCAATTTAACGTACAATAGTCTATCAATACCTGTTTCTAAATCATTTTCAATACATTTTATGTTCCTACAATCATATATTTGAGCATTCGACCCGCAGAAGTGTCCGAAAGCAAAATATTGTGCTAACAAAAGTAAGAGAAGTTAGAGATAGGTTGATCACGACTCATTATATTCTTGTTTGTTAATAAACATACATTTCGATAGCCTCTATGTGGCATATAAAATTTGTTTTCAATGTTGAACATCATTTTGTCTGAAAATTCCATGATTTATTATTGATCACCCAAGTACGATCCTCGGACGATCAATAACTGTGGACACTGTATTATTCAATTGTTTCATAACCTTCAAAATTAATTCACTGGTCCAGGTTTAACCCACATGTTTGCATGGTCATTGGCAATTTGATTAAAATTCTTCTAGTTTTCTCCAAATTTAATTTGGAATGATATTTTGCACATCAATCATTCAAAACGAGCAGGGCCGCTCGGCTGTCAGTGTAGATATATAACCTTTTAGTCTCAGGTTTTCCAGGGCTCACAGTTACCTGAGCACCTAGGAGAACATTAAACCCCCTTCTGGGTGTGCACGAGTAGACTCGGGCTCTGCTAGACTCGCTAGACCTGGACCCTTCGGTGAACCAAATGAATCCCCTTGGCGGAAGTGTTCCGGAGTCCTTGTTCTCCCAGTTCTTCTTCTAATGTTTGGAAGCTGACAGCAGGTGCTAACGTATCCTGTTTCAGTCGGAGGATCGGGCAGCTGCCAACAGCCCAATCCCAAGTTTTGGATGGACCGCGAGGCACAGACGCATCGACCCTTTAGCACAGACCAGCACATTAAACAGACCAGCATATTATACACATCATAGAAGGTCGTCTACGCGAAGAAACTAACATGTTCGTAACAGGACCGTCTTGAGAATATATATGACCCTAGACTTACAATGCACTTGGCCCTGCCATTTACCCATCAAAATTTTGAAAATATGTTCACGTGTATCATTATTATTATTATTAATCAGACAAAGGGAAAAAGGTTTCGTGTTAAAACAATGATGTTCACAAATTATAGTGAAATGGGAAAAAAATGGAAATTAACAGTGGTGACTTAGAAGTTAAAATTGAAGTATTATTTTATTGTTGTTATCTTTGACCTAACACTGTAGTACTTATTCAACATGTCGCACCAACACGAATTGTTTAGGATTAGTTGTATATCATCCTTAATCAGAAAAATCGAATTTGTTTAACAGGTGTATTAATAAAATGGTGTGAAGCCCTATACGTGAGAGGCTCTAGGCTGCAGCCTTCAGGGTATGTTACCAAAAATGAGCCTGGTTAGGGAGCTGGATAATTCACTATAAAACTCAACCCAAATCGATCAAAAGATACAGTTATGACCATTTTTAAAGTCTTAATGAGGTACGTTTAAAGTAGCATAACGTTAAATGTACAAATGTTCGTTCCAATTTATTATATGAAATGTTAAACGTTCGTCGGAATTCTCTCGAGTTCGAACAACACATGTTTCAATAATGAGGGTATATGTTCATTGTTGACGACACGCAATTCTGGAATACAACCTACATACAAATGCTAATAATAGACGATTGATAACGATCTGGCAATTTGATAAGGGTCATTAAAATTACTACTTCCATTCAATCCCTTACGATGAATTTAGAATAAGCTTAACATCAATAATAATGTTATTAACCTCACATCACAATGGAGGCTTCTCTGGGTAGCCAAAAGAGGCTGAGCCCCACTATCCAAATCAAATCCACGAACAGATACATACTATTATACAGTTATACTTATTTTAACAAGATTCATAATAATAGTAATATTAATGATAAATAATCTTTATTCGTGAGACCAAGAGAAGTATAAATATTTCAATTTTGAAGTAACAAAATTTTTCTATAAGACGTGAATTTAGTGTGTTTTGAAAACTTCTGTAATCGAGATTCCTTGCATTTTGCAGAACATGGTTATAAATTCTAATCGATTCGTTTTTCGTGGTTTTATGAATCTGAGTTAGTGCAGTTTGGTCTTGTAAGAGAATGTGTTTATGACAAGTTCCCTAGTTGTGTAACAAACTATGTTCCTAAAAAAATTCTTCATAATGTTTCTTAAAGAAGCAGGCACATTCTAGGATATAAATTGAAGAGATGGTTAGTATTCTGTGTCTTATAAAATATGGTCTGCATAACTCTCGATATTTTAGTTTGAAGATATTTCTTATACATCTTTTTTGCAGTACTTTGATTCTATAAATGTCTGTTGAGTCACCCCAAAAAATTATAGCATATTTGATTACAGAATTTACGATTACTTACATTATTTTCCAAGACCCTCAACTGGTAGCACAAGCATGATACTTTCGATGCCATTTGATCAATATGGCTCTTCCACGTTAGTCTAGAATCGAAGTAGAGCCCCAAGAATTCTATCTCATATATGTTAATGCAATTTTGTTACATTCAAGTTTTATTTGCTTCAAACGTGCATGTGAGGACTGAAACTGCACCATTTGACTTTTTTCTACATTAAAAGTCTAATATATTTGTGTCAAACCAATCCTTCAAAATTTGCAATAACTGCTCTATTTTAATTTGTAAAGTTCGTGTGGTTCACGGACGTTCTAAGACTGGCGAGTCTAACGGGCCCCGAGTCTACTCGTGCACACCCAGAAGGAAGTTTTTAGTTTCCCTATGTACCCACACAACCGTTTTCCAGGCTCAGGTCTGTCCAATACGGACCTGTGCCCTGGAACACCTTAGATTAAAAGACCGAGGTAGGCGGTATTACATCTGTACTGATAGCCGAGTGGCCCTGGGCGCACTTTCCATAAGAGATATCAGTCCATGCAAAAGCTTAGCCTTTGGCACTGCCTTAGGCCTGCTGGACTGATTATTGTATCGAGGGCGCACAATGGACCCAATCAAGCGATCCAAGAGTCAGATAATTCAAGAGACTGTACACAGGTTGTTAACTCTTTGGTAAATAATATCGCTTCAGAAATCTTTGTTACAAAGATAAGCTGTACCTAAATCAATTAGAAGGGTCAGATTTTTAATTGATAAACCAAATGGGTCATTCAATAATTAATTAAAATTAATGAAAAATTATTTTATTGGTCTTGTATCCGAAAGGTGGCAAAAGAGACAAGTCCTGCCAACTGAACGGGAAAGAAGGTCGGGGTTTCAATACCCCCAAGTTTATGATAAAATTAATTTCAGCGAGAAACAACAGAAGTACTATGTTCCGGAATCATGAAACATAAATAATACCTCAACATCGTTCTAATTTTAAGCATCATCATCAAATATGGAAGCCAAAACACATTGTGCGGTGAAGCTTAGCGCAAACCGAACTACCATCACAATCTTGTTAATCCCAACACTGCACGAAATCCGTGGGCAGCGCCGAATGAAGATACGATTTAATCGTTTCGTAAAAAAACCTGGAACAAGAAACACCCTCTAAATTAAACTGATAAAAGATGCGCTTACTTAATTCAAGTGCTATCTCTCGTCCGTCTTTATTAAGGATTCATGTGTTCCCTTGTCAATCCGGAAATTGTCTCAGTCTTAGGGTAGGCCACTAAAATTTTACGTGATCAATTTAGTAAAATTCGGAAGTAAAGTCAAAAAGAATTTCACATTCTCCGCTCGACGGAATATAAAATGGAAACCCATGTTTCCACATCTATCTGAATCGTTCTCGTATTTACTGGGTCACACTCTCTCCAATTTATCGTAATAAGTGTTGAGAAAATCTGCATGCCAAAGTTTCATGTGCTCGCATTGTTCTGAAACTTTTCACTAGTGATTTTTCTCGTAAAAGCGTAGTGGACGTAGCTACTAAATTGAAACAGCATTTGGAAATTGACCGATAGTATTGTAGGTGAAGGAATATAATCTGAGATTACGTGTCATCGGATATGAGCGACCATTAATATGAATAAATTATCAATGGATACTTATCAACTCTTAGTTAGAAACACGGCTACTTCTTCTGTGACCCACAACAATGATGAAAGAGTTTAATTTCGATGTTGCGAATTTTGGTAAGTTGTAGCGATATTCGAGATTATTGTAGACAGATAGAGAGATAGTGTTTATTATAGTATGCACTTGTGCAGGACGACCCTGGTAGTGACAAGAATAAGGCCTTATTGTCATTCAGGTTCGATGGGGATCATTGTGTTAGAATTTATAGAATGTTTCTAACAACATATTTATCAAACACAACGTTACACACTAGTTAACACTTAAAAACTAATTAATCAACTCAATTGGGTGTCAAATTTCGAATTGGCCAAAGTTACTTCTTTGCCTCTTTTTGTATTTCTGTTCCCATTTCTTACTTAGCTATACTTATCAACATTTGTTGTTGAATGTTATTTTCTATGATTAAGCAAGGACGCAATAAGTATATTACTGCAATCTGCAACATCAGCTATCTTGAAATAACTTACCCAATCTATTCAGTTCAATATGTGACATCAATTGTATATTTTTAATGATTATGTGTAATTGAATTCCATAACAAACATCGATTACTTATGATTTAAGAATTTAAAGTATAATTCAGATGTATGGTATTATCTCACACTGTGGACATAAATATTCCTCAAATTATTAGAAGGTACATTATATTATAAATATTGATATTAACCTGTATACTATACTAAAAAAAAAGGTAGTGCATTAAGGATTTTAAAATCAACTGAATTATAAATATATTAGATAAAATAATACATAAAAACAAGCTGTGTGACACACTATACAGGGTGAGTCAGTTTTTTGTAGACAAACTTCAACAGGAGATAGAACAGATGTTTTTAAGGAGAAACGTTCCCATAAACATATGTCATAGAAGGCTTCGTTTTCGAGATAGGGGTGTTGAAATTGAAAAGGAAATTTCGTTTTTTGCGAATATCTCCGGAACCGTTTATCGTACAGAAAACAGCTATCGTGAGCATTTTCTACTCATAGTAAGCTATGTTCTGTGCGGTACAAATCATAATTGGTGAAGATTTTGAAGGAGTAGTGGGTGTTTTTCTCCCCAAATTCTACGCCACTATGAAAAGTACAGTTTTGAGACAACCATTTGAAGCGCCAATATTTTCTACACAAAAAAGGTACTCTTGGTCATAAGCTCTAAAGTTGACCGTTTTCGAGAAAAATCAATTTTTATGTTGAAAAACATGGTCAATCCTTTGGTTTTGTTACTTGTTCTAACGTTTGAATAAATTTTGTTTAATTAGTACCATTTGACCATGTTTTTCAACATAAAAGTTGATTTTTCTCAAAAACGGTCATCTTTAGAGCTTATAACCAGGAGTACCTTTTTTGTGTAGAAGACATTGGCGGTTCAAATGGTTGTCTCAAAACCGTACTTTTTCCAGTGGTGTAGAAGTTGGGGAGAAAAACACTCACTACCCCTTCAAAATCTTCACCAATTAAGAGTAAAAAACAATTTTTCATCGCACAGAACATAGCTTACTATGAGTAGAAATTGCTTACAAAAGTCGTCTTATGTACGATAAACGGTTCCGGAGATATTCGCAAAAAACGAATTTTTTTTTCAATTTCAACACCCTTGTATCTCGAAAACGACATACGACATACGACATATGTTTATAGGAACTTTTCTCCTTAAAAACACTTGTTCTATCTCCTGTTGCAGTTTGTATACAAAAAACTGACTCACCCTGTAGATTTGAAATCAGCTATAGTGTTTTCCTCATTTTAAACTTACAAATTATTCCATATTGTAAATACATTTCTTAACAGAATTTGCTACATATTATGAGGAAAAATCAACAAATTCCTAGAAGATATTCGGTCTCCGGGTATCCCCAGATATTGCAGGAAAGATTTTGCATTTTGTAATCATCATTAGCTACCTTAATATCCTCACTCAAACAGTTGACAAGCATTAAACAATAATTTTTAATGAAATTCATCGATATCCAGGGCTTCAGGACCACTGTATACCCCGTGGTTGGTCCAAGGGGACCTCAGACAATTTTTTTGTGCATCATATTCGAGAAACCAATTCAAGTCGGTTTTCCTTATTCACCTCAAGAGTGCACTCACACTCAACAAAATGCATTTTTTTGCTTTAGAAATGCAATAAATTTTTTCTAAATTACTTCGGAAGGTAAATCTGCATTTGATTCGGAAATCGAATGCAGAAAACCGCATCCCAATCCATCCAAATGCGCCAGTGAAAGGGAAGGTGGAATGTTTTATTTCCTCGTCTATACAGAAATAATCATAAAATCATATGGAAATTTTAATTGACAAAAATGTAATTGATATTTGCTAAGATCTTATTGATTACAAATTCGATGAAAACGTCTCAAATAGTTGAGATATGGAATATTCATGAAATTTTTCTCAAATAATAATTACAAATTGCGCATCTTCCTCAAATAAATTTTAGAAGGAGAATAAAATATTTCAATTTTAAATGTTGATCTATTTTCAATATTGGAAGTGAAGTCGATGTGGTTTGATAGGTGGCTTAGAGAATATAGTTAATTTAGAGGCGAATGGAAACCATAAAATGTGTGCTTATACGTGGTACAAAAGCCTTCACGCGAACATGTTGAATTTACTGGCATACCGAAAGTACTGCCAGTATTAATTGTGTTGTTCAGCAGTTAATCCCAAGCTAAACTAGCAATGAGCTTTCGAAATCCCGACATGTTGCCTTGTTCGTGTTATGTACATGTCATAGATAGTAGTGCTAGAATATTGGAGCAGGTTAACAAAGTTTCTCGGTTGAAGCTTTCTCAATAAGGGTAATTAACATCCTTGATCCACAATTAGCTTAAATATATCAGTATTTACAATAATTATCTCAACCGACAATAATTGAAATTTTAATTATAAATACGCATTTCCGTAACTAAGTTGAAGTCCTGGAAGTGAAAAATTGGTTTAGCCGTTTTTTTATTTTTTACTTTGGCGTTTTTTCGGCTTTATTTCTCGACTATAGGATTAGCTTCAATAATGCAGCCATGACTGCTGCTGATTATTGTGTGCGTGATATTTCACTTTTGTACTAAAATTAATCATGCTTTCAAGAGAATTATCTGCGAAAGTTCGGATAAATTAAATTTGCGAGACTAAACTGAATTCTTCCAACACCTAAATAGATAAATCAAATTGAAACATGCATTAAGCCGAAGGATTCAATCTCGTTACAATCTTCAGCTTGATATAAATGAAAGCTCTTTCGGAAAACCTTAAATGCAGAACACAATAAAAAGAGAGGATTAATAATAAATTATATTAAACTAGACGGTAAGTGTACTTTCCGTTGCCACATTCGGATTTAGAGTTATTCCCCACTGAGGATTCCACATTTATATTCCATTTCTGGTATACTCTCGCTTTAACGAATTCATTCATAACACCTGAGTCGTAATCGGGAGAAATTATTACTTCTGCCGGTGGTGGCATCAGCAGTAGAACATATTATGTTGCCATGACACGTGAGGACTGGAAACCTCCATAAGCCCTATTCTACCTAGCAATAGCAATTAATCAAAATACGTGCATGGGGAATATTGCGTACATTGGCCTGTCCCCGATCTTAATTATCCCTATGTCTGTCTGCATATAGAAAATGGACGTCTGGTCTAGAAATGATCCTTTATTATTTAGATTACTTCATCACGTGAAGAAGAGAGCACGAATAATATACAGAAGCTCTGTTGAATTGAATGTTCACCACTCAAATTAAATTCGAATAAATAGAAAATGTCCCTCAGTGCTCTTCAGAAAGTTCAACTAATATAATCAATCAAATCCCATAATTCTTCAGTAGAAAATGAGTGAAAACCAGAACAGCGATTTTGGTGTCGCCTATACAGAATATTGGTTTATATAATACTATTTTGTATACTAATATAATGAGTAGAGTGACCGTATCTAAGTTCTGGGATACTTCCAGCTTTACTGCAGCAGGCAATGTATACTGGCCCCTATCCTGTGTGAAATTCTGAGAGCCAGCTTGGCACTGAGCTACATACCGGAAGAGTAGAGGGTGACAAAGGTTTTTTTTATGCCAAAGCCAGGGAGAAACTCTTACGCCCAGCCAAAATCTGTCCTTCTGAAAACTCTAGAGAAGCTGATCGACAGTTGTGTCAGGGATGAAACTCTTATCAGAAAGTTCCTACGTCGTAACCAGTATACCTACCAAACCTGGGAATCCAAGAAATTATACCAGCGAGCTTTCTGAACCTACAGGGAGCTTTTAATAACACTTTTTCCGAATCAATAGCCCGAGCAATGCGAGAACGAGGGATAGAGGGTTCGCTGTGCAGATGAATCCACAACATGCTGCGATGCAGGACATTCATTTGATCTTTCAGAAACCACGCAGAGACAACATCTGATTGAACAGTTGATCAGTTACGACGTCACAATAGTTTTCGCGGAATTTTTTGCATTCCTTCGCAACACAGCTCCGTTTCAAGAGAATAACTACAGTTTTCCAAAGCCACGATATCATCAATTTCTTTGTCAATCTTTTTGAAAACAAATGATGAATTTCACAATTGGGGGGCCTCAAATTTGGTAAAATCGTGAAATATTGGGGGCCACAAAAAGTCAAATATTCTGACAAAGATTTTTCATTGACCAAGAGGCTCTCATTATAAAATATTTTATCCCTATTTTTATCAAAATAATCAATTAATATCTTTGTCACACAATTACAACGTACCATAAAGTGTTAAATAGTATCATAACAAAAAAAACCTCAGTTGGGGACCCCAGGCAATTGTACCGGCTGGACCGGCGGTAGTTACGCCACTGTGATTCTATATTTGAAGAAAACAATTCAAACATTCTACTCAATGAAAATTAGAAACTGTAGTCTTTTGGCAGTGTCTGAATGACTAACTGCGCCTATACCACATTTATACTTTAGCTTTGACATTACAATAACACTGAGCCATTCACTCAACTTCACAACGATATAGAATGTGTAACGTATCAATCCTTCTTGTTGTAGGTTCAGGATATTCTCATAAATATAATACCTATAGAGAGAATTGGTTGAAACCAATGAATAGGGTAGGAGCATCATTTTTCCTACTAATTTATGTAATGGATTCAATACTCTAATACAAATCAATTATTAATGTACGTCAAGGATTGTTTTCTATCGGAATAGACGCGCATATATGTACACAAAACAAAAACACTATATTATCAATATCTCGTTTTCCATATAATGCCATTCCCTCTGTTCCTTAATAGTGCATTAAAGGAAACACTACCGTTGGAAATAATAAAAAGATTTCGGAGATCTCTTCCCCTATAAAATTCGCATCATAACTACAAATACATATATGGCGTGGAATTGGATCTAATCCGGTAATGAAATGCCGGAAAAGGAATTGCTTTTTTGGTAAAACCTCTTTCAATGGAAATATACAATATCGTGGAATACTAATCTCCGAATATATTTCGTAGAGGTAATAAGATTTTTGATTTATACATGTACTCCTTTTCGTTTGTTATTCACGTTGCGTTTCTCAATGAAATCGCGTTTCTCGACTTCATGTTCAAAAAAAATTGTTCCGTTTGGATTCGATGTGATTGAAAAGGCGACATCGTATGGAATAAATGGAAAGCTCGGATCAACGACCTTATATCCGGTGTTTATGATCCGGTGTGATCGGACGATAGACGTTTTAATTTGAATTTTACACTACAAGCGATAGATAATCTGCAATGCTCTTTTTGATGAACGCGAGGGAACTTCGTTTAAAGTTTGTAAACTTAACTTCAAATTTATGAGTACTTGCATAAACCAAAGAGTCAGTTTTATTACTGACTTTGATTACATGAGAGGGGAACTTATAGTGTTCGGAGAACATCGTGTGAACCAGCGGTGGAATGTAGGAAGAGGAGATACGCATTCGTATTTTTCTTGAAGGTTTGGAGGTTATAGGCATAGAGAAAGACCTCACTAGGTGAAAAAGAGTTCCACAACTTCGCTATTCGATAAAAAAATTAAGTCTGGTACGAAGGAGTTCTGCAGGTGTCGAGTTTGACAGTGAAGTGGTGACTACATTGAGCTCGTCTAGTCCGCCTATCTGGAATCTCTCGTAGTGGAATAACAGACGAGATGTCTGATGAATACCGACCATGGAAATAACTATATAAAAGGGAGAGATCTCCGACCTTTCTACGTTGTTCTAGAGTGGTCAATGAACTTGTAAGTGTGTCATCATCAATCGAAATAATAGCTCTCTTCTGGATATAATCCAAAAGCTTCAGCGTATATTTGGGAGCCGAACACCAAACATGTGAACGGTACCCCAGGACAGCTCCAATCTGTGCTTTGTAGGTTATGAGGAGCTGCTGGAATGTAAATTAGCTCTTGGCACGAAATAGAAAACCTAGTTTTTGTGAATCGGTTTTCGCAATGGACCTCACATGATCGTCCCATGAGTTCATAGGGGAGAGGGATAGTTGTACCTGACATCATCATATTAGGGATTGTGGGATCCGCCTTCCTGGAGAAGATGCAAGTTTGAGTTTTGGTTGTATTAAACTCTACTAGATTATCAGATCCCCATTTCAAAATCTTTGCCAGATCTTCATTAATTGCGTGAACTTGTTCCTGTCTCGCTCCTCTATGTTCAATGGATGGTATAGGGGTACTAGAGGAGAAAGCGGTTTGAAATGTATCATTATCTACAGAGCTCTGGACGGGACAGGTGGTCACTTCCAGCAGATCGTTGATATGGAGCAGAAACAAAGTTGGTGTCAAGACAGATCCCTGTAGAATACCGACGTTAATAGTCATCGTATCGGAGGATACTCCGTTAACCACCACATGAAGTGATCTATCTGAGAGAAAACTCAATACCAAGCGACAAAGTTGAAACGAGAAACCACATGACGGGAGATTTTCAAGGAGGCTTTGGTGCTAGACTCAGTCTAATGCTTTGGAGATATCCAATGACACAACTAGAGATTTCCGATGTCTTTCAATAGATTCCTGGCATACATGTGTTACGTAGCCAAGCAGGTCTCCTGTTGCTCTTTGCTGACGGAAGCTATATTGTCGGTCATTCACAATTTTGTAGCTCTAGCTATTCGATGAGCTCGATGTTGATTGCTTTCTTCTTCACTTTAGAGATCACATATAATTATTAGGAAGGGCCTTCCTTCCTTTTTTTAGAATTGGTTGCACTCTAGCTGTCTTCCAGCTCGAAGGAATCACACCAAGTTTGTATGAAAGGGTAAACAACCTGCAGAAAAATGGTGTTAATAAAGGAGCACATTCCTTGAAAACGACAGGTGGAATTCCGTCTGACCCCATAGACTTTTTGGTATAGAGATCAAACAGAATAAGCCTAATTATGCGCTAAAGAAAGGAAATTTCAGGCATATGATTATCGATGGCAGCAATATTAGGAGGGTCCTTCCCTTTTGGTTCCAAAGTCTAATTTCCAGCAAAAAGGTTGACTTCGTCTTGTGGTGTAGTAGCCAGTGTGTCATCATCTTGGTTAGGGGAGGGAATGAACTGAAAATGAAATTCCTACCAATGTACTAGCTGTTGTCCGCAATGAGTGAAGAATGAAAGAGAGAGAGAGATGCTTGTGTAAATGCCGAAAAGAACTATATCTATCTGGTGGCGATAAGCTAACCTTATGTTATAATCAAAACTCCTTGTTATCTAGTTATGATTAATCAATTGAAATTACTGTGATTACGTGATTTCGTAACTTATATAAGGAAAACAGGAAAATCTGTTGCTTAATAACTATACCAAGTGACCATAACTTGTCGGTTCATTCGACGGTCATGAATGAACAATAGATACTTATTAAAAAACATCCTGAAAACCATTTGCTTTCCTTAGTGTTTTCTGTTAAATGACTGATTTATAATTTCCTCTTGAAGTTGTGCAAAACGACCCCATATCTCTGTCGATCCCTTAAACATAAAATTACTTGGAACTGATTCAGAAGACTACTCTTAGCTTTGTCGAAACTAATACAAGGGAACAAAAGTATCCTATTGCAACTTAAGATTGAGAGTATTCAAATGGTTTTCTAATTCTAGTCATTCGTGATATTTAACTAAAATATAATTATATATCTATGGTTTCGGCGTTTACGTAGTGTAAATTCATAATACTTCAGAAGTTGGAGAATAAAACTCAAATTTTACACAAAACTTTTAACATTTAATTTAAAAATGCTGACAAATTGTTTCACCACACTGTGGCATTATCAAAGCGAGGAGTTATCAACTAAAGCTAAATCTAAAAGTATGTCCTTAAATATCAGGGATCAGAATGTGGTGCAAATTGAGGGATGGGGGTGGATAATGGTGGGAGTGTGTTTACAAAATTGTTAACAAGCGGTGAATTATATGTGTCGATTTGATCATTTAATATTTTAATATTAAATGATCAAATCGACACAATATTTTAATATTAAATGATCAAATCGACACATATAATTCACCGCTTGTTAACAATTTTGTAAACACACTCCCACCATTATCCACCCCCATCCCTCAATTTGCACCACATTCTGATCCCTGATATTTAAGGACATACTTTTAGATTTAGCTTTAGTTGATAACTCCTCGCTTTGATAATGCCACAGTGTGGTGAAACAATTTGTCAGCATTTTTAAATTAAATGTTAAAAGTTTTGTGTAAAATTTGAGTTTTATTCTCCAACTTCTGAAGTAAAATATAATTATTAATTGATAAAACAGCTATGCTACATCGTTGTACTGTAGAATATGCGTCAATTGTGTGGAACCCTCAGTATAAAATATACGTGAGTAGATAGGAACATCTGAAACGGCGTCTTCTAGAATATTTAGCTCCAAAAATGTAGCTATAAAGCTACTACATTTTAACATCAGTCTCTTTGCCTTATTATGAGTTATATAAACGCAGAGACATTCACAGTGATTATTTTCCTTGAACCTATCCCACGTTTTGTCTGAGTGGTTGCAGCAGAAATATATTATTCCATTATGTTATTTTTAGCATTTTGATTATTAATATAATATTTCCATCCAAACTGCAGACTGCAATGTATTTTTCTAATGATGGGATAATTTTTAAGCTTCGAACTCACTGTATAGTTCAATATTTTCTTGAATCTCTCGAGAGAAAAGAGCATAACTATCTCATTCATTCGTTCTCTACATACATAATGCGGTATTGATCCAAAAAAGCAGTTACAATGATTGCAAATGGCATTTATTGGAGATTTATGTTTATATGACGCTAACCAAGAACGGATCACTCCATTGCATTGCTCAGAATTTATGTGTGGGTGTAAGTTTGAGATATAGAGCATTAAAAATAGAAGCATATATTGAATTCCTTGGATAGAGACCATTATTATTTTAATGCTTTATTAAATATTTTATATTCAGTTGGAATAACATAGCCGCCTTCCCGAAAAGAAAATCCTTTGAGTTGAAACTTTAAATACTTACATTTCAACCTATGAAATTTAATAAGAAAAATTCTCTGGTCTCCTGTTACATGGAAAGATTAGAGAAGGAATGATGTAATACATTATGTAAAAGAACTCGGTATGTTTCACCATAATATATAGCCAGTTAGTTGTAACAGAACAACAAAAAGAAATTGTTGAACAATGAACCAATAGAAAAAAATTTAAGTAACTCACACAGTAGCTTCTCCATCATTTCACATCATTAATTCCTAATATCCAGTCTTTTCTGGAAAGCAATTAAAACAACATAATGAATAAAAATCTACCTCCAATATGTGAACTGCTGGTTTAATAATACAGCTAAAAGGGTAAGCGGAGTGATGCTTGAACCAAAACACAACGTTTAAAAGAAATCCTAGCCCGGGAACAAGGATGTTTGGAAAGCATCGTTGGCGTGAAAGTTCTGTAAGTCATACAGAATTAGATGTTAACCATTTTTCTCATTTAGAAATGATGATATTCAATCCAAAAGCAGCCTTGCCGAACAACTAACCAAAGCCGATTTGGAAACGTTCAAATTCATTTTTGCTATACCACATTTGTTTACTTGTCACCTTTTCAAGAAATACCGAAATGAATAAATTAGCATATTTTATATGCTGCTTTCATGTTCGCTAAACAAATTTCATTAAAACGTTTCACAGACGTTTCCCAACTCTCAGTTTCCTCAAAGACGGTCTGTCTATATAATATCGTACAAAGAACTGTGGAAGGGTTAAAAATACATTTCAGTCTCAGAAGACATAATATATTTCGAAAGTATTCCACGGAAGAAATGAACATAAGTAAGTTTAATTCCTTCATTTTACTTTTAATGTCTGTAAGGAAACCAGGAAGATTGCAACCTTAATCGGATATTACGAGCATTTATTTAAATATTTCAAGTATCCACGCGTTAATTTATAAATTACATTTTCCGTAATTTCTTAATCCTCTTATGAACAATTCCTTACAACTTCAAATTGTTCAAAGTAATGCAAAACAAATATTTAAAACATTACTTAATCCAAGCAGACTTATTAATTTTTTCCACTTAAGTCAAGAAAAGGGAAACTATTGGAATTGTTTGTTCATGAAATGTCATCTTGTATTATTCACACTTTCCTTGTCCTTCATCGGAACTTATGATCCTCTCAATGCAGAATAAAGTAATTTGCACAATACGTGTGAAATCATATTATTCTCACTCCATCAAGGAATTGTTGTGTTTCAGCTGAGATTTGTAACGTTTTGGACGTAATTAAATTTATTTAATGGTCATTTATAATTCCGATAAATGAGATATTTGATCTCAGAAAGAGATAACCTCTACCTCTGTAGTTTGATAGTCCAAGCTGAGTATGTCAATACGGTAGCGGGTCATTGGAGAAACAGAATATTGACGCAAGAGATCACACGTTTTGTGATATTCGGGGAGAGGTTGAATGCGAATGTATAGAGGGACATCTTGAGACTTGACTACGAAAGATCGATGGAAATTATGTTTTTTGTTTCAATTACATAATATCAATGTGATTTTTGCTATTTAAACTTTCAAACATCCGTTTATGGATCATTTTTTCTTGTATTCGGTTGCATGTAATTAAATTCAAAATTTTATTTCTTCTTATCGTCACTAAATAGAGTAATAAATTTGTCAACTTAATTATCAGAGTTGATCATATCGTTTCATTACGGCTTGTTTAAACTAGCAAATGAATTTCGTGGTATTCCATAGAGTCTTGAGATGACATTCGTCATAATAAATTTGATACAGTAGCGGCATTTTATGCTGAAGAAGTGGTGATATAAAGGAATATTATTCGATCTGGATGAACATAAATAAATCCAAATTTCTCAGTTACTGCTTTATGGAAGTGAACTTTCTGTTATTACTTGGACATTTAGAAACGACGATATCACTATTCCGAGTTTCAAAACTCTTATTCCAGCAAAACTATAGTCAGTAAAGTAATAACTAATCATTCTCTTTCAGATTTCAATATTGTAATTTAATCAACTGTTATTCTCTGATCTCCTGTAATTCATTTATTCTCTTCAAGACTTTAATTCCCTTTTGTAATTTTGAGTATACATTTTGGGTAGATAACATAACCAGTTGTGGGATTATTTTGATTGTTCCTGCTGATTTAGTTATTTGTCCCTCGAGCTTGAGGCCAAGATATTGCTTGTATTGTCTATATTTCAGGGTCTAAACGATCGAGACATCTCCATTCTCCCGAATCGGGTAGCAAACGGAATTCATCGTAGATAGCCTAGATTGAAGTTCACAACGTTCAACCAAGTTTCAAGGATGGCTACATTTTTTAGTTCGAATAAACAAATTTTCATGTTCAGCTGTTTGTGATCTCTGTTCAATATTATTGTTTTTAACTACAAATTAACTGCCTTAACTTTTGATTCAAAATGTATTTTTCTTTCATAAAAGTAAATCCGTAAATTCAATTTAATATAATCAAGTTATTAGAACTTTAATTTGTTTCTCTATTCATTAAATTAAATTTTTTTGTAAATCAAAAATTTTATTTCTCTAGAGGAATAAAACCATATTATTGAGTTGAAACTTGTCTTTATTTTCTCTAATATAATCATCACCATTTATTCACCTCGTAATGCTGGAAATTCTTGATGGAGTACTCTTTCGTATCTTCTCGTAAAACATTTGGAGCTCTAAAAAAGGCAGTCCTATTCAATCAAGAATTGAAGGATACGTTTCACTACGAGCCCTGAGCTTAATAATTACCCTGAGCTAGTTGGAGTCATCAGAGACACAAGAGGTTTCTTCAAAACCTTACAGATTAAATTCAGTATCTGAACCCATTACGTTCAATTTTACTAAACATAGTTAGTTTGAATTAAAAGTCTGCACAGGAGTAGCAAGCGCTTAAAATAAAAGACTAGTGCAAAAACTGTCTGTCTCCTTTCGGACCAATTAATGGCGGACGGCGGCTGTGTGACGTCAGACGACACTTTAGCAGCTGAATGTGGTTGTAAACAAATTGGTCAGGGTTTGTTCAACTATTCATGAACGTAACATAAAGTAACTAACTTCAGTAACCTATTTAATGCTTGTGATTCGTGAATTTAAGAATATCTCAAGTAAAATAGGCTTGCATTCGATAGTGAACAAGGATCAGACAGAATATGACACTCATTTGAATAAACTGAGATCTCCCGCGCAACTAATTGTACGAGTACGATGATAGGTGGCGTCACCATTGATAGGTGAACTTTTCTTCAATAGCCTTAACGACCAGTCATCTCCAGACTTCCTTTCTAATAGGGACGTTGGTTTGAATCTGTTATTATACCAATTTACAGATAGACATTTTCCTTTTTTCTTCTTCGAAGCTTGAAAGTGCATCCAGAACGGCTCTCGTGAAACGCTTTACCATTAAAGTTCTGCGACGATCCATGACGTATTCATTACCTCATTGATATGATATGTAGAATAAATATTACAAAATGTCAAACAAAAATAATTCATGTTTGTTCATTTAAAATGTAATATGCGTAGGTAGCATCCATCTCTAGTGAGTAAGCCATATTACAATGCACCCGCTAACTTAATTTTGCGAATATATACATAAATCAGCATGTTGCCAATATATAATTTGTGTAAACTTATCAGGCTACAATTTCCATGGAGACACGTAGCTTCACTTACCTGCCATCAAGAAATGACGGAATTTCCCGCATATAATAAGAATCATCATCGATCACCCAAGTTTTTGAATTCATATAGCAATTTCTCCTCAAATTACATAGGGGATTCATATGAATAAATTACTGCTATAGAAATATATAAAAGGGAATCAATTCTGCTACAACTCCTGGGAAAACAATTGATTGCATTTTATATCCTTTTAATACGGGAAATGGTAAGAGATTTGGAAATTATTTTTTCATTGGAACATTAGTATATTCATTTGCTGATTTACCACATCACGTTATTTTTCTCTCTCTCTCTCCCAGAAGAAGAACGATCAGAGTTTTTACATGCGCAATGAAAATTGCTAAGAGACATCTCTAGTTCAGTTTCACTAATCTATTACTCTTTCTCCAAATATTCCAGACCGTGTCTTGAACAATGTTGAACTGAATATATTTCTGAACCAACTTCACTACAACGTCAAATAGTACAGAGTAATGCTAAAAAAATATTTAAAACCTTACTTAATCTGAACCAAATTTTCTTATTAATTTTTTTCCACCAAGTCGCAAAAAGGGAAACTGTCGTAATGTTTGGTGCATGAAATTTCATCTTGTATGATGTTATTCACACCTTCCTTGTCCTTCCTCGAAACTAATGATCGTCTGAATTCAGAATGAAGTAATTTGCACCATACGTGTGAAATCATATTATCCTTCCTCCCTCGAGGAATCGTTGTGTTTGAGTTAAGATTTGTAATGTTTTGGACGTTATTAAATTTATTTAATGGTCATTTATCACTCCGATTACTGTTGTGAGATATTTAATCTCAAAAAGAGACAACCTCTTCCACTGTGATCTGATTGCTAACTATGTCAATGCTGTAGCGGGTCATTGGAGAAACAGAAGATTGACGCAATCACACGTTTCGCTTTATTCGGGGAAAGGTGGGATGGAAGAATGTATAGACGGACATCTTTAGTGTGAGTCTTGACAAAGTAAAATCGATAAAAACATTTTTTTATTTCATAGTAACTTAAATGTTTATATAGTTATGAATAAATATTATCATGATATCTTGATTATTCTAATTACATAATATCAATGTGATATTCGCTATTTAAATTTTCAAATATTCGTTTATCGATCATTTTTTCCTGTATTCGGTTGTATGTGATTAAATTCAAAATCATGTTTCTTTTTATCGTTCCTAAATAGAGTAATAAGTTTTTCAGATTAACTATCAGCAGTGTTCATATTGTTTCATTACGGCTTGTCTGAACTAGTAAATAAGCCACGTGGTTTCGTGGTATTCCGTAGAACCTTGACATGACATTCGTCATAATAAATGTGTTACAGTAGCGGCATTTTATGATGAAGTATTGGTGATATGAAGGAATAATTATTCGATCTGGGTGAACATAAATAAAGCCAAATTTCTCAGTTACTGTTTTATGGGAGTGAGCTTTCTGTTTTTACTTCGATATTTAGAAACGACGATATCACTATTTCCAGTTTCATAACTCTTATTCCAGCATAACTATAACTAGTAAACTAAAACTAATTATTCTAATCCAGATTTCAATATAGCAATTTAATTTTATAATTTTGAATACATATTTTGGGTGGCATTATTTTAATTGTTATTGCTGATCTAGTTATTTGCCTCTCAAAATACTCAATACTGCTCGCATTGTCTATGTTTCAGAGTTTAAGCGATCGAAACGTCGTGCTTAATTTTTCCCGCGTCGTGTAGCAGAAGGATCTTAGATACAACGCCATAACGCTCATCTAAGTTTCAAGGACGGTATCATAATCGTATTCGAACCCTTCAAAACAATTTGCCAAACCACCGAATACATACTGGTTTGTAATGGTTTCCTGTATATATTGAATTCTAAGTAGGCACCTGGTGACCATCGTCAACTTGGAATTCAACATGTACAGAAGACCTACACAAAGCAATAGGAATATTCCGGTGGATTCAGCTACACCAATTAATTATAAAATAGATCCATTCAAATAGTCCGGTTCATAGATTATTAAATGTCCCTTTGAGCCAGCGAAATTATAACAACGAACTTGAGAAACTCTAGCAAATAACGTTGTACATTGGTTACGACATATCTTTGATTCAATAAAATAAGGAAGTTTCACTTATCCCTCAATAATGAATAAATTCCAGATTTGTTTTCCAAATTTGTAACACAACCCGTTAATAGTTATAAGAACAAGCTGAAAATCCGTTTAGGCATCTTTGATAAAGTTTCCGACTTCGACAAATCCGGGATTCACTAAATCGATTGTGAACCGTGTTCAATATACCATGTAGATCGAACTAAAAGGAATATTCTTACTCGGTATAAAGAATATTTTGTTCTTACTAGAAAATCATCAGTAGAACATATGATTTTAAATACTGGTTCACAATTTCTCAAGAAAGCTTATCACTCTTGAAACAATGACAAATAATATCTACGTAATTCAGGGAAGGGATGGAAATGTATAAGCGTAAAAGCAATTTAATGAATTCAATCTTCTCCCCAGCTGAGAATAATCTTTTACCTACACTTCTAATCACAAATAATATTCAAACAGGTTCATTTTGATTTCTAATTTAGTTTACTCTAATGATGGCCCTCCAGTACTTCAAGAGTATTTTGGCAATTGACTAGAAACAGCCATTACGTGATAAAAATCCATTCTAAACTTAACTATTATGAGTCTGATTTTCACTAATTTAATAAATAAATGTAACTATAGTTAGAAGCTACGGTGTTAGCGAAACTATAGTTACGTTCATTTATCAAGTTAGTGAAAATCTAAATTTAAATAGTTCGTAAGAGAATCAAAAACCAATTAATATATGAAATATACTTATTGATTTTAGGATGGCTTTTGCCAAATACCAATGATAAGGTCTTTCTTGTCACGTAACAAACCCATAGTTTGTGACATTACTTACTGATCCATCTGGACTAGAATCGGACGATTATTTTTGTTTAGTACTTGAAACTCGAGATAAAAAAATGATATATTTGTTTGCTAGTTAACGTTTACCATCAGACAACAGCACCCTCTCATGGGAAGATGACGTGAGGTTCATTGCGAAAACCGCTTCACAAATATTTGGTTTTTTAAGCTATTGCATATAGCTTTTATCGCGGGCTTTGAGCGCGGCAACCGAATCAAGAAATTCCGTAACGAAAAATAAAATAAGACCTAAACACCTAACATGTGTCAAATTAATTAATTAATTTGAAGTTTCTAAAAGTGAGAAATTTCGCTATTTTATACGAATGTTATAACACTCTAGCGCTTTAGACTCCGGGATTTTCACGTGGCCTATCGAAATAAGAAGGTTCGAATTATCTAAAAACATAATTGCATGAACTCCAGACATCCTATGTAATTAGCTGCGAACGAAATCATTTTGACATATGCCTCTAGGAGCTCGCTACGCGTCAGTTAGAGTTTATACGTTAGACGCGCGTAGCAGAGACCTGAGAGTACCTGTTTCTATTAAGCTATTGCATATATTGCATATAGCTTTTATCATGGGCTTTGAGCGCGGCGACTGAATCAAGAAATTCCGTAACGAAAAATAACAGGAACTCGTTTATGTTGCGCTCTCTCGGGTGACTAATATTGAAAAATTGTATATCACGATAAAAAACGATACTTCTACATTCAAGTTTTATAATAATCGAAGGCAAGCTACATCGACTGCATCTTTGTTGCAAGAATTCAAAAGACTGCCTTTAAATAGTGTTCAGACGACAGCTCAAAGTATCTTAGATTTCCTCAGTAATAGAAATGGCATTTCAATAATGACTTTCAATTGCCAAAGTCTAAATAGTCACAAATACGATTTACAAGATTCAGTTACGAGACAAACAAATGTGTTACTTCTTACCGAAACGCATGATAATCCGATTGAAATACCTAATTTCAATTGTATTGTTCAATTCAAACGAAATACTGTTCCAAAAGGTGGGGTAGCTATTTACCAAAATAATAATAATGTAACTAATATTATGACTCCGAATATTGAAATAAATATTGCACACGTTAGCGATGTTAATGTTAGGCGCTCATTTTTTGGAGATATTTGTGCGTGCTTATGCAAACTTAGGAATGGCCTACACATAGTCATGGTAGCAATTTACATTTCTCCGAATCCAAAATTGGACGAGGTAGAGCATTTTATTCATCGCACTTTACTGGAGTACACTGAAGAAGGGTCGAAAATACTTGGTACAAATGGTAATAAATTTCCACTTATCTTGGCTGGCGATTTCAACATCAACTTCGCTGATAAAAAATCAGAGTGGTTGACAACTTTTCTTTCGGAAAAATTGAATTTGAAGATGAATAGTGATCCACAAGAATCCACAACAAAATATGGGACCACCATTGATGCGGTATTTTCCAGATATTTAGAGGATATCAAGTCTCAAACGTATGTCTCTTATTTCAGTTATTCAGTTACCATAAACCTATAGTTTCAATGATAACAAATTCCTGAATAACCTACATGTATTGTAACATAATAAAAATATTTTAAACGATATTAACTTCTCATTTATTCAATAAAAGAAAAAAATTTGTTTTCTTATCGGTCACCACGCTCAAAAGTAACTTGAATTAATATCAAAGAAAAAACTTGAATTAAAATATCAAAGAAAAAAAAATACTGCATAAATTAAAAATAAATAAATAATTATAATTGCATAAGTTGAGAAAAAATGCTATGCAATAGCTTCACCGCGGCAGTCCCCGAGTGCCACACGTTTTTTTTATTCTATTCCGTGCCAGGAGCTACTTTACATCCCAGCAGCTCCTCATAATCTACATGGCACAGATTCGACCTGTCCTGGAGTACTGTTCATATGTTTTGGAGTTCGGCTCCCAAACATACGCTGAATGCCTTCGATCCTATCCAGAAGAGAGCTATTCGTTTGATTGATAATGTCATACTTACGAGTTCATTGACCTCTCTAGAACCTCGTAGAAGGGTGGGAGATCTCTTCTATAGATATTTCCATAGTCGGTATTCATCAGAAATCTCGTATGTTGTTGTTGTTCCAGTACGAGAGATTCCAGATAGGCGGATTAAACGAGGTTAAACTAGTCACAACTTCTTCCTACCAGACTTCATGTTTTTTATCGAATAGCAAAGTTGTGGAACTCTTTTTCTAGTGAGGTCTATCCCTATGTCCATAACCTCCAAACCTTCAAGAAAAATACGAATGCCTATCTCCTGTCCCTACGTTCCACTGCTGGCTCACTCGATGTTCTTCGAACATTATAGGTTTAATAATAATAATAATAATAATCTTTATTTTCCTGTTGACATTACATGGAATGTATATGAATAGTAATAGTTGAAGACCATTACATACGATAAAACGTCTTAATTGAATGGGTAAAAAGCAGAGCGCGTACATTTGAATCTAAAATAATAAAATTCAATATAAAGTTCAACATGATATAAAAGTAATACTAGGATTTAGCATGTTCATTATATTCATTCAATGTATAAAAAACGTTTTCCAGCCTCCTATATGTGGGCCGAATTTGCTCATTTTGTCTTGTGTCATAGCTATGTATTTCTCTGTTTGTAGTCAAGTTTTCTTTATTCAAAAATACGTATAAACACATTTCCTAAATTAGAATTCCTGTAAGGGTTAAAATTCTATATGTTTTGAATAATGATCTGCATGAATAATTCCGTGGTACGCCTGCAATGCACCTGATTATTTTCCTCTGATGAACGAATACATCAGGGGCTAGAGCAGACATTCCCCAAAGGCAAATTCCATATGCTAATCAAGACGCAACATGCTCAAAATATATAGCTAGCAAAAGATTTAAATTTAAAACATGTTTAGTATTTCTAAACAGGTAATTGATTGAGTTCAATTAGTCATTAGATCCTGGCAGTGCAATTTCCAGTTTAAATTCGTATCTATGGTTAACCCTAGAAATTTTATATTATCCGCGGCTGCGTTATTGGATGTAGTGTGTCTTAGATACGTTTAGGTGCAATAAATTTTGGGTAAACCAATTGGAAATCGCCACAGTAGCTTTCGTACAATTATTTTGTATTTCTGATTTCTCAGCCGTGATGATCAGCATATATAGATGGAGATGCTGTAAATGGTAGTGGTTTTTCTAGATCGTTTATGTAGAGTAAGAATAGTTTATGTCCCATAATTGTGCCCCCTTGATATTCCTATATCTGTTTCTAAGCAAGTGGAATTCACGGATGTTCTTACATTCCCCGTTACACAGTTTATCGACACATATTGTTGTCTGTTGGCAAGAAAAGATGATATCCAATTTAGAGAGTTACCTCTGATTCCATATTTCTCCAATTTAAGTAGCAGATTTCTCCCTCTCGTGTAGTCAAAGTATGAAAAAAATGTATATGTTGTCTAATATACAGACAAATATATATATTTCTATCGATTCGGTGATGTATATTTGTTCAAAAAAAAATGTGGAATGGTGGAAGGTGTATCAATATACTTATTAAAACCTACGTTTCATTAAAGTTCAATAGAAATTACCTAAAATACGACAACTATCTAGGTAATTTAGAAGCAATTTAATGAATTCATATTTATCTCCAGCTGAGGGAGGGAAATCAGTTATTTCCACTTTCAATCCCAAATGTTACTCAAACTAGGCACATTTCCATCCATAATTTCATTTTTTCTGATAAAATCTACTTGGTAGCTGAAAGGTCCTCAGTAATTCTACAGTATTTTTATTGAATAATGGTGATTTTGGTTTTGGTGCAATCTGACTCAATTGAATGCTATTTTATGTTCGTATCCTCTCCACATCGATAATTGCTCATTACTAACATATGTAATTGATTGTCTGCCACTATAACACATAAATTAACATACGTTGCTACAAATATGGTTGTAAATCATCTGGGTAAATACAATATCCTGTGTCCCTTAGGCATACTGAAATAGCTCCTCGACATATGATTTGCAACAATAAGATCATAGGGTTAATCACTCGAACACTACCAACTCAAAGGACCTTTACAATGAGCTCTCCATAAACTGTGGTGCCCCAAACTAATATAACTTTGCGAATGGAACATCGCTGAAAACGACGCCGCTCAACTAAACTAATCAGTTGGTTAGAAGACTTTGACTATACGTATGTAGGGTATATGAACTAAGAATATAAGACGAAGAAAAAGTAAAAATGAATAAATGTATTTGTTAACAACAATCGTATGGTACGGTATCACTACCATAATATCCGATTGATTCCATAGGAGGTTGCGTTCCACATTTACTTCAATTGCTTTCAAGTCTCAAATAGCCTGCTAGTGGAAACATGTAAATTATCGTTGTTGATTTTATTGGAGTTTTACCAATTTAACTGATTGCTAATTATTGCTTAATCAACATAACCTTTTTCTGCTGACACAATATTAGTATCCCTTGCCTTTTTACATGTAGAACTTTTCAATATAATTCATATAGATATATTTCCATAGTCGGTGTTCATCGGAAATCTCGTCAGTTGTTCCACCACGAAAGATTCCAGATAGGGAGACTAAACGAGCTCAAGCTAATCACCCCTTCATTGTCAAGCTCAAAACAATTATGGAACTCTTTGCGTAGTGAGGTCTTTCCCTATGCCTATAACTTCCAAACCTTCAAGAAAAGTTTCGATTTTTGACTTTTAGACACGTGGTAATACCGTTGTTGTTTGTGAAGTTAGAAGAAAATATTTTTTACATTCTCAAGGCCCTTTCTTCTGTATAATCCAGTGGCGCCGAGGAAATTTTAAGAAAAGGGGCATTTCCGAGTTATGACCTACAGTTGTATTTTTTCAAATAGGAATCATAGTTGGCTACGGTTTAATTAAAACGGATTTTTAAATTGAAGGATTTTCAATGTTGTAATTTTTTGGTCTTGGCTTGTTGAAGGATCCAAATTAATAATATTTTCCTTTAATCTCTTGAAAATAACTTTATTAGGTTGACTTCATTCTGGATAGCGATTGAAATATATTTCAGATGCAATATCGCAATTGTTATTACTTTCGATAAAGCTTTCAAACATGTCATATTTCTCGTAGTTTTTCGTAAGACATCTTCTCTTTTACGATTAAATAAGTCAAATGTTATTATGACGGAAACAAAATCTTTGATATGCAATTCACTGTCAAACAGATAAACACTGTTATATAGATGACATCCGCCTACTTGGAATGAATATTAAAAAGCGCAAAAAGGAATGTAGTAAAATATTATTTTCGCTATCAAAAAATTACACATCAAAAGCAACCAGACATATGAATAGTTAGAAAGAGAAAAATAATCAGTTTCAACCAAACCATAGCCAGCTATGATTCCCTTTTGAAAAAATACGATTTTAGATCCCCAAACTGAAAAATGCACCTATTTTTCAATTTTTCTCAATTATACAAGAAAAAAATGCCTCGAGAATGTGAAAGTTATTTTCTCCCAACATTACAAACAGTCACGATATTCACATTTATCTGAATTCGAAAAATCGAACTTTTCCTTATGACTAGAAAACAAAAGACGATAGCAAATTTTGTTTCCGCCAGTAAATTTGTCTCAAAAAAGAGATCAAGAATGAGACTTCAGATACTGCTCATATGTCTATAGCTGCTTTAAGGAAACTCCCCGAACCATATCATATCCAATAATGGAGACATTGCTTGGCCGGCTAGATAGCCAGATATGTCCGCATGCAACTTTTTCCTTTGGGGTTGGTTCAAGAGCAAGGTGTACGTTGCGCAACCGCAAACGTTAGCGGAACTAAAGCGAAAAATTCAAGAAGTTGCACCTATTACACCGGAAATGTTACGGTGAGTAAACGGAAATTTTCGAATAAGACTACAAGAATGCGTAGATCGTAATGGTGCCCACCTGTCAAGCATTGTTTTCAAAAAAAAAATGTAAAATTGTTATTAGATAAAAACGAATAACATAGAACATATTTAATATTTCTTCCCAACAAATAAAAAAGAGTGAATTGATAATTCTGAACAAGGTTCGCTACCCTCAGTAGACTGTTTTATATGAATATGGTCACAGTCACGTATACACTCCTCTACTCTCTCGCTCGGTGCTGGTATAAGAGAAGGAGGAGCCTATTGGTGGTGTCGACTAATCAGACCTGTTACGGATCCACGTAACGGCTCTCGCGTAACGCTTTACATCAATTAGGTTCTCCGTAAAAGCATATTCTATGTTAAAATAAAATGGCAAGACTAACTCAACAGAAAACTGTAAAAACATAAAAACTGATGTAGATACAGTAGTTTTAAATTTTCTCGCTACACCGACGAAGCCTGTATATACTTGTAAAGTTATAATATTGCAAAGTAAGCCTTTGAAATAAGTCAATAGATATCATCTGTAATATGATTCGTGTTTATAGCTATTTATAAAGATTATGCGAATGTCGATTGCTTACTACAAGGCAACCTGTTGTTGTCAATTTCAATTTCCGATTCGAAATATGTCTTCTTGTAAAACTATATCATAGAATTTCAAGCTTCAATGCTCCCAGAACAAATTGTTTATAAAGATGACTTATAAGTTCGACGATCAACATGTTCTCTCATACAATAAGTAAATGTCAAGAGGAAAACATTTGGAACGTGGTTCCGTGGTTGAAGCTTAACGCGATTCCTTGTCACATACATGTCGCGAAACTTTGAATCCGTCTTTGTCATCATATTCATTTCTTGAAATATGTGTTAAACAGGATTTTCCTAGTCGGCTATCATGTCATGTCCCAATTAACGTTCATTTATGTAATCAGATTACAGTTATCAGGCCTGTTGAATATGAGTGTGCTCGAAAATAAATGAGGTTATAATTTTTGCTACTAGCCTTATCGTGAGCGGTCTAATTCACATACAGTGTACATAATAATTGATTTCCCAGCCTATTTACGATGATTATTTACTAGAGACCTACTATTAGTATTTATCTACTATAATTTTGGGTCATATTTACATAACAGACATGCTATTTATGCATAAAGCATATATTAAAGCTTATTTGTTTTAGTGAATTAAGTAATTTACAACTAACGAGGTGTGTGCGTATGATGTTGATTTGAAATTGGGGACAAGATGTTTTTGTATTTCATATTATTTAATTTTTGATGGAACGTTCGACTCGATGCTTTTAATTAAAGTACGCTAGTGAGTTATTTCATTAAGTGAATTTAAAATGTGGGACGGGCTACGCTCATTCATTCCTTTGTTGAATTCGGCATTCGAAAAATGCATGATTGGTGATGTATCTAACTATGCAATAATCAAATTTTGATTTTATCCTGGAACATAAAAATGTCACAAAGAAAACATATTGATACGTTTTGTAGTTTTTGATGTGATAAGAAGTGAATATAGTGAAAGAAATTTGACTGAGCTTTGAGAGTCCAATGATAAAATATGTTATAACTCTGGTTCACTTGGTTTTCTAAAGGTTACAATATATATTATCAAGTTAATATTCTTATTACATGTTTGATAAGAAACGACTGCGCCTTGTACGTCTTATGTTATGATTACGTGAATATATTGTAGCTTCAAAGTAAAAAATCATTGTTTAAACCATAGCAAGCGATCAACCTGCCGTTACAAATTGGATCATAAACTGCCAATATCCTGTGAAGTACTTGTTTTCTTTAGAACCATTTCTGTTAAATACGTAATTTATGATTTCTCATTGAAACTGTGAGGAACCTCTTCGAGTTTTTCGATATTTGACAAATTATAATTAACCTTCCTTGACAAGGATTCAGAGACTATACATTTCGTTTCCGTCCCATACATACAAAGAACAAATTGTATCAATTTATGACGAGACGGTCATACTAGGAAATGAACTCATATACTTGACTTGTCCGTAATAAAAGGCAACAAAGAATATTCTATTTCTATTTAGTTCTTAGAACGAGCTTGTATTTTAGCAGCTTGTTTGATATCCAAATGAATTCTAATTGATGATTAATAAGGCACTTTTACTGCAAATACTTCCCTTATCCCATTAATTAGAGAGATGAGCAGTCTATTATTTCCGAACAAATGGTTTACTAAGTGCTACTAACGAAAATTGGTCTCATGCTTTCAAACATTCTAATGACTTCTGGAGAGTCTATGTTCTGGGCATTGCTTACTTTATCTAAGGCGAGCACCTCGATCACATGATCCTCCTATTACATGACCAACTAAGACCTACATCACGTGCGCTCTTAACATGCTCAACGAAGAATTCCATGTTGTGTTAAAGCAGTGGTGGTTTCAACTGTTACTTTTCGATTGTGATTTCGCTCAAACTAGGGTCGAGGCTTTATATCTCAAAGGAAGCACATTCAATAGGATTTCGATATTCACAGAATCTCCACTAAAACCTGTGAACCATTAAAGTATAAATAGTGAAAATGTGCGAAATCGCAATTTAAAAGTACGGTAGACTGTGAGGTGACTATTTATTGGGTTTCAGGTCAAATCCACCTTTAATGTAAACAAAAACGTTGTAATTCAGGTTATGTTTGGTTTCCATTAGGAACTTTCCAAAAGGAATAGCTCGAGAGTGGCAACTTTTCATTCGTTTAGTCTGATCAAATTGTCGTTAGATCCCTGCGAAACATCTATGTAAATCAAGGTTTGTAGAGCTTACTATTTGGTTACCATTGTACGGTGTAGAATTAATGGCACTAGTCCCTTGAATTGATTTAATATCTGAGTGAGTGTTGATCACGTCTTGCATAATTTCTGTTCAATTTACACCTTTACCCCCTCATCCTGCTCCCGGCAATAGACAATGTCATGCTTCCCGAGATAGGAAACCATCTCAAATTAAACAGTAACCGAGATTAAATTGTCTACTAACAATGTTTATACAATTAGTATAGTTGCCTCAGATACTTGAAAGGAAATCAATCATTCCCAATACTGAAACTTCATGTTATTCAGAGTACTTCCAAAATTCTATTTACTATGTGATATTAAATTTCATTCATATTGTAAAATCAAACACTAATATGTTGATACCAGTTTTATTTGTAACTTCCGTTACTCTAGTTTTGGCGTAATTACTCCATCTTCAGACGGTATTCAAGTACATACCTAACTTCAAATACACTTACCGGCAGGTAGTAAAGGATTACTGTGGTCCGTCATTCTTGAACTTAGAGGATTATTACTAAAGGATTACAGGCTGGCTTTTACATTCTTGTAATGACTTTTAAGAGCAGGATATAGATGTTATATAATCAGGACGATTATTATAAATTACATAGCATTAGATAATGGTAAATAAATTATTTCTGTTTGATCATTAAGAGTAGGATATCGTTTTGTGTTTGTAAATTTCCAAAAATTCCAGCAAGTTTAGTTTCGAGCCTTTATCAGCTATACGTAAGCTGTTTTCAGGGATAAAATGATTATTATCGAAAACATGATCTGCATATGTCTAACCTATTTTTGAAAGTCTAAAGCATCTTTTATGTTTATGGAACCATATAGGATCAATCTGTTTGTTAGAAGGAGCCGCATTCCTGACAAGATACCTTATAAACTCCAGATTTATCAATTGTTTATGATTTGTCTTTAATATCTTGAATAGTAGACTTCCACGGATAGCTAATCATGAAAAATCTTGGCTTCCGGATGGATTCCGAGTCACAATAGCTCGACTTGATGCCGACGTTTCGCCAACCATTAAAGGTGGCATCTTCAGGGCAGGCTTGAGGCTTGAACTGAA